>OV702279.1:78972404-79633432 GCA_916181665.1 Avena sativa
ACATGGAAAAGAAGAATGGAGCTCTAGCTGAGAAGGTGATGATGATAAAGGAGATTGCAGACTTTGCTAGCAATGGTATGGTGGTCCAAGGACAGGAGATTGACACCTTGCATGAAGCCGTGGGAGTTCTGGAGAATGCCCTGATAGCCAGAGATGCAACCATAGCTCATCTTCATGGTACTGTGCAGGAGAACACCCAGAACATACAACAGTTGCAGGGGACCGTCCAGGAAAGGGATCAAACTATTGAAGCTATGACAGCCCAGATTGCCGCTCTCCAAGCACAGCTAAATCCACCCTCTGATGATGATAATGGAGATGATGGAAACAATGGGGATGATGATGATAGTGGAGACGATGATGATGATGAGGACGAGGATGATGATGATGGAGACGATGATGGTGGAGGAGATGAAGCTGTTGCAGTTGCAGCTGAGAGTGAAGAAGAGGAGGATCCAGAAGAGGTGGAGTTTGAGATCTCAAGTGATGATTCAGGAGAGGTGTACACTCCGCCGCCATGGTTGTACCACGAGCCGAAGCGTCAACGCATGACAGCAAGGACCTACTGCAACCTCTTCAAGAAGTAGATAGAAGTCCACCAATCAGTCCTCGTTAGGCAAACTCGTTAGGATTAGTCTCGATTGTTGTGAAGCTTAGTTCGTGTTAGTTTAAGAGTGTTTAGTTGCTTATTTGTGTACTCCAATATCCCAGGAATTATTTGTGTGAATCTTATTAAAGAGTTATGGCAAGTTTGGTTACTATCTGTGTTATTTTCGCTGCAGTTTTTCTGCTGATACAGCAGTACTGTACGATTTTTCATATTTTTCTGGTAACTCGGAAAAATCTTTAAAAAATTTGTCTGATGCGAAACTCTCTGTACTATATGTGCAAAAATCAGCTAATTTTTCTGACGAGTTTAAGTCAGGCGGAAAAATTCGCGAACGCTGCTGGACTGTTCTGGCAGATTGTTGTTTTTGTTGTTTAGTTGATCAACTGTTTAGTTAACCATTGCCAACTCTTGTAAAACTATTTCAGTAGGTATATACTGCTAGAATAACCCCTGGGGTGTTGCTGGATCAGTTGTTTGTGATGTGTTGCTTGCTTGTGATTGTCTGTTATTGTTTGTTGTTGATTGATCATATGCATGGGTAGAATCCAATTGTCGTAGTTGATTCTTTCTAAACTTACCTGTGCTGAACCGCAGATGCCTCCCCGCCGTCACCCCACTGAGTTGGAGCAGCTCATGGCAGCTCAGGCACATCTGACCCAAGTGATGACTCAGTTCATGGCAAATCAGAACAACAACAATGGAAACAATCAGCCTTAGGGAGATGCTCTCACCAGATTTCTGAGGTTAAGGCCAGCTAAGTTCTCTACTGCAACGGAACCAATGGTTGATCTCGACTGGTTGCGTTCAGTCAACAAGGATCTAGTAACTGTCGGATGCACTGATGCTGAGAAGGTGAGGTTTGCCGCTCACCTACTGGAGGGACCAGCCGCTTCTTGGTGGGACACTTTTCAGATCACCCACCCGCTGGATACTGTGACTTGGGCAATGTTTGAGGAAGGTTTCAGGACCAACCACGTGTCTTCAGGAGTTCTGAGCCTGAAGAGGAAGGAGTTCCGCAACTTGCGCCAAACCAATCGCACCGTGGCCGAGTACATTGAGGAGTTCAACAACCTGTCCCGCTATGCACCTGAGGATGTTGACAAAGATGCAAAAAGGAGGGAGAGATTCCTGGATGGCCTCAGTGATGAGCTTTCAGTACAGCTACTGGTGGTTTATTGCCCCACTTTCCAGGAGCTTATGGACAAGGCCAGGATCTTGGAAGGGAAGCACAAGCAGGTAGAAAGCCGCAAGAGAAATAACAACAATCACCACTCTGGTTCACATCAAAAGTCTCGCACATCATATGATGGATACTCCAAGCATCGAGGGAGTGACCATGGGAGCCATGACCGCCACCACCATGGAGGCGATGGGCATCGTCATGACAACCACAGGAGCACCCACCACAGCCACAAGGGAGGACACTCTCACCACTCTGGAGGACACGGTGGACATGACCGCAACCGTGATCGCAGCTTTGTGAAGAAGGATCTGAGTGAGGTGACGTGCTTCAAGTGTAAACAGAAGGGACACTATGCTGACAACTGTCCAGAGAGGAAAGGACTGAAGCCAACCAACGGCGAGAAGGCAACAGTGAACCACATGAATGTGGAGGAGATTCCAGATGAGCCTGACCTTGTGATTGGTAAGTTCCCAATCAACACTTACCCTGCACTTATACTTTTAGATACTGGTGCATCGCATTCATTCATATCAAGAGCATTTGTGGACAAGTATAAGTTACCTACGGAGTCTATGAAAAGGTCTTTTAGAGTGAGTTCATCTGGAGGAGATATGATAGCTAGCGCGGGATGCCTGCCGCGATTTAACTGTGAGGATTGGAACACACAACTTCATTGCACATTTGGTAGTGTTGGATTCACAGGGATTAGACGTTATTCTGGGTATGGATTGGATGTCTATGCATGGGGGACACATAGATTGTGCACAGCGAGCTGTTTCACTCAAAACCCCGGATGGTAAGAGGATTAGATTCAAGTCGGCTGTACGACCAGGAAGGTGTAAGTTGAATTCTCTTAAGGGGGTTAGCATGGATACTGTGCCAGTGATTAGGGATTACCCCGACGTGTTTCCGGAAGAACTGCCAGGGATGCCACCTGACAGGGAAGTAGAGTTTCTCATCGACCTGATGCCGGGAACAGGACCTATTGCAAAGAGACCATATAAGATGGATGTGGATGAGCTGAAAGAATTGAAGAAGCAGCTGAAAGAGCAGTTGGACAAGGGATTCATTCAGCCTAGTTCGTCGTCATGGGGTGCACCTGTTCTGTTTGTGGAGAAGAAAGACAGCACCAAGAGATTAGTGGTGGACTATCGCTCGCTGAATGAAGTAACCATCAAGAACAAGTACCCTCTGCCGAACATAAATGATTTGTTTGATCAACTGGAAGGAGCAAAGGTGTTCAGCAAGATTGATCTGCGATCAGGCTATTTCCAATTGAAGATCCGGGAGGAGGATGTACCAAAAACCGCCTTCACCACCAGGTATGGTTTATATGAGTATATGGTTATGTCTTTTGGACTAACGAATGCCCCGGCGTATTTCATGACCATGATGAACAAGGTATTTATGGAGTACTTGGACAAGTTCGTGGTGGTGTTTATTGACGACATACTGATATATTCCAAGGATAATGCTGAGCATGAGAAGCATCTGAGACTGATTATGGAGAAGCTGAGGGAACACAAGCTGTATGCCAAATTCAGCAAGTGTGAATTCTGGCTTAACACTGTTGGGTTTCTTGGACACGTAGTGTCAGGAGAAGGAGTCGCTGTTGATCCAAGCAAAGTGACTGCAGTGACAGAGTGGGAAGCGCCCAAGAATGCTGGAGAGATACGAAGCTTTTTGGGACTTGCTGGATATTACAGGAGGTTCATAGAAAACTTTTCCAAGATTGCTAAGCCGATGACTGAACTTCTGAAGAAAGAGAGGAAGTTTGAATGGTCAGAAGTATGTGAAGCCAGCTTTCAGGAACTGAAGCGTCGACTAGTGACCGCGCCTGTTCTGTGTTTACCAGATCTTCAGAAGGATTTCCAAGTGTACTGTGATGCTTCTCGACAGGGACTTGGGAGTGTGCTGATGCAAGATGGGAGAGTGGCGTCATATGCCTCGCGACAACTCAAGCACCATGAGCGGAATTACCCCACACACGACTTGGAGTTAGCGTCAGTGGTTCATGCGCTCAAGGTATGGAGGCATTACTTAATGGGAAAACACTGTGATGTGTACACCGACCACAAGAGCCTGAAATACATATTTACACAGAAGGAACTGAACATGAGACAAAGGAGATGGTGGGAGCTTATCAAGGATTATGATATGAATCTGCAATACCACCCAGGAAAGGCCAATGTAGTAGCAGATGCTCTGAGCCGGAAGGTTTATGCCAATGGATTGACAATTGGGGAATTGCCCGAGGATTTGTGCAAGCAATTCAAGGACCTTAGACTGGAAGTAGTTTCTGAAGGATATTGGCTACAATGGAAGTCCAACCGACGCTACAGGACAGAATCGTAAAGGCTCAGGTAGGAGACAAGGAAATAGAGGAGATAAAGGAAAAGATGAAGGAGAATCAGGAAAAGGATATTCGCGAGGATGAGCATGGTACCTTGTGGTATGGAGATCGTTTGTGTGTGCCCAGCGATCCGGAGATAAGGGAGTTGATTCTGCAGGAAGCTCATGACTCGCCGTATTCCATACATCCGGGCAATACGAAGATGTATATGGACCTAAAGGACAGATTCTGGTGGAACAACATGAAGGGAGATATCGCCAAGCATATTGCCCTATGCGATGTGTGCAGCCGAGTGAAGGCGGAACACCAGAAGCCAGCAGGACTACTACAGCCATTGCCTGTGCCGGATTGGAAGTGGGATAGAGTGGGAATGGACTTTATCACTGGATTTCCCAGGACCAGGTCAGGATATGACTCTATTTGGGTAGTGGTCGACCATTTGACCAAGGTAGCCCACTTTATACCGGTGAAGACGACCTATACGAGTGCAAAGTTGGCCAAGATTTACATGGACAGGATTGTGTGCCTACACGGAGTTCCCAAGAGTATCGTATCTGATAGAGGCACCCAATTTACCTCACACTTCTGGCGCCAGCTGCACGAGTCACTTGGTACTAGGTTGGAGTTTAGCACAGCGTTTCACCCACAGACTGATGGACAGACCGAGAGGGTGAACCAGATTTTGGAAGACATGCTAAGAGCTTGCGCTTTGGCTCATGGTTCTAGTTGGGATGAGAATTTGTCGTATGCGGAGTTTTCCTACAACAACAACTATCAAACCAGTATCAAGACGTCACCGTTCGATGTGTTATATGGGAAACGGTGCCGAACACCATTGCTATGGGATGGAGTAGGAGAACATCAGTTATTTGGACCCGATTTGATCAAGGATGCTGAGGATAAGGTCGCCTTGATTAGGGACAGACTGAAGGTACCACAATCAAGGCAGAAGAGCTACGCTGACGCCAAGCGCAAGGAAGTGGTGTATGAGGTAGGTGATAGAGCATACCTCAGAGTGTCGCCGCTTCGTGGAATCAAGAGATTCGGAATTAAGGGTAAGTTGGCACCTCGATTTATTGGACCGTATCGGGTCTTAGCACGCAAAGGAGAAGTTGCTTATCAGTTGGAGTTGCCAGAGGCTCTGTCCGCTGTTCACAATGTGTTCCACGTGTCCCAACTGAAGAAGTGCCATCCGGAGATGGTGGATACACCATTGAGAGACACTGTACCACTAGAGGAGGTTCAGCTTGAGAACGACTTGACCTATGAGGAGAAACCGGTCAAGATTCTGGAGACAGCAGAGAGGATTACCCGTACCAAAACAATCAAGTTTTGCAAGGTGCAGTGGAGCCACCACACCGAAGAGGAAGCCACTTGGGAGCGTGAGGATGACATTCGAGAGGACTACCCACACCTATTTGCTAGCCGCGCCGAATCTCGAGGACGAGATTCATCTTAAGGGGGTTAGTCTTGTCACATCCCAAATTTTAGATTTGGTCTTGCATATCATTCATATCATTGCATCATGCTTTTCCATACAAAACCGTCAAGTGAAAAGGTACGGCGAAACGCTATTTTCAAAACCCTATTCTATTTTTACTACGAGGCTCCTGCGGGAGGCTTTAGTAGGACTTGTGTAGTCCACCCCTGTAGCCTAGTGGTTTCGCTCAAACCTTGACCCTAGATTGTTCCCCTCGACTGTACAAAACCGTAGGAGCAAGAATCGCTCGATTCGGAGCTCGTACGGAGAAGTTACGGCCGTTTGTTTATTAGATGGGAAAACGGTCCGAATTTCGGACCGATTTCCGAGTCCGAAACCAACTCCGCGCCGAATCAGTTTAGATTTCCGCGAGAGGGCCCACTTAAGGGGACCCACCCCAGCCTCGGGACCCGTGCCCACCGACCCCGCCTGCCCCCGATCGCCCCGCCTCCCCGCGCGATCGCCCCACCTCGGGATCGCCCCGCCGCCTCGGTTCCTGGACCACGCCGCCGCCCCTCCTCCTCGGCCTCCGTGCCAACCCCGCCGCCAGGTACCCCCGCGCCGCCCGCCTCCTTCTCCCCTGGCCGCGAGCCGCCCCGCCTCCGCGCCATCCCCGCCCCGCACCCGCGCCCCCGAGCCGCGCCAACCCCGCCTGCGCTCGCCGCCTGCGCGCTGCTGCGCTGCAAGCTGCTGCCGCCGCCGCCTGCGCTTGCCGCCCGCGCGCTCCGCTAGCTGCTGCTGCTACGCCGCCTCGCCGCTGCGCTGCGCCGCGCGCACACACGCACGCTCACGCGCGTTGCCCGATGTGCCGCTGCCGCTTGCCGCGCAGCGCGCTAGCGCGCCTTCGCGCGCGTGTCTATGCACGCACACGCGCACACATGCACGCGTGCCGCCATCGCCGCCGCACGCGCCGTGTTGTTGACCACTTTGACCATGCGCTGACCGTTTACATCCGCGCAGGAAAAACACCGACGCCGGAACCGATCGCCGCCCCGTCCGGAGTTCGTTTCGTCGTTGTCTCCGGTAATCCTGCAGCCACCGTCAGATTTCAGATCAGCGGCTCAGATCGTTCGTTGACCGGTCAGACTCAGGCGTTGACTAGTCAGCGCCCAGTCAGCAGACGCGTTGACCAGTCAACAGACATAGTTGACTGGTTATTTTCGCTAATCGTTTTAGTTGACAGATTTTGGTAGAATCTTGTAAATTGCGTAGAAATTAAACCGCTTGGCCAAAAATTGCAAATAAAATATGTGTAGATTTAGTGAGTCGTGTAGAATCTCGCTGTACCTTTGGTTCAGACTTTTGCAGCAAGGTTTAGTACAGTTTAATCAAACTAGTTAGTGGCCTTTTCGGAGTAATAAATTCGTAGAAAAAGATCCGTAGCTCCAAAAATCGCGTATGATATGTCCCTGGATTCAGTGGAACGAGAGGAATCTCGTCGTGATTAAAAAGATAGGCTTACAGTAAAAACTTCTGCAGAAACTGTTTAGTGGCTTTCTACAGTGTTTTAATTACTCGGGGAGTTTTATAATTCCTTTTTGAGTAATTCCAGTTGGTACTGTTTCTAATCAGGGATGCCTATGCGGTAGAACTTTTCCAAGATTTTACAAACAGTATACTACCGGTAGTGGATTATTTGAGTTCTAGCTCTAGTTTGGAGCATTACTTTTAATTAATAGTTTTCCTTGCGCTAAAACTATTTTCCATGCATGCAAACAGTAGTATTATTGATTAGAATTATGTGGTGCAGCTGTAGCACCAATTCACAACCAGAAGTGCCAATATATACTTACCTTAACCAACCGCTTCCAACTCAACAGCATGACCCGTACCAATACCTGCAAGAACAAAGACTGCAAAATCAATATCAATATGGGCAGCAGATTAAACAACGAAGTAGAGTGGATTGCCTAAAGGAAGGGGCCAAGTCTTGGATACAAAAGTATGAACATTACTTTTTGGTGTACCAAGTTACGGATTGGTACAAGGTAGAACTTTCGGCTATGCACCTTAGGGGGACAGCTGACCTTGCCTTGCATACCTTCATGCATCATATTTGTTGCATATGCTTGTGGAATTGTTTGTTTATGAATGCAATTGTATCGTGTAGATTGTGACGAGTGGAACGCTTGCTCGTGTGTGGATTGTTCTTCCGACCGCTACAACCAAGGCAAGTAGATGCTACTTTGTTCATGATATCGTCCTACTATTTTCAATGCATTGTCGTGTATTTTGTAGATGCATGTGTAGGATGATACTATCGCTATGCTATGTCCTATTATGTGGTAGGGCCTTCCTTGTAGATGAACCACCATTGTTAGATGTGTTTAGCCATGCTATGTTGAACGAGGGCTGGGTTACATCATCGAGACTTGTTTCTAAAAGTATTGGTTTGTGAAAACTAAAACAACTTAATCAATGAATCATCTGGGTGTGATGGTATTGATAATTTTTGGTGGTTTCATTGCGGAAAGGCACCCAGGTATCGAGAGAAATTGATTGGCTTCTTTATTGTGTAGCTTACGTGTACAACTATGTGCCAATAATGGAATGGGTGGTTGGTTGGACTTAGTAGGTTGTGGTAACTCGAACCCGCGTATCCAGAGATGTAGAATTTTGGTAGGATGGACCGGTGCGCGTCGGGATTGAGGAGCTACTTCCCGAACCGTCTCTTCTTGGACTTCTCCCTACCACCACTCAAAATGAGAGTGATGGTACGAGCTGGGCTGGCCAAGTCACATGGGTAAAGTGTACTAACCCCTGCAGGGTGTATAATCTAATCGATTAGCCGTGTCCCCGGTTATGGACAACTGAGTTGCTTGATATTGATTCCATGACATGTTTCTCGCTCATTCCAATTTCTTAATTGCTTTAACATTGTTGGGCTAACTTAATTGGGATATTTTCAAAGAAAATCAAAAACTGTTTATGAAAGTAGGACAAATGTATTTGCAAATGCAAGCCAGACACAGCTCCACTTGCCAAATATGCATGTAGATGTTAGTACTATTGTCTCCTTTACTAGCTCTACTTGCCATACATTCCATGTATTGACCCTTCGGGGCTGCTACGTTTCATGTTGCAGGTTATTCCGATTCTGATTAATCGATATAGGCCACGGTACTCCACTCGGCACTTGTTCACTTGTGGGAAATTTGAAGAATGGAGGATTTACTTTATTTATGTTGCTACCTGAATAATTTGAGCTATCCTTGAGCTAAGCTTTTATTGTAATAATGGTACTCTGGATCTTCGTTATTCATGATACACGGATATTTTGCTATGTTATTCATCTTATTCTATTGTGGGCCAATGAACCGATCCAGGGATTGGCATGTCACATAGAAGCCTCGGTCTTTTCAGAACCGCGGTGTTACACAGATAGAGTCATTTCCCCTACTAGAAGTAGGCAATCCGGTGATAAAGTCGATTCCAACGGAATCCCATTTCCATTTCGGAATCTGCAATGCTTGCAATAATCCAGCGGGTCTTTGATGTCCCGCCTTGACTCTCTGACATATATCACACTTGGCGATATAGCTTCCGATTTCTCTCTTCATATTATGCCACCAAAATTGCTCCTTCAAATCTTGATACATCTTCGTTCCTCCGGGGTGGATAGAATAAAGAGTATCATGAGCTTCCTTTAGAATAACTTCTTTCAACTCAGAATCTGCTGGTACACAAAGGCGTCCTTTGTACCACAGAACTCCTTCTTCGTCTTCGATAAATCCGGGTACTTTGCCTATACCGATAAGACGCTTGATTCCTTCGATACTAGCATTCCCTTTCTGCGCCTCCTTGTTCTGGCTGATCAAAGTGGGTTGAAGTTCTATGCTAGCCAAAAATCCTTCACTCACTAATTCCATTCGGAAATCCTCCATCTCTTTGTGCAGGCTTGGTTGCTCCTTCAAAATCATGGAGTTCAAGCGGCACGACAATCTGCTACCACGTTGGCTTTACCGGGGTGATAGTGAATGTCTAGGTCGTAATCCTTGATTAGCTCAATCCATCTTCTCTGTCTCATATTCAGCTCCTTCTGGGTGAATATATACTTCAGGCTCTTGTGATCCGAATAAATCTCACAATGGTTTCCCATCAGGTAATGCCTCCATGTCTTCAGGGCTAGAACTACGGCTGCGAGCTCGAGATCATGGGTTGGATAGTTCTGCTCATGTTGTTTCAGTTGTCGGAATAGATAAGATATAACTTTGCCTTCTTGCATTAGCACACATCCGAGACCGATCTTGGATGCATCACAATACACGTCAAAGGGCTTCGTGATATTCGGCATGATCAAGATTGGGGCTGAAATCAATCTTCTCTTGAGTTCTTGAAAACTCGCTTCACATTTGTCTGTCCATTCAAACTTCTTGTCCTTCTTCAGCAATTGGGTCATGGGCCTGGAGATACTCGAGAATCCTTCTACGAACTTGCGGTAATATCCCGCCAATCCAAGAAATGCACGAACTTGGGTTTGAGTGGTTGGGGCTTGCCAATCTTTGACATCTTTCACCTTTGCAGGGTCAACGGCAATTCCTCCGGCTGATACAATGTGACCGAGGAATCCGACCTCCTGTAACCAGAATTCACATTTGCTAAACTTGGCATACAACTGATTCTCTCTAAGGGTTCCAAGAATGGTCCTTAGTTGTAGCTCATGTTCTTCTTCTGATTTGGAATAAATCAGAATGTCATCGATGAAAACAACGACAAACTTATCCAGGAAGTCCATAAAAATCTTATTCATGAGATTCGTGAAATAAGCGGGGGCATTGGTTAATCCAAAAGACATGACAGTATACTCGTATAATCCATGTCTGGTGGTAAAGGCAGTCTTGGGAATATCCTCTATGCGAATCTTGAGTTGATGATAGCTAGTTCTAAGATCAATCTTAGAAAACACTTTGGCACCAGTCAACTGGTCAAACAGATCTTCTATCTTGGGCAATGGGTACTTGTTCTTGATAGTGACATCATTCAACTTCCGATAATCCGTACATAAACGGTTACCTCCATCCTTCTTATCCACAAACAAGACAGGTGATCTCCATGGTGACGCACTTGGTTGAATCAATCCAATTTCTAGAATGGCATCAAGTTGCTTCTTCAGTTCCGCTAGTTCAGACGGGTTCATACTATATGGTCTCTGGGATATGGGTCCTATTCCGGGCATTAGTTCAATGATAAACTCGATATCCCGATCTGGGGGCATACCGGGCAAAACATTTGGAAATACATCGGGGTATTCGCAGACTATCCGGACTTGGTCAATGGTAGGTTGGGCTATACTCTTGTTGCACTTGAATTGACGAGTTAAGGTTTCAGATACACGCTCGACTGCTATTCCGGCTGTACTGGTCATGGTTATGGCTTTCTTGGCACAGTCAATCAATCCTTTATGTTTGGACATCCAATCCATTCCTAGTACTACTTCCAAACCTTTAGTTCCAAGTACTATCAGATTAGCATAAAAATCTATGCCATGGATTCGGATAGGGATGGCTTGGCAAATTTGTCTAGCTTTGGTGGTTGAACCGGGGATTTGAACAATCATAACATGCTTCAGTTTGGTTGGTTTAATCTTACTAGTGCATGCAATTTCTTCTGTGACAAATGAATGCGATGCACCAGAATCAAACAACACTCTAGCAAGTACTGAATTAAGAGAAAACATACCCAGCACAACATCTGGCGCTTCCTGGGCTTCTTCAGCATGCATGAGAAAAAGACGGCCGTTGCGGTTGAGCGAATTCCCTGGGGCAAACCTTCTTCCAGGCTAAACACGACGCTGCTGCTAAGCTAGGGCATTTGCATTGGGGGCCGCCGCATTCTTCTTGGGTCACTCATTGGAGTAATGACCCTTATTTCCACAGTCATAACAAGTAACTTGCGACTTGTCCTTTTCTGCTATAGGCACAGCATTGCTTCCAGTCCTCGGGGCAGTGTTGGTGTTGGCGGAAGCATTGTTGTTGTTGAACTTGGGTGGTGCACGGTTGAAATTGCCAGAGTTTCTAGGGTTGTTGTTGTTTCCTCCGAGCCTTGGGTTTCCACGGTTGGGATAGGTCGGACGATTCATCGGGGGTCTGTTGGTTCTCGGGGCAAATCCTGGAGATGGGTTGGGGCGATACTTTGGGGTATGATGGGTTCCTGGCTAATGCATCATGCGGCTCTTGCGGTTCTCATTGGGTTGGTTGATTTTTCCTTCCATCTGAATGGCAGAGTCGACAAGGGCTTCAATATCAGCAAAAGGGATATTGACCAACACTGTCTGCATCTCATCGTGTAGACCATTCAAGAATCTTTCTTTCTTCTTGGCTTCAGTGTCGATCTCATTCGGGGCATACCTAGCTAATGACAAGAATTTTCATGGTATTCCACTACGGTCATCCTTCCTTGCTTCAGTTCTCTGAACTCATCTCCCATTCTCTTGATCAAACCTGGTGGCACTTGGGTTCTGCTGAACTTGACCTTGAATTCCTCCCAGGTCATCATCTGTCCTCTGGTCATTGCACGAACGCTGTTCCACCATGCTCTTGCATCTCCGGCTAGATAGTGGGTGGCGAACAGAACTTTCTCGTTAGCTTCCAATCTGGCGACTTCTAGGTTATTTTCCATGGTTTGCAGCCAATCATCGTCGTCTAAGGGCTCTTCCGACTTAGTGAAAACAGGTGGGTTGGTGTTCTGGAAATTCTTGAGCTTAGATCCATGGTTGTCCTGGTTTCCATGGACTTGATTGTTGTGGGCTAGCTGAGCTATCTGTTGAAGGGTGGCTAGGTTGGCTTGACGTTCTCGGGGTTGTTATGATTTCCTCCGGGTCTAGGGTTTCCATGGTTGGGATAGGTCGAAAAGTTCATTGGGGGTCTATTGGTTCTCGGGGCAAAACCTGGAGATGGGTTAGGGCGGTACTTTGGGGTCTGATGTGTTCCTGATTAATGCATCATGCGAAGCTTGCGGTTCTCATTGGCTTGGTTGATCTTTCCTTCCATCTGGATGGCAGAGTCGACCAGGTCTTCAATATCAGCAAAGGGGATATTGACTAACATTGTTTGCATCTCATCATGCAGACCATTCAGGAATCTCTCCTTCTTCTTGGCTTCAGTGTCGATCTCATCTAGGGCATACCTAGCTAATGACAAAAATTTGTCACGGTATTCCACTACGGTCATCCTTCCTTGCCTCAGTTCTCTGAATTCATCTATCATCCTCTTGATCAAACCCGGTGGCACATGGGTTCTGCTGAACTTGACCTTGAACTCCTCCCAGGTCATCATCCGTCCTCCGGTCATTGAACGAACGCTGTTCCACCATGCTCTTGCATCTCCGGCTAGATAGTGGGTGGCGAACATAACTTTCTCATTAGCTTCCACTCCTGCGACTTCCGGGTTGTTCTCCATGGTTTGCAGCCAATCATCTGCGTCTAAGGGATCTTCCGACTTAGTAAAAACAGGTGGGTTGGTGTTCTAGAAATTCTTGAGCTTAGATCCATGGTTGTCCTGATTTCCTTGGCCTTGATTGTTGTGGGCCAGCTAAGCTATCTGCTGAAGGGTGGCTAAGTTGGCTTGACGTTCGGCTCTTTCAGCTTCGCGGTCAGAAACCAACATTTGCAGGATTTGCAACATCGGGTCCGGGGATGAACCACTTCCTCCGCGAGGCATCTGAAGATTGAGATAGATCATGAGAAAAGAGGGGAATTTTTAAGGTTCAGGGACTTTGAAAAGTTTTTAAAGTTTGACTCAGATTTTCTAGCAACATGTTTTTCATTCATTCATAGCACACGATACAAACACACACCACAACAAAGGAAAACAGATGGTTTTAAGAACCATTCTAGAATCTACGATACATTGGGACCGAATACAACTCACTACGCTAGTGCTCAAGTGCTACTACTCCTCAGAGTCAGTGTCCTCATCATCATCATCATCGTCATCGATGAAAGCAAAATCATCCTCATCGGTGAAGAAGTCCATGGCCTGATCTTCCAGAAAATCATCATCATCGCTGAGATAGGAGTAGGGGTCTACACGAAGATCTTCTCCGGCATTCTCCCTTTCCTCCAACTGCATGTATCTCTCGTGGATGGTCTCCTCCAAATCCGAGATACGGTGGAGAAGACGAGCAATGATGCGCTCCTTCTTGTCGAGCTAACGGCGACAAGACTTGCGATCCTTCATCTTGATGATGGCGGACTTGTGGTTGGAGTAATCATGGGCATTGTCCAACTCCTGCTAACGATCATACATCATGAAGCTAAGGTAGTCCAACTGAGTCTTCAGCTCGGGGTGATGTGGGGCTTCCCGTGGCTGTCCCATAGCATCACGCCTTGGGTAAAACTCAAAGCGGGTACCCTTGATCTGATTGATACTCTGCCCACATAGACGGGCAAGAGCTTCATGCATGGCCCTGGCAAGTCCATCTAGCCAGTTGTTCTCTCTTAAGGTAAACTGAATTCCCTCTGCAGTGGGAGGTTCAATCTTTCCTCTAAGACTTGCAACAACTAGCCACTGCAGATCTTGTCCTCCTTGATCATTGAGCTGAGCTCCGAAGAACTCGGGGTGCGGACGCTCCAGAAGTTCCAAAAGTTGGCCCAAGTCACGCTCAAAGATGAGTTCTCCTCCATTCCCCAACTGATAAAACTTGTTGTACTTCACGTCCATCTATAAGAATATAGGATGAGTAAGTTAGTAGAGTGATCAAGTGTGTCAAATTTTATGTATTTTGCAAGAGTTTTTGAGGAACATGAATTTTCATGAAAGAATCAAAGTGATAAGAATGGGAATAAGTTTTTGTAAATACTCACTTCCTTGGGTTTTGAAACTAAGTTTTTGATTCAACGTCCAGTCTAACTAGGGTCTCCTATAGTCAGGATGGCTCTGATACCAACTTGTCAACACCCGGATTTTTAATCCCAGATGCCTGTTATGCCATACATCGCAATCCCAGGATTACCATTTTTGCGAGACATAACAGATTTGGATATCACAGTACATCATCCATTACAAACCATACATAAGTTCTTACACAAATAAGGATCTCATGATCCAGTTCTTAATGCAACTCCAGCAGCGGAATAATGTAATAATAAAGGTAGCATAGGAGAAGCTCCATCTTCGGGGTCACAGGCAATGCTGGCGATGGGAGATGATCCTAGTTGTCGTAACCTTCCTGCGGTCCATCATCCTGGTACACCTCTTCATAGTCTGCCCACGGGAATAGCCAGGGACAAAGCCATGAGTACTCTTTAAGTACTCGCAAACTAATACTAACATTTAAGGGGTTTTTGTAGTAGCACACTAAGCTCTAGGGTTGTTTTGCAAAAATCCAGATTTACCTCTACTAAGTTCAGAAGCAAAGAAAACTAGTTGAAGTTTTATAACACCTAAGTGGGAACTTGTATTTCATATCACAACCTTGTTGTGGTCAATTTAAAATCTCAATCCATTTCACAAGTCATTTTAAAAACATCTGACGGGGGAACAATATGGCCACTCCAACTGTCCATAACCGCGGACGCGGCTATTCCAATAGTTTGACACTCTGCAGAGATTGTACACTTTCACCACAACATTCGATACATCCGTCAGGAACAAATCCTGAATTCACCATACTTAGTATGCGGATAATCAATCCTAACCTTTCAATTACATGCCCTAGTATAGGCACCTTTCTTGTGAGTTTGCCCCCCCTAACCATGACCAACTGTCATCTTGGGTACTGCACAGGTGGACAATCTTCACAAGGTCACCTCAGCTCAGACCTTGGCCGTGAGGGAACCCATACTAAGGTTTATAAGTTTCCAGTCAAGCCCTACCCAATTTTCGGGTATTGTGGTTGTACGGTAAAATTGGAATGGTATCGCATCCAGACAACCATCAGTTTTATAAAGGGCTAAGGGTCCTGCCTCAACATTTTCATCATCAAAATCATCTGGTGTTCGAAAAAACATGTCAAAAAATTTCAGTAGAATGACTCATCATTCCAAGGTTTTCATAACCATTTTCACCAAGTATTCTCATCTAATGTTGATCAAGTTTTATGCTTAGCACTAGCATGTACAAGTGGGGTAAGTACTAATGAGGGGTGGTAAACAAGTGGAGATTAATTAAGTTCAATCTCATTCCTTAGGATGACATCAAGATTTTCTATCTTAGGCCAAATTTAGTGCTCTTTATGCAACCTTCAATTATCTTCCTAAAATCTACAAGTCACTTAAGTAAACTCTAAGAAAAAGCTTTGATAAAAATATAAAGTATAAAGCTTGCAAGTAAAAGTAGGATTGGGTATCATCAAATGTGTCCAACCAAGCATGCTTAGTGCATTGCATAGGTTATCTAACTTTCATAATTGCAAGTGTTAGCTTGCAAGGTTTCAAGTATTGGCTTGCCTTGAGCAGAGCGGTGGTTGAAGTTCTCCTCGGCTTCTTCCTCGTAGTATCCTCCTTCCTCCTCGTATCCTTGGTCGGTACTAGCGTCTATAAATAAATACGAGGTACACAATCACCAAACAATACTTAACTATTTTCAATCATCACACCAAGGTGTACTATAGATGATCTAGTATCATCACTAACATTACAAGATTATAGCTTTTGTCTTATTTATTTTAATTTGAGAAAAGTAATTTCTACTCATTGAAAAACTACTTAAGATTTAATATTCTCCAACCCAAACATGGGATCATTTTGACACATGTCATCACCACATATATCAGTACATGGGAATGTGATTTAAAGTGGTGTCACAATTTAATAAGGATTAACCTTTTTATTTTAAATAAATAAAGTGACTAGAAATGACTATGTGGCATTCTTTTATTACTTGAACATTATTTCTATAAGTAAACCTCTATGTTTTTATATAATCTGAAAGGTATGATCAAATGTGATTTTTGAGAGTTGGAATAAACTCAAAAGCTATTATGGTTGAAATTTGAAAAAAAATTGAATGTAGAAAAGCTTCTGACTTGTTATTTTTACCAAAGTTGATCTACAGATCCAAATGATTTGAATCCAACGGGCTTGGATTAAGCATTTCAGTACCTTTCTAACAAAATTGGTTTCATGCAATTTGGTTCATTGAATTGAGCGCAGGGCTCAGCTGCCAGGGGGGTCTACCAGTCAGCGGCTCCGAACACGCGAAGCGGTACGGGGCTATGTGGTTCGTTGGATTAGAAGGGCGATCGACGGCTGAGGGTCATCGTCGATGATGAACATGTCACCGGCGAGCTCGAACCCTACAGGCTCGGTGGGGGTGCATAGGGGGCATACCAGGGCTCCAGCAACGATGGCGAGGCAGGCAAACGAACGAGTGGTCGACGGCGAGCTCAGGGACGGTCGAGGCAGCTCCGGGGGTGGTCGAAATCAACGACCCCCCTTCTCCTCCAGAGGCGGCCTGCTCCGGCGCAATTCCGGCGAGCTGTTGCTCCTCGTGCTCCAGCTAGAGGGTGGAATGATCAGTGAGGTGAGGGGAGTGGGATGGTGTGCTTCAAATGGCTTGGGGCGGCCTCCTTTTATAGGCTCGACGGCGAGACCGACAGGGATGGGCAGGCGACGGTGGCGACATGGCTACGGGCTGCTAGCGGCATGTCTGAGGTTGGTGATCGATGGGCGGTCTCCTGGCGATGCTCTGGAGCTTAAATGCGTGCGTAGGGGCGGTGGCAATCGGTCGGTAACGTGCGGTGCTTTTTGAGGCAGAGGCGGCAAACTCCGCGGCGAGCGGTGGCTACGGGGTACGGGCGATGAAACGATCATGTCTATTTGTCTCCTGGGACGGTGGGGTGCATGCTGGCGGGCGACAAGGTCTCGAGGTGGTCGGGTTGAGTGGGAATGGTCTGTGCATGGTTGGTGCGCGTCGGCATGGTTGACAGCTCTAGAGGTCCCAACCTTTAATAAGATAGAGATCCCTGTGTTTACAATGCTAGTCCCTGGATCAATAGCTAGCATCCACAGTTATGATGTAATATCAAGAAACAAAGGTCATATTACAACTTTATAACCAGGAATAAAATAATTCATTACATCTTACATAGCTCATTTGACTATCTCATTACAATGCAGCAGAAATAACTATAGCATGGAGTCCTTCATCTTCAAAGTGCCACAGGCAAACATGTTGGTTGTAGACTTGTAATCCTAATCAACACACTTCACTAACATCAAACAAACCTACAACATAATAAGTTACAGCCACAAGGGTCAATACATTTGAATTGTATTGGCAAGTGATACTATGGTAGTATGGTGGAGTCTATCATCTATATGCATTTGGCTAGGTGGAGCTTAGGTTTGCTTTGCTCAAAATAGATTTTCCTTATCATTTGAAAAACACTAAGTTTTTTCTTGACAAAATCACCCAAGGCATCTCCCAATAGAAATTGGTGATCCTTCAACCCTTGTTCAACCACAAAATTTTAATTTAGAAATTGGGATGAGGAGATTCTTGATAGCTTCCATGGCTTGATGCTCAAATTGTCCTTTACCAGGGACATGGCTAAGTACTTAGATTTTACACTCTGCAGAGGTGGTGCACTTACCCCACAAGACTTGGTTTCACCAAGACAAGATCTTTCAGAAGCCTTCCCTTAGACCAGAATGGACGCACTCCAACCTATCAAACCCCTACCACCAACTGTCCATTTGGCTAAGTTGTTGCAACCTATATGATCCAGGCAGAGCCCATAATGCCAAGTGGTTGCACTTGAAGCTTCTCAACATTTGACATCTCAAATCTCTTTGTTCCTGGGTGGCCATCCACAAGTGAGATACACAAGTTAAACCATAGAAATGGGCCTTGTGTAACCACTCAACACAAACCATTCCTTCCATTCCACCCAGGTGATTCATTCACTTAGTTGTTTTATTAAACAAAACACAAGTCCTTGACTTAGAAATATTCCATAGTATGAATATATTCCACCCTTGTTTTCTACTAGCTAAGCTAAGCATGATAGTAGTAGGAATCTTAACTTAGGAAATTTGTACTATGGTTTCATCTACTAGGATTTCCCATGGCATAGTTTACACTTACCAAACATTCCATGCAAGTCCTACTTAGAAATATCACTAATGCATACTGAAAATAATGGGACAAAAGTATGGAGAATCACTTGTCTTTTTGGTAGAGAATTATAGGTTCACTGCTTGATCTTGCAATATTCACACTCTTCAAATTCCACTACAATTCAATCAAGCAAGGCACAATTTCAACCTACCATTCAAGCAAACATCACATAAAATAATAGAAACAAAGCAATGCTTGCAAGCATGCAACAGATTGTTTATTTGGAAAAGTGGTTTCTAATGGATTATAAACATTTGAAAACACCTATTGGTCATTTTATAAAAGTGGCAAAACCATTTGCAATAGATTTTACCTATAAACCCTTTTTAAACCAAGGCATTATTTTATGTGGTTGAAAATGCCTTTAGCAAAGCAATAATATTTATAGGGTTCACCAAATACATTTTTAATTCTAAAACTTGGTGTTTGGGGTCAGAGAGTTTAATCCAAATCATTTCCCAAAGATTTTTCTCCAAAAAGTATTTTTAACATATAAACAATATTTTTATTTGACTAGAAACGCTTTAATTCAAATATTTATTCTCTTGCTTCACAAAATATGTTTTTGAATCTACAAGTTGGTTTCTATGGTCAGTAGGTTCAAAACAAACCATTTGCCAAAGATTTTATCACAAAAATAATTTTAGAATTATTCAAATTATGCATACACAAGTTTCTGCAAAAACAACCAAGTTTCCAGAAGAAATTCACTAAACAAAGTGCATAGTTGGGTAGGGTTTGTTTTGCTGATTCCATTGATATAAAATTTGCAAAATTTGGACGTGTAGATTAAAATTTATGAATTTTACAAATTTGAACATCAAATAGATCAATTCTGTTTTTATAACAATAGACAGGGCCACGTGGAATGTTCTGATTCGTCCATACTGTTTCACTCAGATCGGCTGCTATGAAGCATTCGATTAAAATTGATCTAGCGACACAGGATCTAACTTACCCCTTCGAGTTATGTTCTTTCGTAGCCCTGCGATCAACATCATACGGTCTAAAATGACTAACCCTTAAACGGGCGGCGCTAGCGGCGGCGCGCTCGGCTACGGCGTTGCGGTGGCTACGGGAAGCGAGGAAGGGGATGGGGAGGCTCACCAGGTTCACCGGGACATGCTGGAGCTCAACATGGCCTTAGCTTGTCGAGGGGCGCACTGAATCACCGGTGATTCCTCGCCGGAGATGTGTCTGGCGTCGCGTGCGGTCAGTCGTCGTCGGGGGCGACGCTACGGAGCACAAGAGAGCAAGCAAACCATGTCGTCAGATGCACTAGAGAGTGGGGAGTATAGTAGTATCCGTGAGAAGGGATGGCGCGGTGGGGTGTTACCAGGGGGCCTCGCCGGAGACAGAAACAGACAACGGTGGTGGTTTGCGTTGACGTTGATGACGATGCAGAGCATGCGCGGCTGAACAGGTGACACTGGAAGATGCGCCATAGGCCAGGGAGTGTGCTCGTGTGGTCGAGGGGGCGAGGGGCGATGGTGGCTGGCCGGAATCTTCGTCAGGGGGCGTCGGAGCCAGTGGCGGTGTGTGGACAAATTCGAGCGTCCTAGGGGCGAGGAGAAGCTGGGATCAGAGGGGAAAGAGAGAGGGGACATATGCGTTTAATCTAGCATGGTCGCGGCGAGGTTAGAGCGAGGCATTGATGGGATTTTAACGTCGGCATTCAATGTCCGAGAAACGGCCAGAGGAGGCGTGGTCTTCGCGCGGGTGAGGAAGAAGACTGGGGGTGGGGTCTGGGTGTCAGCGAGAAAGAGAGAAACGAGGTGGGGTCCAGTAATCAGTGATGCTGCGGGTTCAATCTGCGGTGAAAACGATTCGCGTGTAGAGGGAGGGGGAGTGGGCTAGACTGGGCTGGCTTAGTTCATTGTTTTTGTACAGATTTGTTTTTCCTTTTCTTTTTCTATTTATCTGTTTGATTTTTGTTTAATCATTTCAAACACCCATTTGAATTCAAACTTCAACCAAACTTTGTGTAGATTTTAATACTGATTAATAATACATTCTAAAGTCAATTTTAAAATAATTCTTTTATTCTTTTTAGGTTATATTAATTATTAAAAATAGGCCTTTGTATTAATTCAATCAAGATTTAATAATGTTTTCAAACTCCTTTTGAAATCTAAATCTTTTCAGTAGGTTCTATTTATTTATTAGGGTGTCAAAAAATTCACTTTGAATTGTTTGGAGTATTTTTAATATGATTTTTTAATCATTTAAATTGGGTATTTTTCTTTATTCCAATGAAATCAAATATGGTTTTAATTCCTTAAATTTTATTTAGAAGATTTATTTGATCTTATTTAAGTTAATTAAATAATTTTTATTCCACTTGGGTAAATTCCAAATATTATTCTCCCATGATTTTAATTAATCATTCTTATTAGGGATTTTTGTCCTCATGAAAATAGGAATAGAATTTGGTTAGGGCCATATTATTTTATTTCAATATTATTTATCCATTTATTTCATTTGAACTTGGATTATGATTATTCCATTTGTTTATGGTCTTGGCCAAGTTTTAATTTGGCTTTTAACATACTCCTTATTTATTATTTCTTTCTTTATCTTATAGAATCCATATCTTTTTTATTTATAGATCCAAACTTGGTGATTCCAATTTGTATATTTTTATTTAGTATTTGTTTATCCTTTTAATTCTCTTTAGGATTATTTACTCACCATTTGGTATGGATTTCTAGATAGGTGCTTTATTAGCTTTGGAAATTCAATTTCCTTATCTTATTAAATTCTTAAGATTTTGTCTATGGCTCCAAATTAAGTGAAACCAATTCATATGGTTTTATAATATTTCTATTTGTTATTCTTGATCATTTTGAAATGTTTGTTTGACCAATTTTCATATGGATCAAATCCATAGGCTTAGATATAACTTGGAAATGTTTTCCTTCCATTAGGGTTTTAGAGTTTTGGTTTATTTCCCAAGTGTTTTAAATTTCAAGATGCATTTATGAAGAATGCATTCCACTTGATTTTAATTTAGTTGGATTCAAATATTACTCAAGTTTGTTCAAGATGGGATTTTTAAGTTTCCATTTAGAAACAAAAAGTTTCTTTTCACCCTAAATTTCAACAATTATTTATTTTGTTTATTTTTTTTCACATTACAAAATTTGGAAAATTTTGGGATGTGACAACAGTGGTGCGGGCACGGCGTTCCTGGTGGTTCTTGTCTCTATCCTTGAGCTAGGGCTGGTCGAGAGGGGGAGGTGAGGCATGGGCTACCTCCTAGACAAGGTTGGCACAACTAGTTCTTCCTCTAGATTGCTGCCCACACTGGGGTGACATGGTGAGGCTCGGCCTGCTCACCATTGATGGCAATGGCAAGCTCACAGTGATTCTAGAGGTTTCTAACTAAGCTAGATGATCTACTAGATGATTGGTGTGAGCTAGAGAGGCGACAAGGTTGGCCAAATCACTGCTCAAAATAGTGTTTGTGATTTGTTTGATTTGAATCTGCAAGGTGTTTGATGAAATGGCCGCAAGAAACTTACTTTTGAATTTTGAAAAGATTTTTGGTGGGTGTGCTAGGCATGTGCTGAGGATTCTGTGGGTGCTTGGGTTTTGAAAATTGAGCTTGTTTGAGTGGTTTTTGAAATAGTGGGATCTTCCTATTTGAGATAGATTAAATTTTAAACTGACATTTAAACTGAGCATTTGAATGTTTTTGGATGATCACAAAGTGGGCCTTGGTACCTTATTATGAGTACTAACAAGGGGTGCAAAGATCCACAAATGTTTCAGTTAAGTTTTGAAAACTAGGGATAGCTAAAGTAGGCATGAGAGTTAATTTGGCAAAAATGACCATTCACTTCATTTGTTTATTTTGAGTTGTTTGTCTTTGGGAAAAGTTTGGGGATTGTTTAGATGATGTTTATTTCACCTAAGAATCCTTCTACAAGCAAAGAAACACAAAACCATGGCAATTCAAAAGAATCCAAAATTTTGAATACACACACATATGAATGCTTTCATATTTTTAGTTGCAAAAGTTTTTGTTAACCCTAATTTTGATGATTAGAGTTTGATGTTCCAAGTTTAGTAATTTTGGGATGTTACAAAGACAAAGGCTCATGGTGCGTAGTACTAGTACTGCATAAGGTGGGCGAGTGGGGAGTGGGACCTCCAATTGAGTCTAGTTGCACAAACTTCCAACAAAAAGAGCCATAGTTTCAAGGAGCTCCAACTAGGTTTCCTCTCTCATAAAAAAAGGAACTCCTCCTCTTGGAGAAGGAAGGTGCAATGTGACAAGAGTAGCTCCTAGAGTAGTACTACTTTCTAGTACTAGATCTAGGGCCTCATCATAGCTGAATATAGTAGGCATAGTAGTATCAGTCTTTGCAGGTGCCTCGAAGGAAAGAAAATAAAGCTCTGCAAGTAATAAATGGCCATGGCAATTTCTCAGATAGACAATCTTTTGCATGTTCATTTTGATCTGGGCGAAAGCCGGAGGCTAGAGGAGTACTAGCTGTTTCGTGTCTTGAGCCATCGAGCTAGAGTATAAATTTGAATATCTCAATGCTCGTGGCATGCAGCTTGACCAAACAGTTACTGCACTACTTTACTATGCGCCCGAAAAACTACGGAGTATAGTACTACTACTACTACTATACTAGTACTAGTACTACTAGTAAAGACACAGAGAGTTCCACATTCTTTCATCATGTACTATACTAGTAGTAGTCACGTCCAGGTTGCCTTATAGGACAAAAAAAACTAGTACGATGAGCAACAAAATCTATCTATTTATGTACTCCTACTGTATTTGCGTACTCAGGAACGGGACGAGCGTGTGTTGGGCTGTTACCCTAACAGACTGTGTATGCCACTAGTGCGCGTCTGCATGTAGCTTAGTCCATTTTATTACTACTACGGACTACTGCAAGGACAATACTGTGAAGCTATTTTTCCAAACCTCCTCAAATCCCAATAATGTCCATACATGGTACTCCCTCTATCCCAAATTTGCTAGACTCAACCATTAGCACATGTAAGGGGTCCCACCAAGTAGAATAGAAAGGAATAATAAAAAAAGGTCTATCATACACTAACAAGTGGGTTCGTGTGCCATTGTCCTAGAATCAAGTCTAAGAAAAACTTAGCTAGACTCACCCTCTCTAGTGTTTAGACGTAGGTCTAAGAACAAAATATTCTCTTATACATAGCTTTTTTCCAACACTGCACACACTCAGCTCCACCATTTAGACAATGTCTAAACTAGATGATTCGTAGGACCCATTAAACTGATGACGCTAACTTCTGCATAGGAGTTTTATAGCTTCGTCATACACTGCCAAGTGGGCCTATTATTTTATTTTTCCTTAGGGCATCCACAGTGTGTAAAAAAAGAATACCTTAAGGTATATAGTAGTACATTATGGAAAAAATAAAGTTATCTCAAGATTGTGGGTTTCCCATAGTGAATAGAAAACTCATTTCCCCTTTCATGGAGAAATATGACAAGCTATGTGGGTCCTACCTTGTGGCAAATGGTGACCTTATACATGGTGGTAATTTCCATAAGTCGGGTGGGTCCTACATTATGGATGCCCTTAGACACGTGTGCCTTGTACTCCCATCTCCATCGCGCTAGACTCGAATTGTTTTTGCAAAATTAGTTCAACTGTTGTAGTTAGATAGGACGCATGATCGACTATATTTGTGAAAACTCCCACGGTCAACAATGCTTACTACCCCATGATGCACCCATCTAGTGTGGGAACTCTATCATGTCGTAAACTATGATGTCGATCGATATGTCCTTGATGACCCTTGGTCGTTTTTCTTGAAACCCAATAATGTCCATACATGGTAGGACAATACAGCGAAGCTGTTTTTTCCAGAACTCGTCAAATACCATGGCTACCACTAAAACCCTAAACCCTAAACAACCCCTAGAACCCAAACCCTCAACCCCTAAATACTAAAACCTAAACCCTAAACCACTCAACCCATAATTAAACCCTAACCAAGTAGGTATCATGCACTTATAGATCCAAATTTGAGATACTTTCATAATTAAATTGTAGTAAAGCCATTCTGTTCCATAAATATAAGCATAAAGCTTGAACATTATTAAAAATTCCCCAAACAATAAACCCTAAACCCATAAACGACCCTGACTAAGCAAGTATTCATCCACTTATAGATCAATATTTGAGATATACGTTCAATAAATTATGCTAATGCCATTCTATTCCACGAATCTAAGCATAAAGCTTGAACATTATTGAAAATTCCCTAATACCTAAACCTTAAAACCTACAAACCTAAACCCTGACCAAGAAGGTATCATGCACTTATAGATCAAAAATTGAGATACTTTCATTAAATTATGCTAACGCCATTCTAATTCATGAAAGCTAGAACATTATTGAAATTTCCCTAAACCTTGACCCCCTAAGCTTAAAACCTAATCCCTATACCCATAAAAACCCTAAACCCTCAACCCCTAACCCTAATCTCGGACATATTATTAAAAAATTCCTAAACCCTAAACTACCCCTAAAAAACCAAACCCCTAAACCCTCAATACTAAAACCCTAAACCCTTGACCCATCAACAACCCTAACCAAGCAGGTATCATGCACTTATAGATCAAAATTTGAGATACTTTCATTAATAAAACATTTCTAAGTCATTCTATTCCATGAATATATGCATAAAGCTCAAACTTTATTGAAAATTCCTAAAACTCTAAACCCTAATCCCCAAAATACCTAAACCCTAAAACCTAAAACCTGAATCACTAAACACGTAAACCCTAAAACCCGAAACATTAAACCCATAAACCTTGACCAAGCAGCTGTCATGCACACTTATAGATCAAATTTTCAGATACATTTATTAATTTAGGTAACACCATTCTATTCGAGGAATATAGGCATAAAGCTTGATCATTATTAAAGATGCCCTAAACCCTCGACCCTAAAAAACCCTAAAACATAAACCCTATAAACCCATACACTACCAGAAAAATGTCCTTTTACAATGGATGATTTTCGTGGTTGAAGGCCCTTTTTCATGGCTGAAGAGTCTTCTATGACGGATGTCCTTCGTGGTAAAAGCCCCGTCACAAATGAATATACCACATGTTTTTTCGACCGTGGCGGATCGCACCCTTCAGCCACGAAAAGTCATTCCGTCGTAGATCTGTTCACCAGCCGTGTTGACTGTTGACGTCAAGCAAACTACCATGTGGCAAACATCGTTAACGTAGCCGTTAACTGTCATGGAAACTATGGTAGAAAGCCAGGACCATACAAGGCCTAACAATTATTAAGTGGGCCAGCCCATTATGAAAGCCCAATAGTAAGTCGACCCGTTACTGTTTAGAGCATCACTATTTGAAATGGTCCCACAAGTTGGTTCGTCATATATTCAGGCCCTGTACTATTTCAGCCCGCAGTTATTCCGGACTTCCACTATTCCGGCCTGATATGCATCTGGCCTTTTACTGTTCTGTCCTACTACATATCCGGCCTTCTACTCTTTTGGCCTGTTTTGAATATGGCCTTTTACTATTACCGGCCTACGGTATATCTGGTCATTTACTGTTACGGCCTTCTGACAATCTAGCCATCTAATGTTCCAGCCTGCTATGAATCTAGTCAATTAATAATCTGGCCTGCTGTGAATCTGGCCATTTACTGTTCCAGCCTACTGACAATCTAGCCATTTACTATTCTGGCATGCTGACAATCTATCCTTTCACTGTTCTAGCCTGTGGTGTATCTGGCCTTTTACTATTCTGGCATGCTGTAAATCTGGCCATTTACTGTTCTGGCCTACTAGAAATCTAGCTTTTTTACTGTTCCATCCTGCTGACAATCTAGCCTTTTACTATTCTGGCCTGCTGTGTATCTGGCCATTTACTATTCTGGATTGCAGTAAATCTGGCCATTTACTATTTCGGCCTATAGACAATCTAGCCATTTACTATTCCAGCATGCTGACAATTTAGCCTTTTACTGTTTTAGCCTGCTGCAATTCTGGACTTTTACTGTTTAGGCATGCTGAAAATCTAGCCTATTACTGTTTGGTACTATTAGTATTCAGGCTTGTTACTTTTGCAGCCCATTAGGATTTTGGTCCCATACTGATCGGGTCGGTCACTGCTCCGGCCTTTAACTATTACTGCCATTGCTGTTCATGTTCACGTTCACGTCCATGCGTCGTTTCATAGATCGTTCTGTTCTAGCCTGTTACTGTTTTGGCCTTTTTTTGGAACCGCCGACTTATTTTGCAGAACAGCACAAAAATGCCAAGACGCCAATTAATACACATGCGAAAATTTAAACTACTTATTACAATAATAAAAGTTTATTACAACACATCATTAAACAAGATATGCATTCTAAAACTTACAGAGTGTTGGTATCCTCAATAAGAGATCAGCACATGGCAATTCACTTCAATGTATCATTTGTACTCTTCTTCAACATTTCAGCTACAGATCTAAGAGCATCTACACCCATTCGTTCTGCAAGCAACACAACCTTCGTATATATATATCACCTGCAGGAGCTGTACTAGGTGGACTGGTAAGTAAGTTGTTTTCTTCAGAAATACAATGGGAGGATGAATGAGAAGAGGGATCATAACTTTTAGTCCTTCCTTCCGAGTACTCCTGCTTTGTTTTAACTATAGCATGTACAATAAGGTGAAAGGGGTTAAAACAAATAACAATGGTAAAAAGTAGTATTATATAAATTAGAGATCATTTAAGAGAAGCATACTAGATGTGGCTAAGAAATTTACTAGGCTCGCGTCTAAGAAAATAAAATCTGCTCCATCTTTTACACAAGATAGGGGACCCACTCATACGAGTAGAAACAAACAATAAAGACATGGGTCTTGTACTAGACCCAGGGTCCACAAAATCTTGCTAGACTCACCCTCACCAGTGAAAAATACTCTATAGACACCATGAATCTCCAACATTGCACATGTTGGACATCCACTATGTATGAATAAAACATACCATAAGCCAAAAAGTTCAACTTAAGAGCTACTATCTATATACATAGTGGACCTTGTCCACAAGCCAAAAATCTTAAGGGTGACGCATAAACTTTAAGTAAGTATGAACTTACAGTAGCTCGTTCAGGCTGACAGTTGCTCCTTCTCAAGCGGGTTCGACTCCTGATAAATCTTCCTATTGTATCTGATTCCAGCAACTGGAACTCTGGTCCTTGTACTCCATTGTCCTTTCTCTACATTAAGTCATAACATTTAAAACCGAGTTAGCTGGTTTGGAAGGATGAAAGCACTTGGAAAACACCAAAAGGATAGCATTAAAAATGACAATATGTATGATTCAAACTAGCTAGCTGGTTTGGATGGATGAAAGCAGTTGAAAACACCAAAAAGATATTATTAAAAATGACAAGATGGACATTTTCTGGATTAAGCATTGACAGATAGAAACACAACAAAATATGAATGGAAATGTCATGGCAGGTTTTCACGTAGAATGGCTTATTAACAAAATATGCATACAAGCAATATAACTTATTAACATGACAAGAAAGTGGCCTAAGTAACACACAGAAACCTCGCACTTTAGCATTGCTTGGCGTCAGATTGTCAGTGTTGGATCCTTTATGAGTTGTTCCCATGACCCATTCGAGCACTTGAAAAGAATAGCATCTACGAGTTAGTGTTGCAGGAATACACTAATAGTGTGAGAATGTAAGACAGGAAATAATAGTGACAAGCTTATGGTGTGTATAAGAACTACCATATGTGGGCGCAAACCAAATGGCAATAGCATCTAGGATATTGACAAACATTATAACCCATTCGTAGCTTACGAGTACCAAAGAAATAGAAAACGGGAAAGAGAAATTACCGCCGCGCGGTGAGGGCAGGTGGGATGCTGATGACTGCAAGTGCACAGATCATTTGTAGCTATTTTAAAAATAAAGATATTGATCCCACAGGGAGCAGCAGGCAAAAGACTAAAATGCTTTTAACTAAAACTAAACGAATTACTTGAGAAATAATTTTAAGATGCAAGAAAAATAGAATTTTTTAAGGATTGTTTTTTGGTTTTTGATTGAGAAAAGGAATTAAGTAAACTAAAGTAAAACTTAATGTAGAAATTAGGAATCGCGTATTGATATGTGGGAAACGTATCTATAATTTTTGATGCTCCATGCTTGTTTAGTATCTACTTTGCTTTGTCTACATTTTGAGGTGTTTTTATATCTTTTATGGAACTAACCTATTAACAAGTTAAGTATTGGTGAATTAAACTAACCTACTAACATATTTTTATGAGCCTTTGTTAAATATTGGTGAATTAAACTCTTCTATGAATGGTTAATTAACTAGTTAAATCATTATAGTAGCTATGTAACTCCAAAATGGTCGATTCCAATTTCTAAAGAAAGGTGTTTTCATCACTTAACATGTGTCCTTGGAATCAACTAAAAATATGCTGTAAAATAAATCCAATGAAAAAGACAAATCTTGTCCAATACTGCCTTTGGGGATTTCTCCAGGGCATCCTGGTAATTATTTTGAGGAGATTCCAACTCCTATGGATTCAGTCCACCAAACACTACCTTTTAACCCAAGGAAATAATTTTTGGAACTCAAGAGAAGTTCTGGTGAATTATTTCCTAAAAACTAGATCTTTAATCTTTATAATATCCATTAAAAATCAAGGGAAAATGATAAAATAGTTAAACCACTTCTGTTGGCTTCATTTTATCAATATCTATATGATGGTATCATTGTTACACAATGGAATCACACAGATTAAATCCTTGATCAAAAACCCCTTTGTTGCGTAATTCCTAAACCATAAATAAAAAGGGGTCCTTTCCCTAATGTCTCCAAATATTTTCTCAATCCCAATCCAATCAAACCTCCAACCTTCTACTCAGGTTTATCTTGATATCATCTTTAGCTTGTTGTATGGTTTGATGCTTGGATGTTGTATTGATTGGTGTATTGTTTGTTTGCATGTATGCTCGATAACGGTGATAGTTGTGATTGTGTGACGCCGAGAAGAAGGAAGCCTCGGGGTTATCTCTATTATTGTTATTTGGTAATATGGTTCTCTAACGCCGTCAAGGGACTTATCGCTGGTCACAGGCAACCACCATTCCTGAACTCCTATATTTCCCTACATCTGTTTAGCAACTGTTTTATATCTCGTTTGTAAATTGCATGAAATTAGACATGGTTTATTTCAAATAAATAACGTGAGTAACTTGGCTCCTCCAAGTTATGAATGACTGTCCATTGGACACCTACCCTATTTACGCCTATCTTTACCCCTTAGAACGAGGCTAAGATGATTAGCATCTTCCCTCTTGGAACCCACGGATTTTCAATGGTAAAACTATTTTGGGTTTTTGCCCTACTATAAAAGTTTTCAAAATAAAACCCTTAGAAAGAGGCATCGTTTTCGAGTGGAAGTTTTACCAAACAAAGGATGAGGTGGATGAAGAGAAAGTCAAGCAAGAGAAAGGAAGGATGTTCTAAGCCAATGTCCGGAACAATTATATCCGTGCAACCACATTACCCCAGTCGTTGGGGTTTAGCTCATAGTTTGTGTGCTTTATCCTGGGCTACTCTTACTCGCTAAAGGGGAGAAATCCCCTGAAATCCGGGCTACCTGTAGGGTAAGGCACTGGTGCAACAATTGGGTATCTCGCGGACGGTATGCTTTTAGGTAGTCCAGATGGAAGATTGTCACTATTGCTATCTGCCAGACTTCGGCCTGGAGATAGGGGTCATTACGGAAGGAAGGACCAGGGTCGAGGTACCCCATACACGTACCGGAGAGATAAACCCAAAAGGAAAAGTTGCCATTGCTAGGGCTCGACAAATGAAAAGTTCAACTTTGATTATCCGAGCCCTTGTCTACCATGTGTAGCAGGCCGTGGTTTTATCCCGGTGGATGTATTGATTCTCGTGGGTAAAGTGCATAATCTCTGCATAGTGTGATCTATTCGAATAGCCGTGTCCACGGACAAGGACGGTTGGAATGGAAAGAGCTAGGAGTACCCTTCGGTTAAGTTGTGATAATATAAAGGATGTGACTTGGTCACAAGAAAAGATAAGGAATAAGTTGGTTTTGACAGAGATGATCGATAAAGTTTTAAAAAGGGTTTTACAACAAAACTGTTTTAACAAGAATGTGGAGATGTCCGGATTTTCCAAAAAGGAGGCATGTTTTATAAAAACTCTTTTTCAACAAAGATATAGAGGTGCCAATGTTAGGTCTTTCAAAAGAAACTATAGTATAGAGCTTTCTCGCCACAGCCAAAATATGCATGTTTCTTCTTACCCTTGTCTCGGTGGTTTGCGAGTACATCCAAAGTACTCACCGGCATTGTCCCTGGCTATTTACTTGGCCAAATTGCAGATGTTAAGAAGCGACGAAGGTGCTGATGTCTATGCGAGCTAGGTTGTCTTCCCAGTCAGTTGCCTGTAGGTCAAGGCACGGGCTCTGCGCTGAAGACTTCCGCTATTTATGTTGTAATCGCCATAAAGGCCTCCTTGTAAGTTGTTGTATTTGTTAATGTAAGTAGGATGTAATGATACTTGTCGATTATGCTCACGGCTCACTGATCATGGGAACGTGAATTGTATACATAACGGGTATTCTCGGACCGTAAATCCGGGGTGCCGCAGCCGGTGTGAAATAAAGAGGGAACTTGTAAGTCCATGGAGTTTGTATTTTGTGTTAGAGAAATGCCTAGGCCGCTAGCCTAAGGCACGCCTAATCATGTTGGAAACTTGCAGCATCACCATAGTGAGCTATCTATGAAGCATCCTCAATAAAAATCTATGCATATAGTAAATAAAAAGATCGCTGAGATGCTCATTGTCTGCTTGCCTTGTCATTTTGGTTATGGGATAGCTCATGTACCATGTGCAAGGGGTACCCCGTTGGCGGTTCTCTATGATATGCATATACTTACAATGACAAGAACTTACAGGTGACCGAAGTTGAGTAGCATGAGGTGTGGCCCTCGTATTCAAGGGACTTGATATTGCCAACTTATACTTTGTCAAGTATATACTCCATCTTTGTTCACTTTAACCTTAACCACTTCAATATGCTTATGATAGGGGCAATGAGGGCTGAAAGCTAAACAAGTACCATAATTTTTGGAAGCTCTTTTTGAAACTTGAAATCCCTGCTTCCCTTTGTGAAGGGCCTTTCTTCCACCATTATTTGAATCTCCACCTTCTACCTTTAGGCACCATTAAGAGAGCATTGTTGTCATTCTGTGTGCAGTGTCCCAAAGCTTATTGATTGATGCATATTGTGATATTACGTGTTCTTGTGCTACTTGTTTCTAGTCACCCTTGTGAACTTTGAAGGTGTCCTATGCAGTTATTTGCTACTCTATGAGGGACAAGTTGATTGCCACTATGTCATGTTTTCTGTATGTGAAACAAACAAACGTTTTTCAATGCATGTTATTCATGATCTTTGTTTGTAGCCTTTCATGTTGCATGCGTAGTTACTATGTCTTATTGTTAGAACTCCATCTTTCATGCACATGTTTAGAGTTCTTTGATCCCAGCTTTCGATGCTTGCAAATGGTTTGATCTTGGTTTTGATGGTGTATGTCACCTCAAAAGTTATTCTTTTTATCACTTACCTACTCGAGGACGAGCAGGAGTTAAGCTTGGGGATGCTTGATACGTCGGAAACGTATCTATAATTTTTGATGCACCATGCTTGTTTAGTATATACTTTGCTTCGCTTTGTCTACACTTTGAGGTGTTTTTATATCTTTTCTGGAACTAACCTATTAACAAGTTACCACAGTGCCAGTTGCCTGTTTTCTTCTGTTTTTGGTTCCAGAAAGGCATAAAATCAATATTCTCGAAATTGGACGGGACAAAAGCCAAAGTAAATATTTTACCGTGAGGGACACGAATCTAGAAGACGAGACGAAGACGTGAACCAAGGCGGCCAAACCCCCCTAGGAGCGGCCAGGGGTGGGCATGTGCCTAGGCAGGGTGTGGCCCCCCTGGTCGCCTCCCGGCCTCGCCTCTTCGCCTATAAGAAGCCCCTGATGCAGAAACCCTAAGTACCCGATAAAAACTACATGAAACCTTTTGTAGCCTCCGTCACCGTCATCCCTAGATCAGGGGGATCTGAAGTTCTTCCTGGCACCCTGCCGGAGGGGAGATCATCCCGGAGGCCTTCTCTCCGGTATGATGCATGAGTAGTTCCACCTTGGACTATGGGTCCATGTAGTAGCTAGATGGTTGTATCTCCTCCTTGTGCTTTCATGTATAGATATTGTGAGCTCCGTTCATGATCAAGATCTAATCTATTTGTAATCATGCATGTTGTGTTTGCGGGGATCCGATGGATATTGAGATTACTATGTCAGATTGATTAATGTTTTTTCTTTATGATTCTATCATGTATGTGTTGTTTGTGAGCTTGCATGCTCTCTGTTGTTAGTAGCTATCTTGGCCGAGTAGTTGCTAGTGATTCCAAGAGGGGGTATCTATGCTCGATAGTGGGTTCATGCCTCTAGTTTCTAAGGGAAGTGACAGAAATCTCTTCAGTTGTAGATGTGTTGTTGCTACTACGGAGAAAACAATGGTCTCTTGTTCATGGAACAAGTGGATTGTTTACCTTACACACTTTGCTTAAAGCAGTTGTCTATTGCTTGCAACTTAATACTGGAGGGGGTTCGGAATAACCTGAAGGTGTACTTCTAGTCATAGATGCAGTTGGATGGCGGTCTATGTATATTGTTGTATTTCCCAATAGAATCCCATAGGATCTTTTTTTCTGGTATTGCATTGTTATGCCTTGCTCAGTTCCTGTCAATTTCCCTACTGTAATTTGTTTACCTTCATGCCATGTTGTTTATCTAAGGAGAGCACCTCTAGTGAACTATGGACCCCGGTCCAATCTTTACCATTGATACATCTTCCACTGTTACTTGTTTTCTTGCTGCAAACCATTACCTTCCACACCATACGTTTAATCCTTTGTTACAGCAAACCGGTGAGCTTGACAACCTCACTGATTCGTTGGGGCAAAGTCTTAAGTTTGTGTTGTGCAGGTCTCCGCCTTGCTTGCAACACCTGTGTGACGTTTCCTTCGTCCTACTGGTTCGATAATCTCGGTTTCTTACTGAGGGAAAACTTGTTGTTGTCCTGCTTCAAACCTTGCTCTTGGGGTTCCCAACAAAGCGCTCCTACATCAACACAACGCAGCATCACGTATGTAAGAGAGCTTGGAACTACAATAGGAAAAAAGGCATTCTCGGGGAGTGGCGGATACACCACTAGTAATTTAGATAGAGTAATCAAGATTATCATAACAAATATTCTTATGACATATATGTATGTGGGAGGAGCTCTATATATGGAAGAATAGGAAGCAACCACTTCACACATCATCTGTCATAACCACAGCTGACAGGTGATACGTACAAAACGTATCTACTTTCCCGAACACTTTTGCTATTGTTTCTCCTCTAAACTTGTGTGATTTGATACAACTAACACGGACTGACGCTGTTTTCAGCAGAATTACCTTGGTGTCTAGTTTTTGTATAGAAAATCAACTATCAGGAAAAATCCCACAAAATATGCCAAAAATCATATTTCACCAGAAGACTCATGGAGCCAGAGTACGAGACGGAGTGGAGGCCTAAGGGGCCCACACCCCTTGCCGGGCGGGTGGGCCCAGCCCGCGCCTGGGGGGTGCGGCCGCCTCAGGCACCCCCTCGGCCTCCCTCTTTGCCTATAAGATGCCTCTTGACCTAAAAACCGAGGGGGGTTCGACGTTTTTCCAAAAAGAGTTCCACTGCGCCGCTACCACCAGAAACCGCGATTCGGAACCAGAAACTCCTTTCTGGCACCTTGCCAGGACGGGGAATTTGGGGAGGATCATCGACATCGTCATCACCAATGCCTCTCCATCAAGCATCAATGTTTCCCTCATCCATGAGTGAGTAATCCCCCGCTATAGGCTATGGGGATAGTAGGGATTGGATGAGTTCTATCATGTAATCGAATAAGATTATTAGGGCATGGTGCCTAGTATCTCTATTAGTGCTATTTGACTTTGTTGCAACTTGTGGTGCTTAATGATTGTCACTAGGACCCGAGTGCCATGATCTAAGATCTGAACTTATTATTGAATCATTATGATAGTATTGTTTGTGATCTTATCTGCAAGTTGTGTACACATATCATTGTCCGTATCCAAAGGCCTTGAAGTGACAGAAATTGGGACAACCGGAGGGTATGGCTGTGATGTGAGGATCACATGTGTTCATGGAGTGTTAATTATTTTCTCCGGTGCTATATTAAAAGGAGCACCTAAATTGCCAGTAGTTCCCTTGAGGCCCCATTGCAATGGGCTGGCAGGACAAAAGATGTTGTGCAAGTTCTCATTGCGAGCACGCATGACTATATATGGAGCACATGCCTATGATTGTTTAGTACTTGGATGCTTATTATTATTTATCTGCAATTGCCCTAGATCTTGAAGTTACATGTTTAGACTCGTACATGCAACGCCCATCCATCCCTATACCTACCGCGCTCATATCCTACTGTTTGCTGCTACTATTACTATTGCTCTTGATCTACTACTGCTATTACTTTGCTATTGCTACTACAAAACTGTTGCTACTGATAAACTTTTGTGAGAAAGAACTATTTCCAGGTGCAGCAAAATTTAAAACTCAATTGTTAAGGCTTCCAAGTATTCTTTGGCTACCCTTGTGTCAAATCAATAAATTGGGTAATACTACCCTCGAAGACTGTTGCGATCCCCTATACTTGTGGGTCATCAAGACTATTTTCTGGAGCCGTTGCCGGTGAGCATAGCTTTATTTGTAAGTTCACTTGGATCTATTATTGTTCACTAATACTCCTTTCATCATGGGGATGTCTCGTGATGGAAAGTTTCCTATTTTACCATTCACTACAAGAAGAGGTATAGTCCAAAACACGTCTGCTGCTCTTGATTCAACGTCTGTTATAAGTAAGCTTGTTACATGTGGTGACCTAGCATACCACTTCATGTGTAGTACACTATAGTCGTTGACATGACATCCACAGAACACCATTCTGTAAATATCACATCCCTCAGAGTGGTAAAACAGAAACATTGCGGGACCATATTACAAAAGTACACACATTATTATTATTACAATACCGGAAGTTCAAGACTTCCAAAAGATTCAACTTACAAACCAAAATATAAAGTGTTTCAGCGGAATTTAAAAGTAACAACTCCGACTAGGAGTTGAGCTCAACAGCTTATTCTATAGAATTAATGCTGCTCGGCTCCGTTGGTTACTACTAACTAGGGATACTTAGTTGGACTTGTTATCATCGACGCCATAGCGGATTTCGTAATCCACTCCTTCAAATCCTCCGGAAAGATCAGGTTCCTCGTAGAACACATCTTCTTGGCATTCGGCTGCACACATTGGCACGTCTTCGGGATCCTCAGAGTCTAAGCAAGGGATCAAAGGAAAGAATGAGTAACAGCGTTACCCAACAAGTTCATTAAATGCAAGGTGGGAAGTTTGATGCTCTAACTACCACCTCGGATTATGAATCCTTGGCACTATGCAATTTTTGTAAATCTTTCTTCAAATATTGATTTTATTATGAAAATCTATGACCATCAGCCTTCACAGATTGACCAGAACTTTCATGGAGTTCCTTTCCTGCCACATTCGTAGCTCCTTCCCGGAACAAGGAGTAACAAGTTACAATTCTTACACTCTGCAGAGGTGCGTTACTTTACCCATGAGAGATCAACTACTTGTTGCACAACCGGGCGTACTTTCCCGTCCACAATTCCATGATGTGGGGCCCAGTAGTTGGTCCAAGCCAATCACTGCCCCTTCGCAACCCCGCATGCCTCCTTGGTGTACACCATGCCCACATAATGAATTACGGCAATGGTTTGTACAAACCGTTAGATGTCAGAACTATCATGGGACAATGAGGGTTCCCACCCATATGATGCATATCCTCTACGAATTACCAATTAATATGCATGCTACAAGGATAACAGCCATGACCTGCACATTCGGCTTCATGCGAGAGGAAGAAGATACAGCTGACTTCTCTGTCCCATTCCAATCTCAAGGCTAACGCGTAATATACAGCGCTAGAATCACTGATGTCAGGTTTATTAAGTCCCTATTTGATCATCATTGTTGCAATTAGAACACTAAGTTCTATTGCTCCATTATATCACCACTTCGGATGATATCTATGATTTCTTTATTTGTGAAAATAATATTTTCTTTCTCTTATAGCATATATGATAACACACAATTTGCAAATATTTTGATAAAGACTCTTCAAAGGACATAAGCAAGTGATGAACTTGCCTTGTGATGGAAAGGTAGTGAAGTATGATGCTTGTACTGGACCTTGAGCTTCTATGTCTACAAAAACATCATTATTGCCCGGTAAGGACAATATTTAAAGAAGCAAAATAATTATGCAAGTAATGTAATGCATTATTTAATTCTATATGCATTTTCCCTATATAAGGTGCCTTTTAATAAAGCATTTATAAATATTACTTTATAATATTTATAACATATATTGAATTAGTTTATTTTATTTCCTTTTTATTTGACTTTTATTGATTTAACAATTCTTTTTAAGAATTATAAATTATACATTAAAAATTGTTATTAAATATTTATTTAGTATTTTTAAAAAATACTATAATATTAATATATAATGAAAGTGATTTTTATTTATTTTTATCATCTTTCAATAATTTTGTAAAATTCCATAAGGAATATATGAATTACAAAATTCTTATAAAAATTTAAATGTCCAAAGTTTTATATTTTATTTTATTTGGATAGAGTGTATTATTGTGAATCCAAAAGTATTTAATTTATAATTTTTGGACTTATATTTTATTTTCTAGAATTTATTTAAGTCTAGGGGTATATTAGTCTTTTCCTGTTTATTAAAACAGGCCTGGAATTGTTTCTGGGCTGATTATTCTTATTGGGCCCTAGTGGCCCATTTAGTTTTAGACAAAAGGACCACTCTGAAGGGTTTGGCCCAGCTCGGCCCACTCCTCACTTCCTCTCTCTCTCTCTCGAGCTTATCCTCTCCTCCTCTAACCCCGACCCCGTGGTCGGCGATGCCGCCACCGGCGATTCCCGCCGTTGTAGGTTGTTCTGGTCACCGCCGTGGTGTACTAGGGGGTTGTCAACGATGCCCGTTCGTTCCATCCAATTGGATTTGAGCCTGGGGCTCTCCTGCAATGGATCGATGCCTCTCTGAGCCCTAGGGTTTGGGGTTTGGCATGTGTTCAAGTGCTGCTGCCGCTGATGTGGTCCCGCCTGTGGTGATGTGGTGGATTCGTGTGTTGCTGTGGCCGCCGCCGTGGCTGGTGCATGTTGCAGCGCCCCCTGGGTGCTCCCGGTGCTGCCGCGGGTTCGTCGGCCAATCTGCTTCCTCTTCAATTTCTTCAGCGAGGACCTACGATGAGTTTAATTCCTTCCCCCTGGTACTTTCTGTGCTTGTTGATTCGATGCTAGAGGCTGGCAGTGTCCTCTTTGTCAATTGTCTAATTCAGTTTAGGATGATTATCCATTTAGGGTTCCTGTTATGTGATTGATCATGTACTGGATGATTTGAATCATGTTTGGTTAATCTGTATACATGCTAAATGATTATTGGCCTGAGGCTTGTTGCTTAAAATGATATATGATGTTTCTGGTGGCTTACTAGATGATTTGATGCTTAGATTGCATCTGATTCAGATGATATTGTTGTTTGGGAAACATGCTTGGTAAAGCCAATGACTTGATAGCTTTCCACTGTTTATTTGATTCATGGTCATGATTATGATAACATACAACTACTGTCTTAGTGTTTTTATATTGGGAATTAACATGTGGTTACAGTGAAGTGTAACATATGAATCTCCTAGATATGATTCCTGTGTTAACAGGAAGATGATTACTTAGTTGATTGTCTCAATCTATGATGATTTACTATCTTTCCTGATTCATATAGGACTGTTATTATGACACCATCATGGTATGGCACATAAGAATAACTCTAATCCATTGATTGGGTTGTTTGATACTTAATGACAAAGTTGGCTTTGAGAGATAAACATAGATTTTTCTTTTCTAAATTTTCTAAGACCAATGATGTTGGTCTGAGGCTTAGGGATTTAGATCTTATCTAATTGGTTCATCTAGATAGTCCTGGTAGTGGTACCAGTTATTTTTTATTGAATCAAAGCTTGGAAAAATGATAGTGAGCTTGATCATGTTATGGATCCTAAGGATTTGTTCCTAAGGTGCTACCCTTCCTTTAGGGATGTGCCTAGAAATAGATCATAGGTATATGCATGATTTAATGGTAAAATATAGTTTGACAACCAGAGCAAGGATGTTGCTTTGAGCTCTGGTTGAATCCTGGTATTATGCTGTTTGGCTTTAGAGTTTTAAAAATTCCTATGATGGATTCACCCCACTTGGTTGTTTTCTGAGGTTTTGTTTTATAAAACAACACATGTTTCTTTCTGAATATGATGATTAGATCATGTGAAGGTTTTATGAAACTCACCACAAAATCTGATGATGGTGTAGTAAGTTGGTGATGATGATCTTGATCTGGTTTTGCTGGACTCATGTGCATGATCTTGAGCTGACCCTGCTCCTCCTAGCTCCTGGCTTGATCTTGCTATCCACCTGATCCATCCCCCTCCTTATGTCACCATCCTGGTGATGTTTGATTGATCCTTAGTTGGTTTGGTTGCTGGATGTGGTGCTTGGTTTAGCTGTTGTCTACACTGGCTGTTCTTGTGTGTTGTGCAGTGGAGTGATGCACTAGTGCCTCCCACGGCTGTGCTTGTGGTTTTGTGAGATTCGGCTATTCTGTGAGGTTGACAACACACCACATGCATGTTGGTGTGTGTTCTGCCTGTGTGACTGCTATGCACTTGTGGATATGTTCAGAATTTTGAACTTAATCTTACCAGGTTACTTTCATCTGGCTGGTGATTTTGCCCCTCTTGGCTATTACTTGACTTCTGGCTTTGAATTTATGAAATATGAATTCTTTCATATTGGTGAAACTTGCCCCTTTTTTTAAATGTCTCAATGATGAATTTGTCAAGTGCATTTCACTGACATGTCTGAGAGAAATAATACTAACACTAATCTTCTTTTGTTTTTATTTAGTCTTTGTTTTGCAGGTACAAAGATAAAGATGAAGATTTAGTTTAGATTTAGATTTAGGATAGTTAGTAAATATTCTAATGTAATTTTCTTATTCTTTTGTAACTTTCTTTTATTATTCTTGTAATCTTTCAATTGTAATAAAGATTATATTATTATTAATAAAGAATATTCCTATTCTTTGTATATTTACTTTTGTAAGTTATGTGGATGATTCAAATAAGTTATAATTTTATAACTTGATTATATATATTAATGATAAGAAATAAACTTTATATTCATTATTGTTTTTCTTTGGATAGAATTCAAGTTGTAATATTTATCTCTTAATTGAATTAAGATTCAAAACTTACATCTAATTTATTTGAATTATAATTCAAACACTCAAGTCTAATATTTCAAATCCATTTGAAAACACATAACACCTTAAGGTCATATCAAAGTTTATTACAATCATCCTTTAAGACTAAACCTAATCTCAAAGTATGAAAGAAACATTGATCACTTAGGTTTTTATTTGGCGAAAATTTTACCCACATTTTCACAGATGAATGCATGCAACAATCCATATTCCTAATTCTACCCTTCGTTAGGTCCTAAATGCTGGGATGTTACAGACTTCCCCCCTTAAATTAAACTTTGTCCCGAAGTTTGTGGAGATGTACCTGAATAGTTCTGGATAAGCTTCTCTTAAATCCTCTTCTTTCTCCCATGTGGCTTCCCTTTCAGGGTGATGTTCCCACTGTACCTTGCAATATTTGATTGCTCTGTTCCTTAATCTTTTCCAGTTTTCTAACAGTATCTTACAGGGCTTTTCAATATAAGTCAGGTATGCTTGTAGTTCTATCTCTTGATGTGTAATTGCATCATCTGGAACTTTCAAACATTTACGAAGTTGTGACACATGGAAAACATTATGAACTTGAGCCAATCTTGATGGTAACTCTAAAGCATAAGCTATAGTTTTGTTTTGACTCAGTATCTTGAATGGTCCGATGTATCTTGGACTCAATTTCACTTTAACTCCGAATCTTTTCACCCCTTTCATTGGACTTACTTTCAAATAGACCATATCTCCCACTTCTGGGTGCCATTATCTTCGACTTTGATCCGCATAACTTTTCTTCCTACTCTGGGCTATTTTCATTCTATTCCTGATCTTAGGAATGATGTCTTGTCTCTCCTTGATTTAATCTAGCGCAAATTTTTTGCTGCTTCCAGGTTCATACCAACATATTGGTGATCTACACTTCCTTCCATACAGAACCTCATATGGAGCTGCCTTCAGACTACTCTGATAGCTATTATTATAAGAAAATTCTGCCAATGGTAGGTGATCTTCCCATGTTCCTCCAAAATCTAGTGCACAAGCTCTCAACATGTCTTCTAGTATTTGATTTGTTCTTTCAGTTTGACCTCCTGTCTCAGGATGATATGTCATTCTAAAATATAACTTTGAACCAAGTGCTTCATGCAATTGCTTCTAAAATGCTGAAGTAAACACTGATCCCCTATCAGTTACGATCTTTTTGGGTACTCCATGCTTACTTACTATCTCTTTGACATATACTTCAACTAACTTCTCAGCATTATCCTTTTGGTTCACCGGAATGAAATGTCCACTCTTTGTAAGTCTGTCCACAATTACCCATATCATATCCTTCCTTTTTGGTGTCATAGGCAATCCTGTAATGAAGTCCATGCCTATTTCCTCCCATTTCCATTCAAGATTTTCTAAGGGTTGTAATGGTCCTGCTGGAATTTGATGTTTAGCTTTCACCCTTTGACAAGTATGGCATTCAGATACATATTTAGCAATATCTCTTTTCATGTTATTCCACCAGAATAGTCCTTTTAAGTCCATATACATTTTAGTACTCCCTGGATGTATAGAATATGGTGTATCATGTGCTTCTTTGAGTATGACATTTCTGATCTCAGTCACATCTGGAACACATAGACGGTCTTGGAACCATAAAGACCCATAATCCCCAAGGCGAAAAACTGATTTTTGCCCTTGAGATATCCTCCGAATTTCTTCAGCAATAAAAGGATCTTCTTCTTGATGTCTAAAATTTTCTTGCTTAAGATCACTGTCCTTCTCTGCAACTACCTGCATAGTAGCTAATCCTCCAAGAACCTCTGTTCTGATGAATTGAAGCTCTAATCTTTCCAAGTCCATTTGTAACTCTTTTGGTAGCTCCCTATTGCTAGGCTGAATATCTGCACTCTTTCTGCTTAAAGCATCTGCTACAACATTTGCCTTCCCTGGGGTGTAATTAATTGTTAAGTCATAATCCTTGATTAGTTCCAACCAACGCTTATGTCTCATATTCAATTCCATTTGAGTGAAGAAATATTTGAGACTTTTATGGTCAGTGTACAACTCACATCTGGCTCCATAAAGAAAATGCCTCCATCCTTTCAGTGCAAAAACTACTGCTGCTAACTCTAAATCATGAGTTGGATAGTTGACTTCATGTGGTTTCAATTGTCTTGAACCATAAGCAATCACTTTCCGATCTTGCATTAATACACAACCCAGACCTTCTTTAGATGCATCACACTATACGATGAAGTCCTTCCCTGTTTCAGGAACTGCTAAGATTGGAGCTGTGGTTAATCTAGTCTTCAACTCTTGGAAACTTGCTTCACATTTCTCATCCCACTTGAATGGTGTATTCTTCCTTAATAATTTGGTCATTGGTCCGGCTATTTTGGATAAACCTTCAATGAATCTTCGATAATAACCAGCCATTTCTAAGAAACCTCGAATTTGCTTCACATTGGTCGGTGAAGTCAACTCTAGTACCAACTGAACTTTAGATGGATTCACAGCAATCCCATCCTTGCTGATCACATGACCGAGGAATTCTACCTCATCTAGCCAGAACTCACACTTACTGAACTTAGCATAAAGCTTATGTTCTCTTAAAGTCTGCAATGCTATTCTCAAATGGTCAGCATGCTCTTCCTTATCCTTGGAATATATCAGAATATCATCAATAAAGACGATGACAAACTTGTCCAAATATTGCATGAAGATCTTGTTCATCAGATTCATGAATATTGTCGGTGCATTGGTCAAACCAAATGGTACTACCAGATATTCATGGTGTCCATATCTTGAGACAAATGCTATTTTTGGAACATCTTCCGGCTTGATTTTGATTTGATGGTATCCAGATCTTAAATTGATCTTTGAAAATACTCCAGCCCCTTTCACCTGATCAAATAGATCTGGAATTCTTGGTAAAGGATACTTATTCTTGATAGTCATGTTGTTCAGATTTCTATAATCATCACAAATCCGTCTTCCACCATCTCTCTTATCCACAAATATTACTAGTGTTCCCCATGGTGATACACTTTCCTGTATAAATCCTTTTCTAACTAAATCATCAATTTGCTCTTTGAGTTCTTTCAACTCTTTGGGTCCCATTTTATATGGTGCTTGAGCTATTGGTGTTGTACCAGGAATTAGGTCAATGGTGAACTCGATCTCCTGGTCTGGTGGCATTCCCGGTAACTCTGTTGGAAAAACATCTTGGAACTCGTTAACTACAGGAATCTCTTCCATTCTGACTTCTTTCATTGAACAGATCCACCATGATATGACTGTGCTTATCTGCTTGATAAACTATCCTTCCTCCATTTGGAGTTTTGATTGAGACCGTTTTCTCCTCACAATTTATCTGAGCTCTGTGTTCCATCATCCAATCCATCCCCATCACTACTGTAATTCCCTTCAAAGGAATCACATAAAGGTCTGTGAAATATGTACAACCATAAATCGAGATAACCTGATCTTGTTTTATGTGGCGTACAATCACATTCCCTCCTGCCGTAACTACGGTCGTAGGACTTTCTAACGTTGCCCTTCTAATCCCGAACTTATCACAAAATTCTTCAGAAATGAATGAAGTAGTTGCACCAGTATCAAATAGAACTTTGCCGGGATTGGTAAGGATATTGAGCATACCTATCACTGCATGCTCCAAATTATCCACCTCCTCGAGGGTTGCACAGTTCAGTTTTCCGGTAGGTCGGTTTCTCTTGCCATTGTTGTTCTTGCCATTATTTCCTCCTTTATTGGGTTGTCCATTTCCTCCACTGGCTTGCCCTCCTCCCTTGGTAGGCCATCCTCCTGGTGGTTTTCTCGGACAATCTGGCTTGATATGCCCCTTCTGACCACAACCGTAACAGATCACTACAGGCTTTTTGCAACCCTCTGGAAATGCCCTGGAATTCCCCAATTGTTACAGATAACATTCCTTCTCGAATTGGATTGATTTCCACCACTGCCCTTGTTATTGTTATTTTTGTTGTTGCCATAATTCCTATTCCGAGGTTTGAACTCCAGGTTGTGTTTAGGTTTGCTTGCCGGAATCCTCTTAGTTTCCTTCTTGGCTCTCTTCCTCCGATCCTCTTGGACATTCTTGTAGTCATATTCAAAAGTAATGGCTGCATCCAACAACTTCTGATAAGTTTTCTTATTGGCTAACCTTAGCTACATCTTCACAAACGGATTTAATCCATGCAAGAAACGCTTCTTCCGCTTCTCTTCAGTGTTAACATCCTCCTCAGCATAACGAGACAGTTGGCTAAACTCCCGGATGTACTTCATGACACTAGTATATCCTTGCTGAAGCTCCTCAAATTCTCTCCGCTTCAACTCCATCACACTTTCCGGAACATGATATTCACGGAATCTCTGCTTGAACTCCTCCCAGGTAAACTCCCTTCCTGGCTGTTGCATGGCTAACTGATTTTCCCACCATGATGCTGCAGGTCTAGTCAGCAGATGAGTTGCATACCTCAATTTCTCCTCATCATTGCATACCTCAATTTCTCCTCATCATTCCCACCATCCTACAGTTTTCAGCTTCCTTTCTATATCTGCTAGCCAGTCTTCTGCATCCATTGGTTCAGGAGCTGATGCAAAAGGTAACGGTCTTGCATTCTGGAAATCAGATAGACTCACTCCTCCACCTTCAGGTGCCCTATGATTTGCTTGCCCCAGCAGATCTTCCATGAACTTGTTATGGGTCTCTTGCATCATTTGCATGCATTGCATAAAGTTCTGCTCCATTAACGGCCTCATTGGTGGTGGTAATGCTTATTGGTTTGCTGCATCTGCATCGGCCTTTTCCTTGGCCTCTCGCTCCATCCGCTGCTGCTCAGTTTCCATTCCTACTCATGTATCCATGACCCTCTAGTCCTGCAACATAAAGCGAATACTCATAGTTACATCATGCACATGTGTTCTGAGCTCGAATTTACGCACAGAACTAGTCACACAATGAAGATCCAAAGAAAATCCAAATATGCATTTCACATATTTTACATAATATCATAATGATACAAAGTCATTACAACATATACCATATAGGTATCATTACAAAACTACCTTATTACTTGGGTACAATACACAGTACTTGATACTACTGACTAATTGTCTCCTTCTAATAGTAACTACATTTATCGTACATGCCTGATGTCCAACCATGATGACGTGTTGTTCGTCGCACATTTTTTGGAACATATGGCCTTCCAGAAGGAATATACTCTGTATCTGAAGTATCAGTACTTGAGTCATTACTCAACCTGAGCGTATTGACTCCCTCCAGCTCAGCTGAAAAATCTTCAGAAACATATTCAACATTATCTCCAGCCTGCATCTCATGAGCTTCGTTTCTTGAGTTGCCAACAGGATATGCAGATCCTGCCGCTTCCCAGGTGCTCTCGTGGGCAAGATAGTTAAACACTGGATAATGTATATTCCCTGGGTTTTGAGAAGATGTTGATGATTCAAACACTCTCTCCTCAGGATCTTCTTCTTCATCCTGGTTATCTATTGACATGGTATTTCTACTACTATTATTAGGGTTCATACTTGCACCCATCCAACTAGATTGTCCAACATTCCTGTCGGAACCATCTGTGGACATCTGGTGTTCATGAGATCCATTATATGATCCCATTCTCCAACCATCTGAATTCTCAATAGGAAGTTCTGAGTCAGAACCATCCTCTGAGCCATGTGGTACTGCATACTGCATATCCATAGTAGGATCATGTGTAGGTTTAGGTCTTGGTGAATAAGGATATGGTATAAAAGATTCCGGATCTATAGTATATCCTTAAAGATGGGTGTTGCACTACTACCTGCTTCTTTCTCTAACTGGAATGCTAACTGCTTCCTCCTTTCTGAATCAGTTAGATCCTCTAACATGTCATTTTTGTCTTCAACAATCACTTGATGGGTCTTATAAAAAGACGCAACGAGTGTTCGATATCTATCCATAAACTTGGAAGCTAACTTAGGACGCTTCTTAACCAAAGTAAGATGATCCGGTATAGGCTCCGAGTCTATAGAATCATGAGGTATCATAGAGAATGTGCTACCTACTAGCTCCTTGGTTTTCTGCTCCCGGATATTAGCTATCGCCTCCATAATAGCGACATGATATGCTGCTAAATGACTCCTACCTTCTCCTATAGGTAAATCATGATATAATCCAAGCTTCTCTAGAAGTTGGATACTCACACGATACTTGGATAACATCCGGCCATCAAGGTAAGTGATAGTGTTTACTGTAATTCTTGTAGCACAACTAAAAAGCTTTAAAAGTTGACGAAGTTGGTCTGTGAATGATCCTTGATAATCATCAAGAGTCTCCTCTTTCCTTACCAAAGTCTGTTTTGGAAACTTTGGTGCCATAACTCTGTATATCAGAAAAATAATTTTGATTAGTATCCAACAATATATTGCATCATAACAAAGAATTATCGCACTAAAATATATAACGGAATATTCTCATTTGAATACCCATTATATCACTTTTAGAGAATTCTTTATCATTGCTAAATTTTTCCTACAGGTAATACCCTTTACTAGGTTTCCAACCTAAGGTCAAAGCAATTTGCTCTGATACCAACTGCGGTGACCCAGCATACCACTGCATGTGTAGTACACTATAGTCGTTGACATGACATCCACAGAACACCGTTCCAAAAATATCACATCCCTTAGAGTGGTACAACAGAAACATTGCGGGTCCATCTTACAAAAGTACACACATTATTATTATTACAATACCAGAAGTTCAAGACTTCCAAAAGATTCAACTTACAAACCAAATTATAAAGTGTTTCAGCGGAATTTAAAAGTAACAACTCCGACTAGGAGTTGAGCTCAACAGCTTATTCTATAGAGTTCATGCTGCTCGGCTCCATTGGTTACTATTAACTAGGGATACTTAGTTGGACTTGTTATCATCGACGCCATAGAGGATTTCGTAATCCACTCCTTCAACTCCTCCGGACAGATCAGGTTCCTCGTAGAACACATCTTCTTGGCATTCGGCTGCATACATTGGCACGTCTTCGGGATCCTCAGAGTCTAAGCAAGGGATCAATGTAAAGAATGAGTAACAGCGTTACCCAACAAGTTCATTAAATGCAAGGTGGGGAGTTTGATGCTGTAACTACCACCTTGGATTATGAATCCTTGGCACTATGCAATTTTTGTAAATCTTTCTTCAAAGATTGATTTTATTATGAAAATCTATGACCATCAGCCTTCACAGGTTGACAGAACTTTCATGGAGTTCCTTTCCTGATGCGTTCGTAGCTCCTTCCCGGAACATGGAGTAACAAGTTACAATTCTTACACTCTGCAAAGAGGTGCGTTACTTTACCCATGAGAGATCAACTCCTTGTTGCACAACTGGGCATACTTACCCGTCCACAATTCCATGATGTGGGGCCCAGTAGTTGGTCCAAGCCAATCACTGCCCCATTCGCAACCCCGCATGCCTCCTTGGTGTACACCATGCCCACATAATGAATTATGGCAATGGTTTGAAGAAACCGTTAGATGCCAGAACTATCGTGGGACGATGAGGGCTCCCACCCATATGCTGCATATCCTCTACGAATTACCAATTAATATGCACGCTACGAGGATAACAGCCATGACCTGCACATCCGGCTTCATGCGAGAGGAAGAAGATACAGTTGACTTCTCTGTCCCATTCCAAATCTCATGGTTAACGCGTAATATACGGCGCTAGAATCATTGATGTCAGGGTTATTAAGTCCCTATTTGATCATCATTGTTGCAATTAGAACACTAAGTTATATTGCTCCATTATATCACCACTTAGGATGATATCTATGATTTCTTTATTTGTGAAAATAATATTTTCTTTCTCTTATAGCATATATGATAACACACAATTTGCAAATACTTTGATAAAGACTCTTCAAAGGACATGAGCATGTGATGAACTTGCCTTGTGATGACAAGGTAGTGAAGTCTGATGCTTGCACTGGACCTTGAGCTTCTATGTCTACAAAAACATCATTATTGCCCGGTAAGGACAATATTTAAAGAAGCAAAATGATTATGCAAGTAATGTAATGCATTATTTAATTCTATATGCATTTTCCCTATATAAGGTGCCTTTTAACAAAGAATTTATAAATATTACTTTATAATATTTATAACATATATTAAATTAGTTTATTTTATTTCCTTTTTATTTGAGTTTTATTGATTTAATAATTCTTTTTAAGAATTATCAATTATACATTAAAAATTGTTATTAGATATTTATTTAGTATTTTTCAAAAATACTATAATATTAATATATAATGAAAGTGATTTTTATTTATTTTTATCATCTTTCAATAATTTTGTAAAATTCCATAAGGAATATATGAATTACAAAATTCTTATAAACATTTAAATGTCCAAAATTTTATATTTTATTTTATTTGGATAGAGTGGATTATTGTGAATCCAAAAGTATTTAATTTATAATTTTTGGACTTATATTTTATTTTCTAAAATTTATTTAATTCTAGGGGTATTTTGGTCTTTTCCTGCTTATTAAAATAGGCCTGGAATTGTTTCTGGGCTGATTATTCTTATTTGGCCCTAGTGGCCCATTTAGTTTTAGACAAAAGGACCACTCTGAAGGGTTTGGCCCATCTCGGCCCACTCCTCACTTCCTCTCTCTCTCTCTCTCTCGCTTATCCTCTCCTCCTCTGACCCCGACCCCGTGGTCGGCGATGCCGCCACCGGTGATTCCCGCCACTGTAGGTTGTTCTGGTCGCCGTCGTGGCGTACTAGGGGGTTGTCGACAACGCCCGTTCGTTCCATCCAATTGGATTTGAGCCTAGGGCTCTCCTACAATGGATTGATGCCTCTATGAACCCTAGGGTTTGGGGTTTGTCATGTGTTCAAGTGCTGCTGCCGCCGCCGTGGTCCCGCCTGTGGTGATGTGGTGGATTCGTGTGCTGCTATGGCCGCCGTCGTTGCTGGTGCAGGTTGCAGCGCCCCCTGGGTGCTCCTTGTGCCGCCGCGGGTTCGTCGGCCAATCTGCTTCATCTTCAATTTCTTCAGCGAGGACCTACGGTGAGTTTGATTACTTCCCCCTGGTGCTTGTTGATTCGATGCTAGAGGCTGGCAGTGTCCTCTCTGTCTATTGTCTGATTCAGTTTAGGATGATTATGCATTTAGGGTTCCTGTTATGTGATTGATCATGTACTGGATGATTTGAATCATGTTTGGTTGATCTGTATACATGCTAAAATGATTATTGGCATGAGGCTTGTTGCTTAAAATGATAGATGATGTTTCTGGTGGCTTACTAGATGATTTGATGCTTAGATTGCATCTGATTCAGATGATATTGTTGTTTGGGAAACATGCTTGGTAAATCCAATGACTTGATAGCTTTCCACTGTTTATTTGATTCATGTTCATGATTATGATAAGATACAGCTATTGTCTTAGTGCTGTTAGCTTGGGAATTAACATGTGGTTTGAGATCATCATGATCTCAAACAGTGAAGTGTAACATAGGAATCTCCTAGTTATGATTCATGTGTTAACAGGAAGATGATTAGTTAGTTGATTGTCTGAATCTATGATGAATTACTGTCTTTCCTGATTCATATTGGACTGTTCTTGCGACACCATCATGGTATGGCACACAAGAATAACTCTAATCCATTAATTGGGTTGTTTGATACTTAATGACAAAGTTGGCTTTGAGAGATAAACATAGGTGTTTCTTTTCTGAATTTTCTAACACTGTGTTTGGATGTTGGAAAAAAACCTTGGAATTAGAATTCTGGAATTAGTAGAGCTAATTCAGGCGTTTGGAAAGGCATAGAAAATAAAACGTGGAAAGAGGGACCAATTCCAAGCAGACCCCCGCGAGCGTGCGCCCCTGCTACTACTTTCCGAGCTGGCCCTCTCGGAAACAGCGTGGAAACGCAAACCCCTCCCCCCTCCCCCCCGCGCGACCCTCCCCCGCCTCTATTTCTCGCGACATAAGCCATCACTCGACCTGGGAGAGGCGCCGCTCGCCACCCCTCCCCGCCGGTGAGCTCCCCTCCCCCGTCCCTCCCCTTCCCATTCCCTTTGCTTCCTCCCTCTCCTTCTTGGAATAGCTGGGGGCGCCCCCTCCCCTGAACCCTAACCCCATGGCAGCGGCATGCCCTGGCGTCGGTGGGAGGTTGCTGGAGGCGGCGCCCTCCCTCTCCCATAGTAGTAGGTTGCTGGAGGTGGCGCCCTCCCTCTCCCTTCCTCCCTCCCCTTCTTCTCCAATGATTGTCGTTGTAATTTTTTCTTTGTATGAACACCTAATTTGTTATATATATGTGAACTACAGATTTCTACAAGAATTAGTACCACCTCAGTCCAATTGAAGGTATAAACTTCTTGATCTTTACTATTGTTTGTTGTGTTTCTTAACGATTTATGATATGAACATATGTATGTTAGAAACATATTTGTGACATGTTCTTATAATAAGATGAGATATGGATGATTGTTTGATACCTATGCTCTACATAATTAGATTTTAAACATTGTTTACATTGTATAATAATCATGTCCCAACAAGAGTTGGTTGCTTACATTACCGAAGAGAACAAAAGAAGAAAAATAAAAAGGGTAGTATTAACAAAGAAGTTTTTTGAGATGTCATGTCTTTATCTAGCTTATGTTAGTACGCAGTGGGGACCGAGAAACCTAGGATGCTTCAACGATGACTAGGAGAAGGTTGCATATAGAAAGTACATCTTAAAACAAACATATGATGGTTCCGAGACAACTTGCTATGATAAGTTGCGCTTAACTAAAAGGAACTTTCATGATCTTTGTGCTATGTTGCGTGCGAAGTGTGGTCTCAAAGATAGCACATATGTGACAGTAGAAGAGAATGTTGCTATGTTCCTACAAGTTGTTAGACATGGAATTAAATTGAGAATGTTGCGTGGCACATACCAACGGTCTTTAGAGACTATAAGTAGGCATCTCTCTACTGTGTTATCAGCCATCCTATCTTTACATCGGTAGTTCATCAAGCTTCCCGATCCTTCTACCAACCCCCCCCCCCCCCCCGATGATTACAAATTAAAGTGGTTTGGCAATGCACTTGGAGCACTAGATGGGTGTCATATTCCTGTGTTCGTTAAAGACGCTGATAAAGGGAGGTATAGAAATCGAAAATAAGATATCACCACTAACATGTTAGGTGTGGTTGATTGGAATATGAAATTTCTATATGTTCTACCTGGTTGGGAGGGCTCGGCATCGGACTCTAGAGTGCTAAAAGATGCTATGAGAAACGATCGCCAAGATGCATTTGTTGTACCACAGGGTATGACTCTTTCTCTTGGCTTTTATTTCTCATATTTAATTGCTAGCTAACTTATTTACTTGACAATAGGAAGGTACTACCTAGTTGATGCTGGCTATACCAATGGACCTGGATTTCTATCTCCATTCAGATCCACTAGATACCACTTGAAAGAGTGGGTTGCAAGTCAAAAACGACCTCAAAATGAGAGGGAGTTGTATAATTTGCGCCATGCTCATGCTAGAAATGTTGTGGAGAGAACTTTTGGTTTGTTGAAGAAAAATGGGCCTTCTTGCGTTCATGTTCTTTCTTTCCCATAGAGGAACAGGTAAGACATGTCCATATGGTTGAGATAATCAATATGAAACAATAAATGTTGACTATGAACTAAACATTTGCAGATTCGGCTTATTAATGCATGTTGTGTGTTACACAACTATGCAAGGGATAGGAAACATGTGAGGGATAATTTGTTGCTCCAAGAAGTCAACGCCGAACTAGAGTCTATGGTTCCTGAACCTGTAGACGATGCTTCTTTAATTATAAGTGTCCAACAAACTGCTGTATGGTCTAAATTTAGGCAACAATTTGATTGTCAATGAGCGCTTATATGAAGCATTCATGTCACTTCCTGAGAAGTTCAAGAAGAACTATCTACTTACCTTGCCTTGATGTTTGCTACAATGAGTGGTTGTTCTTATTAGTTACTATCTACTTTGTTGTTTGTGAACTGCCCACTACTGTTATGAGTGCATTATGTGTAAGAGACATAAACTGTCTACTTCTGCTACTTGTAAGAGACAAATTTATTATCCGTGTTGTGATTGTCGTTGGTACTTAATAACTATTTTGTGTCATGCTTAATTTACAATTTTGTTATTGTGGTGACTTTATTCATTATACTTTTATGTTGTCATGTGTGAAAAATAATATATAAACCTCAAATATATAATATTCTATTGTGCATACACGTGTAGGGAAGTTTATATTTTAAAATATCAAAAAAAAATCAATTCCATGTTATGTACATCCAAACATGATATGGAATTGGGTACTATCCTTTGATTCCAACAGAAAATTCCTTGCACATCCAAACGGCAGAATTGGAAATAGAGGTCATTTACTTTCCATCTTGGATTTGGAATCTTCATCCCAATTCAATTCCAAGCTTATTTTCCAACATCCAAACACAGTGTAAGACCAATGATGTTGGTCTGAGGCTTAGGGATTTAGATCTTATCTAATTGGTTCATCTAGATAGTCCTGGTAGTGGTACCGGTTATTCTTGATTGAATCAAAGCTTGGAAAAATGATAGTGAGCTTGATCATGTTATGGATCCTAAGGATTTGTTCCTAAGGTGCTACCCTTCCTTTAGGGATGTGCCTAGAAATAGATCATAGGTATATGCATGATTGAATGGTAAAATATAGTTTGACAACCAGAGCAAGGATGTTGCTCTGAGCTCTGGTTGAATCCTGGTATTGTGCTGTTTGCCTTTAGAGTTTTAAAAATTCCTATGATGGATTCACCCCCACTTGGGAGTTTTCTGAGGTTTTGTTTTATAAAACAACACATGTTTCTTTCTGAATATGATGATTAGATCATGTGAAGGTTTTATGAAACTGTGTAGTAAGTTGGTGATGATGATCTTGATCTGGTTTTGCTGGACTTCTGTGCTTGATCTTGAGCTGACCCTGCTCCTCCTAGCTCCTGGCTTGATCTTGCTATCCACCTGATCCATACCCCTCCTTATGTCACCATCCTGGTGATGTTTGATTGATCCTTAGTTGGTTTGGTTGCTAGCTATGGTGCTTGGTTTAGCTGTTGTCTACACTGGCTATTCTTGTGTGTTGTGCAGTGGAGTGATGCACTAGTGCCTCCCACGACTGTGCTTGTGGTTTTGTGAGATTGGGTTGTTCTGTGAGGTTGACAACACACCACATGCATGTTGGTGTGTGTCCTGCCTGTGTGTCTGCTATGCACTTGTGGGTATGTTCAGAATTTTGATCTTACTCTTACCAGGTTACTTTCATCTGGCTGGTGATTTTGCCCCTCTTGGCTGTTATTTGACTTCTGGCTTTGAATTTATGAAAGATGACTTCTTTCATATTGGTGAAACTTGCCCCTTTTTTAAATGTCTCAATGATGAATTTGTCAAGTGCATTTCACTGGCATGTCTAAGAGAAATAATACTAACACTAATCTTCTTTTGTTTTATTTAGTCTTTGTTTTGCAGGTACAAAGATAAAGATGAAGATTTAGTTTAGATTTAGATATATGATAGTTAGTAAATATTCCAATGTAATTTTCTTATTCTTTTGTAACTTTCTTTTATTTTTCTTGTAATCTTTCAATTGTAATAAAGATTATATTATTATTAATAAAGAATATTCCTATTCTTTGTATATTTACTTTTGTAAGTTATGTGATGATTCAAATAAGTTATAATTTTATAACTTGATTATATATATTGATGATAAGAAATAAACTTTATATTCATTATTGTTATTCTTTGGATAGAATTCAAGTTGTAATATTTATCTCTTAATTGAATTAAGATTCAAAACTTATATCTAATTCATTTGAATTATAATTCAAACACTCAAGTCTAATATTTCAAATCCATTTGAAAACACATAACTCTTTAAGATCATCTCAAAGTTTATAACAATCATCCTTTAAGACTAAACCTAATCTCAAAGTATGAAAGAAACATTGATCACTTGGGTTTTTATTTGGAGAAAAATTTACCCACATTTTCACACATGAATGCATGCAACAATCCATATTCTGAATTCTACCCTTCGTTAGGTCCTAAATGTTGGGATGTTACATTACAGCACCACCAAATACTCATGCTACACACACTGCTACTACTGCTGAATCTGAAACTGCTTTTGATACTCATGATGTTACTTCTACTGTGCTTGATGCGAGTGGTTCATTAGGTCCTTTCCTAGATGCTACTATGGCTGGTCTAGAAAATATTGAAACTCCTAGTGAAGACATTGTTACACCTGTTAGCTCACCTGAGTCTAGAGAGAGATACGATATTAATGATGGTTACATTAAGTTTAGTGATGAATTTATTGAGGAGTGCCGAAACACACATGGTGCTAGTGCTATTAAGAGTCTCCTTGAGAGACATACCATTATTCCTAAACTGTCCTCTGATCCTAAGTTTGGCACCTCTCCCATAGATATTAAAGACAGAGATTATGATTTCTCTCTTGATTTATCCTATTTAGACATTGCTGAGAAAGAACCTTTTGTGGGACTGAAAATGAGAGTGTTGTAGCTCATATGAATGAGCTTTTCACTATGAGTGCTTTATTCTCTGATGATTTTAAGATGCGCAAGTACTTTGTTACTAAGATCTTCCATTTTTCACTAAAAGGAGAAGATAAGGCTTGGTTTAGTACATTACCTCCTGGTTCCATTGATAGCCCTAGTTGTTTGATTGCTTCTTTCTTCCAGAAATATTTTCCTCCCAGTGCTAGACATGCTGCTTTGCAGAATTTTTTTGATTTTAAACAGGGAGAATAAGAGAAATTGCCTGAGTCGTGGACAAGGTTATGTGCCTTGATTCATGCACATCTTGGGTGTCCATTGCCTAAAAATGAGCTTCTTGATATTTATTATAATGGACTAACTGATGATTCTAGGACATACCTAGATAGCTTTGCTGATTGTGTTTTCAGGAAAAGAACTCCTACAGATGCTGGAAATTAATTGCTAAAATAAGCAAGAATTATGATGATTGGACTTCAACTGAGCTAAATGCACCTGAGCCTATTACTCCTGAACCATTTGTGCCTGAACCAATTCCCACACCAACACCAAAGAAGAGGGGAGATATTGCATTTAATGATGAAGTGATGAAGGAAGTTAAGAAATGTCTTAAGGAGAAAGGTATTAGAGCTGAAGATGTGAAGAATCTACCTCCTATAGAAGAATTATGTAAGCCAATTCCCCACTCATCCACTATTGAGGTACACTCTCTCCACTTTGATGAAGGTGATATTCCTTATGGTAAGCCTCATGATCAATGCTTAGAGGAACTTGACACATTTATTGTTAAACAAGGTAATTTTAATAAACAAGTTCAGAATCATTTATTGGAAAACTCGAGAGCTATTAATGAGTTGAAAGATATTGTGGAAAGAACTGCTAATGATATTAAAATGCTTTGTAAACACTTTCAAATGGTTCAAACTCAGATTGATCAACTTGCTAAGGTACAAAAGGATATGCTAGTTAATGCCTCAGGAGATAAACATGCTTATGGAATTAGAACTAGGAGTGGTATAGCTACTCAAGATCCTTTATATCCTGAAGGACACCCTAAAAGAATTGAGCAGGATTCTCAACAAGGTGAAAGTAGTGGTAGTCCTCGTAAGACAACGAAAAAAAACATAAAATAATTGAGGAACCACTTGAAACCTGGTGTAGATCCTAATAGTATATCTGTCTCTGATGCTGAAACTGAGAGTGGTAATGATAAAAATGATGCTCCTGATAAGGAGTAAGTTGAGGAAGAACCTGATAGGCACACTAAGAACACTAGGTACACTAAGGAAGATTTTTTTGCTAATAAACATGGTAAAGAGAGAGAACCTTGGGTGCAGAAACCTATGCCTTTTCCTAATAAGAAACACAAGTCAAAGGAGGAAGAACACTAAAACAAGTTTTGTGAGTGGATGAAACCTTTATTTTTGCAAATTCCTTTGACTGATGCTATTAAGTTGCCTCCTTATTCAAATTATATGAAGGACATTGTCTCTAATAAAAGGAAGATTCCTAATGAGGAAATTTCTACTTTGCTTGCTAATTATTCCTTCAATGGTAAGGTTCCAAAGAAACTTGGTGATCCAGGTATACCAACTATTCCTTGTTGTAATAAGAACAATCATGTTAGAACTGCTTTACGTGATTTGGGAGATGGAGTTAGTGTTATGCCTTTTTTTCTCTACAAGAGAATCCAGCTAGAAAAATTGATACCAACTGATATATCTTTGCAAATGGCTGATAAGTCAACTACTATTCATGTTGGTATATGTGAGGATGTTCCTGTTCAGGTGGATCATAATTGCTTGGTTTTGACTGATTTTGTTGTGCTTGAAATGCCCGAAGATGATAATATGTTTATTATTCTTGGGAGACCTTTTCTTAATACTTCAGGTGCTGTCATCAATTGTAATCAAGGAAAAGTAACTTTTAATATTAATGACAAAGGGAATACTGTCTATTTCCCCAAGAAGGTTGCTAAGAGATATTGCCTGAACTCCATTGAAAATATTGAGAGAATCAAGGTTGGAGAAATATATTGTCCCATTCCACAAGAAAATTTTGAAACTATTATGATTGGGACTATTGCTATCAAGTTTGAGGTAACATAATCACTTTGTAGAATGCAAAGTTTTGTTTCATATGAAATTGTTTTGGTAACAAGACTTGATCAACCTTGTTTTCATGAACAAAATAAGTTTTTCACTGTGGTTATACTTGCTCACTTTTACTTTTCTCCTTCCTAGTCTTTGCTTTTTCTCTTGCTCGCTTTGGTTTTGCTAGTTGCTTGCTTGTTAGAGTGTCTTAGAACTTCTGTAGTTTTGGTTTTGGTTTGCTTTTGCTTCTTCTAAAAAAATCTTTTCTGTGAGAAAATCAATTTTCATACCCTGAAAGTTGGCCAAAAATAAAGTTTCCCGAAAAATTCCAGAAAATTCATAATAAATTTTTCCTCAAAAAGGGGCAGAGGGACACCTGTAGTGGCCCAGGGGGACCCACCAGGCCAGCACACCCCTGGGTGGCGCGGCCAACCCCCAAGTGGCGCCTGGCCTGGGTGTGGCCCACCTGTGGCCCTTCATGATGTCTCCTCCCATCCACCTTCTTTCTCTCTCCCTAAAAACACTGGAAAACTTTCTCAAGCTCGAGTTATTGTTGTTCTTGCTCCTGATTTTTGATCTCCTTGATCAGTCCATCTTTGCTGCTGATTTTTGGAGGGATTGCTCCTTGGTATGTGCCTCCTCCGCTTGTCCAATTAGATTTGTGATTGGTAGATTGTATCTTGAGTATTTTTCTGCTATAGTTGTCAGGTTGTGTGAGCTTGCATGCTTTTTATATGCTTAGATATTTCATTTTGATGCATGGGTAGCCCTCTAGCAAGTTTCTATAGTAGTTTCTCATTATTTACCAACTTGGAAATCACTTGGTTTGATGTTTGTCTAAATTTTTAGAAAAAAGAGGTCATGGACAACCACACCTTTGGTGAAATATTTGAGAGTGATGAACCTAGGAGGGAAGGCCTTCAAGCTCATCCTCCCGAGCCAGACCCTCATACAATGAGTATCTCATTACACCGTGATTTGGCGACGAGGGAGATGAGGGGGATGCGCACCCTTCCACCTCTCCTTGTCCAACCTTCTTGCGGGCTGCTGGGATTCTCAATGATTTCCTAACATTGGTTCAGAGGGTTGGAACGAGTTATATGCAGGATGAGAGCGTGCAGTATGCTACGCTCACTAAAACCTTTGTGGAAAGTTTCTCTTTTTCTAACAGCTTGTTCAAGCCAGATGTGTCTTTCAAAATTTATGGCAGGCCTTAATCCATGACATTGAAGAAATTTTGTGAGATCCTGGATATTGGTACAGCTGGGACGATGAATAAGATTCTAGCTCAATCCACTGATTTGTTGGAGCTCTACCGCGGGATAACTAATGATGATAACCGTAAAGCCCAGCGGGGAAAGATAACAAATATTCAACACCCATCTATCAGGTACTTTGCTTATTATCTTGCCACTAGTGTTCTTGGTAGGGATAACACTAGAAATATTTCCAACTATCATTTGGCCTTCCTAGCTGCTGCACTCAACAATGAAACCAGGTACAATCTTGGTTCTCTCATTGCTCGTCGCTTAGCTGCTAAGGGACCCATTTATGGGGGAATTATTGTTGCACGTGTTGTTGCTGCTTTAGACATTGCTATTGATCCAAATGATACAGTTTTGGATCCTCAGAGGCTTGATCTTGCTGCCATAAAAGCGCATCACTTTGTCACTGCTGGCTCTACTCTTGAGAGCGGGGTTTATAGAATGATGTTTACTGGTGGGGAAGAGAGAGAGATTCCTCTACCCCAAACCACTTAGTTCAGTATTTCATAGGGACCTTTGTCATGCTCCAAGGAGGAGATATATGAGAAGGTGCGCATTCTTGGCTTCCATGGACATTATCAGGGGGACGCGCCCTCATATGACCCCTCTATGCACTACACAGGAGAGTCCTCGAGCTTGTACCAGGACGAAGGGGCCTCGTCGTCGTATTACGGACGTGCACCTTCTTGGTCACCATGGAGTTGAGCCCCACTTAGGCCAAGAGCCTAAGATTGGGGGGAGGTATACCGACATCACACTCATCTATATATCATGTTTTGTCGGTTCTTTGTATATCCATTGTTTCGCTTTCTTTTTGGTTTTTGTTTCTGCTTTGTCAAAACACAAAAATACCAAAAATATTTTCATTGTTTCTCTTGGTTGATTTGGTTTGCCTTAAAGAAAAAATCCAAAAATATTTTTCTTTGTTTGCTTTTGCTTTGTTTGGTTGCTTTAAAAAAATCGAAAACAACAAAAATATTTGTTGTTCTTCTTTGGTATTGTGAGCTCTTTGCAGGGTTCAGCCATCCTTAGTGGATTTTGGTTTCATGTTATTATTCAAGTCACACAAGTGAAGGGCAATAATGAAGATTAATACAACTTGAGGTGTGGTAAGAGGCTGGTAAAAAACTCTATTTGTTACCATTTTTGTACATATACTCATCATTGTGAGCATGCTTAGTCTGTTCATGTAAGGTGTATGTCATTTATGGATGCTTAGTAGTTCTTGCTTTCTTGTGATTAGCTCCATCTTGCTAATAGTTTGTAGCATGTCATATGAATGTTTGCTTGCATTGTTCTATTCATAACTTGGTATGATATTGTGGTATCCTCCTCTGAATGTTTCATGTGAATCGACTTGGCACATGCTCACGCATGCATATGACTAAACAATAGTCAGTAAGCCTCGATGATTTATTTTGCCTCAGAGTTCTTGTATCACTTTCATGCCATAATTAGTCCTATTTTGTTGAAAGCATGATTTTGACAGTTATTGCTCTCTCGTTTGTCGCTCCCTCTCTATTTCTATCCTTCACCTGCACTGAGTATGGCTCTACTTGTGCATCCAACTCCCCAAAACCAATATTGCCAACAGTGTCGACCATACCTACCTATTAGCATCATTTGCTATTCCGTGCATATTCATTATGCCTTGTTTTCTTCCAAAATAAAATGTTTGACTATTTTGAGAAAGTTAGTTAGTAAAGCTCTCACGAACTTGATGGCACACTTTATTCCTTGCACTTAATAAACCTGAACCATTGTGACTGTCCATGAAAGGTATATGCTTGCAAATTATAGGCTGGGAGTTAGCAGAACCGTGCTGCCACGGGGAACGCTTTCAACACTTATGGATATATATCCAGTTGATATCATGCTCTTTTGTTTCCGGATGTCGTCGGTGTGAAATAAAAGGGGACCTTGTGAGTGCATGGAGTTATGTATATGTGTTAGAGAAACGCCTGGGCCGCTAGCCTAAGCCATGCCTAATCATGGTGTAAACTTGCAGCATTACCATAATGAGAAATCTATGAAGCATCCTCAATAAAAAACTATGCAAATAGGAAATAAAAAGATCGCTGAGATGCTCATTGTCTGCTTGCCTTGTCATTTTGATTACGGGATAGATCATGTATCATGTGCAAGGGGTACCCCGTTGGCGGTTATCTATGATATGCATGTATTTACAATGACAAGAACTTACAGGTAACTAAAGTTGAGTAGCATGAGGAGTGGACCTCGTACTCAAGGGACATGGGATTTCCAGTTTATGGTCTTTCAAGCATATAACTCATATTGGACCTCACTCTGACCTTAACCATATAAATATGCCTATGATAGGGGCAATGAGAGCTCAAAGCTAATGAGTACCTTACTTTCAACATTTGGAAGCCTTACAAACCTTTCAAAGCCTTTTCACCTCCTTGTTGAGTCACCACTTATTCTATGAGCACCTTCTTGAGAGCATAGTTGTCATTCTTGTGTTTGTCTCAAAACTTGGTTAATTATGTCATGATTGTGATGCTTGTATCTCTGATATATTTACTTGTAGTCTTCACTTGAACTTCAGAGGTTCCTTGGCATTTATATTGTGCTCTACAAACAAAGTCAAGCGAGGTACCACTCTATCATACCTTCTTATGAGCATTACAATGTTGCTTATGTTTATGTTTCATGCTACTTATTATTATTGAGTTGGTTTCTCTTCATAGCTTCCAATGACTATTGAGTAGACTTAGTTGCATACCTCTTGTTATGAATGGTTTAAGTATCTACTCCTGTGCTGAGAATATATACCTCATATGAAGTAAATGTGTTGTGAAAGTTATTTTATCGCACTCAGTTTTCAACTGAATTGCTTGAGGACAAGCAATAAGCTAAGCTTGGGGGAGTTGATACGTCCAAAATATATCTACTTTCCTGAACAGTTTTGCTATTGTTTCTCCTCTAAACTTGTGTGATTTGATACAACTAACACAGACTGACGCTGTTTTCAGCAGAATTACCTTGGTGTCTAGTTTTTGTGCAGAAAATCAACTATCAGGAAAAATCCTGGAAAATATGCCAAAAATCCTATTTCACCAGAAGACTCACGGAGCTAGAGTACGAGAAGGAGTGGAGGCCTGAGGGGCCCAGACCCCCCTACCGTGTGGGTGGGCCCAGCCCGCGCCTGGGGGTGCGGCCGCCTCAGGCACCCCCTTGGCCTCCCTCTTCGCCTATAAGGCGCCTCTTGACCTAAAAACCGAGGGGGGTTCGATGTTTTTACAAAAAGAGTTCCGCTGGGCCGCCACCACCAGAAACAGCGATTCAGAACCAGAAACTCCATTCTGGCACCCTGCCGGGACGGAGAATTTGGGGAGGATCATCGCCATCATCATCACCAATGCCTCTCCATCAACCATCAATGTTTCCCTCATCCATGAGTGATTAATCCCCCGCTGTAGGCTATGGTGATGGTAGGGATTGGATGAGTTCTATCATGTAATCGAATAATATTGTTAGGGCATGGTGCCTAGTATCTCTATTAGTGCTATTTGACTTTGTTGCAACTTGTTGTGCTTAATGCTTGTCACTAGGGCCCGAGTGCCATGATCTCAGATCTGAACTTATTATTGAATCATTATGATAGTATTGTTTGTGATCTTATCTGCAAGTTGTGTACATATATCATTGTCCGGATCCAAAGGCCCCGAAGTGGCAGAAATTGGGACAACCAGAGGGGATGGCTGTGATGTGAGGATCACATGTGTTCACGGAGTGTTAATGCTTTGCTCCGGTGCTCTATTAAAAGGAGCACCTTAATTGCCAGTAGTTCCCTTGAGGACCCACTGCAACGGGCTGGCATGACAAAAGATGTTGTGCAAGTTCTCATTGCGAGCATGCATGACTATATATGGACCACATGCCTATGATTGTTTAGTACTTGGATGCTTATTCTTATTTATCTGCAAATTTCCCTAGATCTTGAAGTTACATGTTTAGACTCGTCCATGCAATGCCCGTTCATCCATCCCTATGCCTACCGCGCTTATATCCTACTGTTTGCTGCTACTGTTACTATTGCTCTTGTTCTACTGCCGTTGTTACTTTGTTATTGCTACTACAAAACTGTTGCTACTGATAAACTTCTGTGAGCAAGAACTACTTCCAGGTGCAGCTGAATTGACAACTCAATTGTTAAGGCTTGCAAGTATTATTTGGCTCCCCTTGTGTCGATTCAATAAATTAGGTAATACTACCCTCGAAGACTGTTGCGATCCCCTATACTTGTGGGTCATCAACAGGTAAACGATATCAATCGTATTATCTCGCTATTAAGGGATTTCTCCCATGGCATTGAAATGGCTTAATGAGTTCTCCTTGTGTAACATCCCAAAAATATTAATCAAGGTTATCAATTCCAATCACCCAAATTAAGGGTTAACAAAAACTTTTGTTAATTAAAATCATATGAATGCATGTGTGTATGTGATGAATGTATGAATGCATGAATGGACTTGTGTGATTGTTGTGAATAGCAAGGAATGGTTTAAAGATGAAAACAACATCATCTAAATCAATTCCAAGCAGAAAAAATCAAGAGAAATTGAAAAACAAACAAAACAAGCAAATGGTCATTTTTGCCAATCTTGCTCACTAGACCAGTTTTAGTGTTTCTAGTCCAAGATTTCAAACAAAAACAATTCCATTTCTTTTCACCCCTTGCTAGACCAAGTGAAAGTTAACCCAAGCCCACTTTGCAAAACCACAGAAACATTTGGCAACCCTATTCAAATGACAATTGAAATTGAATCTATATCATATGGGAAGATCACCATTTCTCAAAACCCAACCAAACCAGTGCACCTTGAAAAATCCAAGCAACCATAGACTACCTAGTATGTGACTAGTACACCCACCAAGTTTCATTCAAAAATTCAAATTCAAATCTCTTGCGGCCATTTCATCAAACACCTTCTGAACACAAATCAAATTAAACAACGAACACTATAGTGAGCAGTGTTTGTGCCAAACTTGTTCCCTCTCTAGATCTCACTACACTCTCAGAAGATCATCTAACTAGTTTAACCAGCCCTAGATCACTGTAAACTCGACAATGTCATAAATGGTGACCATGGTCGAGCCCAATTGCCACCCCCATTGTCGACAGCAAGCTAGGAGCCTAACCAGCCTCGCCAACCTTGTCTAGAAGGCACTCCACCGTCCACCGCCATCCCCTGTCCAGCGCTCGAGCCCTGCTAGCCACTGGACCACACGGAACGCACACGCCCAATGTCTTTGTGACCATGCCGAGAGCGTGCCAGAGCGCCGCGCTCGACACGCTCGCACAGACCGTGCCCGACCTTTGCCGCTTGCGTACGTGATCACCATCGCCCCAGGAACCACCTAGACATGCCCTTTCGCCGCCGCACGACCAGGAGCGCATGTGCGTCATTAAAACTTCCATCGGAGCCGCCCAGAGCGTCAACATGTTCCGACTGCAACGCACCGCCCCACACCTCACTATCAAGACGTTGAGCTTCGCAAGGAGGCAGCGCACCGTCCCCTACCCCCAGCCATGTCGTTAGCTCACTGTGAGGCCGACCCCGACGAGCTCCACCCGTACCCTTCAGTCCCCTCGTTGCACTAGAAATAGAGGCCTTCCCCGTTCGAATTTAGCACACCATTCCACTCCCCCCTCTCTCAGAACCACCCCACTTCTTCCCCGGAGCAAGGCGAGCACCAGGTTGCCAGAATTTCGCCGAAGCTTGCCGCTGCTGGAGGAGAAGGGCGCCGTTGATTGGAGCCACCCCAGGAGGAGCCACCAGTACCATGAGGATCTCCGTCGTCGCCTTCTTCGTTCACCCTCATCGCCTACCATCGCCGGAGCCCTGGTGAGCCTCCACTGACCCCCACTGGTCGTGCTAGGGTTCGTTCTCGTCGCATTCTGTTCATACATGGACGACGACCCTCAGCCGTAGATCTTGCTTCTAATCCTACGGCCCTAATCACCCCGTACCCCTTCGCCACTCTCTGTCTCAGTGATGAGTGGTGACAGCCACTTAAACCGCTCGCGCGCGCGCTGTGCGTAGTGGGCCATCCCAGTTAACGTTCCCGCGTGACCCGGTAGTTTGAATTTAGGTTTATCAATTTAGTTTCAAACCTAGTTCTATCTATAGATTCAAAAATCAATCCAGAGAGATTCACCAAACCAAATTGCATGAAACTAATTTTTCTAGAAAGGTATTGAAATTCTTAATCCAAACCCGTTGGATTTAAGCATTTGGAATTGTAGATCACCTATAGTAAAAATAACAATGCAGAGACTTTTCTACATTCAAACATTTTTCAGAATTCAACCATAAAAGCTTTTGAGTTGATTCCAACTCTCAAATATCACATTTGATAAGACCTTTCTGAATATATAAAAATATCTATGTTTATTTGCAGAAATAATAGACAAGTAATAAAAGAATACCCCATAGGCATTTCTAGTCACTTTAATTAATTAAAATAAAACAGTTAAACCTTATTAAATTGTGACACCACTTTAAATCACATTCCAAAGTACTGAAATATGTGGTGATGATATGTGTCAACATGATCCCATGTTTTAGTTGGAGAATATTAAATATTAAGTAGTTTTTCAATGAGTAGAAATTACTTTTCTAAAAGAAAATAAATAAAACTAGTGCCTTAATCTTTGTGAGGATTGTGATGATGCTAGATCATCTAGTGTGAACCTTTGTGTGCTAAATAGAAGTAGTTAAGAATTGTTTGGTGACTGTGTACTTTGTATTTATTTATAGATGCTAGTACCGACCAAGGATATGAAGAGGAAGGAGACTACTACGAAGAGGAAGCCGAGGAGAACTTCAATCACTGGTCTACACAAGTCAAGCTACCACTTGCATGTTACCTATGCAAGCTAACACCTACAACTCTGAAAGCTAAATAACCTATGCAATTCATTAGGCATGCCTTGGACATAGAAATTGATGATACCAAATCCCAGTTTTACTTGCAAGATTTAGTATTTTATTTCTTCATAAAAGCTTTTACTTGTGTTTACTTAGTGACTTGTAGATTTTAGAAAGATTATTAAAGGAAGCATAAAGAGCGTAAATTTTTTCCTAAGATAGATAAATCTTGATGTCATCCTGAGGCATGAGATTGAACTTAGATAACTCACACTTGATTATCACTCTTCATTAGTGTTTACCCCCACTTGTAGATGATAGTGCTAAGCATAAAACTTGATCACTTTAGATGGTAATACTTGGTGAAAATGATTATGAAAACCTTAGAATGATGAGTCATTCTAATGAAATGTTTTGACATGTGTTATTGAACACCAGATGATTTTGGTGATGTGTTGAGGCATGAGCCTTAACTCTTTATAAAATTGATGGTTGTCTGGATGAAATACCATTCCAATTTTACCGTACAACCATAATACCCAAAATTAGGTAGGGCTTGACTGGAAGTTTATATACCTTAGTATGGGTTCCCTTGTAGCCGAGGTTTGAGATGAGGCTACCTCATGAAGAGTGACCACCTGTGAAGTTCCCAAGATGACTGATGGTCATGGTTGGGAGGCCAAACTCATAGGAGAGGTGCCTATACTAGGGCGTGTAATTGAATGGTTAGGATTTAATATCCGCATACTGTGTATGGTGAATTCAGGATTGTTCCTGATGGATGTATCGAAAATTGTGGTGAAAGTGTACCACCTCTGCAGAGTGTCAAACTATTCGAATAGTCGCGTCCGCGGTTATGGACATTTGGAGTGGCCATACTGTTCCGTCGTCAGATGTTTTCAAAATGACTTGTGAAATGAATCATGATTTGACTTGACCACAACTGGGTTGTGAAAGTGAAAACTAAGTTCCCACTTTGGTGTCATAAAACATTACACTAGATTTCTTTTCTTCTGAACTCAGTTAAGGTAAATCTAGCTTTCTTCAAAACAACCTAGAGCTTAAGATTCCTACACAAAACTACTTCACTTGCTAGTCTTAGTTTGCGAGTACTTAAAGAGTACTCATGGCTTTGTCCCTGGCTATTGTCATGGCCAGACTATGAAGAGGACTATCAGGAGGATGGACTGCAGGAAGGTTACGACAACTAGGATCATCTCCCATCGTCAGCATTTCCTGTGCCTATGAAGATGGAGCTTCGCCCATGTTACCGTTATTATATTATTCTGCTGCTTGATTGTACTAAGACTGGATCATGAGATCCTTTATTTGTTTTAAGACCTTATGTATGGTTTGTAATGTATGATGTATTGTGATATCCAATATGTTATGTCTCGCAAAAATGGTAATCCCAAGATTGCGATGTATGGCATAACAGTCATCTAGGATTAAAAATTCGGGTGTTAACACCTTGCTTACCCAAGTTAGTACGTAAAGAATGACAACAGCTTTATAGTCACAGTAAGTGCTATCATCCCTCCGTCTACCAACAAGTAATCCCCTCATCAAGTCCCCATAAGAGGCAAATATTAAGAGGTGCACAACTCTCAACATCAAGATGAAGACAATTAACACATATACATAATGATGTCTACCATTATAATCTCTATCTTATCTCACTCATATGCTAGGGTTTATCCATCTCCCCAAGAATTTATGATCTACTCAGACATGGAGGCAACCAGCATCATAGCAATGATAATGGAAACAATCATAGATGAATAGTTCTTGTATAAATCCACAACTAGTACGAGAATTACAACAATATATAGATAGGATGTAGATGGTATGGATGGAGATGTTGGTGATGTAGCGGTTGATGAATATGAAGATTGATGCCTTGGCCTCCCAGATCTGCGTAGGGCAAATATAGATCCCTTGGGCAAGTTCCTCCTCCAGATCCCTTCTAGAGGTGAGGTTTTCTGTATGTCGTCTCTCCCATCTGATTGCATGGGGCGAAACTATTTGAAGAGGCGGTGGTAGCGGTAACTATACGGCGGGAAAAAGTATTCCCGCCATATAGTTGGTCGTTAAAGCCTCTGCTTGGTGCGATCGTCGCTGGTTTTCTTCTGGTGTTATTGATATTTCCCAAATTAGTGATTTACGCTGTTTTTGACTCCTTTTTGCTCCAATACAACCGGTCCAAGAATTTTCCATCGTATCCAACACCTATCCTAATCCTGGTGAAAATAGACATAAAAGATGCACGTGAACGCCGTAAAATACCAAAATCCTACCACTATAGTGCAAAATCATAATATAAAACATGATGCAAATATGCACTCATCAACTTACCCAAGCTTAGACTCTTGCTCATCCCGAGCAAAGTTATAGCTTAATGGATGTGATCATCATATTCATGAAGCAGATTCAATAAAATAAATGAGGCATTTGTAGCATATGCTTATCATACAAGATGTATAAGACTATTCATGAATAGTACCTTACTTGAACTATCCGAATAATATTAGTAGACTTCCACACCTTAGCATTTAATAGTTCACAAAAGGTTACCTCTCGATATGATGTAAAATTATGTTGGTTCGACCGAATGAGTTAGCAAGGTAGTCCCAAGTGTCTTATGATTAACATATTAACTTGGGATTTAAAATGTCAAACGTTTCTTTGTTTCTCCACAAGATAATGGTGTATGCTTATTTGCTCTTTGTACATTTTCTTTTATTTTTACTCATGCTTTTATCTTTAAGTGATGTGCAAAGAAGCTAGCAGTACATTCCACCTCATGAGTTAATTCAAAGATTTGCAATCTCAATTATCAAATTCCAATTGTATATGAAGTATCTTCATGGCTTGAATATTCTACCTCATCTTGTTCTCACTCTAATTTGATAGCACTTTTAATTCTTCTTTGTTCAAGGTTTATTTCTCAACTTTGTTACTTGGATAATTATTTATTTGTAAATCAAGCCATGAACTCACAAAATATCAAATAGATTACCTTTGTATGTTCCATTCATACCAAGGGTGTGGAAGACTACTAATGCTATCATCAAGTGCAAGTAAAATAATACTCAATCTTGTCCATATATCTAATAAGATAACCACAAACTCAATAATACTCCATATATAATGATAAACTTGGAATTTCATAAAGGGATCGACTATTCCTGAAGGGAATTCTAATGATGCACAATTTATTTCTAAGCTTGAACTAATGCAAAAGCTAAAATTATAAGATAGATTACAGGGTATTAAAGATCTCGTCAAGCTTGGAATCAAGCCAGGCGGGATCAAATAACTCCTTGTTGGTACCTATTCCTTCTTATGGGTGAGAAGAACGTCGCCTTCTTCCTTTGTGTTACAAGCCCTAGCTATGCTTGCAAGGCGACTACTGAGCTCGGCCATGTCGAATTGAAGCTTCAAAATATTCTTCTGGAGGAATTTCTTCTCATCTGTCAACTCAAAAACATTTTTAATGAAGAAACCAACTCTACCATCGATGTCATTGACCTTTTTCTCAAGATCGTTGCTCATCATCCAGTAGGAGTCAATCCCTTCTCCAATAGTTTCAACACATGCTTTCGAGGATTTTTCCAATTGATTGATCTTGTCGGGAATCTCATTTGGCCACACCTTCTTAGGCTTGAGAGGTGACGGACCGAGAGGAGGTTTATAATAAGATCCTATGTTGTGACGATAAGGATTAGGGGGATACTCATCCTTGCTATTTATCTGCTCTACTTGCCTCATCATCTCCATCCTCTGCGGTAACATGTCCTCCCTATTTGTGTAGAGGGAGTGTCCCAACCTTTACACAATATAAGGTGGAGTCCCCTGTGTTTACAATGCTAGTCCCTGGATCAATAGCTAGCATCCACAGTTAAGATGTAATATCAAGAAACAAAGGTCATAATATAGCTTTATAACCAGGAATAACATAATTTTATTACATCATACATAGCTCATTTGGCTATTACATTACATTGCAGCGGAATAACTATAATCATGGGGTCCTTCATCTTTAAAGTGCCACAGGAAGATGTTGGTTGTAGACTTTGTAATCCTAATCAATCAATCTTCACTAAAAATCAATCAAACCTGCAACATTACAAGTTACAGCCACAAGGGTCAATACATTTGAATTGTATTGGCAAGTTTCACTACTATGTGGAATATAAGTGGATCCTAACACTACATGCATTTTTGGCTAAGTAGGGTTTAAGGCTCATTTGCAGAAGCAAAATTTATCCTATCTTTTCAAAATGGTTTTAGTCCTTTCTCAAATCTCCTTTTCAAAATTCCTTGAACTCCTTGGTAAAAACTCAAGTGTTCAAGTCCTTGTCAAAAATCCCTTGAGCTCCTTGGTACCCCCAAGTGCATCAAGTTTTATCAAAATCTCTTGAGTTCCTTGGTACCCCCAAGTACATCAAGTTTTATCAAAATCTCTTGAGTTCCTTGGTACCCCCAAGTACATCAAGTTTTATCAAAATCTCTTGAGCTCCTTGGTAACCCCAAGTGCATCAAGTTTTAAAAAGTTTTCTTTTAGAAATTGGAATGTCGAGATTTCCCATAGCTTCAAACTTTAGTTGCTCAGTATTGTCCATAACCGGGGACACGGCTAAGTACTTAGATTTTATTATCTTCTGCAGAAGTAGTACACTTTACCCACATGTCACAATCCCATCCTTTTGCCACCAGTGGCCACTGGATTAGTGCTCACCAAGATGGAGTACCGGCAGATTGAGAATGTGACGAAGTCTTTCCAGAGGGTCCTCCCATACACCATTGCTAGCTTGTCTTCAAGTACCCATGTAGGATTCCAGGTCCTCATGTCCAGTAGCCTGAAGACAATGTATGGGTCTTCCCAATGTAGTTGACTAAGCCAGAGCCATAATAGCAAGTGGTTGCACACGAAAGCCACAATTGGAGAAACATGCTCAATATCTAAGTTTCCTGGGTGGTTTCCTTGGAGCACAACACAAAGAGATTGCCATAGACATGGTTCCTTTTGTTGCCACCTTCTCCAAAACACAAAGTATCCTTGGCCACCCAGGTGGTTCATTGAGTCCTTGTTTTATTATATAAATTCACAAGTCCTTTTCTCAACTTCATAAAATCTCAACATGTATCTCTTTTCAAAATATAGCATGGCTAAGCATGTAACAACTACATTGTTTTCACTAAGGAATGTATAGGTAATCCTATTAGGATTTAGCATAGCATATGTATAGAAATTCTTTTCATGCATGTTTTCAAAATCCACTAAGTATAATGAAAATAGTAGGACTTTAGATGATAGTGTAACTTGCCATTTTGGTAGGGAATGGTGGTTCACTTCTTGATCTTGCTAGTCTCACACTTTTCTAACTTCACTACAATCAATCAAGAAAACACAATATCAACTAGCATTCCAAACCAATAATCAATCAAACAATTTCACACACACAAAACATTGAGATCTAAGTCATGCATGCAAGCATGCAAAAGGTGGTTCTATTTGCAAAGATGGTCTCTACTAGGTTTCTAAACTTTGTAAGGTTCAAGGTGGTCATTTTCCAAGTGGCAAAGTCATTTGCAAAAGGGTTTTGTCCAAAAATCATTTTTAAATCCATTCATCATTTTATGTGGTGGAAAATATCTTTATCAAATCAAAACTTTTAAGTCTTTCACCTAATGAGTTGCTAAATCTCAAAACTTAGTGTTTTAGGGTCAGTAGGTTTGTTTCAAATCATTTCCCCAAAGTTTCCTTTCCAAAAACATTTTCTTAACAAAACCAATAATTTTATTTGGCTAGAAATGGGCTAAGTCAATTAGTCCATTCTAAATTTCACTAAATTCATTTTTGAAACCATGGGTTGGTTCCTAGGATCAGTAAGTTCACCACAAATCAATTTGCAAAGATTTTAACGCTAAAAACATTTTTGAACAATTTTCTAATCTAAACAAGCACACAATTGTTTCTGCAAAAACAAACAATCTAACAGATACTATTTACTAAACAAATTCCATGGTTGTATAGAGCTTGTTCCACTGATTCCAACGGTATAAAGTTTGTAATTTTTGGACGTGCGGATAAAAAGTTATAGGGTTTTCAAAATCATATTCTAAACAGATTCAAACTTCTGTTTTAAATAAGAACTGGCCACGCGTCGCAACGCTATTCGCTGGTACCGGTTCGGTCGGATCGGCTCTGCGGCGCGTTGGATCTAAACAGATCGTGCGGCACAGGACGCGTACCCTTTCAAAGTTAAGTGATCTAATCGTGTCTCTTCGATCTAAATCGGACGGCTCCTATCCACTAGCCAAGAATCGGCGGCGCTCGACGGTGGCGCGCGGCGGCGGCGCTCTGGCTACGGCGTAGCGGCGAGAACGAGAAGCGAGAGGAGAGGAGGAGAGGCTCACCGTGATCGCAGAGGCCTGGGGAAGCTCAACGTACGGTCGGCTCGGCAAGGTGCGCTCAGGGACAGCAGCAATTGCTCGCCGGAGTTTGCAACGGCGTCTGGCGGCTCTGGTTGACGACGGGGCGACGCTGCAGTTCACCTCAAGGAAAATGGACGGTACGGTTAGACACGGACTGAACTGGAGATGATGTGAGCATCAATAGGAAGGCTAGGGGCGGTCGAGGCTTACCGGAGGAGCTCGACGGCGGCGACGCTCTGTGTCGTGCTTGTCGACGCTAGGGGACGCGCGCGGGCGAGTGGAGCACACGGGCAGGTGCGCCAGGGACTGGAGAGCAAGCTTGCGTGCAGAGGGAGGTGAGGCGCGGCTGCGGTTTGTCGGAATTCACCGGAGAAGCTCGCCGGAACAGCGGCGGTGCAGGGCCAATTCGAGGCAGCCTGGTGGCTCTCTGGCTACGGGCTTTGAGGGGAAATGAGGGGGAGAGGTGGGCGCTTATGTACGCGTGGTCAGGGGCGAGATTAACGCGGCCATTACTCGTGAATTTACGCACGGATTGAATGACAGAGAACGGCAGCGAGGTTTGGGGAGAAGGGGTCGTGGCGGGTGGAAACGATGACAGTGTTGTGGGGCCTTCCTGGCAGTGAGGGAGAGAGAGAGGGGATTGGGGCCACCAGTCAGTGTCTCCGCGGGTCATTTCGAGTGTGAGAGAAAACGCTTCGGGGAGGAAAGAGGAGCTGGGCTGGCACTGGGCCTTGTTCGGCTGCTGGGTTGGGTCGACCAAATCCTTATTTTTTTTTCTTCCTAAAACCTTTTTCTTTTTCTATTCTAATTTCTGTTTTGAAATTCAAACAAACAAACAATACTCAAATCAATTCAAACAATCACCATACTTTGTAACTTTGAATTTGGTTCTGTTCAGTAACATAAACCAAAATTCCAAAACCAAAATAATAATTTTAATCTTTTTAGGATCCATTCATTAATTAAATAAAATGGACCATAGTTTATTAATCAAATAGGGTTTGATTTATTTAATAAAATCTCCATTTGAAAACTAAATATTTTCAAAACCAAACAGTAGGTTTTATTTGAAAATATAAAATACTTGGAAAACTTATTTTAAATAAATAAATAAGTTTTGATGTTTTGGAAATAGTAAAACCTTTATTAATAAAACTTGGATATTAAATCCTTATTACTTTATTTAAATAAACCTTTACTATTTTATCAAAACAAAATGTTTTATTTCAAAAGCTTGGCCAAGGTTTAAATTGGCTCTTTATAAATAATTTTTATTTATAAAACTTCCATTTCTTTTGAAAACCAAATCCTTTTATTTATAAGATCCAAAATAGTAATCCCAAAATATTTTATTTTACTTTATTAAATGTTTATCTTTTTAAATCTCTTTAGGATTTTATTTGATCCAAATTGGTTTGAAGATTTCCAATTGGATTCAAAAAGTTTCTTCTCACTCTGAAAATCAAACAAAGTTTTATTTTATTCATTTATTTTTCACATTACAAGATTTGGAAAATCTTGGGATGTGACAGGCTACCACCCTTAAAATAAATCTCGTCCCGAGATTTGGGAAAGCTAGGGTTACAAGTAGGCTCAAAACAACTAGGGTAATACCACCCTTAAAATAAAATTTCAAACAAAATTACATATTGGCCTTCTTGGGATCCTGGGGAATCTTCTTTGGGCAAACATTTGCATTGTGTCCTTTATTTCCATACTTGACTCAGGGCCAAGGTTGAGTTTATCCATAGGCTTGTTCAACTTGTTCTTCATCTTTTCTGGACAGTTGCTTGCATAATGTCCTGGGTTCTTGCAATTGAAACAGTTGATGTCTTTGAGTTCTTTACGTAGCTCTTGTGGACAAGTTGCTACATAGCGGCCTAGTTCTTTGCAGTTATTGCACACCACTTGGCTAATTTCCTTATTCTTCTGGTTCTCTGGGCATTCACTGGAATAGTGTCCCATTTCCTTACACTTATGACATTGCACATGGCTTTTGTCTTTCTTTTGCTTCTTGGGTTTCTTTGGTCCTTTGAATTGGGTTGTTTTGTTTGGAGGTATAAGTGGACCTTTTCCTTTGTCATCAACCTTCTTGGTAGACTTGGATCCTTCTTGATGGCTTGAAATCATTTGTTGCACTCCACCTTGTTTCCTTTGTTCCACAATGGAGTAGATGGGGCATTGGATAGGAACATGGTTGTTTCCTTCACATAGGTAGCAAGTAGCTTGAGAGGTGGGACATTGTCCAACAGGATGTTTCTCTTCACAGTTGGGGCATTGATCTCCATGCTCCTTGGAAGTATGATCCTTGTCTCCACAAATAATGCAAGCTGGGGCTCCATCTAGAATAACATTTCTGTCATCCCTGTTGTCACAAACTCTTTTGGGATAGCTTTCTTCCATTTTGATCATTTGATCAGTCACCTTAAGCATCAGTTGGCCTTGAGTTTCCAAAAATCCTTGTAAGGTTGGATCTTCTCCACTGGTGTTGGCTATGAATTGAGTTGTCACTTGGTTCAACTGATTCTGGGTTGCTATGAGCTCTTTCATGCTGTCCTCTTGGTTGGTGTTGGTGTCATCAATCTTGATGTTGGAGTCTCTTGGAGTAGTCATCTGTTCGAGTTGAAGGGAGATTAGAATAGGCAAGATATTTCTAAGGAATTATTTCTAATCACACTCATCACAATTCACACAACAAGGTGCATTCAATCACAAACAACTTTTCCACTCAAACAACAAAGTTCAAGCACATACTTGGCAATCAAAAATACTTTTGTTACACCACATAAATTGGTGTGTTTGACTTAACTAAAATATGGTGAACCATCTATATGTTTCACTTGTGATCTTTCCATTCTTCTTGGTTGATTCTTGTTGCATGAGATCATGGTTTCCTTGAGAAAAACTCTTGGTTACAAATACTTCAAAGTTGTTGATAGCTCCTTCTTATTTTGCATTCCCTTAGTCTCCAAATCTTGAGCAAGATTTCCTTGTTTCACTTGTAGTCCTTAGTGGTATCCAAGTTGGAAGTCCTTGGTGAACATGCTGAAGATGTTGAAGTCATTAGAGTTGAAGAAGTTGAAGTCATTAGAGTTGAAGAAGTTGAAGTCATTAGAGTTGAAGAAGTTGAAGAAGTCCTTTGCACATGGTGTAGTCTTTGGCCATGGGTAGGTTTTTCCATCAAGTTGAAGTAAAAGAGATGTAGAGTTGAAAACAAAATGGTTGAGGAAAGAGTTTACAAGTGTTTTTGTAAATAAGTTTGTGGAACAAGTACAACTCCTATTTTTCTAAGGGTTTTTGTCCAATCCTAGGTTTACAAATCCTACAGGAAACACAATGCTCTGATACCATCTGTAGAGGGAGTGTCCCAACCTTTACACAATATAAGGTGGAGTCCCCTGTGTTTACAATGCTAGTCCCTGGATCAATAGCTAGCATCCACAGTTAAGATGTAATATCAAGAAACAAAGGTCATAATATAGCTTTATAACCAGGAATAACATAATTTTATTACATCATACATAGCTCATTTGGCTATTACATTACATTGCAGCGGAATAACTATAATCATGGGGTCCTTCATCTTTAAAGTGCCACAGGCAGATGTTGGTTGTAGACTTTGTAATCCTAATCAATCAATCTTCACTAAAAATCAATCAAACCTGCAACATTACAAGTTACAGCCACAAGGGTCAATACATTTGAATTGTATTGGCAAGTTTCACTACTATGTGGAATATAAGTGGATCCTAACACTACATGCATTTTTGGCTAAGTAGGGTTTAAGGCTCATTTGCAGAAGCAAAATTTATCCTATCTTTTCAAAATGGTTTTAGTCCTTTCTCAAATCTCCTTTTCAAAATTCCTTGAACTCCTTGGTAAAAACTCAAGTGTTCAAGTCCTTGTCAAAAATCCCTTGAGCTCCTTGGTACCCCCAAGTGCATCAAGTTTTATCAAAATCTCTTGAGTTCCTTGGTACCCCCAAGTACATCAAGTTTTATCAAAATCTCTTGAGTTCCTTGGTACCCCCAAGTACATCAAGTTTTATCAAAATCTCTTGAGCTCCTTGGTAACCCCAAGTGCATCAAGTTTTAAAAAGTTTTCTTTTAGAAATTGGAATGTCGAGATTTCCCATAGCTTCAAACTTTAGTTGCTCAGTATTGTCCATAACCGGGGACACGGCTAAGTACTTAGATTTTATTATCTTCTGCAGAAGTAGTACACTTTACCCACATGTCACAATCCCATCCTTTTGCCACCAGTGGCCACTGGATTAGTGCTCACCAAGATGGAGTACCGGAAGATTGAGAATGTGACGAAGTCTTTCCAGAGGGTCCTCCCATACACCATTGCTAGCTTGTCTTCAAGTACCCATGTAGGATTCCAGGCCTCATGTCCAGTAGCCTGAAGACAATGTATGGGTCTTCCCAATGTAGTTGACTAAGCCAGAGCCATAATAGCATGTGGTTGCACACGAAAGCCACAATTGGAGAAACATGTTCAATCTCTAAGTTTCCTGGGTGGTTTCCTTAGAGCACAACACAAAGAGATTGCCATAGACATGGTTCCTTTTGTTGCCACCTTCTCCAAAACTCAAAGTATCCTTGGCCACCCAGGTGGTTCATTGAGTCCTTGTTTTATTATATAAATTCACAAGTCCTTTTCTCAACTTCATAAAATCTCAACATGTATCTCTTTTCAAAATATAGCATGGCTAAGCATGTAACAACTACATTGTTTTCACTAAGGAATGTATAGGGAATCCTATTAGGATTTAGCATAGCATATGTATAGAAATTCTTTTCATGCATGTTTTCAAAATCCACTAAGTATAATGAAAATAGTAGGACTTTAGATGATAGTGTAACTTGCCTTTTTAGTAGGGAATGGTGGTTCACTTCTTGATCTTGCTAGTCTCACACTTTTATAACTTCACTACAATCAATCAAGAAAACACAATATCAACTAGCATTCCAAACCAATAATCAATCAAACAATTTCACACACACAAAACATTGAGATCTAAGTCATGCATGCAAGCATGCAAAAGGTGGTTCTATTTGCAAAGATGGTCTCTACTAGGTTTCTAAACTTTGTAAGGTTCAAGGTGGTCATTTTCCAAGTGGCAAAGTCATTTGCAAAAGGGTTTTGTCCAAAAATCATTTTTAAATCCATTCATCATTTTATGTGGTGGAAAATATTTTTATCAAATCAAAACTTTTAAGTCTTTTACCAAATGAGTTGCTAAATCTCAAAACTTGGTGTTTTAGGGTCAGTAGGTTTGTTTCAAATCATTTCCCCAAAGTTTCCTTTCCAAAAACATTTTCTTAACAAAACCAATAATTTTATTTGGCTAGAAATGGGCTAAGTCAATTAGTCCATTCTAAATTTCACTAAATTCATTTTTGAAAACATGGGTTGGTTCCTAGGATCAGTAAGTTCACCACAAATCAATTTGCAAAGATTTTAACTCTAAAAACATTTTTGAACAATTTTTCTAATCTAAACAAGCACATAATTGTTTCTGCAAAAACAAACATTCTAATAGATACTATTTACTAAACAAATTCCATGGTTGGCTAGAGCTTGTTCCACTGATTCCAACGGTATAAAGTTTGTAATTTTTGGACGTGCGGATCAAAAGTTATAGGGTTTTCAAAATCATATTCTAAACAGATTCAAACTTCTGTTTTAAATAAGAACTGGCCACGCGTCGCAACGCTATTCGCTGGTACCGGTTCGGTCGGATCGGCTCTGCGGCGCGTTGGATCTAAACAGATCGTGCGGCACAGGACGCGTACCCTTTCAAAGTTAAGTGATCTAATCGTGTCTCTTCGATCTAAATCGGACGGCTCCTATCCACTAGCCAAGAATCGGCGGCGCTCGACGGTGGCGCGCGGCGGCGGCGCTCTGGCAACGGCGTAGCGGCGAGAACGGGAAGCGAGAGGAGAGGAGGAGAGGCTCACCGTGATCGCAGAGGCCTGGGGAAGCTCAACGTACGGTCGGCTCGGCAAGGTGCGCTCAGGGACAGCAGCAATTGCTCGCCGGAGTTTGCAACGGCGTCTGGCGGCTCTGGTTGACGATGGGGCGACGCTGCAGTTCACCTCAAGGCAAATGGACGGTACGGTTAGACGCGGACTGAACTGGAGATGATGTGAGCATCAATAGGAAGGCTAGGGGCGGTCGAGGCTTACCGGAGGTGCTCGACGGAGACGAGACAGACGGCGGCGACGCTCTGTGTCATGCTTGTCGACGCTAGGGGACGCGCGCGGGCGAGTGGAGCACACGGGCAGGTGCGCCAGGGACTGGAGAGCAAGCTTGTGTGCAGAGGGAGGTGAGGCGCGGCTGCGGTTTGTCGAAATTCACCGGAGAAGCTCGCCGGAACAGCGGCGGTGCAGGGCCAATTCGAGGCAGCCTGGTGGCTCTCTGGCTACGGGCTTTGAGGGGAAATGAGGGGGAGAGGTGGGCGCTTATGTACGCGTGGTCAGGGGCGAGATTAACGCGGCCATTACTCGTGAATTTACGTGCGGATTGAATGACAGAGAACGGCAGCGAGGTTTGGGGAGAAGGGGTCGTGGAGGGTGGAAACGATGACAGTGTTGTGGGGCCTTCCTGGCAGTGAGGGAGAGAGAGAGGGGATTGGGGCCACCAGTCAGTGTCTCCGCGGGTCGTTTCGAGTGTGAGAGAAAACGCTTCGGGGAGGAAAGAGGAGCTGGGCTGGCACTGGGCCTTGTTGGGCTGCTGGGTTGGGTCGACCAAATCCTTTTTTTTTCTTCCTGAAACCTTTTTCTTTTTCTATTCTAATTTCTGTTTTGAAATTCAAACAAACAAACAATACTCAAATCAATTCAAACAATCACCATACTTTGTAACTTTGAATTTGGTTTTGTTCAGTAACATAAACCAAAATTCCAAAACCAAAATAATAATTTTAATCTTTTTAGGATCCATTCATTTATTAAATAAAATGGACCATAGTTTATTAATCAAATAGGGTTTAATTTTATTTAATAAAATCTCCATTTGAAAACTAAATATTTTCAAAACCAAACAGTAGGTTTTATTTGAAAATATAAAATACTTGGAAAACTTATTTTAAATAAATAAATAAGTTTTGATGTTTTGGAAATAGTAAAACCTTTATTAATAAAACTTGGATATTAAATCCTTATTACTTTATTTAAATAAACCTTTACTATTTTATCAAAACAAAATGTTTTATTTCAAAAGCTTGGCCAAGGTTTAATTTGGCTCTTTATAAATAATTCTTATTTATAAAACTTCCATTTCTTTTGAAAACCAAATCCTTTTATTTATAAGATACAAAATAGTAATCCCAAAATATTTTATTTTCCTTTATTAAATGTTTATCTTTTTAAATCTCTTTAGGATTTTATTTGATCCAAATTGGTTTGAAGATTTCCAATTGGATTCAAAAAGTTTCTTCTCACTCTGAAAATCAAACAAAGTTTTATTTTATTCATTTATTTTTCACATTACAAGATTTGGAAAATCTTGGGATGTGACAATTTGGGAGAGGCTTGATCTCCTTGATCTCCGGGCTAGATGGCGATGATGCTTCTTTAGGTTCTCCTCCTTCGATCCTCTTCACAGGCTTCTCTTATTTCTTCATCCAAACCTTGTTGACATGAAAAGGCTGCATGGCTTCACTGCATATATATTGTTAGAAGGAGCTTGTATAGGGATGGCGATGATTTTTCGAGGCTAGAGGTTGTAGCTATGCAAAAACTTAATGAAAAAGGTTAGATGCAATTAGCTTTAAAAGGGGAGGTCAAAAACCCTAGCCGCCGTCCATAACGAGCAACTATACGGGGGCGGCCTATATATGTCCCGCCGTATAGTTGTGAACCGACTTAGCTTTTTCTTTTTATGAACGTACCAACTATACGACTATAACTATACGGCCGGAAAAAGTATTCCGGATGTATAGTTGGTCGTTAAACTTACTATATCTTGCAATTAAAATTCGGAGATGGGGTACATAACTATACGACCACAATTATACGGCTGGAAAAAAGTATTCCCGCCATATAGTTGGTCGTTAAACTTACTGTACCTTTCGAAAAACAAAGAGAAGATGTAAAACCATCTATACGACCAGAACTATATGGCCGGAATTTTTAGTCCTCCCATATAGTTGGTCGTTAAACCTTCTAGAGCCGCCAAAATTTACATGTCTCTACGAGAATTCTTTATTAATCTGAAACTTAATGAAACACCAAGTTTTGTTAAAAAATAATAGCTTAAATTTTCGAGCAACATTAACATCAATTGAACGGGACTTAGCATTACCAAACTTCTTCTACTTCACTAGAGCTTTAAGTGTTCCTTATTCAACACAATCTTAACTAAAACTTAATTGAAAGTTTAAGACTTTACTCAAACCTTTATTTCACATGGGTTGCCTCCCATGTAGCGCTCTTTTATGGTCAATATCTTGACCGTGATGTTGCTCATTTAGGCTCGATTTTTTCCTTTTGCAGTTGCCATTCCTAGTATATATTTGCTTAATCGCCTCTTCTAGGGTGATCACATGTATGGTGACCGCACTTATATCTTCTTTGGCTCAATAATGCTTCAAGCGTCGTCCATTCACCACCCATGAAAGGTAGGGTGTTTTTCCCTGGAGCTTCACCGCTCCCGATGAATAGGCTTCTTCAATTATATAGGGGCCTTCCCACTCCGATCTGAGGTTTCCTAGAAACAACTTAAGACGAGAATTAAAGAGCAACACCTTGTCTCCACTTTTAAAGACCTTATTTTCTATATTTCTGTCATGCCATCTTTTTACTTTTTCTTTAAACAATCTAGCATTATCATAAGCCTCAGTTCTAAACTCATCTAAAGCATGAATATCTAATAAAAGTTTTTCTCCTCCTTTAAGGTCATAGTTTAAGTTCTTGATCGCCCAAAAGGCTTTGTGTTCCAATTCTAAAGGTAAATGGCACGCCTTACCATAAACCATCTTATACGGTGTCATACCCATTGGATTCTTAAACGCAGTACGATATGCCCAAAGAGTGTCATTCAACTTATATGACCAATCTTTTATTGATTTATCCATCGTCTTCTTGAGTATGGTCTTTAATTCTCTATTGGAGAGTTCCATTTGAACACTTGTTTGAGGATGATATGGTGAACAATGTGGTGAGTTACTCCATATTTTTAAAGGATTTTCCTGAAAGTTTCTTTCATAAAATGAGAACCACTATTAGTGATTAAAAATCTAGGGACTCCAAACCTAGGAAATATGACATCCTTGATAATCTTCACGGAAGTAGTTGCATCGGCATGGCTTGTGGGAATAGATTCAACCCATTTAGTGACATAATCGATAGCAACAAGAATATGAGTGTAACCATTTGATTCTATAAAAGGTCCGATGTAATCCATTCCCATACATCAAAGGGTTCAATTATAAGACTATAATTCATTGCCATCTCTTGTCTTTTACCTATATTACTCCTTCTTTGGCAAGCATCACACTGTTCTACATACATGTGTTCGTCCTTGAACAAGGTGGGACAATAGAATCCGGATTGAAGTACCTTTGTTGTAGTTCGCCTGCCTGCATGATGTCCTCCATACAGGCTGTCATGACAAGCTTGCAAAATTGCATTCATTTCATGGTTAGGAACACACTTTAGAATAATTCCATCAAGTCCATGACGATATAAATAAGGATCATCCCAAAATTAATATTTAAGATCATTAAAGAATTTCATTCATTCATTTCTTGTCATACAGGACGTAGAAATTTTCCTGCAAGATAGTTAGCATAATCCGTATACCAAGGATCATCAATTTCAACATTCGCTAAATATTCTACCGGAAATGACTCATTTATAGGTACGGGGTCAATGATTATTCCATCCATTCTAGAGAGATGATTACTACCGGATTATCCTTACCCCTCCTATCTACTATTTTCCAATCATATTCTTGTAGTAATAAGACCCATCTAATCAACCCCGCCTTTGCTCGTTTTTCACAAGGAGGTGACACAAAGCTTGGTGATCTGTATGAATTATTACCTTAGAATTAATGATGAAGGGTCTAAATTTGTCACAAGCAAAAATTATAGCTAGGAACACTTTTTCTATAGTAGAATAATTTTTTTGAATCTTATTAAGAGTTCTACTAGCGTAATGAATAATGTTTAAGTACTTTCTGTCTTGCTGTCCTAGCACAGCTCCTAAAGCATAGTCACTAGCATCACACATGATTTCGAAAGGTTCATCCCATTTTGGAGATTGCATGATAGGTGCTGAAACTAATTCGTTTTTAAGGTTTTCAAAAGCTGCAATGCAATCATGATCTAAGTAGAACGCGGTATCTTTCTCAATAAGGTTAGTGAGAGGCATAGCTATTTTACTAAAATCTTTTATAAAACGCCTATAAAAACCTGCATGTCCCAGAAACATTTTTAAGTTTTTTATCCTGAGGTACTGGAAGATTTTCTATATCATTTATATTAGACTTATCTATTTCTATACCCTTCTTTCAAACCTTATGTCCCAAAACCTTACCTTCTCTTCTCATGAAACGGCATTGCTCCCAATTAAAGCCAAATTTGATTGTCTCCATCTCTGCAAAACTTTGGTTAAATTGTAGAGATAATTCTCAAATGTTGTTCCACAAACAAAAAATCGTTTGTTAGAACTTCCATAGTCTTCTCAACAAGACCATCAAAGATTTTTAAAACACATTCTTGAAAAGTTGCAGCTGCATTACATAAGTGCCATAAAGACAAGTGAAAGTCGTTTTCTCTTGATCTTTTGGTTGTATAGAAATTTGAGAATAGCCGGAATAACCATCAAGAAAGCAGAAATAAGAATTATTAATAAGTCTTTCTAAAATTTTATCCATAAATGGTATAGGTTTATGATTTTTCTATGTCTTGCGATTTAGTTTCCTAAAATCAATGCACATGCGATATCCAACAATAGGTATTATAGGAACTAGCTTACCATCCTCATTCATAGCAACATCAAGACAACCTTGTCTTGGTATGCAATGAGCTGGGCTAACCCATTTATTATCGGAAATAGGATATATTATGCCGAAATCTAATAAGCATATAACTTCTTTTTTACTACTTCCTTCATTTTCGGATTAAACCTTCTTTGTATGTCAACTACAGGTACAACATCATCAAGCATGGTAATCTTATTTGTTACAGTAGAGGTATCTATTCCTTTAATATCACTTAGAGTATATCCAAATTCTTTACGATTCTTGATCAAGACTGCAACGAGTTTATTTGTTTCATTTTATGATAAATTTTTAATAATAATAACAGGACATTTATTTTCATTATCTAAGAACTCATACCTCATATCATCTAGAAGTTGTTTCAATTCAATTGGCGGAGGTTCTTCATCTCCTTTTCTTACCAGTTCTTCATAGTTATGTGGTTTATACACTTCTAGAACGGAATCAAGGTAATCATCCATGTCTTCTCTTTCCTCATCATCTGGTACCTCCTCCCAATTAATTAGGATCCTCTCTAATTCATCTTGCAGAGTGCTGAAATGAATTGCGGCTAGCTCAGCAATCGTTGTCCCTTCTTTGATATCTTTGTAGGCATATGGCCTCTTCTTTAGTTTGGCAAAGTGGAATGCCATTTCCTCTTCTCCAAACATCATTCAAATAGTCTCCTTCTTATTATCAATTCGAGATTTGGTTATGGAGACAAAAGGCCTTGCTAAAAGGATAGGACAAAAGGAATATCAAGGCATATCAACAATATGAAAATCAAGGGGGTACATAAGTGCTCCAATAAATACATAGATATTTCTAATAACACCTTCCAATTTATACTAGTTCTATTTGACAATTTAATAGTAGTTTCTACTGGTTCCACATCTAGATTATTTAAATTGTAGCGAAGTTCCTCATAAAGTGATGAAGGAATAATATATATAGTGGAAAACGGTTCACAAATTCCGTATAAGAAAGTTTCCCCACAATATATAGGAGTCATAGGCTTAGAAGTTTTTTTACCTCGTACCTTAACTTCGATGAATTCTGAAGTTTCAAGGTCTAGTGTAACCACTTCATTATCCACGGTTCGTGCTTCCATAAGATCCTTCAATATAAAAATATTTGCATTGGTAGCATCGGGGTTCTTTTCTAGTTTCTTTAATCTTCTCTTTATGTGTTCTTCCTCTCTGCGCTTTTTCTTGATATTCTCTTGAATAGGTTTAGAGCAAAACTCTACTATTGGTGCACTTTTTCTTGCACGCTTCTTTTCTTCGAGAGGCTTATAGGTTTTCCATTCTGTAGGTACCTGTAGATGCCCTGCATAATTCTGAATAATTTTCTTTAATGAGTAAGAATCAATACCGAGGGTTTTAATCATTGCACAAGTCTTTTCATCTGCAAGAAAATCGTTAATACAATCATATTTAGAAGAACTATTCATAATGCTCTCCTCGTCTTTAAGATTTTTTGTTGTCTCCCTCATTTTCGTTATCAATTTCCAGGCTTCATCATCGGTATAGGATAGAAAACTACCATTAGAAGCGGTATCTAATCTCGTTCTATTTTTATCATTAAGCCCTCCATAAAAAGTGTGAGTGATTAACCAATCAGGAAAATGATGATGGGGGAAATTATATAGATAACTTTTATACCTCAGATATTCTTCATATAAACTCTCATCAGGGCTATTTTTGAAACTGATAATAGTACCTCTCATCCTGTGAGCTTTGCTTTTTGAGTAATATTTTGATAGAAAATTGATTATCAATTCCGTCCAAGTCCTTGGTGCCTCCGCACAAAAAGATCTCTAGCAATTGCAAACTGGACTTTAACCCTATCAAGATTACAGTAATCAAATATAAAGGAACCAAAAACATCTTCAGAGAATTGTAAGTGCCCATATGGACTCTCTTCATCGGTTCCTTCAAATTTCTTAGAGTGTAGCAATTCAAGTAATAAAAGATGGATCTCGATACCATCTGGATTTATGCTTTAGTTGATAGCTATAAAAGCGTCCTTGGGCGAACCCATTTTCCTTACTTCCTCAAGCTGGATTAAATGCTGAGTATTGTCTATTGTTATGGTCCTGCAACTTAAATCAAAGATTAGTACAACAAAAGTAAATAACTAAAAGTAAAGTGACTTATAGCGCTAAGCTCCCTGGAAACGGTGCCAAAAAATAGCTTGATGACTGCAAGTGCATAGATTGTTTATAACTAGTTTCGAAATAAAGATATCGATCCCCACAGGGAGCAGCTAGCAAAAGACTAAAATGCTTTTAACTAAAACTAAACGAAGTACTTAATAAATAATTTTAAGATGCAAGAAAAATAGAATTGTTTTAAGGATTGTTTTTGGGTTTTTGATTGAGCAAAGCACTTAAATAAACTAAAGTAAAACTTAATGCAAAAAGTAGGAATCACGTATGTATGAGAGCTTGTAACTACAATAGGGGAAAAGGCGTTCTCGGGGAGTGGTGGATACACCGATAGTAATTTAGATAGAGTAATCAAGATTATCATAAAAAATATTCTCATGACATATATGTATGTGGGAGGAGCTCTATATATGGACGAACAGGCAGCAACCACTGCACACATCATCTATCATAACCATAGCTAATAGGTAAACGACATCAATCCTATTATCTCGCTATTCAGGGATTTCTCCCGTGGCATGGACATGGCTTAATGAGTTTTCCTTGCTTCCCTGAGTTAGTACGTAAAGAATGACAAAAGCTTTATAGTCATAGTAAGTGATATCATTCCTCCGTCTACCAACAAGTAATCTCCTTCATCAAGTCCCCATAAGAGGCAAATATTAAGAGGTGCATAACTCTCAACATCAAGATGAAGACAATTAACACATACACATAATGATGTATAACATGATAATCTATATCTTATCTCAATCATATGATAGGGTTTCTCCATCTCCCCAAGAACTAATGATCTACCTAGACATGGAGGCAAACAACATCATGGCAATCATAATGTAAACAATCATAGATAAATAGTTGTTGTATAAATCCACAACTAGTACGAGAATTACAACAAGATCTAGATGGGATGTAGATAGGATGGATGGAGATATTGTGTAACATCCCAGCATTTAGGAACTAACGAAGGGTATATTTAGGAATTTAAGATGTTGCATGCATTCATTTCTGAAAATGTGGGTAAATGTTTCGCCAAATAAAAACCTAAAGTGATCAAAGTTTCTTTCATACTTTGAGATTAGGTATAGTCTTGAAGGATGATTGTTATAGACTTTGATATGATCTTTGTGGACTTATGTGTTTTGGGAAATGAAATTTGAATTTAAAACTTGAGTGTTTGAATTATAATTCCAAAGGATTTTTGAATGATGTTTGAATCTTTGATTTAATTAAGAGTTAACCAATAATAACTCAAACTTTATATATAGAGAGCAATTAAGAATCTGAATATCCATTTCATAATTTTATTCAATAAATAAGTTACAAAAATGTAACTTATGAGAATCATCCACAATCTTTACAATAGCAAATAAATAAAGAATAATATTTCTTTATTGAAAATAGTACAATCTTTATTACAAAAGAATAAAAATAAAGAGTACAAAAGAATAAATTAAAGATTACAATTGAATATGATAGTTATTACAAGTGACTAATCTATAAATAAAAATAAAAACCTAAACTAAAGTCTTGATCTTCAAATCTGGTACCTACAAAATAAAAATAAACTTAAAAGAAAATGAAGGTTAGGATTAGAATTATTTTTACTCTCAGAAGTTGACAGTGAAGTGCACTGTTCACTTTTTCATCATTGAGTATATAAGGGGCAAGTTTCACCAATATGAAAGAATGTATCTTTCATAATTTTAAGCCATAAGTCAAATAACAGCAAGGAGGGGCAAGTTTGACCAGCCAAGTAGAAGTAACCAGATGAAAGTAACTTTTAAAATTCAGAACATATCCACAACTGTGTAGCAGGCACATAAGAAGCACACACACCAAACTGCATGGTGTGTGCTGTCAACACCACAGCAGCAGCACAACCAAACAAAACCATCAACACAACCGTGGGAAACCAATCCCCACACCATTCCATTGCTCTTACACACCAAGCATAGCAGCCAACAGCTAAACCAAGCCAAAGCCAAGCTAGATCAAACCAACCAAAGCCCAGGATCACATCACCAAGATGGTGACATAAGGAGGGGGTAGATCAGGTGGATAGCAAGACCAAGATCAAGCCATCAAGATTAGGAGATGATGGATCAAGGACAAGCTAGGAGCTAGAAATACCAGGGGAGCACTAGATCAAGCTACCACAATATCAACCACTAGCAACCACAACATCAAGTGATAGTGGTGAGTAAATAGACCATCAAATAATCTATCTATCTAAGATTAGACAAACATACATGATCTGACTCTTATTCAAACTCTCAGAAAGCGCCCAAGTGGGGTGAATCCATCATTGAGGTTTTAAACTATAAAAGCAATCAAAAAGGTATAAAGATCCAACTAAATCTCAGAACAACATCATTGATGTAGTTATCAAGCTATATTTCAATTCAAGGATGAACATAGCTAAGATTTAAAACTCTAGGAACATCTCTACAATTAGAGTAGCACCTTGGGATTTAATCTTATGGATCTATATAAGTTATCAAGCTTACAATCATTTTTCCCAAACTTTAATTCAGGAAACAGTAGCTGGTATCACTACCAGAAACCATCCTTGTGAATCAACAAGATAGAGGTCTAAATCCCTAAAACCTTAGACCAACTTCACTGGTTCTAGGGATACAAGGAAAGAGGATTTCACTTATCTATCATACCAAGCCAAATCTTAAGCTTGAATAAAACCACACCAAGTAAAAGAATCTAGTCTTGTGTGCCATACAAGGATGGTGTCACAAGAACAGTTCTAAACTAAGCAGGTTAAGCATCCAATCTTCACAGACACAATCAACCAATTATAAATCACTTTCCTTTTCTTAAACACAGGAATCATAAACAAGATATTCATATATATATGTCTTCACTGTAAGAGACCATTTTGATCTCAATTTATACATGAATTCTCAAGCCAACAGTACTAAGATAGTGACTTCATCACACCATAATCACTGTCATTAACCAAGTAATGACAATGGTAAGTTATCAAAACCACTAGCTTACCAAGTATTGTTTTCAGAGCAACTGTATCCTCTGAATCAGATGAAATTTAATCATGGAATCATCAACAGTAAACCACTAGCATCACCACAGATAATCATCAGCAGTAAGTCACAGCTAATCACCACTTAACAGATTCAGAGATCATCAACACATGATCCAATTCATCAGTATCCACAGCAGGGTATGAACCCTAAGAAGAACCAAGAACCCTAATCAGGACAGGACAGTAACCAGGAAGGTCACCACCAACATCTAGCATAGGATGGACTAGTACAGAGAGAAAGAGGGGAGAGGAATGACTTACCGAAGGTCCTCGCTATAGAATATAAGAGGAAGCAGAGGGGACGACGACCATGGCGGCACGGGGAGCGCCCCCAAGGGGGCGCTGTGACCCATACAGCGCCACGACGGCGACCATAGCCATGTCTAGGGGCGAGGTGAATCACCACGGCACACAACAGCAGCGGCGGCGCTAGGATCAACGCCAACCCCAAACCCTACGGTTCGGGACAGCATTGATCTGGTCGTAGGAGGGCTCCAAGTCCAAATCCAGTTGGACAGGAGGGAAGAGCGGGGTCGACAACCTCTTCCTGCACCACGGTGGCGCCAGGATGGTCCACGACGGTAGGAATCGCCGGCAGCGACACCACTGACCACGGGGTCAGGGAAGGAGAAGGAGAGGGGTGAGCTCGAGAGAGAAGACAGTGAGTGATGGGCTGGGTTGGGCCAGGGACCCTTCGGGGTGCTGTTTTTTCCTTTTCCCTACTGGGCCACAAGGGCCCAATAAACCTAAAAGGCCAGCCCAAATCATTTAGAGTCTGTTTTTAATAAATAGGAAAAGACCAAAATGCCCCTGAACTTAAATAAACTCTATAAAATAAAATAAAAGTCCAAAAATTATAAATAAAATATTTTTGGATTCACAATAATCCAAACTATCCACATAAATTAAGAAATAAAATGGTAGACATATAAATTTTATTAAGAATTTTGTAATTGATATATTCCTTATGGAATTTTACAAAATTATTGAAAGATGATAAAAATAAATAAAAATAACTTTTATTATATATTAATGTTGTATTATTTTAGAAAAATACTAAACAAATATTTAATAAGAATTTTTGATATTTAAGTGATAATTCTTAAAGGAATTATTAAATCAATAAAATTCCAATAAAAGGGAAATAAAATAAAAGAGTACAATATTCTATTATAAATATATTTATAAATACTTTATTATTAAAAAGATTTTTTATAATAATGGGGAGAATGCAAATCAACTTAAATGATGCATTACATTACTTTGCATAATCATTTTGCTTCTTTAAATATTGTCCTTACCGGGCAATAATGATGATTTTGTAGACATAGAAGCTCAAGGTCCAGTGCAAGCATCAAACTTCACTACCTTGCCATCACAAGGCAAGTTCATCACTTTCTCATATCCTTTAAAGAGTCTTTATCAAAGTATTTGCATATGGTGTGTTATCATATATACTCTAAAGAAAGAAAATATTATTTTCACAAATAAAGAAATCTTAGATATCATCCTAAGTGATGATATAATGGAACAATAGAACTTAGAGTTCTAATTGCAATAATGATGATAAATTAGGGACTTAATAACCCCTGACATCAGTGATTCTAGCGCCGTATATTACGCGTTAGCCATGAGATTTGGAATGGGATAGAGAAGTCAGCTGTATCTTCTTCCTCTCTCATGAAGCCGAATGTGCAGTTCATGGATGTTATCCTCGTAGCATGCATATTAATTGGTAATTCGTAGAGGATATGCAGCATATGGGTGGGAACCCCCATCGTCCCACGATAGTTCTGGCATCTAACGGTTTGTACAAAACATTGCCATAATTCATTATGTGGGCATGGTGTACACCAAGGAGGCATGCGAGGTCGCGAAGGGGGCAGTGATTGGCTTGGACCAACTACTGGTCCCCACATCATGGAATTGTGGACGGGAAAGTATGCCCGTTTGTGCAACAAGGAGTTGATCTCTCATGGGTAAAGTAACGCACCTCTGCAGAGTGTAAGAATTGTAACTTGTTACTCCCTGTTCCGGGAAGGAGCTACAAACACGGCAGGAAAGGAACTCCATGAAAGTTCTGGTCAACCTTGAAGGCTGATGGTCATAGAATTTTTGAATAAAATAAATCTTTGAAGAAAGATTTACAAAAACTGCATAGTGCCAAGGATTTATAGTCCGAGGTGGTATTTAGAGCATCAAACTTCCACCTTGCATATAATGAACTTGTTGGGTAACGCTGTTACTCATCCTTTCCTTTGATCCCTTGCTTAGACTCTGAGGATCCCGAAGGCGTGCCAATGTATGCAGTTGAATGTCAAGAAGATGTGTTCTACGAGGAGCCTGACCTGTCAGGAGGTGTTAAAGGAGTGGATTACGAAATCCGCTATGGTGTTGAAGATAATGAGTCCAACTAAGTATCCTAGTCAGTAGTAACTAATGGAGCCGAGCAGCATGAACTCTATAGAATAAGCTGCTGAGCTCAACTCCTAGTCGGAGTTGCTACTTTTAATTTCCGCTAAAACACTTTATATTTTGGTTTGTAAGTTGAAACCTTTTGAAGTCTTGAACTTCTGGTATTGTAATAATAATATGTGAATATTTGTAATATGGACCCGCAATGTTTCTATTGTACCACTCTGAGGGATGTGATATTTACGGACCGGTGTTCTGTGGGTGTTATGTCAACGACTGTAGTGTACTACACATGTAGTGGTATGCTGGGTCACCGCATATTGGTGACACAACGGTTGATGAAGATGAAGATCGATGCCTTAGCCTCCAAGATCTGCGTAGGGCGAAGATGGATCCCTTGGGAAAGTTCCCCCTCCAGATCACTTCTAGAGGTGAGGGTTTCTGTGATTTTAGGTGTTCTGTATGTCATCTCTCCCATCTGATTACATGGGGAGAAACTATTTGAAGAGGCGGTGGCGGCGGAAACTATACAGCAGGAACTATACGGCCGGAAAAAGAACTCCCGTCGTATAGTTGGTCATTAAAGCCTCTGCTTGCTGTGATCACCGTGGGTTTTCTTCTGGTTTTATTGATATTTCCCAAATTAGCGATTTATGCTGTTTTTGAATAATTTTTGCTCCAATACAACTGGTCCAAGAATTGTGTCCATCTTATCTAACACATGTCCTGATCCTGGTGAAAATAGACATAAAAGATGCGCGTGAACGCCATAAAAATACCAAGATCCTACCACTAAAGTGCAAAATAATAATATAAAACATGATGCAAATATGCACTCATCATATGCGCATGACGGAGGCGGGGGCGTCGGCTGGGTATTTTGAGGTGGATCTGGTGCGTTGGGAGGTGAAGATGTTCCCGAATGGAAGAGAGCGCCGACGGGGAAGGAGCTCCAACGTGGAAGAGAGCGCCAGCGGTGAAGATGCTCCCATGTAGAAGAGAGCGCCAGCGGTGAAGGAGCTCTGGTGTGGAAGAGAGGGTTGGCGGTGAAGCGGCTGGAGGAAGGTGGAGGTTGGAGGGTTGTGGGCGACGAAGAGGCGATTGGGGATATAGGTGGGATGACGCAAATTTACCACCTATACCCCTCTGAAGCTTCCGACGTACGCTACTCCGACGCAGCCGCTCCTCACGTGCTGGCCCTGTCTGGAACCACACGGCAGCGACATCATGCTTACCAGCATTTAAATGAGTTTCCACACATTTGCCAAAATTGAGAAGCATTATATTTTGAAATATTTCAAACAAGATGGCCAAGGTCATGGCCATATCTCTGCTATAGTTTATGATAACGTGTCTATAACTGCATGATACCTGCTTGGTTAGTGTTTAGGGGTTGAGGGTTTAGGGTTTATGGTTCTAGGGTTTAGGGGTTTAGGGTTTAGGTTTTGGGGCATTTTTAATAATGTTCAGGCTTTAGGCTTATATTTGAGGAATAGAATGGTGTTATCATAATTTAATGAAAGTATATCTCAAATGTTTATCTACAAGTGGATGATACCAGTACCTGGTCAGGGTCGTTTAGGGGTTTTGGGTTTAAGGGTTTAGGGAATTTTCAATATTGATCAAGCGTTATGCTTATGATGATACCCTGCCAGGTCATGGTTGTTTAGAGTTTCGTGTTTTAGGGTTTAGGGGTTTAGTGTTTCGGGTTTTAGGGTTTAGGTTTTAGGTATTTAGGGGTTTAGGGTTTAGGGCTTCAGTAATTTTCAATACAGTTCGAGCTTTATGCATATATTCATGGAATATAATGACTTAGCAACAATTTAATAATTAAAGTATCTAAAATTTTGATCTATAAGTGCATGATACATGGTTGGTTAGGGTTTATGGGTTGAGGGTTTAGGTGTTTAGTATTGTGGGTTTAGGGTTCTTGTTTTTTAGGGGTAGTTTACCATTCAGGGTCATGTCTGATCTTAGGTTTAGGGGTTAGGGTATAGGGTTTTTAAGGGTATATAGGTCTTAGAGTTTAGGCTATAAGGGGTTAGGGTTTAGGGAATTTTCAATAATGTTCGACATGTCATGAATTAGAATGGTGTTAGCGCAATTTGATGAAGGTATCTCAAATTTTGATCTCAAAGCGCATGATACCTGCTTGGTCAGGGTTTATTAGGGTTAATAAGGTTTAAGGTTTAGGTTTTAGGGCATTTTAAATAATAATGTTCAAGCTTTATGCTTAGATTCGTGGAATGAAATGGTGTTAGCGTAATTTACTGAAAGTATATCTGAAATGTTGATATATAAGTGGATGATATACCTGATTAATTAGTCAAGGTCATTAAATTAGCGGTTTAGGGTTTAGGAAATTTTGAATAATGTTCAGGATTTATGCTTATATTTGTGGAACATAATGTTTTTACCGCAGTTTAATGAAAGTATCTCGAATTTGGATCTATAAGTGCATGATATACCTACTTGGTTAGGGTTTAATTATGGGCTAAGCGGTTTAGGGTTTTAGTATTTAGGGGTCGAGGGTTTAGGTTCGGGGGTTGTTTGGGGTTTAGTGAATTTAGGAGTTGAGGGTTTAGGATTTTGGGGTTGTTTTAGGGTTTCGGGAAATTTCAATGAAGTTCGAGCTTGATGCTTATATTCGTGGAATAGAATGACTTAGCGACAATTTAATAATGAAAGTATCTCGAATTTTATCTATAAGTAGTGCATGATACATGCTTAGTCAGGGTTAGGGGTTGAGGGTTTACGGTTTTTAGTGTTTAGGGGTATATGGCTTAGGTTTTACATTTTTGGGAGGGTAGGGTTTAGTGAATTTTCAATAATGTTCGAGCTATATGCCGATATTCATGAAATAGAAAAGCGTTAGGGAAATTTCATGAAAGTATCTCAATTTTTGATCTATAAATGCATGATACCTAGCATGCTTTGTCAAGGTTTACGGTTAAAGGGTTTAGGGGTTTAAGGTTTAGGTTTTATGGCATTTTCAATAATGTTTAGGATTTATGCTTAGATTCATGGAAATGAATGGCTTTATCATAATTTAATAAAAGTATATTTCAAATGTTGGTTTACAAGTGGATGAGATATATACCGGCTTGGTCAGGGACATTTAGGGTTTAGGGTTATAGGGTTTAAGGTTTTAGTTTTGGGTTATTTTCAATAATAATGTTCAAGCTTTATGCTTAGATTCATGGAAAGGAATGGTGTTAGGATAATTTGATGAAAGTGTATCTCATATGTTGATATACCTTCTTAATTAGTCAAGGTCGTTTAATTAGGGGCGTAGAGTTTAGGGGATTTTGAATAATGTTCAAGCTTTATGCTTATATTTGTAGAACATAATGTTTTTACCGCAATTTAATTAGAGTATCTCGAATTTGGATCTATAAGTGCATGATACCTACTTGGTTAGGGTTTAATTATGGGTTGAGGGGTTTCGGGTTTATGGTTTTAGTATTTAGGGGACAAGGGTTTAGGTTGTATGGGGTTTAGGGAATTTAGGAGTTGAGGGTTTAGGTTTTCGGGGTTGTTTTAGGGTTTCGGGAATTTTTATTGCAGTTTGAGCTTTATGGTCATATTCGTGGAATAGAATGACTTAGCGATAATTTAATAACGAAAGTATCTCAAATTTTATCTATAAGTGCATGATACCTACTTAGTCAGGGTTCAGGGTTGAGGGTTTAGGGTTTTTAGTGTTTAGGGGTATATGGCTTAGTGTTTACATTGTTGGGAGGGTAGGATTTAGTGAATTTTCAATAATGTTCGAGCGATAAGCCAATATTCATGAAATAGAAAGGCGTTAGGGGAATTTAATGAAAGTATCTTAAATTTTGATCTATAAATGCATGATACCTAGCCTGCTTTATGAGGGTTTAGGGGTTTAAGGTTTTGGTTTTATGGCATTTTCAATAATGTTTAGGGGCTTTATTCTTAGATTCATGGAAATGAATGGCTTGAGCATAATTTAATAAAAGTATATATCAAATGTTGATCTATAAGTGGATGATATATACCAGCTTGGTCAGGGTCATTTAGGGGTTTAGGGTTATAGGGTTTAAGGTTTAGGTTTTAGGGTATTTTCAATAATACTGTTCAAGCTTTATTCTTAGATTCGTGGAATGGGATGGTGTTAGTGTAATTTAATGAAAGGATATCTCAAATGTTGATATATAAGTGGATGATAATATACCTACTTAATTATCAGGGTCGTTTAATTAGGGGTTTAGGGCTTAGGGAATTTTGAATAATGTTTACGCTTTATGCTTATATTTTTGGAATATAATTTTTTTACCACAATTTAATGAAAGTATCTCGAATTTGTATAATATACGTGCTTAATTAGTCAGGGTCGTTTAGGGGTTTAGGGTTTAGGGGTTTATGGTTTAGAGAATTTTTAATAATGTTCAAGCTTTATGCTTATATTTTTGGAATAGAATGGCGTTACTGCAATTTAATGAAAGTATCTCAAATTTCGATCTATAAGTGCATGATATCTACTTGGTTAGGGTTTAATTATGGGTTGAGGGGTTTAAGGTTTTAGTATTTAGGGGTCGAGGGTTTAGGCTGGGGGGTTGTTTCGGGTTTAGGGAATTTAGGGGTTGAGGGTTTAGGTTTTCGGGGTTGTTTAGGGTTTCAGGAATTTTCAATGAAGTTCGAGGTTTATGCTTATATTCGTGGGATAGAATGACTTAGCAACAATTTAATAATGAAAGTATCTCAAATTTTATCTATAAGTGCATGATACCTGCTTAGTCAGGATTAGGGATTGATGGTTTAAGGTTTTTAGGGTTTAGGGGTATAGGACTTAGTGTTTAGGTTTTAGGGGTTAGGGTTTAGTGAATTTTCTATAATGTTCGAGCTATATGTCGATATTCGTGAGATAGAAAGGTGTTAGCGCAATTTAATTAACGTATCTCAAATTTTGATCTATAGATCATGATACCTACTTGGTTAGGTTTTGATTATGGGTTGAGGGGTTTAGGGTTTAGGGATTTAGTATTTTGGGGTAAAGGCTTTAGGTTTTAGGGGTTGTTTAGGTTTTCGAGAATTTTCTACAATGTTCAAGCTTTATGCATATATTCGACGAATAGAATGGTGTTGCCCAATTTAATGAAAGTATCTAAAATTTGATATACAAGTGCATGATACCTTCTTGGTCAGGGTTTAGGGGTTTAGTGTTTCGGGAACTTTCAATAATGTTAAAACTTTATGGTTATATTCGTGGAATATAATGGCGTAACTAATTTTATCGCTGCACCAATTTTACGGTTCAAAGTCTCACTGCACCAATAATTTGACGAATAATGCCCAACTTTCTTAAAATTTTCAAGTTCTCAAGCCAGTTTTTCCGAGTTTAACGAGTTTATCTCGATTTAGCAAAAAATGTTCGAATTTTGAACTACAAACGATGGAAATATCTACTTCCCATATTTCTGGGTCACTAACAAGTGGGTCACTTGCATTTTGGGTCCACAAAGTGAGTGTAAGGTCGGAGGGGTGGGCAAGTAAGTACACTTATTGAAGAAGGGCAGGGAACCAGGTCGATGGGGTGATGCATGTGGGAGAACGTAAAAATTACCACATGTATCCCTCTTTATTGCATTGCTCCTCAGGTTATTGTTTCCAGAGCAGGGATAGAAGAGGAATTTTCATTCTAAAAAGGTGAAGTATGATTGGGGTGGATGTTTAAATGGATGGGCGTGATATTTCCGCGCTCTCTTGAAATTTTTAAGCTAAAGCTTCTAAGGTACGCTACTCCCACTCCCACTTGGGGGATGCTGTCTCCGTCAGATTGACCCAGACGCCTATACGCTTTCGAGCATTTAATGAGTTGATAGACATTTGTCGTCTTTCAAACAAGATGACCAAGGTCACAGCCGTAGTTGCTTTTTTGACTTGCAAAGCCATAGTTGTTGGCACCATGTCCATGTCTTGTACTCCGTATATTGGATGCATCTTGGCCAATCAAGCTTTGCTTATAAAGGGAAAATTCAATTTTATTTTTCCAAGTGAAAACATTGTTTTTGCTTGTGAAGCAACTTAAAATATTATGGCTCAAAATGACATCGTGCCAATTGTCACACAAAGTACCCAGTTTAATGGATAAACCCTATCAATCTTACTGGCTAATTTTTTTGGATAAATTGATAATATGGCAGTTTACTAAAAACATGTTTATTTTGGTAACATGGTCTAGAGAAATGATGGAGAAGACTCTAGAACGATGGAGAAGTGTGTTTTGAGGTTTGTGCATAGTGTTTATTATGCTAAAGACTATTAATAGTGATGGGGATATGCCTACCGGGGTATACCCAGCAGGACGTTTCGGACTGGCCCAAGAACTGGCGAGTGGGCCTGCAAGACGGCGACTGGATTGAAGCCCAGCTAGGAACCAAGCGACTGGAAGCTGAAGGCCCAGGCGAGTAGATAGGCCCAGTCGGATTAGGTTAAACGAGTACCGAAGCTTTAACTGAATCGGTTGAGATATGTAAACCCTAGGGGAGGTGAGCCTATATAAACCTCCCTATAGGGCGAGTAGAGATACGTTCCATCATACACCCAGGCGACTCGCCGCCTGGCCGCCGAGCTCGCCCATTGTACCACCTGCATAATACAATCTAGCAGGAGTAGGTCTTTACCCTCCGGGGGCCGAACCTGGGTAAAACCCTGTGTCTTTGCCCTCATCTCGCACCGCAGATGGCTGGCCGCCCTTGCCCCTCGTTCTACTACTCGCTGCCGATTGCAGCATCTGCCGTGACCATTCCCACGACAGTGGCGCCCACCGTGGGGCCTGGCCGGTCTGGCCGGTGTTCTGCGGCGAGATCTAATCTGCCCATCAACGAGACGGTCGCCACCGGCCGCATGATAGCGATCGGCGAGATGCTCCAAATCTTGCCGAGCAGCTACGTCCCGGCGGCGCGGCCCGTCACGCACAGCGTGATCCTGCCGATCGGCACGATCAGCCTCTTCGTCGGCCTCACCGACGTCATCATCTCGGAGGATTCGGCTCGCATCCGCGAGTCGCCGCCACGCGATCGGCTCTCCGAGAGCCAGATCCGCACGATCCATCGCCTCGCCTCCGAGTACAACTCGGCCCATAGCGACGTGGCCGAAAACTCAGCGGCCGCAGGAGACACGGCCCTCGATGATGATGCCGACTCGGCGACCCCGGCATCACTCGTCGGGTCCATCACCGCGGCTTCACCCGCGGGCTCCATCACTCAGGTCTCCAACGTGGGAGACTTCGAGGACCCCTCCATCCTCGGGATCTTCGAATTTGACTCCGGGTCGGAGAATTCCGCCGACCTCCGCGACAGAACCGGTCGTCACGCCGCGACCTACATGGCGACCGGCACCGATCCGCCGGAGGATCCATTCTCCACCCCAATCCCTCCCAACGCCACGGCAACGGAGGTCGAGGAACTCTGCCTGAAACTGGCGGAGGCGGTGCGCAAGGAACAAGCCGAGCGCGAAAAATTCCGCCTCGAGCAAGTGACGGCGCAGGAGCTATCGCGCTACCACCAACAGCGGATCAGGTCGCGCCTGAACCCTACCGTTCAGGGGCGCGCCCTGAACTTCGACGACGAAAACGACCCGGCCCACGTGGCCGAGCGCCCGATCTGTGAGAACGCGCCACCAGGAGGAAGCGCCCGACCCCCGCCAGGGTCGACGGCGATGGGCGCCCCGCCTCCACCCAACCGCACACCCCCCAGGGACCAGCCGCGGATTGTAGTCTCCTCACGGGAGCGAGACGCAAACGGCCTCCCACTGTTCTCCACCCCGATGGACAACCTCGTGGTAGGCCGAGCAGCAGCCGACAGCATCACGGCCACCGGCGACGGCGCCCTATAGATCCAATACGTTAGGGCCCTGCTCGCAAAGGCCGTCGAGCAGCAAAGAGCGGGCGCCGACTCGCAAGGTCGAGTATACTCTCGTTCCTCGGGAAGCAGGGCGGCCTCGAGCGGCCGCCCAATGGCGGCAAACACACTCAACTTCCCACCACCGGAGCCACTGCAGCTCCAACACCGACCCGCGAACGTGGCACTCTCCACCAACGACCCCAGGCCGGCGACCAACCTCGTCGCCGCCAACGGTCAACCCATCGACGCCCGCACCCACATCATCAACAACCAAAGCTGGCGCGCACGCCAGCCCGACGACCTGCGACACACCCTAACCAATCGCCACGACGGCGAGCCCATGGGGTCGCTCAGTCGACTCGGCCCCAAGTGCTTCGGACCAATGATCCGAGGCGAGAAGTACCCGCCAAAATTTAAGGCGCCGAAGGAGATAGAAAAGTACGACCCCTCGTACGACCCCGCTGTCTGGCTCGACACATACCTCATGGCAATGGGGATCGCAGGCCACACCGACCTGCTAGCCGCCCGTTACCTCCCCCTGATGATGGAGGGGACGTGCAGGAAGTGGATCAACACCCTCCCTCAGGACAGTATAGACTCCTGGAAGGAGATGCGCGACGCTTTCGTCAGGCACTTCGAGTGCTCCTACATCCGCGCCACCACTATCGAGGACCTGGAGCGATGCGTCCAGGGACCCCGCGAGTCGACCCGCAACTGGGTCCAACGGTGGCAAGAACTCTGGTACAACGCGGTCGGCATCCACCCGGACACCGCGATCCATTGCTTCAAGACCTCGTGCTGCTACGAGCCCCTGGTCGCCAAGCTCAAGCGACACTCTCGCACACTCGACAACATCCCCGACCTCCTCGAGATCGCCAAACGGTACGCGGAGGAAGATCCAAACCAGGAAACTGACGACGAGTCAGGAGGTCAACGCTGCACGAGCGGCAACGACAGCGGACGACGGTCCGACCTACGTTACAGCAACACTCGCCTCACCGGCAAGCGCCGCAGTGACGGGCGAGTCGACTTCGTCGCCAACGCCGGGCACGCGCAACGCGATCCCAAGAGCTTCCGCCGTGACGGAGGACAACGCCGCGACGGCGGCAACTACAAGGCCAAGCCAAGGTTCGACCCCGCGGCTCTCCTTAACCAACCATGTGCGTTCCATAGCAGGGAAGGGAAGCCTGCAACGCACACCACCACCGACTGCCACACCCTCAGGGAGATCGAGAAGGCACGGCGAGCGCGGGAGGACCCCGACAACGACCCGCCAAACGGCGGAAAATTCGGCAAAGTGGCCGGCTCGCTCCATACCTTCACAGGCTTTAACACGAAGCGCGAGAAGAAGGTCATCGCCCACGCCGTCGCCGTCAACGCGGTGGCCCAGGTGGACGTTCCCCAGTTCCTCAACTAGTCGGAGCAGCCCATCACCTGGAGTCGTCAAGACCACTCGCCACGCATCGAGTACCCAGGTCGAGTCGCCCTGGTGGTCAAGCCCAAGGTCGGCGACTACTGGCTCCCCAAGACATTGATGGATGGCGACAGCTCCATCAACATCCTGTACTTGGACACCTTCAGGCGACTGCGGCTCCCGCAGTCGATGATCGAGACAACCCACACCACGTTCCACGGCATCGTCCCCGGTCGGAAGGCGTACCCGATCGGCAAAGTCACGCTGCCGGTCACCTTCGGCACACCCGCAAACTTCCGCACCGAGCGGATCGTCTTCGAGCTGGTATCCTTTGATAGCCCTTACCACTGCGTCCTGGGGCGCCAGGCGTTCGCCAAGTTCATGGCAGCGCCCCACTACGCGTACAACGCGATGAAGCTCCCCGGGCCGTGCGGCGTCATCACCATCAACGGCGACCCCGACATGGCCGCCGAGTGCGAGGCCAAAGGAGCCGAGCTCGCTGACGCCGTCATCGCGACGGAGACCAACCACGCTGATGAGCTCGCTAAATACGCGAGCGGGGTCAACAACGACGACCCCACCATACTCAAGAAGCCCAACTCAGAGGGCGCAAACACCTCAACCTTTGAGGCCACGACGCACACCCGCACCGTCGAGCTGGTCCCAGGCGACTCCAGCCAGATGGTGATGATCGGGACGGGCATGAGCCCAGCATAGGAAGGCGTTCTCATCGATTTCCTCCGTGAGAACAGGGACATCTTCGCATGGAAACCCTCTGACATGCCCGGTGTCCCTAGGGAGCTCGCTGAGCACAAGCTAAACGCCGACCCCAAAGTGCGACCTGTCAAGCAGTCGCTGCGGCCCTTCAATGAAGAGCGCCGCCGAGCAATCGCCGAGGAGGTGCAGCGTCTACTCGCTGCAGGCTTCATCCGGCCAATCAAATACTCCAAGTGGCTGGCAAACCCAGTCCTGGTCGAGAAGAAGAACGGGACCTGGAGGATGTGCATCGACTACACAAACCTGAACAGCGCCTGCCCAAAGGAGCAGTTCGTCCTCCCGCGGATCGACCAGATAATCGATTCAACCGCAGGCTCGGAGTCGCTATGTTTCCTCGACGCCTACTCTGGGTACAACCAGATCAAAATGGCTGTTGAAGACGAGGAGAAGACGGCGTTCATCACGCCATTCAGAGCCTTCTGCTACACCACCATGACCTTCGGCCTCAAAAACGCCGGGGCGACCTACCAGCGGTGCATGCAAGAATGTCTCGCAAGCCAAATTGGCCGCAACATCCACGTCTACATCGACGAAGTGGTCGTAAAGTCCGCTCGCCAGGGTGACCTACTCGCCGACCTGGCGGAAACATTCGCCAACCTGCGAAAATACAAGATAAAGCTCAACCCGGGCAAATGCACCTTCGGTGTACCTGCAGGACAACTACTGGGGTACGTCGTCTCCAAACGAGGGATCGAAGCGAACCCCACGAAGATCCACACGATCGCCCGGCTCGGCAAACCCGAGTGCCTGCGCGACGTCCAGAAACTGGCCGGGCGAGTAGCGGCTCTCAGTCGCTTCATCCCCCGCCTGGGCGAAAAGGCGATGCCCCTATACCGCCTGATGCGCAAGAACCCCACCTTCTAGTGGGACAAGGAGGCGGACGACACGCTCCGCGACCTCAAAAGGGTGCTACTCGCCGCACCGCTACTCGCCGCCCCTGCCGACAAAGAACCCATGCTGGTTTACGTCGCGGCTTCCGAGCGCGTCATCAGCGCCGTGATGGTCGTCGAGCGACCGGAGGAAGGAAAGGAGCGCCCAGTACAGCGGCCGGTGTACTACATCAGCGAGGTCCTCACCGAGTCGCGCCAGCGGTACCCACAGTACCAAAAGCTGGTATACGCGGTCTTCAGAGCTCAGCGGCGCCTGCCGCACTACTTCCAGGAGCACCCGATCACGGTCGTCTCCTCAGCACCACTGCAAGACATCATCCGCAACCGCGAGGCGACCGGGCGGGTCGCTAAGTGGGCTGTCGAGATCGGCGTCCACAACATCAAATACGAGCCACAAAAAGCGATCAAGTCGCAGGCACTGGAAGACTTCATCGCCGACTGGGAAGAGGCCCAGCAGCCAGAGAAGCTGCCATACCTCCATTACTGGAGCCTGCACTTCGACGGCTCGAAGAACGCGGACGGTGCAGGCGCAGGGATATTGCTAACTTCACCAAAGGGCGACAAGCTCCGCTACGTCCTCTGCCTCGACTTCACACCCTGCACCAACAACATGGCCGAGTACGAGGCCCTACTCCACGGCATGCGAGCTGCCAAGGAGATGAATGTCAACCGCCTACGTTGCTACGGAGATTCCGACCTCGTCGCGGGGCAAGTCGCTGGCACCTGCGACGCTGTCTCCCCCACCATGGCGGTGTACCGCCAAGCAGTGGACAAGCTGGGTGGACACTTCACCGGCTACTCCGTCGAGTGGATCGACAGGCGGAAGAACGAGGAGGCCGACGCACTCTCTCGCATCGGGTCGGCTCGACTCGCACCACCCGTCGGCGGCTTCCCCGACACGATCACCAAGCCATTGTAGGGGTTCGTAGCATGGAAAACAAAAAATTTCTATCGCATACAAACAAACAAGCCAAGATCTATCTACTAGATTGTAGCAACGAGTCGATGGAATAACTTACCCTCGAAGATTCCAAAGTGTTTAACGAGAGCGGATTCTCGTGGGTGATGTAGTCGTACTCTTCCCGATCTTCAAGATCGTGTAGACGATCCTTCCGGCGCTGCGTTCCGGCAGCGCTCCCGCAGTCGGTCACACGTTCGGTACTCGACGAAGACCTTCCTCTCCCTTGTTCCAGCAGGCAGCGGAGGTTGTAGCACTCTCCTCGCGATTCCGGCAGCACAACGGCGTGGTACCGGAAGTAGAGGGGAGATCCCGCAGGGCTTCGCCTTAAGCCGGAGCGAGTATGGTGGAGTATGAGAGAGGGCTATTAGTGGTCTAGGGATTAGACACACCAATTAGAAGGCTCTAAACCGAAGGCTAGGGCAATTAGAAGCTCTAAACCAAAACGGCTCTAAACCGGAGATTAGAGGATAGGAACTTGTGTGTCTAGAGGAGGAGGCCCTGCCCCTCCTCTTATAGGTGGGAGGCGCGGCCAAGGGGAGGGGAGTCCCTCCCCAAGTCGGCCTTGGGTGGCGCGCCGGCTTGGAGAGGAGGGACTCCTCCCCAAAGTCGGTTTTGCCTCCTCTTGCTTGTTTCCCACAGTTTCCTGTTTTAGCCGTTTGACTTTCAAACTGGACATTTGACTTTTCTGTTTTAGGATTCAATTTAATCCTTTATTTGGAACAGAAAGAACACTTAGTACATGATGCAATCATTCCAATATGTAATGACACATTCATGTACCCCTCCCCCCTCCCGGAGTGCCGGACATTCCGGAACCTTCTAGAACATTCACCGGAATCATTTCCGAACTCCGAAACGGGACTTTCCTTATATGAATCTTATTCTCCGGACCATTCCGGATCACCTCGTGATATCCCGGATCCCATCCGAGACTCCGAACAACATTTGGTCTCTTTCTCATAATACCATAACTACTCAAACAACGTCGAATCCTTAAGTGTGTCTCCCTACGGTTCGTGAATTATGCGGACATGATCGAGACACTTCTCCGAACAATAACCAATAGAGGAATCTGGAAATTCATATGGCTCCCACATATTTCTACGATTACTTTGCGATCGAATGAACCACTTACATACGATACCAATTTCCCTTTGTCTCACGATATGTTACTTATCCGAGGTTATGATCGTCGGTATCTCTGCATACCTAGTTCAACCTCGTTACTGATAAGTACTCTTTTCTCGTTCCCGTGATATGTGATCCCTTGTGAGCCAGTCACATGCTTGCAAGCTAATTGGATGACATTCCACCGAGAGGGCCCAGAGTATATCTATCCGTCATATGGATGGACAAATCCCACTCTTGATCCATGTGTCTCAACCAATACTTTCCGAACACTCAATGCCACCTTTATAGCCACCCAGTTACGGTGTGGTGTTTGATGTCATCAAAGCATCCATCCGGTAAAGGTGATATGCATGATCTCATGGTCGAAGGAATTAGGTTACTATGTATCAGAAAGCATATAGCAATTGAACTATTGAAATGACTTGATCTTTATGCTATGCTTATCTATAGGAGTATGTCCACCATATCATTCTCCTAACGATATGATCTTGTTGTTGATAACATCTCAATGTTCATGATAGGGAAACCACAATCATTAATCAACCAACAAGCTAGTGAAGTATAGAGGCTATACTAGGGACTTCAAATTAAGTTTACAAATCACACAAGTATCAATGTTTCCTTGTTAATACTATTATAGCATGAATGCAAACATTTATCATAAACACAAAGATATAATAATAACTACATTTATTATTGCCTCTAGGGCATATCTCCAACAGTCTCCCACTTGCACTAGAGTCATCTAATCTAGATTACATGGTAATATACCGAACACCCATGGCAGTTTGGTGTTGGTCATGTTTTGCCCTCGGGAGAGGTTTAGTCAACGGATCCGCCACATTCAGATCTGTGTGTACTTTGCAAATCTTTATATCCCCATCCTGGATATGTTCTCGAATAGCGTGAAAACGTAGCTTGATATGCTTCAGCTTCTTGTGTGACCTTGGTTCTTGCGCATTGGCTATGGCGCCCATGTTATCACAGTAGATAGACATTGGGTCCAGTGCACTAGGAACCACACCCAGCTCTGTAATGAACTCTTTCATCCATATCGCTTCTTGTGAAGCCTCCGAAGCAGCCATGTATTCCGATTCAGTTGAAGATCTCGCCACAACGCTTTGCTTTGCAGTCCTCCAGCTAACTGCTGCACCATTCAAAATAAATACGTATCCAGATTGTGATTTAGAATCATCTGGATCGGTGTTCCAACTAGCATCGGTGTAACCATTAACAACGAGCTATCCATCACCTCCATAAGAAAGAACCATATCCTTAGTTCTTCTCAAGTACTTAAGGATGTTTTTGACCGTTGTCCAATGATCCACTCCTGGATCACTTTGATATCTGCTAGTTAAACTAACAGCATATGCAATGTCGGGTCTAGTACATAGCATGGCATACATTAGAGATCCTATGGCTGATGCATAGGGAGTCTTACTCATCCTTTCTCTATCTTCTGCCGATGTCGGACTTTGAGTTTTACTCAAGATCGTATTGGGCAACATGGGCAAGAACCCTTTCTTGCTTTCTTCCATTCCAAACCTCTTTAGAACTTTGTCCAAATATGTACTCTGTGACAATGATATTTGGCGTTTCGATCTATCTCTGTAAATCTTTATGCCTAATATGTAAGCTGCTTCGCCAAGATCCTTCATTGAAAAACTATTATTCAAATATTCTTTGACACTATTAAGAAGGGCTACATCATTCCCAATCAACAATATGTCATCCACATATAGTATTAAGAATGCTACAGAGCTCCCACTCACTTTCTTGTAAATACAAGCTTCTCCATAAGTTTGTATAAAACCAAAACTTTTGATTACCTTATCAAAACGTTGATTCCAACTTCGGGATGCTTGCTTCAATCCATAAATGGACCGTTGAAGTTTGCATACCTTGTTAGCATCTTTAAGATCGACAAAACCTTTGGGTTGCATCATATACAACTCTTCATCAATATCTCCATTGAGGAATGCTGTTTTGACATCCATCTGCCATATCTCATAATCATAATATGCAGCGATTGCTAACATAATCCTGACAGACTTTAGCTTCGCTACCGGTGAGAAAGTCTCATCGTAGTCAACTCCTTGAATTTGTCGAAACCCTTTTGCGACAAGTCGAGCTTTATAGACAGTAACATTACCATCAGCATCTGTTTTCTTCTTGAAAATCCATTTGTTCTCGACAGCCTTCCGGCCATCCGGTAAGTCCACCAAAGTCCATACTTGGTTTTCGTACATGGATCCAATCTCGGATTTCATGGCTGCTTGCCATTTATTGGAATCTGGGCTCATCATCGCTTCCTCATATGTCTCGGGGTCATCGGTGTTATCCACCAACATGACACTCATAACGGGATCATACCAATCTGGAGTGGTACAAGTTCTCGTTGACCTCCGAGGCTCTGTAGCAACTTCAACCGAAGTTTCATGATCACCATCATTAGCTCCCTCTATTATTGGTGTAGGCACCACAGGAACTTCTTCTGGTGCTGCGCTACTCGCAATTTCGAGAAAAGGTTCGACAACCTCGTCGAGTTCTACTTTCCTTCTAGTCACTTCTTTCGAGAGAAATTCCTTCTCTAGAAAGGATCCATTCTTGGCAACGAAGATTTTGCCTTTGGATCATGATAGAAGGTATACCCAATAGTTTCCTTTGGGTATCCTATGAAGACGCATTTTTCCGCTTTGGGTTCAAGCTTGTCCGGCTGTAACTTCTTTACATAGGCTTCGCATCCCCAAACTTTAAGGAACGACAATTTAGGTTTCTTCCCAAACCATAATTCATACGGTGTCGTTTCAATGGATTTAGATGGTGCCCTATTTAAAGTGAATGCGGCTGTTTCTAATGCATAACCCCAAAATGATAGCGGTAAATCTGTAAGTGACATCATAGAACGAACCATATCTAAGAGAGTTCGATTACGACGTTCGGACACACCATTACGCTGTGGTGTTCCCGGCGGTGTCAATTGTGAAAGTATTCCGCATTTCTTCAAATGCTCGCCAAACTCGTAACTTAGATATTCACCTCCACGATCAGAACGTAGAAATTTAATCTTCTTGTTACGTTGATTCTCTACCTCACTTTGAAACTCCTTAAACTTCTCGAAAGTTTCGGACTTATGTTTCATGAAATAGATATACCCATATCTACTCAAGTCATCCGTGAAGGTAAGAACATAACGATAACCACCGCGCGATGCTACACTCATTGGACCACACACATCGGTATGTATGATTTCCAACAATTCCGTAGCTCGCTCCATCATACCAGAAAATGGAGTCTTAGTCATTTTTCCCATCAGACATGCTTCGCATCTTTCAAGTGATTCAAAATCAAGTGATTCAAAATCAAGTGATTCAAGAAGTCCATCGGAATGGAGTTTCTTCATACGCTTCACTCCAATGTGACCAAGACGACAGTGCCACATATAGGTCGAATTATCGCTTGATTTCAAACGTTTAGCCTCAATGTTGTTGATATGTGTATTTCCACTATCGAGATTCAATAAGAATAGACCATCTATCAAAGGTGCATGTGCATAAAACATATTACTCATATAAATCGAACAACCATTATTCTCTGACTTAAACAAGTAACCGTCTCGCAATAAACAAGATCCCGATATAATGTTCATGCTCAACGCAGGCACCAAATAACAAGTATTTAAGTATAAAACTAATCCCGATGGTAGATGAAGGGGTAGCGTGCCGACCGCGATCACATCAACCTTTGATCTATTTCCCACGCGCATCGTCACCTCGTTCTTCGCTAGCTTCCATTTATTCTGCGGCACCTGTTTCGAGTTACAAATATGAGCAACCGAACCAGTATCAAATACCCAAGCACTACTACGAGTACTAGTGAGATACACATTAATAACATGAATATCAGATATACCTTTCTTCTTGATGTTGCCGTTCTTCAAATCCGCCAAGTACTTTGGGCAATTCCGCTTCCAGTGACCTTCTCCCTTGCAGTAAAAGCACTCAGTATCAGGCTTAGGTCCAGCCTTGGTCTTCTTCGCCGGCGTGGTAACTTTCTTACCACCCTTCTTGAAGTGTCCCTTTTGCTTAGACTTGCCTTTCTTGAATTTGGTGGTCTTATTGACCAACAACACTTGGTGCTCTTTCTTGATCTCCACTTCTGCAGATTTCAACATGGCAAAGAGTTCTGGCAACGTCTTGTTCATGTTCTGCATGTTGTAGTTCATCACAAAGTTCTTGTAACTTGGTGGTAGTGATTGGAGGACACGGTAAATCCCCAAAGCATTAGGAATCACTATACCCAAGCTTTGAAGTTTGTTTGCGTGCCCAGACATCTTAAGCACATGCTCACTGACGGAGCTGCCCTCTTCCATCTTGCAGTTAAAGAACTTTTCAGAAGCCTCATAGCTTTCAATTGCCGCATGAGTCTCAAAAATCAATTTGAGATCCTCGACAATATCATATGGGTCTGAATCCTCAAACCTTTTCTGAAGCTCCGATTCCAAACCATACAAGATAGCACACTGAACTATGGAGTACTGATTCTTCCGAGCGAGGTAAACATTCTTTACTTCATCGGGAGCATCATCTGCAGGTGGGTCACCCAGCGGTGCATCCAGCACATAGGTCAAATTACCAGCTGTGAGGACAATCCTCAAATTGCGGAACCAATCCGCGAAGTTGCTTCCATTGTTTTTCAACTTTTCTTTCTCTAGGAACGCATTAAAATTGATGGTAGGGGCTGCCATTGATCTACAACATATTTGCAATAGTTTAGACTAAGTTTATGACAAATTGAGTTCAAATTAATTAATGTAATTAAACTAGGTGAACTCCCACTCAAAACAACATCCCTCACATTGTTTTAGTGATCACACGAACCAAATCCACCATATCAACACCGATCATCATGAGAGTTGACATAGTTTCAATGGCGAACAATCGACATGTTCATCATATCTACTATATGATTCATGCTTTACCTTTCGGTGATCCGTGTTCCGAGACCATGTCTGTACATGCTAGGCTCGTCAAGATCAAACCTTAGTTTCCGCATGAGCAAATCTGGCTTGCTCACATTGTATACACTTGCAGAATCTAACACACCCGATCATCATGTGGTGCTTCGAAACAACAAGCTTTAGCAACGGTGCTAACTAAGGGTGAACACTTTATGACTTGAAATTCATGTGCATGAGGGATCATCTTATAATGCTACCGTCGTCTACTAAGCAATACAAGATGCATAAAGTATTAACATCACATGCAATTCATAATATGTGATATGATATGGCCTTTCTTCTTTGTGCTTCCGATCTCCATCTTCAAGCACGAACATGATCTCCATCATCACCGGCATCGCATCAAGGTCAATGACGCTTCTCCATGGTTGTCGTCCACCGGCTTCAACTATTACAACTACTTTGAATAGACACGCGGGTCTTAACATAAATTAAAGACAACCATATGGCTCCTGCCGGTTGCCAACTTACAATAAGGAACATTGCATACATCAAATATAATCACAATCATGGTCATATCACATCACTGCACACCCCTGCAAAACAAAGTTAGACGCATCTACTTTCTTTGCATATTTTACGTGGTTTGGGGCTTTCAATAAGTGTCGTTCTAACTTACGAACAAGAACCACAACATCGATACTAGCATTGTTGATCACCCGTTGTAAATTGGATCTTAACTATGCTAGGAGAAACAGGCACCCGCAAAGCCACTTATGCAATACAAGTTGCATGTCAATCGTGGAGCAAGTCTCATGAACGATGTCATGTAAGGTTAGCCCGGGCCACTTCATCCCAACATACCGCAAGATGCAAAGTACACAAGAAGCAATCGACAATAAAAGCATCAACGCCCACAATGACCATTGTGTTCTACTCGTGCAATAGATCTACATATAGACACGGCTCTGATACCACTGTAGGGGTTCGTAGCATGGAAAACAAAAAATTTCTATCGCATACAAACAAACAAGCCAAGATCTATCTACTAGATTGTAGCAACGAGTCGATGGAATAACTTACCCTCGAAGATTCCAAAGTGTTTAACGAGAGCGGATTCTCGTGGGTGATGTAGTCGTACTCTTCCCGATCTTCAAGATCGTGTAGACGATCCTTCCGGCGCTGCGTTCCGGCAGCGCTCCCGCAGTCGGTCACACGTTCGGTACTCGACGAAGACCTTCCTCTCCCTTGTTCCAGCAGGCAGCGGAGGTTGTAGCACTCTCCTCGCGATTCCGGCAGCACAACGGCGTGGTACCGGAAGTAGAGGGGAGATCCCGCAGGGCTTCGCCTTAAGCCGGAGCGAGTATGGTGGAGTATGAGAGAGGGCTATTAGTGGTCTAGGGATTAGACACACCAATTAGAAGGCTCTAAACCGAAGGCTAGGGCAATTAGAAGCTCTAAACCAAAACGGCTCTAAACCGGAGATTAGAGGATAGGAACTTGTGTGTCTAGAGGAGGAGGCCCTGCCCCTCCTCTTATAGGTGGGAGGCGCGGCCAAGGGGAGGGGAGTCCCTCCCCAAGTCGGCCTTGGGTGGCGCGCCGGCTTGGAGAGGAGGGACTCCTCCCCAAAGTCGGTTTTGCCTCCTCTTGCTTGTTTCCCACAGTTTCCTGTTTTAGCCGTTTGACTTTCAAACTGGACATTTGACTTTTCTGTTTTAGGATTCAATTTAATCCTTTATTTGGAACAGCAAGAACACTTAGTACATGATGCAATCATTCCAATATGTAATGACACATTCATGTACCCCTCCCCCCTCCCGGAGTGCCGGACATTCCGGAACCTTCTAGAACATTCACCGGAATCATTTCCGAACTCCGAAACGGGACTTTCCTTATATGAATCTTATTCTCCGGACCATTCCGGATCACCTCGTGATATCCCGGATCCCATCCGAGACTCCGAACAACATTTGGTCTCTTTCTCATAATACCATAACTACTCAAACAACGTCGAATCCTTAAGTGTGTCTCCCTACGGTTCGTGAATTATGCGGACATGATCGAGACACTTCTCCGAACAATAACCAATAGAGGAATCTGGAAATTCATATGGCTCCCACATATTTCTACGATTACTTTGCGATCGAATGAACCACTTACATACGATACCAATTTCCCTTTGTCTCACGATATGTTACTTATCCGAGGTTATGATCGTCGGTATCTCTGCATACCTAGTTCAACCTCGTTACTGATAAGTACTCTTTTCTCGTTCCCGTGATATGTGATCCCTTGTGAGCCAGTCACATGCTTGCAAGCTAATTGGATGACATTCCACCGAGAGGGCCCAGAGTATATCTATCCGTCATATGGATGGACAAATCCCACTCCTGATCCATGTGTCTCAACCAATACTTTCCGAACACTCAATGCCACCTTTATAGCCACCCAGTTACGGTGTGGTGTTTGATGTCATCAAAGCATCCATCCGGTAAAGGTGATATGCATGATCTCATGGTCGAAGGAATTAGGTTACTATGTATCAGAAAGCATATAGCAATTGAACTATTGAAATGACTTGATCTTTATGCTATGCTTATCTATAGGAGTATGTCCACCATATCATTCTCCTAACGATATGATCTTGTTGTTGATAACATCTCAATGTTCATGATAGGGAAACCACAATCATTAATCAAACAACAAGCTAGTGAAGTATAGAGGCTATACTAGGGACTTCAAATTAAGTTTACAAATCACACAAGTATCAATGTTTCCTTGTTAATACTATTATAGCATGAATGCAAACATTTATCATAAACACAAAGATATAATAATAACTACATTTATTATTGCCTCTAGGGCATATCTCCAACAGTCTCCCACTTGCACTAGAGTCATCTAATCTAGATTACATGGTAATATACCGAACACCCATGGCAGTTTGGTGTTGGTCATGTTTTGCCCTCGGGAGAGGTTTAGTCAACGGATCCGCCACATTCAGATCTGTGTGTACTTTGCAAATCTTTATATCCCCATCCTGGATATGTTCTCGAATAGCGTGAAAACGTAGCTTGATATGCTTCAGCTTCTTGTGTGACCTTGGTTCTTGCGCATTGGCTATGGCGCCCATGTTATCACAGTAGATAGACATTGGGTCCAGCGCACTAGGAACCACACCCAGCTCTGTAATGAACTCTTTCATCCATATCGCTTCTTGTGAAGCCTCCGAAGCAGCCATGTATTCCGATTCAGTTGAAGATCTCGCCACAATGCTTTGCTTTGCACTCCTCCAGCTAACTGCTGCACCATTCAAAATAAATACGTATCCAGATTGTGATTTAGAATCATCTGGATCGGTGTTCCAACTAGCATCGGTGTAACCATTAACAACGAGCTGTTCATCACCTCCATAAGAAAGAACCATATCCTTAGTTCTTCTCAAGTACTTAAGGATGTTTTTGACCGCTGTCCAATGATCCACTCCTGGATCACTTTGATATCTGCTAGTTAAACTAACAGCATATGCAATGTCGGGTCTAGTACATAGCATGGCATACATTAGAGATCCTATGGCTGATGCATAGGGAGTCTTACTCATCCTTTCTCTATCTTCTGCCGATGTCGGACTTTGAGTTTTACTCAAGATCGTATTGGGCAACATGGGCAAGAACCCTTTCTTGCTTTCTTCCATTCCAAACCTCTTTAGAACTTTGTCCAAATATGTACTCTGTGACAATGATATTTGGCGTTTCGATCTATCTCTGTAAATCTTTATGCCTAATATGTAAGATGCTTCGCCAAGATCCTTCATTGAAAAACTATTATTCAAATATTCTTCGATCCACTACACGGAGGCTGCAAACGAGCTCGCCCGCCAAGACGGGGTCGACCAACTCGACGAAGCACGTGACCTCGCTCGGTCACGCACCGCCATCTACCAGCAGGGACTCCGCCGCTATCACAGCCGGCGGGTGAAAACTCGCACCTTCCAAGAAGGCGACCTGGTGTTACGCCTCATCCAGGACAAGAAGGGCATGCACAAGCTCTCCCCTCCGTGGGAAGGGCCATTCGACATCGGGCGCGTACTCGGCAACAACGCCTACTACCTCATCGACGTCCGCGGGGACGGCGAACTCGACGTCAAGCGACCATGGAATGTAAACCTCCTACGGAAGTTCTACTCCTAGAACCCCATACATGTACTCTCTAGTCGCTATGAAATAAAAAGAAACGGTTACCGCAAAATTGCGCCTACTCTCCATGTCTTGTGCCACTCGCACTCGTAATAACAGCGTTACACTAACCGCAGAAGTCAACCTTTGGTACAGCGATCGGCACGGCTAAGTAGTGCGGTGCAAGAGCACTGAGTCACCTCAGGTCTTGCATCGTCCATGAAAAACGCCTATCCGGAGCCCCATTGGAGTCGCCTAGCTCGACTGGTTCTACGAACCAAGACAACTTCCTTCGCTTCTTACAGCGACCATGGTCCTCCGCATCCTTGGCATAGCGACTCGAACGGCTAAGTACCACGCTCGGGGACTGAAGACCAGTTCATCGCGAGCGGTTCGGGAAAACGCCAAGTAGGAGAGCATGCCCAGGACTCGCCACGCGACTGACCCCACAGGCCAGGCAGGAGTGACGCGCTCAAACTAACGTGCTAAGTCCTCAACCACCCTCGAGTCGTGCCTAGAACAACCAAGTACCACGCTCGGGGACTCGGCCACCCGACCCCGTTCGCGCAAGGGAAAACGGAAAAGTACAGAGCACTCAAGGGATTCGCCTAGCGACTGGCTCTCCGAGCCCGGGCGAGTCGACCACAACGACAAAACACATAAAAACAACAAACATATCACATACGAGGTAAACCCCACAAAAGGGCGGACGCGCTCGAGGACTCGTTCAAACATCCATCACAAACACATGACAAATACCAAAATAGACACGATGTCTCATTCGATTGCATGTCGCATTGTCTCATGTCACAAAATATGCCCGCATGGCAGACCTGCTACTAACGCTACAAGGCAAACTATCCTACTCTGCAGGCTTTGATGATGACTCGCCAACACCCCGACGATTGCGGATGAACGGCGTGTACGGGTTCGACGGATACGTCGTCAGTTCACCCGCCATCGCCGCGCGGAAGGGCTGCTCGACCTTGAGATCACGATGCGGCGGCTCGGGATCGTTCGGCACGACGACCGTCTCCTGGTACGGAAGAAGGTCGCCCATTGCCCAAACACGCTCCGAGTACACGGCGGCGCGATCTTGCAACTTGAGGACCTCGGAAAGCTCCACCGCGCCAGTCGACGATGGGTAGCCACTCGTCACATCGTCGATGTCGAAGTCCTCGGGGAAGTGGGCAAGTCCAAGGCTAAGTTCCATCGCTGCTCCGCGCCGAAACGCCGACCGCGTCATGAACTCAACGACCGCAGGCGCCTTCTCCAAATACCTCCACACCTCAACGAGGTCGCTGGGAATCACTTCCGTGGGCGATATCTCTTGGAGATAGGCACGGATGCACGTCGCCGACAACGTTGCCGAGTCGACAAGCATGCTTACACACTGCCGCGCGTCGAACGAGCTCGCCTCTTCCGCGCTATCGATGATGCGACCTGGGAGTAGAAGACAATAATGAATACGACGGACACTACAAAAGGCACAACCACTGAAAGGGGTAGACGCACTTACCAATCAACGGGCGGGCGAGTTCCGTGATGACACTTTGAAGCGGCGTATGGTCGTCCTGAAGCCCAGCAACAAGGGCATCCTACACTTTGCGATCTTCTTCGGCGGCTGCAATGGCGGCCTTGGCTCGCCCGTCAGCCGAGCTCGCTTCTTCCTTTGCCTCCCGTAGCTCACGCTCGAGGTTGGCGATCCGCTGTTCAGCCGCACTCAAAGCCGATTGCGCCGCCGCCAATTCACCAGCGGGGACAAGCCCCTGGCGAGCTTCCTCTGCCTTCGCGGCAACAGCCTGAAGCCCTTTGTTCGCCTCCTGGACGATGGCCAGCTCCTTCTCCGCGCGCTGCTTCGCGGCCAATCGGGGACTGGATGCGAAAAATAAAGATAAGACATTAAAAGAATCAGGCCGCTGCAAAGCACCGACCTGATCCTCGGGGACTGGATGTACCTGGATGGCTGCGCCAAGCATGCCGTGGAGTTGTATCGCGTCCACGGACGCGAGGAGAGCCGGCGTATGCCCACGACATTGGTCGACTTCAGCATCGGCGGTCCCAGGAGCGTGGCTCGAGGGTGAAGTCCCACTCGCCGCGGCCGCCTTGGTCATGAAGCGCGGAAAGGTGGCGATAGAGGCACCTGCCCCAAAGGAGGTCGGCTCGGCCGTTCCAGGCAACGGAGCGCCCTCCTTCGTGGACGCGGCCGCCTCCGTTGCGGGACCAGCTGGCGCGACCGCCGTGTCGTCAGAAATCGTGACGACGTCGTCACCCTTGGCCTTCTTGCCGCCATCCGTAGAGACGACGACCTCGTCCGCCTTCCTCTTGCGGGAAGAGTCCTCCTCGCTAACGACGGGTGGCACCTTAGCCACGGTTGGGTGGCCCATCCTTTTCACCCCGGTCCTGTTCAACAATCATGTAAGCAAGATAATTCAAGCGATTATGGAAGACAAAGGAAGGCGAGTGTACTCACTTGGCGACCGGAATGAAGCGTAGCCCCGTACGGAGGCCGGCTGGCTTCTCCAGTTCAGGGCCCAGTCGGCGGCTGAGCCCCATGTCAAGGATGTTGCGTGCCCAAGACACGGACGGCTTCTTCGTCGTCGAGGCCGCAACCGGAGCTTCTGTGACCTCTTCGACAGGAGCTTCCCTAACAGGCGAAGTCGCTACGGCCGGAGCATCCCCCAGCCCAGAGACTGGGGCGAATGGCGGAGGCATCGACGCCAGGGGCACGTCGATGGTGGCCGTGTCCAACGCGGATGTCGTTGGCGGTGCCTCGTCCTTGGCCGGGCTGGGGGCGTCAGAACTGCTCGCTGAATGTGGCGGTGAGGCCGGCCTCGTCGGTTTGGTCTTCGTCTTCCTCGGAGGTGCCTTCACCTCCTTTTCCTTCTTCTTATTTTTCGATGGGGTCGCCTGGCGGCGCGAGGTGGTTTCTGGAAGCTCGTCGTCGTCATCGTGACGCTCGAGGCTTTTACTTGCCTCAAGCTCTCGTTGACGTTGCCCACGGGTCTTGCGGAGCAGTGGGGCGACTTCCTCTTCGGATTCGTCGTCGCTGTTGCCCTCGTCGCTCCCGGCATTGCCCTTGGCGGGAGGCGACTCGCCCACGTCCTGGACGGACGAGCTCGAGTTCTCATTGTCCGAAGGTGGGAGCCATCCTTCCACCACTTGTAATAGCTGCAATGAATACAAGATGAAATTAAAAGTACCGCGACTGCATAAACTGCGACTGCGAGTGAAGTGAGGCGATTACCGTCGGGGCTGGACGCTTTGCGGTATAGGGGGCGACCCCAGCCTGTGCGTCCAGGTACACCGCCTGGGTGATTTTCTTCAGTGCTAGGAGGTAGTCCTCCAGCTTCCACTCGTCGAGGCAGGCCTTCGTCGAGTCTTCCCGGCCCGTGTACTAGTACATGTAGTGCTCGCGCCGAGCGAGCGGGACGAGCCGCCGCCCGAGCCAGTAGTTGTACAGGTTTATCGTCTGGAGGCCCTTCTTCTTTAGACCGCGGATGGTTTGGAGCATCTCGTCGACGACCATCCGCTGGTCGTTGGGGAGCTTGCCGACTTGGAGACGGCGTGGCTCGGACCGATTGGCGGAGTACCGCGGGATCGCCGCCTCGCCCTCTGGGGTCGCCTCGGCTACGTAAAACCACGACTTCTTCCAGTCGCTCGCTGCCTTGGCGGGCAGCATCAGGTCGAAGAATGAAGCCTTCGACTTGAGCTGGAAGGTTAGGCCGCCCGCGGCCAGCATTGGGCCGCCCGCTTCCTCGCGGCTGACCCGTCCGTGGAACAGATCTTGCCATAAAGGGAAATAGGGCTGGCAGCCCAAGTAGCATTCGCAGAACGCCACAAAGATGGCGAGCTGCTCGATGCTGTGGGGACCCAGATCAGAAGGCTGGATCCCGTAGTAGGCGCAGAAGCGCCGGAAGAACAGGGACGTGGGGAACCCTAGCCCCCGTTCAAGATGGCTGGTGAAGCAGATGAACTCCCTCTCTCGCGGATTCGGGGTCGTCTCTCCGGCTGCGGGAATGCGCCAGCAGCCGGTTCGCAAGATCCCGGCCTCCTCGAAGGAAGCCAGTTGCGCCCTCGTGCACTTAGATCTACCCCACGGCTCGGTGGAGAGGGCCATGGCAGAGAGATTTGCTGGGGGTCGGGGGATTTCAGTTCGGCTGGATCGCGATGCGAAGGGAGGCGAAAGGTGCACGCAGTCGGAGGAAATGGTGAGAAGGTGGCTCTCTGATCGCCTGCCATTCCTCTTATATAGCGGTTGTTACCCGCCAAATCAGGGAGCCGTTACTACGCGGTGATTACGCCAAAAGTTACCGTTGGATTACCCCAACGGCTAGTTTGACCACGGTTAACGGTCCAACTTCAGCCACTCGACTCGCCGACCCTCTCACTATGACAGTGTTTTGCCGATTCGACGCGCCAAAGCTGCGACCTGGATGATTGGTTTCTCCTCTATACGGGAGCCCGCCGACGATTCGACTGGATGTCCACTCTGAAGCCGCATACTCCGACTGCCAGCAGCCACCTACGCCTAATCGACGGCGGCCTCGGGGACTACTGATGGGGATATGCCTACCGGGGTATACCCAGCAGGACGTTTCCGACTGGCCCAAGAACTGGCGAGTGGGCCTGCAAGACGGCGAATGGATTGAAGCCCAGCTAGGAACCAAGCGACTGGAAGATGAAGGCCCAGGCGAGTAGATAGGCCCAGTCGGATTAGGTTAAACGAGTACCGAAGCTTTAACTGAATCGGTTGAGATATGTAAACCCTAGGGGAGGTGAGCCTATATAAACCTCCCTATAGGGCGAGTAGAGATACGTTCCATCATACACCCAGGCGACTCGCCGCCTGGCCGCCGAGCTCGCCCATTGTACCACCTCCATGATACAATCTAGCAGGAGTAGGTCTTTACTCTCCGGGGGGCGAACCTGGGTAAAACCCTGTGTCTTTGCCCTCATCTCGCACCGCAGATGGCTGGCCGCCCTTGCCCCTCGTTCTACTACTCGTTGCCGATTGCAGCATCTGCCGTGACCATTCCCATGACAAATAGTATCTTCTAGCATTAGATGCTAATAGAATGAAAAAGAAGATCCGATGGCTAGCAATGTTGGGATTCGCGAGTCTTGATCCAACGGTCAATATTCAAAGTTATTCGTACACTATATAGTGGTAACATAAGATAAGATAATTTAAGATAGGGGATTATGGTTTAGTTTTTAGGGGTTTAGGGAATTTTCAACAATGTTCAAGATTTTATGCTTATATTCATGGAATATAATAGCACTACCACAATTTAATGAAAGTATCTCAAATTTGGATATATAAGTGCATGATACCTGCTTGGTTAGGTTGTATGTGGGTTGAGGGTTTAAGTTTTAGGGGTTGTTTAGGGTTGAGGGTTTGGGGAATTGTCAATAATGTTCAAGCTTTATGCTTATGTTCGTCGAATATAATGGAGTTACCCAAATTAAGAAAATTATGTGAAAATTTGATCTATAAGTGTGCATATGATAGTTGTTTGATCATGGTTTAGGGGTTTTGTGTTTATGGGTTTTGTGTTTCGGGTTTTAGGGTTTAGCTAGGTTTATTTAGGGATTTAGGGGTTTAGGGTTTCGGGAATTTTCAATAAAGTTCGAGCTTTATGCTTATTTTCGTGGAATAGAGTGACTTGGCAATAATTTAACAATGAAAGCATCTCAATTTTTGATCTATAAGTGCATGATACCTTCTCGGTCAAGGTTAGGTGCTGAGGTTTAAGGGTTTTTAGGGTTTAGGGGGGTAGGGCTTTGGGTTTAGGTTTTAGGGTGTAGTGGACCCGAACCCGGCTTGGTTCGAAATCCCTGTGATTACAGTGCTAGTCCCTAGATCGAATAGCTAGCACCCACAGTTTAACATGTAATATCAAGATACAAAAGGTCATATTACATCGCATGATCCAGAATATAAATACTTATTACAATCTCATAGACATAGGCTATCTTATTACAAACCAATAGAATAAAATTAAAGCATGGAGTCCTTAATCTTCATGTGCCACAGGAAAACATGTTGGGTGCAGACTTGTAACCCCTACTCATCAAACATCACTATCATCAAGTAATCCTGCAACATGATAAGTTACAGCCACAAGGGTAAATACTTTGAATGTATTGGAAAGTGTCACTACTATGTGGAAATAAGTTGGAATCTATCAATAAATGCATATTTGTCTAAGTAGAGTTTAGGCTCATTTGCAGAAAGCAATATGGTTTTATCCTATCTTTTCAAAATATTTTTGATCTATCAACAACTTTCTAAACTCCTTGGAAAACTCCAAGTGCTTCTAATCCCTTGTTGACGGCGATAGTTGCGATTGTGAGACACCGAGAAGAAGGAAGCATCGGGGTTATCTTTATTATTGGTGTATTGGTATTCTGGTATTCTAAGGAAGTCAAGGGACATCTCGCTGGTCCTAGGCAAGCCACCCTTCCTGAACTCCTATATTAACCTACTCTTGTTTATCAATTGTTTTATATCTCGTTTATAAGCTGCACGATTAAAATTGCATGTTTTATTTCAAATAAAAGTGCGTGAGTAACTTGGCTCGTCCAAGTTATGGATAAGTGTCCCTCAAGACACCTACACTATTGACACCTACTTTTACCCCTTTAGATCGAGGCTAAGGTGATTAGCATCTTCCCTCTTGGAACCCGCAGATTTTCAATGATAAAACTATTTTCGGTTTTACCCTACTACAAAGTTTTCAAAATAAAACCCTTGGAAACAGGCATCATTTCCGAGTGGAAGTTTTACTAAATAAGATATGAGGTGGATGAAGAGAAAGTCAAGCAAGAGAAAGAGAAGGGATGTTCTAAGCCAATGTCCGGAACAATTTATCCGTGCAACCACATTACCCCAGTCACTGGGCTTAGATCATATTTTGTGGTCTTTAGCCGGGGATGCTCGTACTCGCTAAAGGGGAGAAATCCCCTGAAATCCGGGCTGCCATGGGCAAGGTACCGGTGCAACAATTGGGTCTCTCACGGACGGTATGATTTTTGGCTAGTACAGGAGGAAGTTATTGTCACTATTGCTATCTGCCAGACTACGGTCTGGAGATAGGGGTCAGTACGGGAGGAAGGACCAGGGTCGTCGTACCCCATACTCATACCGGAGAGAACAACCCAAAAGGAAAAGTCGCTGTTGCTAGGGATGGACAAATGAAAAGTTTAAGTTTGATTATCCGAGCCCCTATCTACCGTGTGTAGCAGGCCGTGGTTTTATCCTGGCGGATGTATTGATTCTTGTCGGTAAAGTGCACCAACTCTACAGAGTCTAATCTATTCGAATAGCCATGTCCACGGTCAAGGACGGTTGGAATGGCAACTGCTAGGAGGACCCTTCGGTTATGTTGTGATAAAATAAAGGACGTGACCTGGTCACGAGGAAAGATAAGAACGAGTTTGGTTTTGACCAGTGATGGTCGAAGATGTTTAAAAGGGGTTTACAACAAAACTGTTTTTAAATCTTTTTAGCAAGGGTGTGGAGATGTCCGGATTTTCTAAAAGGAGGCCTATTTTGCAAAAACTCTTTTTCAACAAAGATGTAGAGATACCAATGTTAGGTCTTTCAGAAAACAACTTAGTATAGAGCTATCTCGCCACAGCCAGATATGCATTATCTTATCACCCTTGTCTCGGTGGTTTGCGAGTACATTCAAAGTACTCACCGACATTGTCCCTGGCTATTTACTTGGACAGATTGCAGATGTTAAGAGAAGGAACGAAGGTGCTGATGTCTATGCGAGCTAGGCCGTCTTCCCAGTCAGTTGCCTGTAGGTTAAGGCATGGGCTCTGTGCTGAAGACTTCCGCTACTTGTATTGTAATCGCCATAATGGCCCCTTTGTAAGTTTGTACTAGTTACTATATGGATGTTGTAATGATACTAGTCGGTTATGCTCACGGCTCACTGATCATGGTAACGTGAATTGTATGCATAACGAGTATTCTCGGACCGTAAATCCGGGGTGCCACAGACATGGTATCAGAGCCATCCTGACTGTAGGAGACCTTAGTTAGCATGAACGTTAGACAGGAGAAACCCTATTTATTAAAACACCGGTTTTCGCAAACTAATTTTATCAAAAGCTTTTCAAAATAATTCTTATCTCATCTTCTCTGACTTAAAAACTTTGAAAATGGATTACCCCTTATCTCGTGTACTTCAAATGTTCCGTTTTCGCAAATAAAGTCTGACTCAGAGACTATAAAGACGGAGATCCTGGAATGAAAGGACCTAGAGACAAGAAAAATAAAGGAGCTACCAACAAAGAAAGATACTACAAGATCTCCCTACCAACGGATTCCTTCATCGCCCCCAAACCAATCTAGTACATCACCGATGATAAAAGACGGCAAGACCGAAGCTAATACCCCCATAACGTCCGTACTTAGGATTAACATCCCTCAATTAGGATTCCCTTTATGGCGTGTAGCCACCCCCTTAGTACCTATGGTATGACCTGTTTGCTTGTCAGGTGCGTGTATGATGCTTGAAGTATGTTGCTTGTCTGCCGAGAACCCTTCAATACTTGGTCTTGACCCTCCCTAGTTTGTAGATCTTGACAATAACCCTCGCAACCTCATAGCCGGAAACCTCTCCTCAGCAGGATGTCCACCTAAGGAAAACCTCGACAATCACAAGTAAAGCCCTAAGGTGGAAAGACTGCGTCTTTCCACTCAAACTCCAACTCCAATGAACCACCCACCCTCTACTTTGAGAGTCGTCCGAGGAAAACCAATCCATGACGCCGCTTAGTATCACCCGTGTACCCGGATAAATCTGCACCTATCCGTGTTATCTCACCCTAAAACCACAAACCCTCCTCTTTGCAGCTGGAACCCATTGACGAAGCATGGCTAAGCGCAGGATTCCCCGTACTTCTCTGGGACTCCCTACAGCTTTGCGGATATACCCAACCTCCCACCTACCAACTCCACAAGGGACTGGAAACCAGGCTATATCTGGGACAAGTTACCATCTATCCAAAGTATGGTGTACCAGGAGAACCCATTCGTGCCACGGGATTTCGCATGCCAACCCCAGTGCTGGCTCTGAATATGGCTGCAAGAGAATCCCTGTTTCGCATTCAGGATGTCCTTCCTGAAATGAGGCAACCCACAACCTTCTTTCTGCCCATCAAAGGAAACATGGATTCATCCGGACAATCCCAAGATCCTCGCTTGACCTACCCCTCCCTACAGTTGCAAGCCCGTTATAGCTATGCTGGAAATGAGCTTATCACCGTCGTTGTCGTCGAGTACCGCCGCACCTAACTAGAACTTCATCGTGTGCAAGCTATCCTCCAGCGCAAAGAAGCTCTACAAGTCCAGCAGAGGAATCAAGCCCTAATCAAGGAACCGGAAGAAGCCTCTGGAAGCCGCATCCTCCAAAGAAGAAAGAAGTGCGTCACCGCGCGGCAGTATCTCAAGAGGTTCAAGCCACCCCAAGATATACAAGGATCCACCACCCACCTTCCCGAAGATGAAGATAAAGCCAAAGAGAATCCCCCGGAATCCCCTGCAAGCGGCAACTAGCCTAGCGGGGTACCGATGTATCGTAGTACCTACGTATCGTACCAAGACCTGTTTTGTAAAACTCTAAGTGCCCTTTCGCCATGCGGCACAGACCTGTTTTGTAACCCCTTAAGTACCCCCGCCACCGACCTTCTTGAACATGCTAAATGTATGGAGGTTATGCAAGTATGATATCCTTCTTTGCATGTTTTACCCACGACGTTGCATCAGACCAAACCTGGAACGGCCCCATTCCAAAATACCTCGTATCTGAGACTGCCACAAACTCCAATGGCATCCTCCAACCCATCGAACCCATACCCCGCTTAGAAATAACTACCTGGAAGCTGGTAGACGCCCCCTTTCCGATAGACCTCCTAACCCCTGAAGTGGTTCCGACGACGTCGACAGAAGATAACTACCCCGAAGGAAAGATGTAGCAACATTCCCTGACATCAGCATACGACTCCAATCAAGGAAGTCGGCTACTTCACCAAGAACCCCTAATTTTGCTCTAAGGGGGAAAGATTGCGTCTTTCCCACCCAAACCTATTAGACCCCGGGAGCCGAACACTAGTTAGCATTAAATGATAACCACCTCTCCAACTTTGAATCGTCGACCCTGCAAGAAGAACGACCATCGGCACTTCTCCAAAATCAGAAGGTACTTCAGGAAAGTCTTCCACTCCAAGGTCGACCGTCTGGTCAACACCGTGTGTATCAAGACCCCTAAGAGAGAAACAACGATACATCAGGACATAGCTTTGGTAACACTGTCTTGTGTTACTACATGTCCAAAAACGTGTTACTAGGCCAGTAACACACTTCTATATGTGCTCCATTAGGTCGTGTTACTAGGTGACGTTCGCTGTCACACAAAATAACTATTACAGTATGTTGAAAATTGTGTTACAAATATGTTGTAGTAACATGCATCTTACATGTTACTAAATAAGGATTGTAACACGTTTCTGCATCTATAGTAACATAATTGGTAACACCTTTTTTTAGCATTGGTAACACAATTAGTCACATAATATTCCAGAAATTGTAACACTACAATTGATGGCTACCAACCACCCTAGTAACACGTTTGTGTAATTATAGTAACACTATTATATTAGTACACAATATAATTAATTATTATTTGTTTTACTATTGAATAAAAAATTAGGAACCTCTTGAATATAATTTTATTTAAATAAAAAAGCTACACATGTTTAATTTATTTAGTATTTAGATGAATTAATGATTGACACCATGAGAATAATATAGAAAGTGAAGCTTGACAAAATCACAAATTAGAAAGATCACTATATTACAAATATACAAGACTATGATACATACCATTACAATAAGGAAGTAAATACCAATATTATCCATATAACACCATAACATTCATATCGATTTGAGTAAAGAAAAACTATTTCCAAAGAATATAACACCATATGATTTGCATCATTTCATCTACAAAGAACTTCTTTGTGAATAGTATTACATTTTTCAATCCATCAATCGTAAGCTATATATTTGGCAAGTGAAATCTTCAAAATTATGTGCATCTTGATCTAGCTAGTATGGATAATTCAACCGCAACTTGGCAATACTTCTTCCGAATCTGCAAAAGTTATATATTTGCAAGTGAAATCTTCGAAATTATGTGCATCTTGATCTAGCTAGTATGGATAATTCAACTGCAACTTGGCAATCCTTCTTCCGAATCTACAAAAGAAAACCGAATGTTATAGCTACGATTAGATGTACACAAATATAATTCTACAATATTAGTAAAGTAACCCATATGATGTTGGGCCTAAGCCTAAGTAAAGATGGCAGGACAATTTTTTATGATAGTTTAACTTGACATGTATACTCTAAAATTAAAGTAATAGAGGTAACTAATCACTATGAGGCGACATTGTTTTGTTGGGATTAACGGGTTTGTTCCTAACATAAAACAACAATATCTTATGGTACCAAATCCAAGTCCACAAATTAAGTGATACTATGGCAACAATATGATCATGCACTTTAATTCGGACCCATCGCCTAAATAAAGTGATAACTACAAATAGTAAGTATCCGTGTCTCGTTAGGATCTTCTTCTCATGCTATATATCCACATCCTCCCTATTAGAACCTATGATACACCTGAGTTACCTTTACAAATTTAGTCAGGTGAGAAAAGTTAAGAATAGTATGGCAGGAAAAGAGGTATCCCATACACGAACCTTCGAGATGTGTATACTAGGACATTCAGAGTGTACTACTATAATGAAAATTCAATTATCCAAACTAAAGAACATACTGAGCATATAAATAATATAAGTTCTACATTATTCATATGAAAAGCACTGCCTATTAGATTTATAAAATGTTGACATAGTAAGAGCATAACTTAATTTATGTAAATAAGAAATGATTCAAATTGTTTGATCATGCTATATCTATAAGTTTAACATCTGATCTCAAGGGCACTTCATCTACAGTCTGATATTTAGAATTAATTTACATCTACAGTATTCCTTTGCGACAGGAGAGCATTTCTTGACATCCAAACAAGAAGAAATCTGCAAACCATACTACAACTACAATATTCCAATTTTCATTATTTTTACAATTAGTTCAATTATTTCCTCTCCCTTGGCTGTTAATGTGTGTGTTCTCCTATATCTCAGAATGTGATGTAGACACATCTAAGAAACTATGTAATTCACCCCATCGTATACTCAAAACAAAATGGAAGAATATATGCATGTTTGTCCCGAGAACGTCCTCCTATATCTCGCAATGTGATGCAAGCACAACTAAGCAAATAGTATTCTATAGCTCAACTAACAATATAATAAAAATATACAAATCTGAACTTATTTAAAATATCACAGAACTAACCGTGCTTTGCAGACATAGGTGTCAATAGGAAAGGCCACGTAGCAGTCAGAGCCTGGAAAGCTCCCAACTGAAGCCGCGGCGGTTGGCTGCCTCTTCTAGTGCACGTACGTGCCAGAACCCAAGGGCACCTGCTAGGGTAGTAACCTGCACGCCACCATAATGAGATGAAACCAACGGATCAGCACTTGTGCAGAGCAAGAACGGAAGATTTGACTTGTAAGCACATCTATCAATCAATCTCTGATGCTTAGGCCATGGTATGCCTAGGCCTGAATTTTAAGGGCTTTGGATATGTGCCTTGGCCTAATAGATTAACAAAGGAAACATCAACTTACTGTACAGTATCTAGTATGGTTTGCCTGTACGTCTCGATGTAGATCCATATACATGATAGATCAACAATACCCGGCCACTGCAGTTTGCCCACGAGTCATATTGTGGATTCTAGAATCAGTAAATAGCACAACCCCTGCAGTATGCACACCAGTCATACCGTGGATCTTCTGGACGGCGTTGGCAGACCAGGGCGAGGTGCCGAGATGGATCCAGATCCAAACTGCGTGAGGTAGATTAGGGGCATCAGCAACTCGACCTAGGCAGACGGCACGGTGGAGGGCGTTGATTCACGGGCGGCGCTGTGGAGCGCGCTAAGGGTGGAGCGGTGGATGTATAGGTGGAGGGCGACGGGATTGTGAAGCTGGAGGTTGCCGAAGGGCGACGAGTCGAGATCTGATTTATTTAGATAGGGTTAGACAGAAACGGGGCAAAATATTCGCGGGGTAATTTTCGAGAGCATTTGCGAATGCAAAATTTTGATGTCGCGCCTTTTGTATGATGAGTAAAATCATTCATATCTAAGTTTGCGCCAGAGAGTATATTTCTTGCAAAAGCTTAGCGGATATACTTCGAAGAGCTTTTGTCCATGAAAAAAAATGAAGTGGCGTTCTTTGTTAATAAGGACAAATTTATCTTTATCTTTACTATTAAAAGCAAAGTGGTGGTGTCACACGGTGTCACACTTTAATAATATTACAAAGAAAATGACACCGCAACCGCTACCTCCTTATTTCGTGGCGTAAATTTTTTATCTGTCCATTTTTCTCACTTGATGCCGTGATTAAGATCCGATTAAAGAGGAGGTAGTTTAGTGCTCCACGGCGTTCAAATCCTGTAACAACTCTACAAATAGGTCCCCACGCAGGACTTTTCACTCTAGAAGAATTTTTTTTTTGTGAAACATGGTGAGGACGAGGCGTATGGTGATGGAGCAGCGAGCTACAGCCTGGCAAGTGCACAATCCGATAGCCCAGTTCGCCGCTTGCGACCACCAGCGCAAAGCATCGCCTCCGCCTCGCTGGTTCTGCTTTCTCCAAAGCCGTCGGATGACCGGGACACGGAATCCCATGACAACGACGAAACCTATGACGTGGACGAACTTCTGAGGGAGACGACACAACGATGAGGAAAAGTCGTCCCGGAAGGCTGGCACCATGTACGAGCGGCTGCTGCCCATGGTCACAAGGGCGGAGCTACAGCTCGGACGCTCCGCGTGCCCGGGCGGCTGCTCAGGTCTGGTAGTGAAACTTCTTCAAGTTCGAACGAAACAACTAATTAAGAGTTGCTACGGAAAACTGTGATTAACAAGGCCTTGCCACAATTTTGCCCATGCTCGACGATTAGGCTAGCTCCGCCACTGCTTGGGCAGAGGCCCGGAGGTAGACTCCCCGGTAATGCGGCGACGTCGAAGCGATTGAATCCTCGATTTTCGCACGTGCCGGCATGGTGACCGTGCTCTAGGACCTAGGGCCGGAAGCGCGCACAGACTCAGCGAAATATCGCCATTCTCCATGCGCAAATCGAAGTCAGCGTGTCGCCGGTGAGGCTTTAATCGGCCAATCTCCATCCGAGGAAAAATTGCGAACTAGATTCCAGATTTTTTTCATATCGAGAGAAAATGGTCGTGGGGGAAAAAGGGCTGTTGGATGGATGGGGCACACGATGGGCGCAATGAAATGGCGCAGGCAAGCCACGCTAGGGTCCAGCAGCATCCCGCACCCGACCACTCCACACCGCTCCTCGGCGAGGACGTTACACAGTAGGAGGGGACTCACTCTGTAACCTCGGATTGCAGCTGCAAAGCAAGCACTCTAGGCAGACAAACTCAAAGAGAACATCACCGGCGTCACCAACCACCGCAAAGCGCGCTTCCATAGTTCCACCCCTCCAAGAAGCACCACCATGCCACCAACGTCGAAGATTTTCGTTGAATATGCGGAGAAGGCACGTCTTCGTCACCACTAGGCTCGCCCAGGGTGAAGTGTCAAACACACCACCAACGTGGTTACGTGGTCGCTGGAGATTCCACCATACAACCTTTAGCTCATCGCCTCACAAATGTCTGACTCCTGAAGCTGTCCCCATCCTTCTGTGTGTGGATGCCACTGAATTGAGGTGATTGTTGTTCTCGCTGGTGTGTGGATGCGCGGAGGTTGTCGACATGGTGTGAATCTTTTTTTTTCTTAGTGGTCAATTGATTCGTCTTCATAGTTCATACAGAACTTATCTCTGACCGCCGACTTTCCTCTTGCGTCTATCCCTAGGGAGGCGCCAGGGACCAACCCTAGCCGCCCCTGAACCACCGCCCCCTCCCTCGAGAAGATCTTCGCTGCCGCTGCTACCGACCTTGTCCGCAGCGGCGACGGGCCTCAACGCCTAAGATGCTGGGACCAGAGAGCAGCGACATCGGCCGTGCAAGGAAAGGGTAGCGCGCAGCTCCCCGTCACGGGCGGCGGCCGGGGTGGTGATCCTGGTCAAGGTGTCCGCATTGGCTTCCTTCTGTGACAGTGCATAGTGGGGTTTTGTGGAGGGGGAGGTGTTGTGGATCCTGGTCCCACAAAGACCATTCGCGGATGGCGACCGAGGCAGAAGAACTGATCGATTCTGGTGGCGCATGGCGATGGTCGTTTCCTCCGGCGTTAGAGGTGGGCAGGGTGCGTTGCATCCTATGGACGGCCTGCGCGTGGCCTCCATGTCCCGAGCGGGTTGAGGCTAGATTTTTTTGTGCCCTTGATTGGAATAAAGGCGGTGTGCCCTGCTGATTGCATGGTCATCGCTGAGGTGGTGGACCTAGGGGGTTTTATCGTGCCAAGATGATGGTATGCTTTAAGCTTGCCCTTATTGATCTGGCCAGTGACAGAGTTCCATAAGGCTCTGCCAGCAATCTCACTTGGGCGCCTCATGCCTGGGATAGCTAGATTAGATGGGATTCGGTCGGGCATACTCTTATTTTACTGACAGTTCGGTTTCAGGAGGGAGTGATGTGAAGCTTTGTTGTTTGTTGCCATGCTAGGATATGTTTGTTTCGTTCCATGGTGAAGTCAGAGGCGGACAATTTCATGGAGTCTGAGATATGATGACTACCAATAATGGTAGTTTAAATCTTTGAGGCAATGAGAACTTCTCTTGGTGATTCGTCACTCGTAACCATAGCATTGGCACATGGGGACGACAACATAGAAGAAGTACAAAGTCTTATATTTTAGGGTGAAAATCCAAGGTCAGACATTAATTAATTGTGTCTAGCAATGGTCATCTTGAAGACATTGCTTTGAGAGTGCGAACTTTCTTCAGGATGAAAATCTATGATCTATGAATAGGAGATGACGGTGCTTGTGCACTATTTCCTTCTTGAAGACGTTGGCAAGCATTGACTAAGTACATAAATTGATTCGTGCAAAATTTCGATCAACCAATATTGACATTTTAATTTTTTTATTTGTAGGACGACATAAATTTATATCATATTACTTCTATAGTTAATAGTGGTGCATGTTAGCAGATGGAATAATAAAATCAAGTGGTTTCTCACCTTCTACTTTCTCTTGTAAGAAGTTTGGCTTTATTGCATTTGTATGTGAATTTCATACTGGTAAACACAATATGGGTGTTATAATCGTGACAAGCAAATAACAAAGAATGAAAAGAAAATCATAGAAAGGGGATACAGATTTAACGTGGAAAAAACTCTCTAACACACACACCCACACACACAGAGAGAGAGAGAGAGAGAGAGAGAGAGAGAGAGAGAGAAACCACATGCGCTAGCCAGCGAAACTTCACTATATCGGGAAGTGTTTACAAACGCCGTGGATTTTCATAGATGCAACTTATCCCAGCCGGCGACTTACAAGAGGTTTATATAGCGATGGAAACCTAGGTCTTCAATGATCCGTACCACGGGGGGGAGATGGGAGAGCCCCCCTTGCACCCCCAGGCGTCCATGTTGGGCTCGGCCCAAACCTCCGGCGACTGGCCTTGATCTGCTCGTCAGAAGTTAGCCTCCTTAATGAATTTGGATCATACTTCAATAATGGATAACTCCCTAAAGCAGCTCCATAGTTGGATAAATGATTGTTGCAGTACAGAATTAACATGAAACACATGTTACTGTCAAGGGTTCACGGTGCATCGGGTGTGTGATGTTTCATTTTGAGGTTTATCTCGAGATGATTTGATTTGGTGCCTGAAGCAAGAACAAAGAGTTTTATGGTTCAGATCTTCTAAAGTGGTGGATCGGCAATCTTCCGTTTGCGCATTGCCAATATGGCCCCATATTTTCACAGTAAGTTGCCCCCGCTTGTTGAGCATCCTCTAGGGGATCGGAAACCTCGATCCCCGCCATTTGATCGGGCATGGATGATCTAGGAGCCAACAAGGCAGCTTGATCAAAACAAGGCCACCCAGCCCACGTGGAAGCCTCCAATCCTCATCCCGTCTGGTACACATGCGCTTTCAGCTCCTACCATAACCTTGTTGCTTGGAATCCGGGTGAGCAATATCACCATCTTGCCACATCACCCCTACAGCTTGCGACTAGACGATGAAACCTTGAAAATTTATATAATTTTTTCTCAACCGTGACACTGGGCGAGAGAAACATAAATCGTTGGACTTACTCTGTAGGTGACCATAACTCACTAGCCTCCTCATGCACATTATTGGGCGATATATATATCGGAATATAGCCTCACTAGCATCTTCATCCGTGTTATTGTATGCCATTTATTATTGGATGATATTTATTGCAGCAATATAGTGCAAAAATATGCATGTACTAATATATAAGTTACAAATTATACCGATATTTTATCAATATCTTTATGCCCAAGTATGTTATTCAGTGGCAGCCGGTAACAATAGATAGACAAAGTTATTGTTATGACTGATTTTAGTATTATAAAGCTCTGCCATTCAAACTGAATATGTAGTTATGTAAGGTATTGCTACATGCATGGTGATTAGTGAATAATCCTACGTTTTGGTCGAAGTAAGGACAATGCTCGGATCATTGTATTTACTATTATAGGATTGTTTTTTGTTATATTAATTACTCCATAGCTATAGAGATGGCATCGTTGTAGCATCGACCTAACACAACAGTGGGACATGTAACTTGGACTCTTGGAGCTACATGATGGGTCCGAGAAATGAAATCATCTATTTGACATGTAACTTATTCATGTGGAACCTGGTGATGGTCTCTTTGGGGTGCTGTCAAAAGTTTGGGCCCCAAAATGATTAACTTAGTTGTTTTCCTCGAAAAAAAAACATGTACATAATTGGGTATTTCTGCCATCCATTTGTTCCCTCGGAATCATATTTTTTAACCCACATTATAAAAGATGAATCACAATACTAGGTAGGGTGGACACCGCACAAGTCATGCATGGTGTGTCCATACATATTTGAGCTATTAATTAAATGTTTTTTCAGTGCATGTTCCATATGATCATTTTTTTCTTTCATTATTGATTTCAAATACATGGAACACGGTAGGATTATGTGGATGTTCCAAAAAACTAAACCGACATAGACACCAACACAATGTTGGTGGAATGGGCCAAAGACTCATCGTCAAGGGTTATACAACAAAATAATAATTGTCTCCTATTTCTATACGTGTTGGATTTGATCTTTTTAAAGTTTATTTTGATGTATGTTCTACTTTTAAATAGCATGGACTGGACCGAGATGAACGGTGTTGACATTGGAAAAGAACCTACCGATAGAGGCCTTGATGCAATGTTGGAAGGGAATGAAAACTCCCACATGAAATGTAAATTATATATCCATTATGTTTACATAGACAAAGAAATAAATTGAAAAGCGACCGTAGCAACGCACGGGTATTCAACTAGTCATTGTTAGGATCTAAGTTAAATGCACGGAAAAATGGGATCACGTTTTTTGGTAGCCCAATGCAACATATTATTTAACAAAGCACTGTTAATATGGGATCACGTTTATGTATCCACCAAAAATATTTTATTTGATTTTAAATGCCACTTTAAAAACTGTCGAGTTCGGGAACCAAAATTTGTCATACGAGGATTCCACACATAATATTGCAATTGTGTAATACATCGATTTTGATATAATGAACTTGATAGATCTTGCGGTATTCAAAATAGGACGGAGTTCCCTTCATTAGGGTCGTTGTTGCTCCTTATAAATTATAATCATGCAAAGGACAGTAAAAGCTATCTATTTTGTTCGGGATTCCTTACGCCACACAAATGATAGGACATAGTAGGTCTCTAGGTTTCTGGGCTGGCCAAGTCAACCACCGGTAGTACCGGGTTTATGGACGGTACTACTACATACCGGTAGTTCCGGAGCATGGAGCGGTACTACCGCCGAACTCCGGTAGTATTGGGGACGGTATAGGACGCTCATTTGGAGGAGCCTTAGCTCGCTGCTTGGTGCAGTTGAGTCTGGTACCATGGCCCGGTATTACCGTCTGTCAAACATTACCACCGGACATAAATTTTGGTACTATCGGTCATGACTTGCCGTTCAGGCAGCAGTAAATTCACAATAATATGAGCAATCGAACTTTGAATGGAATGAACCCAATTTTGTTAGAAAGATAATGACGTGTAGAATTCAAAGGAGAAAATATCAAATATGAATATGTGGGGTATCTCCCAAAGTGTGGAGCTGGTAAACCCGCAAGATAAAAAACATATATAAAGGAAATCAGTTTTTGATGAACTAGAGTGTTATCAAGATTATCACAAGCTCTAGAACCCCATATAAATAAGATCCAAATAACAACCAAGAAAGATGATGCTAAGTATGCAAATGTTTGAGCTCTCCCGCTCCAAAAGATACGATCGAGTTACTCATACGAGAGCCCCTCTTGATAGTATGGCTAATTATTCTAAACCTGGTCTTCCGACTAACAACATGAGACCGGCAAAAGGAAAAACCTATTAGATCATACATTTGCCTTGATCGTTTCACTTGAGCATTCCACTTGATCTTGATATAGACGATCTTGTCCTCCTCAAAATAAAACATCTTTCTTGATTGCTCTTGCTCGTGCTCGCTTGGCGTAGGGTAGCAGAGGAGGTGTGCCTGGCCCGCTACGTTAAATAAGCCACGGGGACGGGGCTTTCTCCTACTTCGCTTTCCTCATTGCCCTTGCTCTTCTCGCCCTTGCGCTCTTCTCTCCCTCGCGATCTTCTTGCCCTTGTGTCGCTAGTTTTAGGTCGTCGGCGCCGCTGTGAGCCAGCGCAACGACGGGGCCCTGCTTCTCCGCCACGCCCGACGACATGGTTCCAGAGCAGCGCGAAGGGTGGTGCGGCTCCTTCGTCACGGAGGATCTTATCTACAAGTACTGTCGGGGGAAGTTCCTCCCACCGGAACGGTTGGTGAAGCACCGTCATCGCGCTGCGGATATGTGCTGTGGAGAATGGAAAAGGATATGTTTCCCCCAAGGGATCGCGCGTTCCTATCCCCCGGGTCGACGCGTCGTACACTCGCGAAACGTGGGAAAGCGGGGTGGGCCCAGACAGTTTGATTGCATCTTATCTTCGTCGTCTTCTTCCCATAGCCGCACGCCATGGACAATTTTTGTGCGAGCGTGCCTCCGACGACCTCCACACCAGCACGCCTCCGTCCCTCTTTGCGGACGGCTCGACTGCGCCGTCGCACACCATCTCCCCGCATGTGCTCCCCCTTGTGCTACTGCTCTCTCCCTTTTCCCCGTGCTCTCCTTCCCGTCCACGACTAGCGTGGTGCCGCGGCCACAGCCTTGCTTCTCGCCGCCGGTTCTTCGCGTGGCCGCCCGTCGCTGGAGCTTCCTTCTCCTCCTGCGTCCCCTCCAAACTCTGCCGACCTTGGGCCACCGCGCCGCTCGACCGCCGCCAGGTCCCACTTTTTTTTACATGCAGTCGTTTGAGGTGCTAGCGAAGGCCACTGTCACTGCTACATACGATATCGTGGGTAGCTACGTGCGACCTGCGGTCATGAGCGGTACTATGTGCGGCCAGCAGCAGTGCTACAAACGGTGTCGTTTTTTGCTACATGCTGTGACAAGTGGCGTCGAGTTTTGCTACTATGGGTCAGCGACAGTGCTACAAGTGGGCATTGATTTTTGCTACAAACGGTGTGCTACAAGTGGGCATTGATTTTTACTGACAAGGCAACTATGACCGTGAGGATATACCAACAGCGCAGACCGCTCGCTCGGTAGCAGCTCCGCGTAGAGTTCCCACGAGCCTTCGTGAGGAACGTCGGAAGCGGCACCGTCACAAGGACGAGCAAGTCTATCTCTGACCAAGTCCGCAGGAGCAGTCAAGGCCGTCCAATCTCTGCCAATAAGGTAAGGACTTTGATTCCTCTGTTATTTGTTTGCAGATATCGTCTTGCTAGTTGGTACTTTATTAAAATTGGTGTTAAATTTTTGGTTTTTCTAGGGGCCTAGATCTGCACCCTAAGTCTATAAGTATGATCTGCAGATTAGAATTATCTTTGCCTTTGCCATGTACTCCTCTATCTAGAAATAACTAACTGATTTCGTTTGTCTAAATTTAAATCTATCTCTACACTAAAATATCTCTAGATATATTTAAATTTAGATAAATCCAAGTCAGTTATTTCTAGACGGAGGGAATATGATTTGTGTTATCATATAAATGTCCAAGAGAAATTTGAATACTACTCTCTCTGTTTCAAAATATAAGATGTTTTAGGTTTGTGAAGAAAATGAATCTAAACTTATTTTATGTAGGTTCACTCAACTTTAGGATGAATTTATACACTAAATAAAGTCTAGATTCGTTTTTTTCACAAACCTAAAACATCTTATATTTTAAAACGAAGGAAGTACTAGTAATTGTTGTTTGCTGGTTAAAGCTAAACTGAAAATACAAAGATAGCTTTTAATAGTCGCTGATGCCTGTGTTGCAACCTGTGTCGACACGTGAATAAGTACCAAAATATTTTTATTATTTATTATTAACTTTCATGGTCTGGCCACTCGTGATGTACCCATTTGTATTTAAATCATTTTTTTTTGAGATTCGTATTTAAATCATCTTGACAAACTCTTTTCACGGCTGCTGGCCACCGGCGGAGCCACGTACATGCCAAACTGGTCCACGGCCCGCCCAAGATTTCGGCAAAAGAAAAATTAACTAGTACTAAGCATAGGCCCAACTCGACCACATCACAATTCACAGTACGATAGTTCCTCACTTCCTCTGCCTCGCACGCACGAGTACTGGAGCGTGACGTTCTTTATAGACAGAGGCCATGGAGGCTGGAGCACTAGGGTTAGAAAATTAGGAACGGGGCGGAGGCGGAGCAGGTGGCACGCCGGCACAGTGCCCTCGCCGCAGTCCGCAGCCAGGGTCGCCGGCTCCGGCTCGCCGCACTCCCGGACGGACAGCCGATGCCGCGACCAAATCGAGCCCATCCGTTCCTGTTCTTCCCCTATCTAGGTACCTCTCTCTTTCCCCAAATCTTCAGTTGGTAATTTGTCAATTTTATAGAATGGATTGGATTGTTCCTCAATTTGTTAGAATAGATTGGATTGTTTCTAAATTTGGTTTCAGTTTACAAATTGCAACATCCATAGGAAAGGTCACTCATAGTCAGATAAGAATCAATATTGTCTTGAAAAGAAAAATAGATGAAATTAGTGCATTTGAAGAAGATCACACGACAGCAGCAACTGATCCTTTGCCTTTGCTTGAATTGGAACAACATCAACACAGCCATGACATCCTACACTCAAATGAACCCATTATTTTTCAAGGTATCAAGTTCTATCCTGGATTGCGCCCTCAAATTTAGCAATATCCAACGGAGCAAAGAGATACTACGAGGAGAGCGTATTTATCGTTAGGCCCTATGCAATCCTGTTTTAAAAAAATTGTGTTATTTTCTTGCGTGGCCCATCCATGAATTTGTTTGTAGCTCCGCCATTGCTGCTGGCTGCATTTGCATGACAATCTTACCGCCATGTGCCTCTTAGAAATGAATGAAGTGCAGATGGAACACGTGCGAGCGTCCAAGGTTGCTGCAACATGACTTTTCCTTGATCTGCTAGACACCGATTTTGAGGCTTGGTCAGAACTTTTGGCAGCGAGAACAACACATCATCATACTTGGTTTCGTTAGTAATAACCATTATCAAAAAGTCTATAATTGACTACATATCCGCTTTATTTCATGGCTGGCAATTATAGCATGGACTTGTGTCTCTTTTTATTTCATGACAATATACTTAACTAATAAGAATTTTTGTTGTTTAGTTGTATCTATACAATCAAATCATGTACTATCGTTACAATATCCCCTGCCATTTTTTATTTTATTTTTGTGCACTACAATTATGATATCAGTTGTTAGAAAACTCTAGTTGTATCCGAGGTCATATCCGAGGATGCATTTAATTTCCTGCTTACTAAATGATATTGTTTCCATCAATACTCCTTTTTGATTTATCTGAGCTCCTCATATATGCCTCTTGGTCTGAATCTTTTTTATTTTGATCTATTGCTCTTTCTAGGATAATGCTTTTGTCAGGAATATGCAACTTGTATTCCTCTGGGGGCCAAAGGCCACAATATATAGTACAGATACAGGCAAATATGCAGGAAGCCCCCTAACATATGGGGGAAATACAATATACAGATATATACATCTAACACCCCCCACAAACTCATGGTGGATCCACAACACTGAGTTTGGAGAGTAAGAAATCATGCTGCGCTCTGGTCTGGGCCTTCGTGAAGAAATCCGCCAACTGTAAATCTAAAAGCACATACTGAAGCGCAACAACCTGAGCCTGCACCTAAGCACGTGTATAGAAAGCATCAACACCAATATGCTTGGTAAGCTCATGCTTGACCGGATCACGTGCAACACTAATAGCACCTGTACTGTCAGATAAAACCAGACTGGGTGTGGTAATAGAGACCCCAAAATCCGCAAGTAACCACCGTAACCAGGTCACCTCAGCAGTCAACAAGGCCATAGCACGCAACTCAGCCTCAACACTCGAACGGGAAACCGCTGTCTGTTTCTTCGTCTTCCAAGCAATGAGCGAACCACCAAGAAACACACAGTAAGCAGAAAGTGAACGACGATCCGAAGGATCACTCGCCCACGTGGCGTCCGAATAGCACTGGAGCTGGAGGGAGCTGGAACGAGGAAGATGACTATAATGAACAGTGGAAGGAGAAGAAACAAACTGACTCAGAATATGAACAGGATAAGAGATGTCAGGACGAGTGACATCAAGATAAACAAGGCTCCCAACAAGATGACGATAACGCGTCGGATCAGAAAGAGGATCACCATCAGTAAGTTGAAGCTTAACATTAAGCTCCATAGGGGTCTCAACAGTGCGCTCATCCCCAAGAGCAGCACGAGCAAGAAGATCCTGAATATACTTTTCCTGAGAGATGTAAAAGCCACCAGAAGTGGAGGAAACCTCAATCCCAAGAAAGTATCGAAGAGGACCAAGATCAGTCATAAGAAACTGATCATGAAGACGAGCCTTAACAAAGGCTATATACTCAGGATCATCACCGGTAATGATCATATCATCAACATAGAGAAGAAGAAGAGTGCGTCCACGAGGAGAAGTGTGAACAAACAACGCTGGATCATGAGCACTAGGGGAGAAACCAGCAGCTATCACTACAGAAGCAAAGCGCTCAAACCAGGCACGAGGAGCCTGTTTGAGGCCATAAAGAGAACGTCGAAGACGACAAACCATCCCCTCAGGAACAGAGTACCCAGGAGGAGGCTGCATATAAACCTCCTCACTCAACTCACCATTGAGAAAGGCATTCTGAACATCAAGCTGGGACACAGACCAGTGACGAACAGAAGCAACAGCAAGAAGAGTACGCACAGTGGTCATATGAGCGACAGGAGCAAAGGTCTCATCATAGTCATGACCATGCTCCTGCTGAAAACCACGAGCCACAAGACGCGCTTTATAGCGCTCAAGAGATCCATCAGAGCGAGTCTTAATCTTATAGACCCACTTACACGTGATAGGACGAACACCGGGAGGAGGAGAAACAAGATCCCAGGTGCCAGTGCGCTCAAGCGCAGCAATCTCCTCGGCCATGGCCAGCTGCCATTCAGGATGATGCTCAGCATCCCGATAAGAGGTCGGCTCGGAGACAACAGAAAGACCATACTGACTAGGAGAGTAACGGTTGGGGGCACGACGCTGACGAACAGGACGAGTAGAGGGAAGATCATCAGAGGAAGACGACGCAGGAGACGACGATGAAGAAGAGGGAATAGGAGAGGAAGACTCCGGAGAACGAGGAGAACTAGGAGAACTAGACGGAGCAGAAGAGGACGGTGTCGAAGAAGAGACATCAGGGGGAGGAGATCCTGAAGAAGACACAATAGGGGTAGAAGGAGGTGTGTCAGGGAAGAGAAGAAAAGAGATATCTTCCACCGGGTAAGTACCAGCGGTGGGACGAGGATAGAAAGGACGCGTCTCATCAAAAGTAACATCACGAGAGATACGCATCCGATGACCAACATGGTCCCAACAGCAATAGCCCTTATGCTCATCACTGTATCCGAGGAAAACACACTCAACAAACTGAGCGGTCAGTTTGGTGCGTTCGCGAGGAGCAAGGAGAACATAGCAAACACAACCAAACAAGCGAAGCATGGAGTAGTCTAGAGACTGTCCAGAGAGGCGCTCAAGAGGGATACCACCCTACAAGGCAGCAGAAGGCTGAATATTGTTGAGGTAAGCCGATGTAGCGACAGCCTCAGCCCAGAAATGCGGCGGGAGAGAAGAAGCAATCATCATAGCGCGAGTGGTCTCAAGAAGATGGCGATGTTTACGCTCAGCAACGCCATTCTGGGCATGTGCGCCGGGACAGGAGAACTGAGCAAGAGTGCCCTGCTCAACAAGAACACCTCGCAACATCTGAGAGATATACTCACCAGCAGAATCAGCACGAAACACACGGATGGGGGTAGAATATTGAGTACGAACCATGGCCGCAAAACGCTGATATATGGAGAGCACCTCACTACGAGAGCGCATAAAATACAATCAAGTGTACCGAGAAAAATCATCGATGAATAAAATATAGTAGCGATGGCCCCCTTTCGAAGCGAAGGGAGCCGGACCCCAAACATCGGAATGAACTAAATCAAAAGGTCGCTGAGATACAGACGCGCTAATAGGATAGGGAAGCTGAATCTGTTTACCCAACCTACAGCCCTGACAATGCAAAGACCCATCTCCTGAGACAGACCCCAGAAGACCACGATGAACTAATGACGACAGGCGAGAGTCACAGAGGTGACCAAGACGATGATGCCACTGCTGAAAAGAGCTGGTAGTAGAGGCGACAACCGGAGAAGAACTGGCAGATGAAGTGGCAGCGGAAGGAACACGAAGCCAGTCTAACTCCCAAAGACCTGAAGAGTCACGGCTGCGAGGGCCAGCTCCAACCAGGGCCTGGGTGCGGCGGTCCTGAACAACACAAGAATCAGCATCAAGAATGACGCGACAACCAGAGTCAGTAAGCTGGCTAGCAGAGAACAGATTCATCTTAAGAAGAGGGACATGAGAAATATCAGGAAAAAAGAAGAAGTAGAAAGGGTGCCCCGACTAGAAACAGGGAGAGAGGTACCATCAGCCGTGAAAACACGGACAGGAGAAGGGAGAGAACGAAGAGCGGACATAAAAGAAGACTCAGAGGTCATATGAAAAGTAGCTCCAGAATCCAGATACCACGGAGACGTACCTGACTGTGTAGAAGGTGGTGGTCGCACAGTGCCTGAAGAGTCAGTCACAGAATCAGCAGTGCCCGTCGAAGAAGAGCCTGTAGCAGCAAGCAGATCGCGAAGACTCCTGATAATGTCCTGATCAGAGAGAGCAACTGCTGAAGATCCGGAAGAAGCCGATCGAGCCTGGTGCTGCTGACGTAAACTGGGGTCCCGTGTATAACAGGTGGCCCAAGTGTGACCATCCCTGTTGCAGTAAGAGCAGTGACGAAGAGAACCACGGCGACCCTGACCACGAGCCTGCTGATGCTGACTCTGACCCTGAGGCTGCTGGTGCTGAAGCTGACCCTGACCCTGACCTGGAGGAGTGGATAGTATCGGCGGCGGCGACACAAGGGACCGCGGCTGAGTCGAGGGAGCAGACGGCAAAGGAGCACCACAAGTAGCAAGCGCAGATGGAACCGCAAGAAGACCAGCACCACGGAGACGGGTCTCCTCAGCCCGAAGCTCAGACAACACCTCAGAAAGCGGAACACGACCACGAGCATTCAGCTGAGCACGCCGGGGCTCAAACTCCTGGCGAAGCCGAGACAGAAACTCATAGACGCGGTGAAACTCCAAGTCCGAGCGCACAATCTGGCAGCACGAGCATGTGCCACAAACAGCAGTACGGAGAGAATCAAGCTGACGCCAGATAGCAGCACTCTGAGTATAGAACTCATCAATAGTAGAATCACCCTGCTGGAGAGCATGCTCCTGGCGAACCACAGACAGGTAAAGAGCATCCCCAGACGGCTGATAGCGCTGACGAAGATGAGCCCACTGAGCGGCAACAGTAGGGAGACTCATGAACTCAGCAGCATACTGGGGCAGAACACTGGAGGTGAGAACAGCAGCAGCACGAGCATCCTCATCAACCCACTGAGTGTAAGCAGTCAGAGCGTGTCGATAGGCCTCGAGATCAGAAGAGTACTGCTTGAACTTCAGATCATAAGCAGCAACAACACTATCATCAGCACTCTGAGCAGCATCCTTGGCCTCCTGAGAAGCATCGGCACCGAGAACAATCGGCGTCGGCGGAAGAGGCTCCACAGGAGCAGGGGCACGGCGGACAAGAGACCTCGCCGGAGAGCACACCCCAAAGACGGAGACCGCGCATGTGAACGCGCATAAAGGCAGCGAAATCAGGGTAATTCGCGCCATCAAAGACCACCGGGCAGCGAGGAACCGCAACATAGCTCGATGAAGTAGACATCTCTTTCTCTCTCTTTTTTTTTGTACAGATCAGATCTAGATCTGATCGATCCGACGAAATCTGACGCAAGCAGACGAAAACCGACGAAATCTGATGAAAACCAACGAAAACCGACGAAATCTGACAAAAACCGACGAAATCAGACGAAAACCGACGAAATCTGACGCAAATCCAGAGCCGGCCGGCGGCGGGCCAGGCGGGACGCGTCGGGAGGCAGGGAGACAGCGCCGGGTCGCGCGGGCAGAGCGTTAGGAGGCGGTGGGCGAGCTGGCGGTCTTCCACGTGCGGGCGTCCTCTGCCTGACGTCCAGCTGACGAGCGTCCAACAATCTTCCTGAGAGCAGCAGCAGGGAGCGGTCTTTGAGAGCAGCAGCAGGGCGCTGCTGGGAATCTTCCTGAGAGCAGCAGGACGCTGCTAGGAATCCCACGCGTCTGGATCCCGCGCTGGGAGCAGCAACAACTTGATGGACGCGTGCGTGGACCGGATGCCAAGATCTGAATCGTGGACGAGAAGACCAGAAGACCAGAAGACCAATCTGGATCGATATGGATCCAAGACGGTAACGAGACGGCCAGAAACTAAGCGGCGACCGGCGGCGGCGACGACGGCAAGGCCGTCGGCGACAGGGACGGTGGCGGCTGCAGCAACGAAGTTGCGAGTAGGAGGAAGCTAACCTAGCTCTGATACCATGTCAGGAATATGCAACTTGTATTCCTCTGGGGGCCAAAGGCCACAATATATAGTACAGATACAGGGCAAATATGCAGGAAGCCCCCTAACATATGGGGGAAATACAATATACAGATATATACATCTAACAGCTTTTACCAACAAGCACTTGAAAAATGTTTTGCTCCAAATGAACTACACCTATTTCTGGTCGAAAGTGATGTCCCTACAACGGTGATAAAGCTAGAACTTTGTTTTCCTCACTTCATATTGAAATATATACAGCTCACTAATAGCATGTCAAATTAATATTGCAGACTTGTTAAATACGATCAGACACATGTATTGGAGATTTACTGGTGCCCATGCCGCTATGCAATGAGAACGGTGGAACATACATTCTACCATGTACTGCTATGATTTCATCTTCATAGTAGTGGCTTGAACAACTATCATATATTGTGTTACCATAGAACAACAAATCTACTCAGGATATAAATTTCATGCATGCAAGGCCGGTTCTATTTGTGCTACTTTTTGCTAAAACTTCCTCCACTATCTTACATAGAAGTTATGTATTGAAGTAGAGGGAGATACCATGAACTTAATATCTAAAGAATTTTACTTCAGATAAGTGACTAATATTCTATCACAATATGTTTCCACGTGAACAATTCTTTTTCATTATCGTTTTTGTGTGCCATTGCACCCTTACAACTGTGGTACCCAAGAATGTCTAGCCCTTGAACTTCATTGCAGTTAGTATGCTATATTATTGGTTCCATTTTTATACTCTAGTTTTGTGATCCACGTAGACTTTCCTACATTGATATCTACAAAAGGACTTTGCCTACATGGGTTATGGGTGCAAGCCAGAAGAAAAAAGAGGTACCCTTCCTATTGCCGAACTAGAAGAATGAACTTTGTTTCTATCAATCATTTCAAAGTTATGTAATCAACTCTCGTCTTTGCAGGTTGCATTTATGCATAATACCTTGAAAGTGTTTTCTTTGCCTCTAATTTTAGATGAGGTTTGTTGCACTAATGTATAATAAATTTCAAATACTTAATGATTGACAATAAGTGGACACTATTGGACATTGTGTCTATGGATTGTGGCCTTGCTAGTGAAAGAAAAAAACCTATGACAAAAAGAAGGATATAGACTACAGAGCATGTGCTGCTCCAGTGGTCCACCTTGCTTGGCCTTGCATCACATGACATGTGACTTGCTGAAAGATCTAGGCAGAGTCCTAACGCCTACTAGCGAGAAGTGGTTCCATGTACAGAAATGAACTCTTGCAATTTCCAACACAAAATTTATTCTTTTTTATACTTACCAACATTTAGAACATCGGACAGTTCCTTAGATCACGCCTTTGCTGGGATGACTTAATATGAAAAATCCACATATTTCAAGCTAAAGTATGGTTTTGAAACAATAATTTTAGTTTCAAAAGTGTATTCTTGGCTATGTGCCTATGCCTACTCCGTACCTGTTAATTGTCCTAATACAAAATTCCATTTAACTTCACGAGATTCTCAACTAAGTTTAGTGCTTTGAGCCCATCCTTCATTTTTCATCTTGGATTTGCCGGTAGTCCAAGTTGTAAATACATCAAAATAAGAATTTGAAGAATTTTATGTTGATACATGGGTCATGTGCTACGAAAATGGTGATCTATGGATACAATGATTTAAGTTTTTCTCTTTGTCCCTATAAGGGAGCTTGTAACACTATGTACAACACATAATTATATGTTACAATATCTAAAGTTGTCACATATGCTTAGTAACGAATAATTATATGTTACCATGACAATTTTGTAACATACTCCCAACCACACATATTTATATGTTACGATGTCAATATCTCTGTAACATATTTCTAGATTGTATATAGTATGTGTTACTAGTTGAAGTTGTAACGCAAATGATGAGTTACTATAATTTTATTTGTAACAGAATTGTCTATGTGTTACATGATTGTGTTACCAAAGCTCTGTCCTGTTGTAGGACCACTTGGCGAAAGAATAAAGAAGACTCAACTCGCCGTCTCGCCTCAAGAAGGAAGTACACCGTTGACGCTAAACCAACCTAGACTTGTCCTAAGGGGAAAAGACGCAGTCTTTTCCATTTGTTTAAAATTAAACCGCTCAATTCGAAGCCCCTCAGCTCTGATCTGTGACTAACCACGTTGAGTTTCTGCAAAACCTATTAAGAGCCTTATAACTTCCACCGCTGAAATTGTTAAGTGGATGTTATCACCCGAACCCTATATCTCCCTAATCTCGGGACAAGATTATTTTAAGGGGGAAAGGTCTGTAACATCCCAATTTCAGCAACCCTAATTAAACGTCCAAAAGGCAAAAATCAGGGGGAACAAAACCTTTTTCTTGCAATGTGTGCTTACTTGTTTGCTTGTGCTCAAGCAACTATTTGTGTATTAGTTGTGTACTCCCCATCTAAACACTAGTTTACAAAGACTATTTTACAAAAGAGATGTCTTGGCTCATCTTTCATATTCTCAAATGTTCTGACATTTCAAAACCTGAGCCAAGATGACTTTGACACAACCAAATACTTTACTAGTTTCTATTAACAAAACTATGGAGACATATATATAATCTCCTTATGTTTTCAAGATAGAACCTTCAATTACCCTTATCTCTGGGTTTTCCAAAACCTTCATTGAAACCTCTTCATCTCAATCTTGGTAGAGATACCAAGATGGTACTTATCTTACTTCAAAGCAAAACCCCTTTCAACATACCCATCCTTACCTCAAGCTAAGCTTGATGGTAACCCTAGTACTAGTTGGATAAGTAACAAGATGAATTTCCTTGATCTGCTGTTTGATGAATTGCCTTGATCTGCTGTCTGATGAATTGCCTTGATCTGCTGTTTGCATTGTTTGCTTAGGAACTAGAGTGAGATAACCTAGTATCTCATCCCCTAGGACCTAATCCTTGCTTGTGATCATCAAGCTCATATCAAGCATCCAAGTCTGGACCTATCCTAAGCCACTCAAGTGATCATCTCCTCTCATGCTCAGATCAATCCAAGGGATAATCCCTCTTGATGGTTTCCAACCTAATGGAGACCCAATCCAAGTTTGGATCCCCTCTCTTCAAACTATACCCCCAACATCAACAGCTTGAGAGAAGGGATAAACCTTTGCCACCCCCTCTCAATTGTTTCCCTCTAGTCTACTAGTCAAAATCACCAAATCTGCCAAAATGACTAAGTCTAGATTTCTTATATAGATTAAATCTTTGGAGCTCTACCTTCTCCAACCTATGTGCATTCTTGAGAATGAACTTGAACCATATTGTAGTACATCTTTAGTACTACCAAAGCCTACTATTGCCCTTAGCTAAGCCATTCTAATTCCCACTCATCCATGATAGTTTTGTAGTCAAGATACTAATATTTTCTGCAAATCTTATCATCTTGCCTACTTTAGCAGAAGCTCCCATCCATGTGCCACCTCCCCTTGACCAACTCTTGCTTCCATGATCATCTATATGACTTGGTATATCCATCCATATACCTCGTGTACCAAGGTGAGCTCTTAGCTACCTAATCCAACCTTGTTTAGGTGGTATCAAAACAATTAAACCCTAGATCCTCCCAAATCTAGTTTCCATCCTTTTCACCACTTTTCTTCACAACCAAGGTTGACCTTGATGCATACATCAAGTTTAAATCATCTACCTTGGAAATAAGCATCCCCAAATAATTCTCCCAATTATTGGATTATTAAACTATTTAATTTCCTCTACTTACCAAATTCTCAAAATCCTGGTTTATAAAGGCAAGCTTGTCTTTCTCCATATCACCTTGCCAACTCAAGGCACATTTGATGCCTATATATCATATCCCATCTTTCCAAATCAAAAATAAATATTTTTGAGATCCTTTATTATTTCTTTTGCCCTATTTCTTAAATGGCAGAAAAAAGAAACAATTCCTTAAAAATACTTTTCCACCTCAATAAATTCCAATAAAATTCTCCAATGTGTGTTATGGTATTTAGGACCATATCACATCAAAAACCAAGCCTGCCCAATGTAAAAATATCATCTTAGCTTCCATAATCTATTTCTGCACTTTTTGAAGAAGTGCATTTAAATAGGATTATAATCTCTAGAAAAATCCCATTTAAATCATGGAGATATAATTTGACCTACTCCACCTACCATCACCATTTCCACACTTTGTCCAATGTAAATTTATCAACTTCCTTCACAAGCCTTCTTTTGATCAAATCTGCAAACTCCATCAAATCTTGATTCAAACCACAACCAAACTAGCTCCATTCTTCCCCAGTACTACTCCCCAACATTATCACACCCTCCTGGTCGTGTGCACTGTAGCACTACAGTACATATCCCCTCCCTTGTCCCATGTGCTTGAGAGAGAGAGATAATCTTGCAAAGATCTTGTATTAAAGAGGCAGCAGCTACACCACTCCCCTCTCCCTCTTTGGTCGAGTTACTGGCCCACCACACCCCAGCACCACCCTCAAGCAACCAATGGACAACCCCCACCTTGCCCATGTCCAAATGGACCTTGCCCACCTCCTCTCTTATGAAAGGCCACCCCAGCTCACCTCTCTGCCCTCATTTGCCTCCCCTCCCCTCCACTTACCTCCCAGAGCTCCCCTCTCCTCCCCTTGCTCTGCCCTGCTCGAGAGAAGGAGAGAAAGAAGCTTCGGCCTCCTGCACGAAATCAAGCATAGCTCCACCTCCCGTGCTCCTCTGGCCCTGCGTGTCATCTGCAGCACTCCTCTCCTCCTAGTCTATCTGACCATGCCCTTTTCTTTGACATGCAGCCACTCCTGAAGCCGCCCGAGGAGCTCCGACAATCTAGACTCGGGCGCCACTGCGTGAGCTCCTCCCAAACGTCAGGACCGCTCGAGACGACCCTCCCCGGAGTCGCTGTCGTCGACCGCATCTCCCCGCCGCCTCCCCGACCTCTCCTGATCCCCTGGTAAGCTCCCCATGCCCCCGCCTGTCCCGCCTAGGGTTCGCTCTCCGCTGGCGGGCTCCCGCGAGGACGACGACTGGGGACCGTCGATCCCCACTAGATCTGATGGCCCCGGTTGCTCCTTACCCTTTCACCTGGCGGGCCAGTGGCTGGTCTGTGGCGGGTTATTCACCGACAGCGCGCCACCGTTGCCGCTGGGCCGGCCTGCCCCTGCATGGCCCGTCTTCCTCCCAGATCTGGCCCGAGATTCCCTCCCCCTTCTCTTTTATTTGTTTTTGCCAGATCTGAAGACTACCAGCTCAGTTTAAATCCAAATAAAAATGTAAAAGGGTTCAAAACCTTTAGATCTAAATTTTATCAAGTGCCTGGATGTCTTGCCTAACATGCAGACCCAGATCTGGACCAAATTGTGGTCTAAAATAATTAAGATAATTCATCTACCAGGATCTGTCCAGAACACTAATGAATTTCTCCAATAAGTTTGGTATATCCAAATGACCTAAATCCAATTGGTGATGAAAGGTACTGACTATACTCTTCATGTCCCACTAGACCCACCTTAGTTTGCTTCCCAGTTTGCAGTTAGCAAAAATATCAAAATCATAGACTTTCTGACTTTAGGAAATTCCCTAGGTCCAACCAAGTGAGGTTTGACCTAATTCCAACTCCCCTTGGACACACACAACCCTATCCTTCATAATCCAGCATCTCATAATTCTAGGAGTCCCTGTTAAATTTTAGTGAAGTAAACTCTTCTATGCATGATTTAATCACTAATAAAATCACTACAGTAGCTCTGCAACTCCAAAAAGGTTGATTCCAATTTCTACAGAAAGGTAGTCTCACTACCTATCATGTGTCCTTAGTATAAACTAAAGAGCTTCTGTAAAATAAATTTGATGAAAAAGACAAATCCCATCCAGTACTGTCTTTGGGAATTTTTCAAGGGCATTCTGGAAATTGTTTTGAGGTGATTCCAACTAGTCAAAAACCCCTCTCTTAGGTAGTTCCTAGATTTCAAATCCAAAGGCATATTTTCCCTAATGTCTACAAATCTTCCCCCAATCCAATCACATCAAACCTCCAATCTTCTACTGATGTTTATCATGTATTTATCATTTGCTTGTTGTATGGTTTGATGATTGTATACCTTATATTGATTGCAATGTTGTTTGTTTGCATGTATGATCGATAACGGCGATAGTTGCGATTGTGAGACGCCGAGAAGAAGGAAGCATCAGGGTTATCTTTATTATTGATGTATTGGTATTCTGGTATTCTAAGGAAGTCAAGGGACATCTCGCTGGTCACAGGCAAGCCACCCTTCCTGAACTCCTATATTAACCTACTCTTGTTTATCAATTGTTTTATATCTCGTTTATAAGCTGCACGATTAAAATTGCATGTTTTATTTCAAATTAAAGCGCGTGAGTAACTTGGCTCCTCCAAATTATGGATAAGTGTCCCTCAAGACACCTACACTATTGACACCTACTTTTACCCCTTTAGATCGAGGCTAAGGTGATTAGCATCTTCCCTCTTGGAACCCGCGGATTTTCAATGATAAAACTATTTTCGGTTTTACCCTACTACAAAGTTTTCAAAATAAAACCCTTGGAAAAAGGCATCATTTCTGAGTGGAAGTTTTACTAAAGAAGATATGAGGTGGATGAAGAGAAAGTCAAGCAAGAGAAAGAGAAGGGATGTTCTAAGCCAATGTCCGGAACAATTTATCCGTGCAACCACATTACCCCAGTCACTGGGGCTTAGCTCGTAGTTTGTGGTCTTTACCCGGGGCTGCTCGTATTCGCTAAAGGGGAGAAATCCCCTGAAATCCGGGCTGCCATGGGCAAGGTACCGGTGCAACAATTGGGACTCTCGCGGATGGTATGCTTTTTGGCTAGTACGGGATGAAGTTATTGTCACTATTGCTATCCGCGAGACTACGGTCTAGAGATAGGGGTCAGTACGGGAGGAAGGACCAGGGTCATCGTACCCCATACTCGTACCGGAGATAACAACCCAAAAGGAAAAGCCACCGTTGCTAGGGATGGACAAATGAAAAGTTTAAGTTTGATTATCCGAGCCCCTGTCTACCGTGTGTAGCAAGCCGTGGTTTTCTCCCGGCGGATGTATTGATTCTTGTGAGTAAAGTACACCAACTCTACAAAGTCTAATCTATTCGAATAGCCGTGTCCACGGTCAAGGACGGTTGGAATGGCAAGTGCTAGGAGGACCCTTCGGTTATGTTGTGATAAAAGAAAGGACGTGACTTGGTCACGAGGAAAGATAAGAACGAGTTTGGTTTTGACGAGTGATGGTCGAAGATGTTTAAAAAGGGTTTTACAACAAAACCGTTTTTAAATCTTTTTAGCAAGGGTGTGGAGATGTTGGATTTTCTAAAAGGAGGCCTATTTTGCAAAAACTCTTTTTCAACAAAGATGTAGAGATGCCAATGTTAGGTCTTTTAGAAAACAACTTAGTATAGAGCTATCTCGCCACAGCCAGATATGCATTATCTTATTACTCTTGTCTCGGTGGTTTGCAAGTACATTCAAAGTACTCACCGGCATTGTCCCTGGCTATTTACTTGGCCAGATTGCAGATGTTAAGAGAAGGAACGAAGGTGCTGACGTCTATGCGAGCTAGGCCGTCTTCCCAGTCAGTTGCATGTAGGTTAAGGCATGGGCTCTGCGCTGAAGACTTCCGCTACTTGTGTTGTAATCGCCATAATGGCCCCTTTGTAAGTTTGTACTCGTTACTATATGGATGTTGTAATGATACTAGTCGGTTATGCTCACGGCTCATGATCATGGGAACGTGAATTGTATGCATACCGGGTATTCTCGGACCGTAAATCCGGGGTGCCACACTTAGAATTTGATCTTCTGTAGAAGTTGTACACTTTACCCATATGACACAATCTCGTATTGACGCCACCAGTGGCCGCTGGATAAGTACACACCAAATAGAGTACCGGCAGATCGAGAATGTGACAAAGTGTTTCCATAGAAGTCCTCCCAATACATAATACTAGCACGTCTACCAGGCACCAATGTAAGGACATACTTCCAATATATAATTCTAGTTAACCTGAATAGGTACCAATGCAAGGGTCTTCCACTATGTAATTGACTAAGCCAGAGCCCATTTAGCATGTGGCTGTACATGGAAGCCACTGTACGAGAAACATGTTCAATCTCTAAGTCCCTGGTTGGTATTCTTCTAGTGCACACATGAAAAAGATAGCCATAGATATGGTTCCCTTCGTTGCCACCTTATTCACAACTGAGTATCCACATTCACTCAGGTGATTCATTGAGTACTTGTTTTATTATATAAAACATATATTTTTCCAACACTTCATATCATTATAACATGATCCACCCTGAAACTATAGCAGGACTAAGCATACTACAACTTATGATGTTTTCACTAAGTAAAGCCTAAAGGATATCCTATATAGGACATAGCATAGCATAGTACAATATTTTCCTACATATGCATTTCTACCAAAAACTACTACATGTATATAAAACAATGGGACATCATGATAGTGTCACTTGCCTTAGTAGTTTTTGGTGTTGGTACACTCTTCGCAGTAACACACTTGACAATCAACACAATCTATCAAGCAAAACAACCAAGACAAAACAATCACAAGATCAATACTAATGACAACACAAAAATCATGCAAAGTTTGCAAACATTCAAGATGGCAATTCTTATTGTACAAATTGTTATAACAAGGTTATGAACATTACTAAGTGATTTCTAAACATTTTATATTTTTAAGATTACAAATGCAACAATTTGTGCAATTGTAGCAATTAGCATTATTTTCTAACACTTGGAAAGGCCATTATCACTAAATAATTTCCACGGTATTATTTATACTAGACTAAAATTATATTTTTGTCTTACTAGACAGAGGGTTCAATATACAACCATTTTCAAAAGGATTCATTTAAAAATAATTTACATAACAATTTATATACTCAAAATACTCCAAAAAATGGTTTTATATAAAACGTGATTTTAACCGTTTCAAAAATACAAAATTATGTCTCCACTGTGTTCTACTCGTTTTTGTGAATCCATAGACATATTATTTGCTAAATTTGGATAAATGGAAATAAAGATATGATTTTTCAAGTTTCTATGGTCTTATGTCTAAAAATCCGAAAATAGGAATCCTAAAGAGCTCTAAGCTCCCTAGAAACAAAGGCTTCTGAGAGCTTGGGCATTTTTTTTCTCGAAGTTGACCCAACTGTAAGAAGGTGGTCATCAGGTCTTGCATGTTCCATCTGATTTGGGACCTGTCCGATCCAACTGAAGTCAGCTTGAAACCGACCTGGAATCAGTACCACATGCACCGCACCACACGGACACGGAAGGTTGGCAATACCACACACGCAAGCCCACCACCGTTCCCACCGCTCCAACCGCCTCGATCGCAACTTTTGTCAACCTGCAGGATACTCAGCAATGGCAAGTCGGCAGCCAGGAGAGTTCCAAGCCGGGCTTAGAAGCTGCGCCGGCAAGGTTTGCTCTGCCGCCCGTCCAACATGATCCTTTTTCTCGCGACCGCTTGCCATTCCTCCATTGCGTCCTCCACCGCTGCAGGGAGAGAAGACATTGGGTTATCGTTATTCCTCGATTCGCCCCCACATCCAGCAGATGCGTGCCCACGCCGGGAAGAGAGAGGGGAGGATGGAGGGGAGGTGAAGAACAGAGGATGGTAGGAGGAGCAGTGATGCTGATGGGATTAGGGGATGGGGAATCGGGGAGGGGAGTCCGATGTTGGGCTGGGAGAGAGGGGAGCAGCAATGGCGGTTGCGTATAGGTAGAGAAGGGAATATGAGATGTGGAGGGGAGGCGCTGGGGAGAGATGGTGTACGGAGGAAAAGATCTGGTTGGAGAATTTAAGATAGGGAGATGGATCAAGATACATGGAGAGACTCATAGACATAAAATCCGGGAGAAAGGGCAGGCCACGAGCGCCGCCGATGTGGTGTGTGTGATTTGTTCTAGCTGCTGCAGATTACTAGCTTGAGTGCATGCTCTACAGCTGCTGATGTTGATTGCTAGCTTCTATGCGTGCTCTGGTAACTGCTAATTGCTATTTATTGTTGGGATTTGTTTATGCTAATTGTTTTGTTGTGTCAAGATTCTGTTGTATAAAATGTTTGCGTTTAGGTGAGAAAATTCTGGTAGTTATAGAAAATATAGCAAATTCTGTAGAGAGCTCTCCAAATAAATATGGAGAGTCAAATTGGCCTCTTCCCATGGACTTGCTCTTACCCAGATCACCACCTCCCTCTTCTGCGACGAGGCATTGGCAGGCGACAACGACGTCCCGAAGCCTAGAGGAGCAGATGGCGCCGGAGCTGCAACGACACTAGGAGGCCCTCGAGAGGGACATTCATTACCTCCCATGTTTGCTTGACTACCTTGATCCTGCTGCTCTTGACTAGGTCCGCATCTCTTCCTTGGTTCCTATCTCGGCCCGATTCATGTTGATCTCGCTTGCTTAGAGGATGAACCTGGGAGCTGCCGGGTCATTTGCAGGTTGTAAATACTCCTTCCCTCTCCTCTCACTCCTCTATATAGTACCGATGATTCGATTTTCCTAGGAATCCTGGTCGTATATTTTTTGATTAAAGAAGATTGTTTTCCCCATGTTGTTTATATGTTTCTATTTTTTCCATGTTGCCCTGTGTGATGTGGTGGTTTATTTATTGTTTTGGTGTTCTACCATTGTGAATAATAAGACGATTAATAGAAAATATACTCCTTAATTTTCCATGGAACTATCTACAATTTGTTTTTCCTGTTGACCTCTGCTTTGAATATTTTCTAGTAAGCCATGTAAAGTAGTTCACACATAAAAAGGATTCTGTGGGTCATAGATATGCTTCTCAACAGTACTTAAGTTATTTATTATTTTTTAGATAAGCATTGACAACCATAGATTTTGATGTGCTGAACAATAGTTAATAAGGTATAATACCCTAGCTGGCTAGATGAGATGCAGAGTACCTGACATAAATAAATTCTACAATTGACTGATTATGTAGGTGCATATAACTAAATGCCTTTTGCTACCACGGAAGGAATACTTTTTTGTCTATGCTAAGTTTCCCAAAAACAAATGAGAAGTCGGAGTTGTGGAGGCAGCAATATTACAACTAGAGTTGAGATATCAAAAATCGATTGAGAGTACTTGGTGGTACGTATGTGCGCAAATTTTCTTGACATTTTATTTTCACCCGTTTCTTTATTTGCGTATTCAGTGTCAAAGAGATACATTTGTTATATCTGGTGATTTTCTGGTTTTGGGCGAAGTACACGCCAAAAAATGCAAAATATCAGGTGGTTTGGGGCTTAGGTAATTTTCTTCTTATGATGCTCTCATTTGATTATTCATGGTCCTGTCTAGATTGACAAGCTTTTGAATGAAAGGAATGCAATCTGTTTGTCCTAATCTAATATTCCATGTCTCGATTGGGGTTCAACTGTTATGAAGTTCTTCCTGTGTCTCTAAAATAGAGTAAAAAGATCATGTGTGTGTATGTAAAATAGAGTAAAAAAGTTCTTTTGGGTTTTACTGGTGCAACCGAATTGTAGTCCAGCTTGCAAAATTCATATGAGTTTTCACTAAGGATGGACACATTGGCCTTCAGTGTAGTCTCTTCTCACATTGATCCCATGTCTTCTTTGATAGGTCATAGTTGCACATTTAAACTGAAACTATTCTAGAATGGATGAACTGCTAGCGTATAGCAAGGCGATGTGTGTTTCTCTATTATCTTGTTTCAGAGATTAGTTGCAGTAGACTATCATGAATCTATTCAGGTTTTTCTCCTTTCAAATGCTCATTTTCTCTTTTTATGGTGATGGAACATGTTTTTTTTGCCAGTGAAAAATCTTATTTTTTGTTCTTGATGGTTCCATTCCCATGGACAGTTAGGTATCTTTATATAGACTAGCATTACTTCATATTCTCAATGCTGCATGTGGAATCAAACAAACAATCTTCTCAAAGGAAAAAAGTCTATTTGCTGCATTCTGGAAGAAACAAGGTGAGGGAGTTGTAAGTGCATGGGTTAAATTGACGCTGGCTGGGAAAAATTGAACTTCAATATTAGGTTCTTTGAGGAAGAAAAGAGAAGGTACTGGGGTGTCATGCTTCAACGTGAATCAGATATACTCCGTTGTCTGCCAGGGGATTCATAGATAATTGCCCATCTGCTGAAATGGCGGAATCGATCGCCAGTCAGCTAAGTGCCTGTGCTATCTTGCCACTTTATGCCAGGAAAGTACAGGATGTGAATGACTCTGCAACTTTTATTGGTGAACAGTTGGAGAGATTAGAAATCTCCTCCATTTGTTCCCTGCTTCTATATTGTATCTAAAGTGAACCGCTTTAGTAACAGGATTGCCATGAGCTACCTATATTAGGAAGAAAGTGAGGTACGGGAGCTTGTTTTGGATGGTGCAGCTCCTCCCGATATTTTGGACTAGACTAAGGGTGATTATAATCAAAACTCTGTGTTGTGATGTAATAAAACCTGAAGTTCAAAAAATAATAATTCTAAATGATGCCTTTGCATCTGAGTTATGTTAGATAGTGGTTGAAAAAATGTACTGTATGGAGTTTTCATGAATATTCAAAAGCAATGCACAAACATGTATATTATTGAGTTTCTTTACACCTTGTTCACTACTGAATTATGAACTGCCCGGTATAAACTTTGCCTTACTGCTTTCATGTGCAAGGAAAATGGTCACCAGGGTAATGATCAAATAAGATCATATTAGCCCTTGCATCTAGCACTGCATAATAGTGAACATTTTGTATTGCATCATATGTAAAGTATCTCCCTTGCTTACTAAATCATAAGCCTGCAGATTTTTGAAGGTGATGCAAGCAAGGGGAAGCTCACATGGTTTAGTATGAATCCTTACATGTTAGGACCATTCTTTCTTTGTTGTGCTAGGACCCCTCTTTCTACATAGATCTTTTAGGTTATTATCTGTTGAGTGTCACAAGTTCAACTAAATACGGGTGTCTAAATATTGTGTTGAACTACCTGTCTATTCAAGCACTTCCTTGCTATTTGATTTCTGGTTTGTACAATGCCATTTGACGAATGGTCTCGCTTCTTTTTTTGCAGGTGCGTTGGTTGGTATGAGGTGTTGCGGCTGAGTTTTGGCGGTGGGATTCCAAGGGGAGTTGGCCGGCGCTGGGCTGCAAGGAGTATCCGCAATAGCCACCAAGAGACCGGCTCTTTTTATTTTGTTGCACCTCTCCTCTCACCTTAATTTGGGCCAACAAAATTGGTGAGAAATCTGAATAGCATCAACTTGTTCTTGGTTTTGATTTCCTTCCTGTTAGTTTGAAAACAGTTGGGTCCATATTGTAATTCGTGAATTACTGCTCAATATTGTGCAGTCCGTGCCTTTTTTTTAATTCGCCTTCCATCACTGCCTTGAAAACCGTGGTGTGTCCATGAATAGTTGGGTCCTTTTGCTCCTAGCAAGCTCCCTCGGTTGTGGAGTCCAATCGACATGCTTCCTTGACTCGCAAAAAAAAACGACATGCTTCGGTTGTGGAACTTGACTTATTTAGAGCACTGCAAAATCACACATAGTACTCCCAAGCTTTGTACATGTACTCCTTTCGTCTAGAAATATAAGACATTTTAGCTTTGTGAAATGAATGTATCTAGACCCTTTTTAGTGTATAGATTCACTCCGGACCTCTATGAACCTATACACTAAAAGACGTCTAGATACATTCGATTCACAAAGCTAAAATGTCTTATATTTCTGAATGGAGGGAATACATAGCAAGTGCTACAGGTGTACACTGTGGCTTGTTAATAAGAAAATAGAATATTGGTGGACTCTGCTCAGATATTACATTGTTGTAATTTTAATATATTTTTTATTCATGTTTTTTGTGTCGATGTTTAGAGTTTTTCATATAGACCAGTCAACTTATTAATCAAAGGCATCTGAAAGGACATTAAAAATGATGTCATGTCCAATGGTCTAAGAGTTTTAGATGAGTGTAAAACCCTAGGCTAAATAACAATGATACACAGTCCCTCTTCTGCTATTGTAGATCTCTTAATTAATTCTTATTGTGAATGAATAGAGAGGTACTAAGTTTCCCAACACACAAGGAAAAACCCTCCGCCACCAAGCAATATGCAGGGAATAAACGCTGATTGTGAAAGAGGGCGCGGCAAAGCGCGCGAGGCCCTTTTAGTATATATGACACTTGGAAGATTCTGGTTGGAGGATACCCCTTTGTTTAAGTGATCTATGATGACCTTTAGATGAAGATCTAACGAACCAGGATAGCTCACTTGAATAACCCGTAGGAAAAGTTCGCTGGATTTGCGGGCATGGACTTGGCATTGTCGTTCCCGTCGCTAGAAACGTATCTGGAGTAGAAGAAGATGTGGGCGGCGTAGAGAACGTCGAGGCGGTGCTACTGCACGTGATTGAGAGGTTGTTCATCCCTAACGGTGACGACAATCCATGACTGGAGTACTGATGGTGTCGGGCGACGCGGAGAACTGCAACAAGATGATGCAAAATCATGTCGTGGAGGTAGCCAACGTCTAGGAACATCTTCTTGTAAAAGGAATCGACGAGATTCTTACCGAGGAGGATGCAATCTAGCGATGATCTCCAGTTTTAGGCTGATCTTGGCATGGTTCGTGTATATTCTACAGAGCTCCTCTCGAGAAATATTAGGAACAAGCGTGAAGGAGGAAGAGTAGGGGTACGTGCTGCTTCTCTCGGTTCGTCTTAATATGCTCTAGGGAGTAAGATCGGAGGGTGTATGCCGACGGGTGACGTATGGTTCACGAGGTTGATTTTCGAGATTAAGGAGGCTAAGTGGGAAATAAATTGTCTAGATGGATTCTCTATTGAATTTCGAATAACTCTCGTGTTGAAGTTGAAACGAAACACTCACTAGATTGAGTGCAATTCAGAGGGGAAGAAGTAACTGCCCTGAACATCTATAACGTGTAGGTGAACCGGCACGAGGAGGAAGATGATTGATGGCTATTTTGATCGGCTTTATGGGCCAGGGAATGTGGCCTAGGTCAAAATAAAGGAAGGAAAAAATAGAGTGGGATGGAGGGCTGGCTAGGCTGATTTCGGGTGGGCTGGGTCGGCTCTTTCTCTTTTTTTTCTTCAACGTTTTCTTCTTTTATTTTTCTGTTTTATTTTTTAGTTTTCAATTTTATTCAAATTTGTACCAAACCTTTATAGAAAATTTTATATAAAATGTAATTTGATAGTTTATTCCAATTAGAGTATTTAGAATATTTTTTAATAAAGTATAATTCATTTTAAAAAAAATTAAGCATGCCATATATGCCTAGTTTTATTATTTTTTATACTTTTTTATAAAAACCATATCTTTTGACTTAGGACTCCAAAAAGGTTCAAACCAATTTCCTTATCTTTATATTTTATTCTTTATCATAATCACTCATTTAAGAATACTTTTATTTAATTTTAGTCATTGCCTTAGGTTGACTTTATTTTTCTTCCTATATTTTCTAAATTTCATATCATTGTATCTAGAGCTTCAAATAGAGTCAAACTAATTTCTATGGTTTTATAACTTTTCTCTTTAACTTTTTAGCTCACTTAGGAATTCTTTTGTATATTTTAAATATGTAATATATCCAAAGTCTCATGTTGTTAAGTCGTCGTTTCAACTTTGAGAAGAAAGTTATTTCTCTTAGTTTTAACATGCAACCATGCATGCTTCATGATTTTGAGGTTTTGAAAACATGCATACAACTTCACAAGCAAAATTGTTTGATTTAACTTTTGTTTTGAAGGAGTAATATTAAATAGTCAAAAAGTTTTTTTCCCTCTGAATTTCCAAGACTTAGTTTTTCATTTTGTTTAAGTTTTTCCACATTTCAAAATTTGCAAAATTTTGGGATGTGACATAGGGGGCTTAGGGTTTAGTGAATTTTCAATAATGTTCGAGCTATATGCCTATATTCGTGAAATAGAAAGGCGTTAGCGCAATTTAATGGAAGTATCTCAAATTTTGATATATAAGTGCATGATGCCTGCTTGGTTCGGGTTTAGGGTCAAAGGGTTTAGGGTTTATGGGCTTAAGGTTTAGGTTTTAGGGCTTTTTTCAATAATTTTCATGCTTTATGCTTAGATTCGTGGAATGTAATGGCTTTAGCATAATTTAATGAAAGTATATCTCAAATGTTGATCTAAAAGTGGATGATATACCTGCTTATTCATGGTCGTTTAGGGGTTTAAGGTTTAGGTTTTAGGGTATTTTCAATAATGTTCAAGCTTTATTCTTAGATTCGTGGAATGGAATGGCGTTAGCATAACTTAATGAAAATATATCTCAAATGTTGATCTATAAGTGGATGATATACCTTCTTGGTCAGGGTCGTTTAGGGTTTTAGGGAATTTTCAACAATGTTCAAGCTTTATGCTTATATTTGTGGAACAGAATGGTGTTACCATAATTTAATGGAAGTATCTCAGATTTTGATCTATAAGTGCATGATACCTACTTGGTTAGGGTGTATGTGGGTTGACGTTTTAAGTTTTAGGTGTTGTTTAGGGTTGAGGGTTTGGGGAATTTTCAATAATGTTCAAGCTTTATGCTTATGTTCGTCGAATAGAATGGCGTTACCCAAATTAATAAAAGTATGTGAAAAATTGATCTATAAGTGTGCATATGATAGCTGCTTGGTCAGGGTTTAGGGGTTTAGTGTTTAGGGTGTAGGGTTTTGGGTTTTAGGGTTTAACTCGGTTTATTTAGGGATTTAGGGGTTTAGGGTTTTGGGAATTTTCAATAAAGTTCGAGCTTTATGCTTATATTCGTGGAATAGAGTGACTTGGCCATAATTTAACAACGAAAGCATCTCAGTTTTTAATCTATAAGTGCATGATACCTGCTTGGTCAGGGTTAGGTGATGAGGTTTTAGGGTTTTTAGGGTTTAGGGAGATAGGGCTTTGGGTTTAGGTTTTAGGGGGCTTAGGGTTTAGTGAATTTAATAATGTTCGAGCTATATGCATATATTCGTGAAAATAGAAAGGCGTTAGAGCAATTTAATGGAAGTATCTCAAATTTTGATATATAAGTGCCTGATGCCTGCTTGGTTCGGGTTTAGGGTCAAAGGGTTTAGGGTTTAAGGGTTTAAGGTTTAGGTTTTTCGGCTTTTTCAATAATGTTCAAGCTTTCTGCTTAGATTCGTGGAATGTAATGCATTTAGCATAATTTAATGAAAGTATATCTCAAATATTGATCTAAAAGTGGATGATATACCTGCTTGGTCATGGTCGTTTAGGGGTTTAAGATTTAGGTTTTAGGGCATTTTCATTAATATTCAAGCTTTATGCTTAGATTCGTGAAATGGAATGGCGTAATTTAATTAAAATATATCTCAAATGTTGTGGATGATATACCTCCTTGGTCAGGGTTGTTTAGGGGTTTAGGGAATTTTCAACAATGTTCAAGCTTTATGCCTATATTTGTGGAAGAGAATGGCGTTACCACAATTTAATGAAAGTATGTCAGATTTTGATCTATAAGTGCATGATACTTGCTTGGTCAGGGTTTAGGTTTTATTAGTGTTTAGGGTTAGGGTTTAGGGTTTAATTATGGGTTGAGGGGTTTAGGGTTTTAGTATCTAGGGGCTAAGGTTTAGTTTTAGGGGATTTTTAGGGTTTAGGGAATTTTCAGTAATGTTCAAGATTTATGCATATATTCGTCGAATAGAATGGCGTTGCCCAATTCAATGGAAGTATCTCAAATTTGATTTACAAGTGCATGATACCTACTTGGTCAGGGTTTAGGTTTTATTAGTGTTTAGGGTTATAGGGTTCAGAGGTTTAGTGTTTCAGGAACTTTCAAAAATGTTCAAACTTTATGGTTATATGCGTGGAATAAAATGGCATAATTAATTTTATCACAACACCAATTTTATGGTTCAAAGACTATATATGGTTCAAAGTCACCGAACCAATTTTATCACAAAGTATGAATTATTTGAAGAATAATGCCCAAGTTTCTTGAAATTTTCAAGTTCCCGAGCCAGTTTATCTCGTTTTAGCAAAAAATGTTCGAATTTTGAACTACAAACGATGGGAATATCTACGTCCCATAATTCTGGGTCACTAACAAGTGGGTCACTTGCATAGGGTCCACAAAGTGAGTGTAAGGCCGGTGGGGCGGGCAGGTAAATACACTTACTTAAGAAGGGCAGGGAACCAGGTCAATGGGGCGATGCACGTGGAAGAACGCAAAATTACCACCTATATCCCTCTATTATTGCATTCCTCCTCAAGTTCTTGTTTCCAGAGCAGGTATAGAAGAGGAATTATCATCCTAAAAAAGGTTTAGTATGTTTGGGGCTGGATGTTTGAATGGATGGGCGGGATATTTTGGTGCTCTCTCAAAAATTTTAAGCTGAAACTTCTAAGGTACGCTACTCTCACTCCCACTTGGGGGATTATGTCCTCGTCAGATAGACCTAGACGCATGTATGCTTTCGAGCATTTAATGAGTTGATAGACATCTGGCATCTTTCAAACAAGATGACCAAGGTCATAGCCACAATTGCTTTTTTACCTTCACATCCATAGTTGCTGGTACCTTGTCCATGTATTGTACTCCGTACATTGGATGCATCTTGGCCAATCAAGCTATGCTTACAAAGGGAAATCCAATTTTATTTTTCCAAGTGACAACATTGTTTTTGGTTGTGAAGCAACTTCAAAGATTATGGATCAATGTGACATCATGCCAACTGTCACACGAAGTACCATGTTTAATGGATGAACCCTATCAATCTTACTGGCTAAATTTTTGCGATAAATTGATAGTATGGAAGTTTACTAAAAACATGTCAATTTTGGTAACATGGTCTAGAGAAATGATGGATAAGACTCTAGAATGATGGAGAAGTGTTTATTGTACTAAGGACTATCAATAGTATCTTCTAGCATTAGATGCTGATAGAATGGAAAAGAAGATCCGACGACTAGCAATGTTGGGATTCATGAGTCTTGATCCAACGGTCAATATTCAAAGTGGTAAGATGAGATAAGATATGTCTCAAAATGCCACCTTCCATATTTCATACAAATTACTGATTTAACAGATAATTCAGGAGTTTCATGAATTTTCAAGTTTTCATGCTAATTTCTCCACTTTAACTAGTCATCTCCGTTTAGACAAAATTGTTCAATTTTGATCTATGGTCACTGACAGGGGGCACGTATATGGTGGTGCCCAAATCAAGGTAGGTCAGAATTTTCAAAGTTATCCCTCCCCACCCCTTCGCGTTGTGTTAACATCCACCCTCTGCCGCCTAGACCCACACCCCTTGGAAGCCCACAAAACAGACGCGCTCACCATCACTCCTCATCTCACCATCGTGTGCATGAAGAAGCTTTCCCTACCCGTCGGTGTTCTTGAGAAACATCGGTGGTCACGTGGATCCCACGACAGTCCTTCTATCTCTAGCTCGATATGGTTAGAAATTTATTTTCATTTCACCCGATCTGCCTCCTCAAATACGTAGTTTAATTTGTCCTTGGTCTACATGGTCATAGTTGATTTTAGGCTTGATCTATGTTCTTAAGTACCTTCGCCGATTATTGCTGTCAATATGTTTCCTCAAATGCATGGGAATATATAGTTTATGTACTCCATCTATTTGTTTTCTGCTTTTCTTTTACTAATTAAGAACCAATCTTGTATGTCATAATTAAAGAGATGGAGATATTTGGGATGCAGGTTGCTCCATTAGGCAGCCCTAAACATATCTTTGGTGTTGTACGATTTATTGAGTTTGTTAGAGATCATTGTGAAAAATCAGAAGTACATTGCCCCTGCTGCTTGTGTGTGAATCAGATGGTGTTGCCTTTCAGTATAGTGGAAGACCATATTCATATATTTGGTTAAGCATATGAACCGGGGTAAGAACATCTTTATCATCCAGATCAAGTAGGGGAAGCAGATGTTGATCATCTAGATAAACTGACAGAGGCAACTCCTGAGTATCTAGATCAACTTGTAGAAGGGGGAGGAGAGAAAAAGTGCAAGCAACATGAAATGGGTTTCATTTCAGGTACTTACATTATGCCAGATGACAAGGTACTATATCCATAGAATGGAAAATTTTCAGGTTGTGTGTCTTTGATGTTTCTCTTTAAATGTATTTGTTAATCTACTAATCGCAGAACCAGACAACCGAAGAGGACATTTCTGGATGGAGTCGAAGCAGGGCTGCTGATCATAAGGGGTGTACTTTTGGTGCCATATGTGCAGTCTCATGACCACTAGCCCAGCTTCAAAACTCTTGGGGTGCACCTAAGATCGCTCTAAATATATGTAGAGCTAGCAAATGATTGGTTCGCTACTGTCATAGTAGTATAATATGGAGCTACCTTATGATTTTTAGGCCTTTGTTAGCAGATCTGTAACTGGAAATTATTATGTACATTAGCAGAGTAGTATATATGGGTGTCTATGTGTGTTTCCTTCTTTTGAGGCTTCCCAGGAAGCTTTCGAGGCATCGAGCCGGTGCCCTATGCTGGAACAAACGCCGTCTTTTCCTTTGCCAGCCCTTCCCCTCCCTCAAATGTTGATCTTCAAAGTATATGTTGTCTAAGCTATAATGTACTTTGTTTCTGATATTAATATATTAGCTCTTTTGTTCAAAAAATCTCCGTGAGCCGAATCAGTTTGATTCGATACTGGGCGATTTTCTCTGTCCTGGGAGGGAAACATGGGACGATTTTTTGGTCCTGGGAGAGGAACACAAGACACCAAGGGGAAAAGGAGGAGGTTGGATATGGGTCCCGCATAATTTATTATCCCATGCCACGACGTGTTGAAATTTTTGCAAAAAACCCGGGAATCTATTCCCACCGCTCCCTTGACAATGTAGGAAAAGTGTAGTACTTATTCCTCTACTTCTAGTACTGTAGTAGTACTTGAGCGTTTCGTCGGGAAACCCCAAGAGCAAGGTGTGATGCAGCACAGCAGCAAGTCTTCCCTCAGTAAGAAACCGAGGTTATCGAACCAGTAGGAGGAAGGAAACTTCTCAAAGGTGTAGCAAGCAACGGGGAAACCTGCATAACACAAACTCAAGACTTTGCCCCTACTAACAGTGAGGTTGTCAATCTCATCGGTTGTTGTAACAAAGGATTAATTGTATGGTGTGGAAGCTGATGCTGGTTTGTAGAAAGTAAACAACAATAGTGGAAGATGTATCAATGGTAAAGATTGGACCGGGGTCCATAGTTCACTAAAGGTGTTCTCCTTAGATAAAGAGACATGGCATGCAAGGTAAGCAAATTACAGCAGGGCAATTGACAGGACTGAGCAAGGCATAACAATGCAATACTATACATCATGATCCTATGATATTCGATTGGGCAATACAACAAGATACATAGACTGCCATCCAACTTCATCTATTACTAGAAGTCCACCTTTGGGTTATCATCCGAACCCCCTCCAGTATTAAGTTGCAAGCAACAGACAACTGCTTTAAGCAAAGTGTGTAAGGTAAACAATCCACTTGTTCCATGAACAAGAGACCGTTGTTTTCTCCCTAGTGGCAACAACACATCTAAAACCTTAGAGATTTTTTTCACGTCCCTTGATTAAATAGAGACATGAACCCACTATCGAGCATAAATACCCCTCTTGGAGTCACTAGCAACTACTTGGGAAAGATAGCTACTAACAACGGAGAGCATGCAAGATCACAAACAACACAGACATGATAGAATCAATAAGACAAAAACATTAATCAATCTGACATAGTAATCTCCATATCCATCAGATCCCCACAGACACAACATGCATGATTACAAATAGATGAGATCTTGATCATGAACGGAGCTCACAAGATCTAGACATGAAAGCACAAACGAGGAGATACAACCATCTAGCTACTACATGGACCCGTAGTCCAAGGTGAAACTACACACGCTTCATACCGGATGCTGAAATGATGAAGAAGAAGGCCTCCGGGATGATCTCCCCTCCGGCAGGGTGCCGAGAAGAGCTTCAGATCCCCCCGATCTAGGGATGATGGTGGCGGAGGCTACAAACAGTTTCGTGGAATATTGATCAAGTACTTAGGGTTTAGGCATAGGGGGCTTCTTATTGGCGAAGAGGCGAGGAAGGAGGGCGGCCAGGAGGCCCACACCCTGCCCAGGCGCGACCTAGGGTGGGTCCGTGCCTGGGGGTGTAGCTGCCATGTGGCTCCCCTCTGTCTCTCCTCTAGACTCCGTGTTCTCCTCGATGAAATATTGACTTTGGCTTTTGTCCTGTCCAATTCCGAGAATATTTCCTGACTAGCTTTTCTGGAACCAAAAACAGCAAAAAAAACAGGCAACTGGCACTGTGGCAACTTGTTAATAGGTTAGTACCAGAAAAAATATAAAAAGCACCTCAAAGTGTGGACAAAGCAAAGCAAAGTAGATACTAAACAAGCATGGAACATCAAAAATTATAGATACGTTTCCGACGTATCAAGCATCCCTAAGCTTAACTCCTGCTTGTCCTCGAGTAGGTAAGTGATAAAAGAATAATTATTGAGGTGACATGCACCATCAAAACCAAGATCAAACCATTTGCAAGCATTGAAAGCTGGGATCAAAGAACTCTAAACATGAGCATGAAAGATGGAGTTCTAACAGTAAGACAAAGTAACTATGCATGCAACATGAAAGGCTACAAACAAAGATCATGAATAACATGCATTGAAAAACGTTTGTTTGTTTCACATACAGAAAACATGGCATAGTGGCATTCAGCTTGTCCCTCATGGGGTAGAAAATAAATGCATAGGACACCTTCAAATTCATAAGAGTGACTAGATACAAATAGCACAAGAACAAGCAATATCAACAATATGCATCAATCAATAAGATTTGGGACAATGCACACAGAACTAAGAATGGCAACTATGCTCTCTTAACTGGTGCCTAAAGGTAGAAGTTGGAGACTCAATATAATAGTGGAAGAAATTCCCCTCATAAAGGGAAGTAGGGATTTCAAGTTTCAAAAAGAGCTTCCAAAAATTATGGTACTTGTTAGCTTTCAGCCCTCATTGCCCCTATCATAAGCATCTTGAAGTGATTAAGGTTAAAGTGAACGAACTATGGAGTATATGCTTGACAAAGTATAAGTTAGCAATCTCATGTCCCTTGAATATGAGGGCCGCACCGCATGCTACTCAAATTTAGTCACCTGTAAGTTCTTGGCATAGTTAGTACATGTGTATCATAGAGAACCGCCAACGGGGTACCCCTTGCACATGGTACAGTAGCTATCCCATAACCGAAATGATAAGGCAAGCAGACAATGAGCATCTCAGTTATCTTTTGTTTGCTATTTGCATAGGTTTTTATTGAGGATGCTTCACAGATTGCTCATTATGGTGATGCTGCAAGTTTCCACCATGATTAGGCATGGCTTAGGATAGCGTCCCAGGAGTTTCTCTAACACAAAATACATAACTCCATGGACTTACAAGCTCCCTTTTTATTTCACACCAGCGACATCCATAGATAAAAGAGCATTATATCAACTGTGTACAAAGTACAAGTGCAATGTTGAAAATGTTCCCCATGACAGCATGGTTCTGCTAATTCCAATGTATAAGTGCAAGCATATACGACATAGATGACACAATGGTTCAAGTTTATTAGGGGCAAGAAATATAAAGTGTGCCATCAAGTTCGTGAGAGCTTTAATCACTAAGTTTTCACATAACAAAATACTTTTTAATTGGAAGATAGCTGAAAACAAGAATATACTTGGAATGGTGTAACACACCATGCATAGGAATTTATAGTGGACACTTTGGAATAACTTTGTTTCTTGGGAGTTGGAAGCATGAGTAGAGCTTACTCATACAAGTGGAGGCTAGCAAAAGACTGGGAGCAACCAACTAAGAGAGCAATAATGGCTGTAATCATGCAGAGCGACAAAACATTACTAATCAAAGCATAGAGTGGTACTACAAGTCAAGGACTAGATGATCATAGAGGCTATGGTGACTTGTTCATAGTCATAACATGGTGTTAGCATGTTCCAAGTCAACTCAAACAAAGCATCAAAGGAGAATACCACAATACTATGCTTTTGCATGCTAAAACAACACATGATTCTTTCAAGGCACACTAATCAATCCCAATTGTTTGTAACAAGTCATGCTACAGCAATAATCACTAAGCATAAGGTCAAAAAAACACCTAGCATGACATGCTAAAGTCTAAGTCACAGTCAAAGCAAGCTCCTCTTGCACTATTCAAGCAAGAACTTTCTACTCTTCCAACACCAATCAACTTATTTAAAACAACACAGCGTGAGCGGGGGTCCAAACTAATTTATTCAAGCAAACTAAGCATTGAAAAAGAAAACTAAGACGCTCCAAGAACAACATAACGGTGCATGAAACAATAAAAACGAAGTGTCTAGAAGGACCTGAGTTTTTTATTAAGGAATACGGGGATGCCTTGGGCATCCCCAAGCTTTGACGCTTGTACCTCTTGGATATTTCTTGGAGTGACACCGGGGTGGCATCCACAATCTTGATCTTTTGTCCATTCTTCATATCATTACTTCACTCTCTCTCTACACCTGGAATTTTTCCTTCATACAAAACTTCACACAATCTTCATTAGCAACATTAGTGTATTCAAAATATAATAGACCCTTGGGTTTAGCTTTAGAATAGAAAAACTTTCACTAAAAACACAAGCTACAATAGAAACTCCTTCAAAAATATCAATTTCCCAAAAAGAACCCAAAAAGGAATCAATAAGAAGCAAATGCAAATAATGGCAGAAATCTGTCAAAACAGACCAGCAGGTAGAAACCGATTTTTTCGAAGACCTTCTGTTGCTCAAATAAAAAGTGTTGAACTAACGAAAGTTATCTAACATACTGGGAGATGTATTTGTAATTTTTTAGCTCAATACTACTTATAGAGACTCCTCGCGAATTTTTATGGTGGATGACAAAAATCTGTTTCGGGACAACAACTCCCCAAATCTTACTTCCCTCTCATTAGAGGTCATTCTTGGCACAAAAAGTAAACAAAAGGGATAAGGAGAGGTCATTACTGAGGTAATAACTTCTAAGATTTAAGAAAACTCTTGGGTTATCTCCCAACAAGTACTTTTCTTTAACGCCTTTAAGTTAGGCTCAAGAAGCAAGAAATCAAGTATTTTCAAATGAAGAAGCATTAACATCAAACCTTGATTTCAAAGGAGAAGCAAAAAGCAACTTATCTCTCCTCATAGGGAAGTGTTAAATACCTTTCTTGAATGAAAATTGATATTTAATGGTGCCTTCTTTCATATCAATGATGGCACCAACAGTTCTAAGAAAAGGTCTTCCCAAAGTAATAGGGCAAGAAGCATTGTATTCAACATCCAAAACATAGAAATCAACAGGGACATAAGCATTGTTAACCATAATGAGAACATCATTAATACTCCCCATGAGTTTCTTCTTAGAATAAGTGGGACATCCAAATAACAATCTTCCAAAGGTGGCAAATCAAGCATTACATAAATCTTCCTAGGCATAATAGAGATACTATAACCAAGATCACATGAAGCTTTGAGATCAAAGTCATTCACTTGCATATTTATAATGGGTTCCCAACTATATTCTACTTTCCTAGGAATAGAAGCTTTTTGTTTTAACTTCTCTTCCTTAATTTTAACAAGAGCATTTGTAATGTGTTTGGTGAAAGCAACATGCATATCACTAGCATCATGACTTCTAACAAGTTTTTGCAGGAACATAATCACTTCAGAAATATTGCAACCATCAAGATCAAACTTAGCATCACTAGTAGTAGAATCATTAGGCTTAGGCATTGTAGGAGGAGGAATAAGGACTTCTTGTGGTTTAGTGGCATCCATATTGGTGGTGATGGTGCACACACTATTGTTTCTATCAATTTCAGCTTCCCTCTCCCAGTTTGCATGAAGTTGGGCTAATAGTCTAAAATTTTCATCAATAGTAACTTGTATGGCATGAGTAGCAGCAAAGGTACTTTCCATGGTTTGAGGTTTAGCATCCATTTTATTAATCAAAGAGGATTGTGCTTCAGACAAAGAGGAAATATTTTTCGCAACATTCAAAATCTTTTCCTCAACAGTCTTGTTGAAAGTGGTTTGTTTACTAATAAAGTCTTTGAGCATGACTTCAAGTTCAGAGGGGGCACTTCTAGTATTGTTGTAGGAGTTTCCATAGGTATTGCCATTATTAGGAGGATAAGGCCTATAATTGTTGTTACTACCAAAATTGTTCCTATAGGTATTGTTGTTGAAATTGTTGTTTCTAATGAAGTTCACATCAACTTGCTCTTCTTGAGAAACCAGAGAGGCTAAGGGAACATTATTTGGATCTAAAGGACCTTTCCCATTAACAAGCATAGCCATGATAACATCAATCTTATCACTCAAAGAGGAGGTTTCTTCAACAGAATTTACCTTCTTACCATGTGGAGCTCTCTCAGTGTGCTATTCAGAATAATTAACCATCATATTATCAAGGAGTTTTGTTGCAGCACCCAAGGTGATGGTCATAAAGGTACCTCCAGTAGCTGAATCCAACAAGTTTCTTGAAGAGAAGTTCAAACCTGCATAAAAAGTCTGGATAATCATACAAGATGTAAGTCCATGAGAGGGACAATTCTTAACCAAAGATTTCATTCTTTCGCAAGCCTGAGAAACATGTTCATTATCAAGTTGTTTAAATTTCATAATATCACTTCTCATAGATATAATCTTAGCAGGAGGGTAGTACTTTCCAATAAAGGCATCTTTGCACTTAATCCAAGAATTAATACTATTTCTAGACAAGGATATCAAACATTCTTTAGCTTTTCCTCTCAAGGAAAGGAAACAACTTGAGCTTAATAATATCTCCATCTATGTCCTTATACTTTTGCATCTCACAAAGTTCAACAAAGTTATTGAGATGGGCAGCAGCATCATCAGAACTAGCACCAGAAAATTGCTCTCTCATCACAAGATTCAACAAAGCAGGCTTAATTTCATAAAAGGTAGCATCAGGAGTAGGTGGAGCAATAGGAGTGCTAAGGAAATCATTGTTGTTTATGCTAGTGAAGTCACACAACTTGGTGTTTTCAGCAGAGTTCATTTTGGCAAAAGTGGAGCAAGCCAACAACAACATCAACTAGGGCAGGGACTAATTTTTGTGTGTTTTTGATAAGAGAAAGCAAACCAAACTAAACTATTTTTTTTGGAGTTTCTGATAAAAAGAAGCAAACAAAACCAAGAAAAAGAAACTAAGCAAACCAAAAACAAAGTAAAGAGAAAGGTTGAGAAGGACTCCTCTTGTGAAGACGTCCTTAGCCTCCCGGCAACAACGCCAGAAAATCTTGATGGTGCTGCGTCAACGTGGGAGCGCTTCGTCGGGAAACCCCAAGAGAAAAGTGTGATGCAGCACAGCAGCAAGTCTTCCCTCTGTAAGAAACCGAGGTTATCAAACCAGTAGGAGGAAGGAAACGTCTCAAAGGTGTTGCAAGCAACGTGGAAACCTACACAACACAAACTCAAGACTTTGCCCCAACTAATAGTGTGGTTGTCAATCTCATCGATTGATGTAACAAAGGATTAACTGTATGGTGTGGAAGGTCATGGTGGTTTGCAGAAAGTAAACAGTAACAGTGGAAGATGTATCAATGGTAAATATTGGACCGGGGTCCATAGTTCACTAGAGGTGTTCTCCTTTGCTAAACAAACATGTCATACAGGGTAAGCAAATTATAGCAGGGCAATTGACAGGACTGAGCAAGGCATAACAATGCAATACTAGACATCATGATCCTATGATATTCGATTGGGCAATACAACAAGATACATAGACCGCCATCAAACTGCATCTATTACTAGAAGTCCACCTTTGGGTTATCATCCGAACCCCCTCCAGTATTAAGTTGCAAGCAACAGACAGCTGCTTTAAGAAAAGTGTGTAAGGTAAACAATCCACTTGTTCCATGAACAAGAGACCGTTGTTTTCTCCCTAGTGGCAACAGCACATCTACAACCTTAGAGATTTCTGTCACTTCCCTTGATTAAATAGAGACATGAACCCACTATCGAGCATAAATACCCCTCTTGGAGTCACTAGCAACTACTTGGGCAAGATAGCTACTAACAACGGAGAGCATGCAAGATCACAAACAACACAGACATGATAGAATCAATAAGACAAAACCATTAATCAATCTGACATAGTAATCTCAATATCCATCGGATCCCCGCAAACACAACATGCATGATTACAAATAGATGAGATCTTGATCATGAACGGAGCTCACAAGATCTAGACAAGAAAGCACAAAGGAGGAGATACAACCATCTATCTACTACATGGACCCGTAGTCCAAGGTGAAACTACTCACGCTTCATACCGAAGGCTGGCATGATGAAGAAGAAGGCCTCCGGGATGATCTCCCCTCCGGCAGGGTGCTGAGAAGAGATTCAGATCCCCCCAGATCTAGGGACGATGGTGGCGGCAGCTATAGACGTTTTCGTGGAATATTGATTGGGTACTTAGGGTTTAGGCATCGGGGGCTTATTATAGGCGAAGAGGCGAGGCAGGAGGGTGGCCAGGGGGCCCACACCCTGCCCAGGCGTGGCCTAAGGTGGCCCGCGCCTGGGGGTGCAGTCGCCCTGTGGCTCCCCTCCGTCTCTCCTCTAGACTCTATGTTCTTCTCGATGAAATATTGACTTTGGATTTTGTCCCATCCAATTCCGAGAATATTTCCTTACTAGCTTTTCTGGAACCAAAAACAGCAGAAAACAGGCAACTGGAACTGTGGCAACTTGATAATAGGTTAGTACCAAAAAACATATAAAAAGCACCTCAAAGTGTGGACAAAGCAAAACAAAGTAGATACTAAACAAGCATGGAACATCAAAAAATATAGATACGTTTCAGACATATCAGTACTACTACTCCCCCTACCCATCCTTTTCTCTTCCGACCAGCAACCTCCAATCGCTAGATCCCATCATCAGGCAAGCAAGCAAGTGTCACCTAATCGGGATTTGTTCACCTAATCAGGGTATTTTCCCTCCCCTGCTCTGATCGATTGGGCCATTGGGGGTGGGGGTGGGGGTGGAGGTGGGTGGGGTGGGGGTGGGGTGACTGGTTTACTTTGGATTCGGGATCAAGGCATAGTCACCATTGTTCTGATTGGGGCATTTGGTCTGGTTCCAAGTCGCTGCTCTTCACTTTGTAACCTTTAATTTCTACTAATGTGCAATGGATTTTGCATCAGATTTTGTATGGAGAACTCTGGGTAAGTGGTGCGCAGGCCACTATGCACAATGATGGTCTTGTCAGTTCCCTTAAAAGTTTCTAAAAAAGGTAATGGAGCATCATATTCGTTGTGTTATTCCATTCTTTCCCATGCTGAAAGTGGTTGTCTACAACCTGGATGTGTCCCTGTAGCTAGTTTAGGATTGATCGAACCATCATTGGTTCAGTTGTACAGAGATACAAATAGAGAGTACACGTGAGAGGAGTGTGATCCTACTTCTGTGGAGCTAACTAGAGAATAGGGGAAGAGGTTACAACTAAGACAATAAACGCACAACATTTATTCAACACCCCCCGCAGCCTGAACTACGCTCGGAGTGATGTTTAGGCTGGACCGAAACTCCTCAAATACAATAGTTGGCAGTCATTTAGTGAAGATGTCCGCGAACTGAGATGTGGGAACATGAAGGACTCAGACTTCACCAAGAGCCACGCGATCACGGACAAAATGGAGATCAATCTCTATATGCTTGGTCCGCTGATGATGAACAGGGTTGGATGTCATATACATGGCGGACACATTGTCACAATAAACCACCGTGGACCGAGATGGGGGGTGATAAAGCTCATGAAGGAGCTGTCGTAGCCAACAAGACTCTGCAATGCAATTTGCCACCGCCCGGTACTCTGCCTCGCCGCTGGAACGGGAGATGGTGTTTTGGCGACGAGATGAACAAGAAACAAGATTATTGCCAATGAACACACAGAAACCAGAAGTAGACTTGCGAGTGTCTGGACGGCCGGCCCAGTCAGCATCAGAGTAAGCAATGATGTCCATAGGTGATGCCTTCTGTAGTTTCAGACCAAAGTGAGATGTGCCCTTGACATACCTCAAGATGCGCTTGATCAGCTGATAATGTGTATCCCGGGGAGCATGCATGAATAGAAAAACCTGCTGAACCGCATAAGCAATGTCTGGGCGTGTGAGGCAAAGGTATTGCAGGGCACTAGAAAGGCTCCTTTATAGGCTCGGGTCTGAAAAGGGAGATCCATCCATGGCAGACACTTTGGCCCGAGTGTCAATAGGTGTGGTGATGGGATGACATTTCGACATTTTGGCCCGCTCCAAGATCTCCAGCGCATACTGTTGCTGCGAAAGAAACAACCCCTCATGTGTGCGGTGAATGTTGATGCCGAGAAAATGATGGATGTCGCCGATGTCACTCATGGAAAACTCGTGCTTGAGCGAAGAGATAATCTGGTGGAGTGTGGTGGTATTGGCAGTGAGGAGAATGTCATCAACATACAACAACAAATATGCAGTGGACGAGGTTTGGTGAAGAATGAATAAAGAGGAGCCACACTTGGACGCGACAAAGCCAATGGATGTAATGAAATGGGTGGAGCAATGTAACCAAGTGCGGGGTGCTTGTTTGAGGCCATAAAGGGATTTGTGTAGACGACACACATGGGAGGGATGAGCAGCATCAATGAAACCAGAGGGTTGCTCACAATATACCGTCTCCTGAAGATGCCCATGAAGAAAGGCATTTTTACGTCCATTTGGTGAATAGGCCAATCATGAGATGTAGCAATGCTGAGGACGGTCCGAATAGTTGCAGGTTTGACCACAGGTCTGAAGTTTTCCCCATAGTCCACGCCATGCTGCTGGGTGAAACCTCGAACGACCCAGCGTGCCTTGTACTGAGCGAGAGTGCCATCAGGGTGCAGCTTGTGCCGAAAGATCCATTTGCCAGTCACAACATTTACACCTGCAGTACGAGCAACCAAAGGCCAAGTGTCATTCTGAATTAGGGAAGTATATTCATCAAGCATAACAGCGTGCTAGTTAGGGTCTTTTAGTGCGGAACGGTAGGTGGAAGGAAGGGGTGAAATATCGGAAGAGGAGGAGCTATGCAAGGAAAAATGTCGTTTGGGAATGCAATAGCACGTTTTCCCGTGGGTTACCATGGGGTGCGTGTTGCTGGGTGGGTGTACCAGGCAAGCGTGGGAGGGAAGAGGCGGTTGAGGTGGCGAGGCGGGACTGGGCGAGGGATCGGGTGGGGTCGGTGGTGGGGGCGGGAGCTACAGCTGGGTGGGGCGAGGGGAGCTAGCGTGGGGAGCTGTGGGCGTTGTGGCGGGTGGAGAGTGTCTCGGGGTGGACGCGGTAGTGTGTGGTGGGGTCATGGGCGGGGCCGGGGCTGGTGCGGCAGTGGGCGAGGGCGTTTATGCCGGGGCAGGTGGCGAGCAAGGAGAGGCGGGCCGGTACGAGGTTGTAGGCGCACGGGATTCGATGGGGATTTGGCTGGCAGGGGCGCTGGTTGCCGGATTTTCTACGGGGAGAGAATCTGTAGGCACAGAAAAATAAGGAAACAAAGCCTCATCAAAAATAACATGCCTAGAGATAAAAACGCGTCGGGAGGTGAGATATAAACACCGGTATCCTTTGTGTTCCCATGGGTACCCGATGAAAACACAGCGCACGGAGCGAGGAGCCAATTTGTGTGGAGTTTGAGCATACAGGTTGGGAAAACAGAGGCACCCAAAAACCCGTAGGTGATCATAGGATGGGGCACGCCATAAAGGCGATAATGGGGCGTGTCGGAGTGAATGGCTCGGGACGGACGAAGGTTGAGGAGATGGGTAGCGGTGGTGGAGAGCTTCGACCCAAAAATCAGGTGGTAGATGGGCTTGGAGAAGGAGTGTGCGAATGATATCATTTGTGGTGCGAAGGAGACGCTCAACCTTACCATTCTGGGGAGACGTATGGGGGCAAGAGAGGCGGAACGAAACACCATGAGCGGCAAAATATTGTCGGAGAGTGGCGGTCAAAAATTCTCCCCCGTTGTCACATTGCAGGCAACATATGTTGGCGCTAAATTGAGTGCGTATGAACTGAAAGAAATTCTGTAACGTGGCACATGTATCTGATTTATTACGCAATGGAAAAGTCCAAGAATAATGCGTGAAATCATCTAGGACAACAAGATAATATTTGTAGCCTGAAAAACTAACAATCGGAGATGTCCACAAGTCACAATGAACAAGTTGAAAAGCAGCGGTGGTACGGGAAGAGGAGGTGGGAAAGGGTAGGCGTGGCTGGCGACCAAGTTGACAGGCTTCACAAATTGGGGATGGACTAGTGGTTTTCTTATTACATGAAAGAAAATCAGGGGAAATGCTTGCTAAGGAGGCATTGCTGAGATGCCCAAGTCGTCGATGCCACAAGTCTCCGGTGGAAGTGGTGAGGGCGGTGGGGAGAGAGTCCTTGGTGCCGAAGAAGGGGTACAGATCGCCGTCACTATTGCAGCGAAGGAGCGGTGTCTTGGTGGCTAGGTCCTTCACAGAAAAACCAAAAGGATCAAACTCAATAGAAACATAATTGTCACGGGTAAATTTGCGCACAGATATGAGGTTTTTAACAATGGGAGGAGAGACCAATATATTTTGGAGGTGAAAAGGAAGATGAGAAATTTGGGCAGATCCAACGGCAATGATGGGAAGTTGAGACCCGTTTCTGACAGTGATATACTGAGAATGCAACCCTAAAGGAGAATGAGAAGTGGTCAGGTTGCCCAGCTTACCGGTGACGTGGGATGAGGCGCCGAAGTCGAGGATACACTCGGGTTGAGGGTACGTGAAGCCGGAGTTGCTGGTGGCGGCATGGAGCATGGCGGCGTGGTCGTAGGAGTATGGCGCAACTGGAGCAGGGGCAGGGGCGTAGTATGGAGACGGGGGTCTACAGGTGCTGGTGCTGTCCGGCATACAACACCAGGTACACCTGGGACGGAGCACCAGGGCGGGCCCCAAGCATGCCCATGGCGTTCGGGGGCACCCAGGTGAGACGGGACGACGTGAGAGGGGCACCGACCGGCACAAAATAGCCCACCCAGGGGGTCTGAGAGGCGCCACCGCGACCTCCATAGAAGTCACCGGAGCCGCGTCCGCCAGGTTGGCCGCGACCACGGCCACGCCCGCCACCGCCGAACTGGGGGTGCTGGCCACCGCCGTTGAACCCGGGGATGGGGTTGTTCCCCCGGTAGTTGGGGCTTACACCGGGAATGTGCGCGGGCCCGCTGTGGGGCTGACCACCCCCGTTGTTTCCGCCTGTGGCGGAGCTACTGCCACGGTCACCACTGCCGTGGGCGACGAACACAGGGGTGGACGGCGATTAGCGCAGGTCGATCTCGACAAGTTGGATCCGGGAGACGGCGTCAGAGAAGGAGGGGAGATTGATCTTGAGGATCTCCGACTGGAGTTTGTACTGGTCGCCAGGGCCGTCGAGAAATTGCAGGTCGAGATCGCGATCGTCCAGGGGGCGGATGTTGGCCGCCAGATCATCAACGATGGCTTGGAGCTTGCTGGCGTACACCGCGATGGTCATGTCCCCGCGTGGAGTGGTGCGGAGATGCTTGCTGAGGAAGAGGTACCGCAAGGATTCGTTGGCAAGGAAGAAGCGGTGAAGACGCTTCCACGTGGTGCCGGCCAGGCCGTCGCCGCCCTGGACGAGACGGTGGAGATCATCGGTGAGGGTGGTCATGATCCAGAGGGAGATATGAATGTCGACGGCGCGCCAGGTATTGTCGGGAACGTGAGGGGCAGCTGCCTCAGTCACGTGATCCATGGCGTCTTACATGGTAAGAAGGAGGACGAAGGTGTGTCGCCATTTTGAGAAATTTACGCCCGTCGAATTGATTTGGTATTTGATGTAGTCGGTGATTTGAATGCCGAGAATGGGATAGGAGGGTTGGGTGGTTGGTAGCTGAGAGGGGAAGACCAAGGCGGAGGGAACGCCGGAGGTGGGAAGCACAGGGAGGTTCTCAGAGGAGCCGCGGAAGTTCAGGGGATCGGCATCTGGAGGGGTTGGCGGCGCATGCGGCATTGGGCGACGCGCTGGAAGAGGGGTGGAGGGATCCAGATCGAGAGAAGTAGGAGCTGGTGCACTGGCGGATGCCGACATGGTGGATGAGGTGGAGGTAGAGGTGGTTTCCATGGCGGCGGGAGGTGGGAGAGAGAAGACGATGAAGGAACTGATACCAATTGAAGGGATACGGGTAGGCTACACTAGCGCAAATCAAAATTTTCTACCGCGTAAACCAGGAATACTATTGTCATAGATCACGGGATTACCACTAGACGCGCGGTTGCGGAATTGAAGAAACGCGTTGAGGCAGTGCAGACGTTCCACGTCTCCTCCTTGTTCTCGTCCCACGAGCAAGTCCCCTTGCGCGGCTCGTCCAAGTGCCACATATGCAGCACCTCCGAGGTATCCACACGTGCGGGGTGGAAGCGTCAGACACCGGAGTGCTAGGTCCGCGCGTGCAACACAGGCGTGAGGAGTGGCAGCTGGGGGAATGGTCTAAGGTCTAACCCTGGTCAGCTCGCCCCACCCTCTCTTATATAGGCGTCCCTAGTGGGCTTCTACATTAGCAGCCCATTAGTAGCCTAAGCCTGGTTTAATTCGGATCTAATCCTCATTAGGCTTCCAGCCCCTTAAGTGTGTGACCCTATAGGTTCATATACATGTAGACATGACACAAATACACTTATTGTATCAATAGTTGGTAGCGTCCTCTAGCAAGACGTGCCAACTCCTAAACGCATAAAAAGATCATATCGGACGAACCATCAGAAGGTTTAGTACATGTATTTACCTTTGCCTCACAATATTTGGTCTAGATCCAAGCTGACCTCTCTTTATCGATACCGTAACTCGTAATACCTTTACTAGGTTAACTCTTAACCTTATGTAGCATGACCATGCATTTCTGGATCCGATCACTCGAGGGGCCCAGAGATATCTCTCTCAAGTAGAGAGGGGCAAATCCCATCTTGATTGACCATGCCTTGCAGCATGCTTCAGGACAAACCCGAAAGCTACCTTTATAACTACCCAGTTACGGTGCAGCGTTTGATAGCCCCAAAGTAGGTCGATCTACATCTCAAGTACATGCGACAATCTCAGGTCTAAGGACAAAACGTACACGATGTGTAGAGAGAGAGCTGCAACTAATTGCCAGTCTCAAGTTGGGTCAGTCCAACCCCATGTTCATAACATGTGTCCACATCATTGGTTTGACATCTCCATGTCTATGACTTGCGAAACATAGTCATCAACCAATCGATGTGCTAGTCTAATATTCACGTGTGTCCTCACATGAACTCCGACTAGGGACAACTCTTAAATAACCATACAAGTAAAGAGTTTCACAAACAATTCACATAATTCCAATCAATAAAAGTTGCCTGATATGGATATTCAAGGAACAATACAATAACTCATGGATACATAAGAAATATAATCATCTCTATGATTGCCTCTAGGGCATATTTCCTTCAGTCTCCCACTTGCACTAGAGTCAATCTAGATTGTATCTAATAGCTATTGCTCTTGCGTGCGCCTCATGGGTAGGCTGCGGGATTGGCTTTGTAAGAGGATCAGCAACATTTGAGTCCATATGTATTTTGCATATCATGACACTACCATCCTCAACGAACTCTCGAATCTGATGGTAACGCATACGAATATGTTTGTTCTTCTGGTGCTGTCTAGGTTCCTTGGCTTGTGCAATAGCACCATTGTTGTCACAATAAACGTCCATAGGATTGGACGCACCCTGAACCACACCAAGAGCGATCAGGAAATTCCTAATCCAAACAGCTTCCTTTGCAGCCTCCGAGGCGGCAATATATTCAGCTTCTGTTGAAGAGGAGGCCACCGTATCTTGCTTGGAACTTTTCCAACTCACAACACCACCATTCATGACAAACACATAACCAGATTGCGATCTGGAGTCATCTGAGTCATTAAGGTAACTCGCATCTGTGTAACCCCTTACACTGAGTTCATCCTCACCTCCATAAACTAGGAACACATCCTTAGTCCTTTTCAAGTACTTAGGAATGTTGTTTACCGCTGTCCAATGACCTTCACCTGGATCAGCCTGGTATCTGCTCGTAACACTTAGAGCATAGGAAACATCTGGGCGAGTACATATCATTGCATACATGATGGATCCAATAGACAAAGCATATGGAACCCTACTCATGCGCTCACGCTCATCAGTAGTCGAAGGACACTGAGTCTTGCTGATTTTTATGCCGTGAGACATGGGCAAGAACCCCTTCTTAGCCTCTTCCATGCTAAACCGTTTCAACACTTTGTCAATGTATGTACTCTGGCTTAATCTAATTAGCCTCCTTGATCTATCTCTATAGATCTTGATGCCCAGAATATATGCTGCTTCTCCCAAGTCCTTCATCGAAAAACTATTTTTCAATGAGGTCTTAACAGACTCGAGCATATGAATGTCATTTCCAATCAGCAATATGTCATCTACATATAAGATTAGAAATACCAGCGCTCTCCCACTTTCCTTCTTGTAAACACAAGGTTCTTGTTCGTTTTTGATGAAGCCAAACTCCTTTACAACTTCATCAAATCGAATGTTCCAACTCCGAGATGCTTGCTTCAGCCCATAAATGGACTTCAGAAGTTTGCATACCTTTCCAGCATTGTTTGGATCGACAAAACCTTCGGGTTGCATCATATACACGTCCTCAGTTAGGATTCCATTTAGGAAAGCCGTCTTGACATCCATCTGCCATATTTCATAGTCGAAATGTGCAGCAATAGCTAGAATTATCCGTATAGATTTAAGCATCGCTACGGGCGAGAAAGTCTCGTCGTAGTCAACTCCTTGAACTTGTCGAAAACCTTTTGCAACAAGTCGAGCTTTATGGATGTGAACATTTCCATCCATATCAATCTTCTTCTTATAGATCCATTTGCACTCGATGGCTTTAAAACCATCAGTCAGGTCAACCAAGTTCCAAACTTGATTGTCTCCCATGGACTCTATCTCGGATCTCATGGCGATTAACCATTTCTCAGAGTCCGGGTCCACCATCGCTTCTGCATAGGTCGCAGGCTCATCATTGTCTAACAATAATAATTCTCGCGCTTCGCGGAGCCTCGCCGACCTTCGTGGTTGTGGTGCTTATGTTGCCACGGGTTCCTCAACTTGTTCTGCTACAATAGCATCACTCGTAGAAGCATCCCCAACTGGCTCATCTTGAACTTCTTCAAGTCGCACCGACCTTCCACTTGTTCCCTTTGTGATAAACTCTTTCTCTAGGAAAACACTGCTACGAGCGACAAACACTTTGCCCTCCTCTCGGTTGTAGAAGTAATACCCTAAGGTTTCCCTCGGATATCCCACGAAAATGCAGTTATCCGATTTGGGTGTTAGCTTGTCCGACTGAAGTCGCTTGACAAAAGCATCACAACCCCAAATCTTTAGAAAAGACAAACTGGGATTCTTTCCAGTCCACATCTCATATGGTGTCTTAACTATGGATTTAGATGGTACCCTGTTAAGTGTGAAAGCTGCCGTTTCTAGAGCGTAACCCCAAAATGACAATGGCAAATCCGACTGGCTCATCATCGATCGAACCATGTCCAACAAAGTTCGATTATGCCGTTTGGAGACCCCGTTCCTTTGAGGCGTTCCGGGCGGCGTAAGTTGTGGAACAATTCCGCAACTCTTAAGATGATCGCTAAATTCGTGACTCAAATATTCACCTCCACGATCAGATCGCAAGGCCTTTATTTTCTTGCCATGTTGATTCTCTACTTCACTCTGAAACTCCTTGAACTTTTCAAAAGTTTTAGACTTATGCCTCATCAAGTAGACATAACCATATCTACTGAAATCATCAGTGAAAGTAATGAAGTAGTGATATCCTCCTCTGGCTGTCGTGCTCATTGGTCCACATACATCAGTATGTATGAGTTCCAACAAGCCTGTCGCTCTCTCGGGTAAACCCGAAAAAGGCGACTTGGTCATCTTTCCAAGTAAACAAGCTTGACATGTCTCGTATGATTCAAAATCAAACGAAGTTAGAAGACCATCACCATGGAGCTTCTTCATGCGCTTTTCACTTATATGCCCCAAACGACAATGCCATAAATAGGTAGGACTCAAATCATTAGGTCGAAGCCTTTTAGCACTAACATTGTAAACAGATGCATCATCAAGATTTAAAATAAATAACCCATTCACAATGGGAGCATTAGCCATAAACATATCATTCTTAGAGATTACACAACCATTGTTTGCACTCGCGAATGAATAACCATCCCTCATCAAACATGATGGTGATAAAATATTTTGACTCATACTAGGAATGTAATAACAATTATTCAAATCCATAATAAATCCCGACGGAAGGTGAAGTTGCATGACGCCGACGAACAATGCAGCAACCCTTGCTTTATTTCCGACGCAAAAATCCACTTTGTCTTTCTGCACTTCTCTAGTCCTTATTAGCCCCTGCATCGAATTGCAAATATGAGCAACCGATCCGGTATCAAATACCCAAGAGTTAACATAGGAATCTGCGAGAAGAATGTCCACAACATTTACAACAAGTGTACCTAAGTGTAAAGTACTCTTACTTCCACTCTTCTTCAAAGAAGCCTGGTACTTGCTGCAGTTTCTCTTCTAGTGGCCATGTTCATGACAAAAGAAACACTCAGTGTCATCTGCAGGTCCAGCCTTTTGCTTGGGTGCAGACTTAGGGATCATATCCTTAGCCTTGACCTTCTTCTTCCAAGAAGTACCTTTTTTCTTGAAGCTAGGCTTGTTCTGCACAGCCATCACATGGCTATGCCCTGCACACTTCTTCATGTCACTTTCTGCTGTTTTTAGCATCCCGCATAACTCATTAAGGCCCTTCTCCACCCCATGCATATGGTAGTTCGAAATGAACTGCCCATAGCTGGATGGAAGAGACGCAAAAATTAAGTAAGTGGACAATTCTTGGCCTAGTGGAAAACCAAGCTTTTACAAAGTCTGATTGTAACCAACCATTTTTATCACATGGGGGCCTACAACTACTCCCTCTGCCAGCTTGCATTCGACAAAGGACTTGGCAACATTGTACCTCTTAGTCCTTTCCTGATCTTGGAACATGTCCTTAAGCGCGACGATCATATCGTACGCTTCCTGATCCTCAAACTTCTTTTGGAGTTCAGGTTCCATGCATGCAAGCATAAGACAACTAACCTCAAGAGAATCATCACATGCTCTCTTGTAGGCATTCTTTAGGGCAGAAGATGCATTATCAGCAGGTTCATCGGGGGAACCGTTTACTTTTTATCAGACCTAAGAACAATTCTCAGGTTACGGACCCAGTCCGAATAGTTTGTTCCATTTAGTTTATCTTTGTCAAGAATCGAACGCAAAGAGAAAGGTGATGTAGTGTTTGGTGCCATTGATCTACAACATAAAACATGCAAAATACTAAGCCATGTAACCATGAAAGAGTAAAACATATTAAACAATTTAATAGCATATACTCCCACTTAAATCAATATCCCTCTATTGATACTAAGTGATTCAAGATCCACAATTAACAAGTCGACTAGTGAGCTTTAGCATCACTGCTAGAAGACAAGGTAAATCGGTAAGCAACACTTGCTAATCATATCACATATGACTCTTGTTGTTGGGTGACATCTCTATGTCAAAACTAGGCGCCCAACCTTTATGCCCCAAGGTCCTTAACTGTTAAGATGACCTTGTCAAGCTCACCAACCCTTATGCGTGTAGGTATCCGATACAACCCATCCAGCCAAGGGAAACCGCGGCACCCTAATTTCATAGGCCCACCAACGATTGTACAGGGCATAGGATGGTGCAAGGTTTGGTTGGGAGGGCATGGTTTAACTTAAACTTTGTGAGGTATCGTTCTACTTCTATCATCTAAGCATGCATAGAGTAAAACACATAAGAATAGCATTCACATAAATGTGACATAGTATGGCCCATTTTCTCATGGTGATCTCCATCGCCATAGAACCTGTCCACCATGATGATCTCCATCTTCATGTTCCATGTGAGCCATCTTCCAACTGATGAGTCCTCCAAGAACTAATACAAGCTATTACTCGTAACAACTAGTAATCAAAATTACATAGTATTGGGATCATCACAAGTTGGCACGCAGGCCATTACAATAAATGACAACACATATGGCTCCAGCCGTGTTGCCCTACTCACGACACGCAGGTCATGCAAAATTTCATACATGCATCACATACATATATAGGCCATACTGATCACAAACATCCTGCAAAAACAAGTTATGCATAGAATCGCATTCTACCGGATCATGTGACATCGCAGCACCTAGTTACCTTAACGAGATAAAAAGGGGCTACGATTAAGGGGGTCTAGGGGTTCTCCCCCTGCGGGGTTCGAAGGGGCAGCGCCCCTCGCCGTATCTTCACAATTTTATTTATGGATTTTGATCGGCAAATCAAATTTACCATAAACCGACTATTGTTCCTATTCGATCAAACTCCTTTGATAATGGTACATCAATTTTAGATCTAGGTTCCGATTCGATCAATCATATTGATCTTCATGTGATTCAACAGGATTTATGTGTCACTGTCTACCTCGATGGCGGAAACCGACCGGTAGGGGTAAGTCGTTCGACAACCTCAGAATCACGATCACGGAAAGAAAGATCATAGATCAATCCTGAACCACCGCCATATATACGATCACATCAGTCATATCAATATGCATATCACCATATGCAAACATCCCAAACCTATAACTGAACAGCATCGGCTCTGATACCACTGAAGGGATACGGGTAGGCTACACTAGCGCAAATCAAAATTTTCTACCGCGTAAACCAGGAATACTGTTGTCACAGATCACGGGATTACCACTAGACACACGGGTGCGGAATTGATGAAGCGCGTTGAGGCAATGCAGACGTTCCACGTCTCCTCCTTGTTCTCGTCCCACGAGCAAGTCCCCTTGCGCGGCTCGTCCAAGTGCCACAGATGCAGCACCTCCGAGGTATCCACACGTGCGGGGTGGAAGCATTAGACACCAGACTTCTAGGTCTGTGCGTGCGACACAGGCATGAGGAGTGGCGGCTGGGGGAATGGTCTAAGGTCCAACCCTGGTCAGCTCTCCCCACCCTCTCTTATATAGGCGTCCCTAGTGGGCTTCTACATTAGCAGCCAATTAGTAGCCTAAGCTTGGTTTAATTCAGATCTAATCCTCATTAGGCTTCCAGCCCCTTAAGTGTGTGACCCTATAGGTTCATATACGTGTAGACATGACACGAATACACTTATTCTGTCAATAGTTGGTAGCGGCCTCTAGCAAGACGTGCCAACTCCTAAACGCATACAAAGACCATATCGAACGAACCATCACAAGGTTTAGTACATGTATTTACCTTTGCCTCACGATATTTGGTCTAGATCCAAGCTGACCTCTCTTTCTTGATACCGTAACTCGGAATCCCTTTACTAGGTTAACTCTTAACCTTATGTAGCATGGCCATGCATTTCTGGATCCGATCACTCGAGGGCCCCAGAGATATCTCTCTCAAGTAGAGAGGGGCAAATCCCATCTTGATTGACCATGCCTTGCAGCATGCTTCAGGACAAACCCGAAAGCTACCTTTATAACTACCCAGTTATAGTGTAGCGTTTGATAGCCCCAAACTAGGTCGATCCACATCTCAAGTACATGCGACAATCTCAGGTCTAAGGATAAAACGTACACGATGTGTAGAGAGAGAGCTGCAACTAATTGCCAGTCTCAAGTTGGGTCAGTCCAACCCCATGTTCATAACATGTGTCCACATCATTGGTTTGACATCTCCATGTCTATGACTTGCGAAACATAGTCATCAACCAATCGATGTGCTAGTCTAATATTCACGTGTGTCCTCACATGAACTCCGACTAGGGACCACTCTTAAATAACCATACAAGTAAAAAGTTTCACAAACAATTCACATAATTGCCAATCAATAAAAGTTGCCTGATATGGATATTCAAGGAACAATACAATAACTCATGGATACATAAGAAATATAATCACCTCGATGATTGCCTCTAGGGCATATTTCCTTCACCAAGATAGTTTAGGATTGATCGAACCATCATTGGTTCAGTTGTACAGAGATACAAATAGAGAGTACAGGTGAGAGGAGTGTGATCCTACTTCTGTGGAGCTAACTAGAGAATAGGGGAAGAGGTTACAACTAAGACAATAAACGTACAACATTTATTCAACACATGTGCTCAAATTTGTCTCTGTCTGCATCATGTTTTTGTGGAATCCTCTGTGATGCCATATTGTTCTTTATTTACTGTAGCAATGTGGTACATACCTGCAAACTTGTGGTGCTCTAGGTGTGGCAAATAGTGTCGTGGTGTTGCCGACGAGTACGCCATGGAGGGGTCCTCACAGTTCGTGTTTAGAGACGTGGGGGAAGGCGGACGGTTGACAGGTACGAGGTAACACAGCTTACCCAGGTTTAGATCCCACAACGGTGGCGGAATCCTACTCCTGCTATAAATCACTATAAGGGCAATACGCCGAGTTACAGGGATTGGTTCGTTGTGCGAGGTGACTAGAGAGTATAAGTTCTTGTGCCCTAAAGGATCCCATAGGCCTGACTTATATAGTCGCCGGGTCCTAGGGTTATAGGGAAAAGTCCTAGCCGGACAGGTTACAGAGTCCTATACTTCTTACATCTAGTCTAGCGTGTCTTGCACTCCAAGGCTCCGGGTACGTCGGTGACTCCTCTGCCTTCCTTTATCCGGCATGGGCCTCCCTTCTGGATCTATCTAATTGGGCCACCCAGCAGGACATGTGCCATGCTACCAACTATGGGCCACCCGGGTTATCCGGATAGGATACATGCTATGAGGATACCCGTATAGCATATCCCCAATCATAGCCCCCAGAGAACTCCGAGATCTTACGTCGTCTTGCCTCTTCAAGTTGAATTCTCCATCTAGATGGATGCCAGCAAATCGTCTAGCATTATCTTGTAGTCCTCCCAAGAACCCTGCAAGGTTTTTCTCCGTCTTCAACTTGTAAGTCGGAGAATTGCTGAATCTTCTATCGTACTCTTCCATAGCCGGACTGGATCCGTCCATGCCGAAATATTCCGATGTGATGGTTCACCTGCTAGTGACAGCTAGGACGACGTAGACATAGGTCAGCGATGCCTTGTAATTCACACATGCAGAGAACACAATCATGTCCATTTTTCCTGCGCGAGCGATACGAACTGTTGGCGGCGACGGTTGGGAACGTGGAGAAATTTCCGCGCACGCGCCCGCACACGTCGTCCACATGCCGACCATTCGATCGTCTTGCATGAATCTTGACGCTAGGGGTTATAAATTGTAATTGCGGTGGATCTTCTCCTGTGTCATCTTTTTTCTCCAGCGAGCACCTCCTCGAGCTCTCCGCGCGTTCGCTAAAAACCCTAGCCCCTCAATCCTTCCAGTCACCACCTCAACCTTTCCAATGGCAAGCAGCTCCATGGAGGCGCCAAGCGATGTCGCGGCGAAGCCGGCGAGCACCGTCCATGTGCCCCCAGAGGGCCTGGTGATCCCCAAGTCTGCGGTGGTCGAATCCACCGGCGGCGACCACAATCCAGCGGCGCTGGAGTTGCTGGAAGAGGAGAGAGATTCCCACAAAGGGGACTGGCGCGGCTCGGACATCACAGACCGCGACATCAAGGAACTGCTCATCGAGGGCTATCTCCCCGCGATGGAGGGGCTCGTCTGGCGGGCGGCGCCGGCCGGCAAGGTCACCCCTTCTCCCCAAGCCAGAGAGAAGGTGTACCTCAAAGCCCAATTGGTACGCGGTGTTTCCTTGCCCATCTCCAATTTCTTCCTAGATGTCCTTAGCCATTACCGAGTACAGCCTTAGAACCTCTCCCCCAATAGCATCCTCGTGCTTAGCAACTACGCGGAGCTCTGTGAGAGTTACTTAGGGATTAGGCCTAGGCTAGATCTCCTTATTTTTTTCTTCAACGTCAAGAGGGAAGCCGGAGCCGGCAAGGACGACCTCAGGAATTGTGGGACAATTAGTTTTAAGATCCGGCCTGGCCGGCGGTTCCCCGACATCGTCAGCCATGAGTCCTGCAAGAACTGTCAACGGACGTACTTCTACGGCCCAGATATCCCTCTGGCTGGCCGAGAAGAAATGTATCCAGACTTTGTTGACGGAGCCGCTGCCGAAATCCCGACATGGAGGTCCCAAGCCACCCTTCCCTCCGACAACGAAGCCTCCCGCGCCATTAGGGGATAGAGTGGTTCGTAGACACGGGTCTGACCGGGTTGGACCTAGCCATGTGATGGTTCGTCAGGCGGATCCAGCCTCTGCAGCACCGCTCCAAGCTGATGCACGAGTACTCTAAGGAGAGGAAGGATAGCCTCCGCATCTCCGAGGAAAACTTCTTGAGTGACTCTGTCAAGCTCCGCCTCAAGGATATTGTCAAGGTGAAGGACAGGAAGCGTGGCTTCGCCGTCACCTATGACACATTTGAGGAGGGCAAGTGCCCAGAGGTACCTATTTATTTTTCGTGTATGACATATACTCTAGTTCTTCCGTCTAGCCATTATCATCTCGTCTAACACATTGGGATTTCACTTAACAGCTCAGCGGTCTAGACGAGGATAGCATGGCTGTCCAAATCTACGACCCGAATATGAAGGAAGTCATCGTCGTGTCCGATGACGATGTCCCGCTGGAGCGAAAGCGGAAGAGCTCCACCCCTGACACTGCCGACGGAGGCAAGAAGAAGAAGACAGAGGGTTGAGTCTCCAAGAAGTCCACTTCCGCCCTGGAGGCGGAGAAAAGAAAGGTTACCGGGATCCCTTTTGCCAAAGCACCCCCTGTTGTGTAAGCCTCTTTCTCTCCGACATTTGTCCATTGCTCGTCTTCTTCTTGTACTTATACTATTTGCACGTCCCAGGAAAAAGGCTACTACTAGTTTGAAGAAGACCTCCAAAACTTTGGGGGCTTCTAGAAATATTAAAGATATGTTGCACCGTGACGTGCCTCACCATGCATCTCCCGCCATCGCCCCTACCACTCCTAGCGTCCAGCCTACATCCGCCCCGACAAGCTCACAAGCCAAAGATACATCTGGCCCTTCCGCGATGGAAGTGGACTTAGGTGCCTCCGCAGAGCTCGTCGTTGTCGGTGAACAGGCGACGCAAGAAAGTACCGCAACTCGAATTGTTGAAGCTCCCGCTAAGGATGCCATCGGTAGCAGTAAGGCGGTGGTGGTGGGTGGAACGTCTACTGAAGGCGGCGCCTCCGCACCTAGGACAACCAAAGAATTCCCAAAGATAGTCTTCCCAGCGCTCACGCCGGGTAGCTCCACTTTGGTTCCTGGTGCAGTGCCGACATCTCCAACCTGTGGTCTTGAGGAGCTTCTCCGACAAGCATATATCTTGCAAGGAAACAACCTTTCCCTTTGGCAAGTTACTTGCTAAGAGTGCTACCAACCTCAAGATCATCGCGCTTGTAAGTTTTATTTGCCTTTTGCATTTCATATGAGTCTCCGACTGTAGCCCCCCGACGATTTAGACAGAAAACCATAGGCCTTTGTGTCTAAATGATATAAGAGTGACTAAGATAGAAAACTTCTCACTGTAGCCCCCAAGTATTTAGTTTGAATGGATTATTCTGACTAGATACTTTTAGAGTAGCCTACATAGTGTTTGTAAATTTTGATACTGTAGCCCCCAAGTCTCTAGTTGTAACTGAATTAGTTCCGACTAGATACTTAAAGAAAGACTAAGCATATGACTGAGTTAAAAAACTTTATACTATAGCCCCCAAGCTTCTAGTTTGAAAGCTAAATCAGTTCTGACTAGATGCTTAAAGAAAAACTAAGCATATTGCCAAGTTAAAAAACTCTCACTGTAGCCCCCAAGCCTCTAGGTGGATAGTTATCCAGCTAGATGCTCCAAGTAGACTAAACAGTTTTTTAAACTTTCTTTCCACAGAATGAAAATGCTCGGAGAGGCGTGGCCAATGAGAAGTTCTAAAAGATGCGTGCGTATTTGGAAGACGAAAAGGGTAAACTGCCTTCTTGAAGGAACAAATCATCAAGAGCAAGCGTCTGTTTTTCCTTTCTTTTTCGTATTCCGATTTGGTCTTGTGCCAACATTCTCCCAGTACTCACTGTGTACTGTTCTTTCTCTGATGTAGAAACCATTGCCAAGGCCAAGGATATTGTTGAGCAATCCAAGCACATTGAGTTGTTGGATAGCGAAAACAAGATCCTTAAGCAGGAGAGGAAGGATATGCTGAAGATGCACGAGGAATCCATGAAAGTCTTGCAGGAGTCCTCTAACACGGAGATGAACCGTTTGAAAGAGGAGATCGTGATGCTGAAAGAGCAGAAGAAAGCTGCCGATGAGCAAAATCAGCGCCATCTTGAAGCATACAGGATCCTCCGACAAGAACGGGACTCCATGGCGGATACCCTCCGGCAGGCTGAGATTAGCATCTTCAGTAAGTGATTCTCCGTCTTGTACTTCTGTAAGTTGGATACTCTAAACTTTCTGTGTTTATTGAACTCATGCGTTCCTTTGTCGGAATTTTGCAACTCCTATTGGTTTGACCCAGTCGCCTACTCCGCCAAAAGAATGCATGGTCCTTCCCGGCAAATTTATCAACACCGCCATTAAGCAGGCCAAGGAGATAGTCAAGCCCCTCCAGATCAACATCAAAGCGGTGGATTTCGTGATGAAGTTCTCGGAGATCTTGCGCCAAGCCCCCGAGCGTATTGTAAGATGGAAAACTTCATGTACTCGGGCTGGTACGAGGATGGCGCTGTCAATGGTCAAGGCGCACTACGAAAACGCCGACATCGACACGGTAACCTCCGGTATCCCCGACGTGGACGACGATGGCCAGAAAATAGATCACAAAGCTATCTTGGTGTTGCTCGCAGGTTTTGATACCAGAGTCTCCGAGTTGGTCGACCCTAACGTCTTCGTGCCCAGGGAGACTATTGACGACGACAATCAAAGCTCCTTCGAGTCCCTCAACACCGCCGACTTCAAGGAGGATGCCTCTCCTGCTGCTGATGATGTTGCGTCCAAGTCGCCTGCGCTAGAGGAATGAAAAAACAATATGTAATATTTGTTTCCTCTGGAATTTGTATGCGGAAAAAACTACTTGTTAACTTAAGGCGGAAAAACAATGGTTGTTATTTCCTGCTACTCAAGAACTGGTTCCAACATGTATATGTTTTTTAAGCAAGTGCTAGATTATCCATTACTTTGGTTTTTATGCTTGACCTTTCATGAGTCGGAAGACTCGTTGTCGGAACTATGCGCTCAGGCGATGATTCCCAATGGCACCGTCAATAACCTAAGAACAAAATCGCCAACAATAAGTGCCGAAAGTCACTACTCCAGAATCCACATAAAAACAACAAAGAACGTGTAGACCAGAAAACTTAAGCTAACGCCCATAGGCGGAATTTTCACAAGTGCAGTCACAAAGCTTGTGCATAAAGGTTTTATACGATCCAAAAATGAACACTAAAGGAGGTAAAAGACTCAGAAATATGAGTGAACCAGAGAGCTTTATTTCATTGATCATATAAGAGGTACATAATAGATAAAAATGCTAAGTGTAGAAAGGACGTAGCTGTGCTATGTTCCATGGCCGATCAAGCTCTAGGTAGTCATCATTCGGGTCACGTCGCTTACGCTTATGATCCTTGTTGGGTCTATCCTTCAACTCACAATTATCAACGAGGTAGTAAGACCCATTGAGTAGCGCCTTGCTTATGATGAACGTTCCTTCCCATGCCGAGGATAATTGTGTGACTTCTTCTTCTTAAGTCGGAGCACCAGGTCATCCTCTTTAAACGAGCAATGCCGAACGACGACTATGGTAGATACGTAGCTTCTGCTGGAAGATGGTGGATCTTTGGCATGCCAATACGCGCTCTTCCTCGAGAAGGACCACATCTAGGCGTCTGGATTCTTCAGCGTCATCTTCGTCGTAGGCGGCAACTCTTGGTGAATCGTGAAGGATGTCGGAAGGCAGGATGGCTTCTGCTCCATATACCATGAAATAAGGGGTGTAGCCGGTAGATCTGTTGGGTGTAGTTTGTAAACTCCACAACATAGATGGTAATTCCACCGCCCAGGCTCCAACTTCTCTATGCAATGGTTCTTCCAGACGTGGCTTGATTCCCTGTAGAATTAATCCATTGGCTCGCTCAACCTTACCATTGTATTGTGGATGTGCCACATATGCAAGGTCAAGTCGGATGCCCTTCTCCCAACAATAAGCTTCCACTTCTCCGAGTGACAAGTTGCTGACGTTGTCGGTGATAATGCTATGTGGGAGACCAAATCTCACCACTAAATCCCGGACAAACCTAAGGGCAGTTGCCCCATCGAGCTTTCTAATGGGTTTAGCTTCTATCCATTTGGTGAATTTATCAACTGCTCCTAGCAGATGCGTAAACCCACATGGTGATGTCTGCAACGGGCCAACCATGTCCAGCCCCCAGACTGCAAATGGCCAAGTTATTGGTATTGTTCGCAATTCTTCAGCTGGAACATGTGGTTATCGGGCATAATACTGACATCCCATGCATGTCTCAACCAGCTTGTCGGCGTCCGCCTTCGCGGTCAGCCAGTAGAATCCTTGTCGGAAAGCTTTAGCGACCAACGATCGGGGGGTGGTGTAACACCCTCAGAATCGACCCTATGCAAGTTTCAGTGATTCCCGCCAAACCCGCATAGAAACGATTCAAAGGTGCCCACCAGGCACTTTCGTGCGGGTGGAAAACGAAGTAATAACATTACACAACAGTCCTCGATGGGACCCACAGAACAGATATATATACAACAGCGACTCAATGAGTCAAGATTACAGATATACAATACAAAGATCCAAATCACCTTTAAAACGATATAGCATCTGAGTACGGACAAGATGCAAATTGGGCTAAGAGCCCTGAAGAATAACCAATGGCGTCCATAACCCTGCCCAGGCCAAGCCGGAAGGGTAACCCTGCTAACGACGTCGAACTCAACACCTGCTTAAACAAAAGGGGTGCCGACAAAGGCAAAGGAAAAAGAGAGAGCGTCAGTACTGAGGCCAGTACACGGCGAGACTAGAATTCAGCGGTCCTCGCCTACATAGGTATGGTGGACTGAAGCGGCAGCGGCAGCATGCACTTAACAACCTATAGAGACTCGGTACAACTGTCGGCTATCAGAGAGGGATAAGAAAGAGCTATTCGGATCCAACCTGATACTACCATCAAACAAACCCATCCTGGCGTTTCCCCCTCGAGACCAAACGAGGAAGTCAACCGAGGAACTCACACGGTTGGCAGTTTCTTTATTCAGTTATCGTTGCAGCAATTACTAGTCAAGTATAGATAATCATCCTGATAAAATAAGCAGTGGGCACTTTTAGTTAACCATTCCGTTGTAGTGGCGACACTTACTAGTCAAATTCAATTAGCCTGAGATAGCCCAAAAACCCAGCAGTTGTTGATACTTTTATTTAGCCATTCCGTTGTAGTTGTAATACTTACTAGTCAGATACAGTGGTCGCAAGCGACGACCCAAGCAAGCAATTGTTGGCAGTTTTATTTAGCCATTGCATTATAGTGAAGCTGATTACTAGTCATTATAAAGTCAAATTTATAGCTCTACTTTAGTTATAGTTGTCTATGATCGAGATACTGTGCTCCAAGTCGTCCATAACCGCGGACACGGCTTTCAGAAAGTTTTACCCGGCCGGGGTGCACAAATAGCAACACACACTCGATCAACCTCGGAAAAACCAAATCAAAACCCAACGAGGCCTTCACGACAAAGCAATCACAGGATTCAGAAATATTTCAGGGGGCCACCCCTTGGAGTACACCCGCAACGAAACTGGCCGGCTCCGAGACGGACTCAAGGTTTGTGGGGCCGGCTGTAAACGACTGGGAACCCGAAAACTCGGGGTGTCGATACCGCGAAAACGGGTCACGATCCTAAACAGTACAGTGTGCTCCTCGCACAATCGTAATAAAGCGGTAAAGCATGGCATAGGTACAGGATAGTAAATAAAACCTCAAACTAGTTTGTGGCCCCAAGAAATAAGACGGAATCAAGCTCTGGCTCAGGGGGGTCCCATAAGCCTCCCGGATGTGGATAGAGCGAATATTCAAGGAACAGGTATCAAGTACTCGGGGTCCTACGGGACACAAGTGGACGGTTAACAACCAAATAACATCTATTGCCCACCTGTGCCTCTGCTTACTTACTTCAATTTTAGTTGTTAAACAGGAATTAAAGTGAACGATAAGTAAAGCCATGATCATCTCCAACATCAACATGCGGCAATACACCAACAACTGTGGCACTTGACGACTCGCAACAGCACTTGAGCAAGCGACTACGACGCGCAAGTCCAACTATCTACCAAACAACAGGTAATAGGATGTGTCCAAGGCAATATAAGGCTGCAAGGGATATCGCGGGTACGAAAACTAGAGCATCGCAACACAGATAGCAATAGATCAACATGAGGGAATAAATACTATAAAAGTAAGATAGGTACAAAGGGGGAGATGCTCGCCTGAAAAACATTGCCGAAGGTTCATCCGAAGATCGGGGCGAAGCTCACATCAACTCAACGGCCTTATCCGCGAAGAAGCAAAACACTAGAATAAACACCGGATGCACTATTTAATACAACGGCAGAAGATCGGGCATGATGCATGTATGATGCATGACATGGCAAATATGCGATGCAATTAGGCAAAATTAAGTGGAACCGGGGTCCCGACAATTAATTAAACGGTTCAAGTTATTTATCTACCCCGCAAATTAAATGTTGTCTTAACATGGCAAAATAAGTTACCGGTTCGCTACACAATTTAAATGAGGCCAATATAAAGCTAGATTTGCCCGCATATGGGCCCCATATTTAATTATATGGTGAATCGGCATAAGGCCCCCAAACCACACAAAAATGCATGCATGAACAAGTAATATGCGACAAGTTGTATTATATTATAAAATAGGGTTTCGGGAAGGGGTTCACACATTAGGGTTCGACGATCTTGGGTTCCGGGGTTCGGGGTTCGGTCTCAGGGTTCAGGGTTCGACGGGATCGTTCTCGGACTCCGGAAGTAGTTCTTGCCGTTCCGCGTAGAAGGACTTGGTTCGGTGTCGGGGGCGCATCGGTCTCGCCCTGGTCGGTGTCGATCTTGTCGCTTCCGTGGACTTCGGGTCCGAGAGGTAGATCTTGGCGCTCGAGGGGAAGTTCATGTCGTATCCATGAAGAAGTTCATGTCGGTCCACTAGGTCGGGCTTCGAAGCCAGGAAGGAGTACTTGGCGTTGCCGAGCGGAAGTCTTGATGGTCCTCGGGTCCGAGAAGATCTTGTCGCACGGTGTCCGGGTAGGCGAACTTGTCGGTTCCGCGGTTTCGACTGTCGGTGTCGGACTCGGGTCTCGGCACTAGGAGATCTTGGGGTACCGGCGGGTTCGTTGTCGGTGGTCCTCGAATCAGATCGGTCTTGGTGTTCTACCAGTTCGGGTTTCAGCGTCCGAGGGAAGTACTTGGCGTTCCGGATCGGTCTTCGGATCCGTGAAGTAGATCTTGGTGCATCCGAGGGGGAACTTGAGCCCGCGATGGAGATCTTGTTGGCCCAGGACGAAGATCTTGTAATTCAGCTCCCCTAGTCGATGGCAAACTTGTTCAACACCAGGAGCATCGGAAGATCTTGTCGGGGTTCTCGGCTTCGGTTGTCCGTGAAGGAGACCATCCTGGGTTCGCTGCCTTCGAGTGGCTTCATGTACAACCTGCGACATCCTCGGCATCAAACCGGTCTTGTCGGCGAGGACATCTTGACGAGAGAATGACCTGTTTGGCCTGAGCTCCTGTGGGCACGCACGCATACTCAGAGACACAAACAGATGCTGGTCCTTGTCATACATTTCTAGCCCTTTTGACAAACAGGGTCACGCACAGGAGCACAGGCTTGTTGCGCCCTGGCGACGACTACTGCCGGCCGGAGCGCTGCAGACGGGGCAAGTTGCTCGGGCGTCGGCCGCACGGCAGCAGTGCTGCAAGGCACGGCAAGGCGGAGGCGCAGGGCATGGCCGCAGCGTGGGAAGACGATGCAGAGGCGGGACGGCGGCTCGTGACACGGGACGAGGTGGTCCACGCGGCGGCAGGGTCGAACGGCGGGGCTCGGGCCAGGACCGGCGATGGAGGCGCGGATGTTGGGCTTCCGGCGGCGCGGTCGAGGACCCGCAGCTGGTCGAGGGTGGAGCAGAGAGACGCGGCTACCGGTTCGTGGACGGAGGACAGCGGCGCTGGCAGCGACGGTCGATGGCGATGCGGCACCGTGGAGGGAGCACGCCTGGGCAGCGGCGTCTGCGCGGTCGCTGGAGGAGGTCCGGGGGCGCGGCGAGGCCGGCGAGATGGCGACGGAGAAGGGCCGTGGAGGAGGAGCTCGCGGACGGGGGAGGAGGCCGGGGACGCGGCTGCACGGATGGGCTCGGCGGCGGGGCCCTGCGGAGGGGAGGAGGGCGGCGAGGCGGGCGTCGGCCGGAGGAAGGAAGGAGAGGCCGCGGTGGCGGCGGAACGCGAGAGGGAAGCGGGAGGAGGGTCGCGGCGGCGACCGGTGGTGGTGAAGGGGGCCTCGGGAAGGAGGCAAGAGGAACGCGGGGAGAGAGGAGCGGGAGGTGGGGGACGCGGCCGCGTCGGTGGGGCACGGGGCTGGTGGTGCCAGGGAGGTGGGGCCGGCTGTCGGTTGACCAGGAGGTTGGGCGGGAGTGGGAAAAGGGAAGGCGCGCCCAGGGGGTCTGGTCGGGCGGCAGGTGCATGCGTGTGCGTGTGGCGTTGAGTGGGGAGTGGGGGTGAGAGAGGGTGGCCAGGTGGCGGGTTGGGGTTGGATAGGGGGAGGGGAGGTGATGAGGTGGCAGCAGGTTATTGGGCGAGGTGAGGTGGAGGCTGGGTGGGTAGACTAGGTCTGGGTGTAAAAGGGGTTTGGGGTGGACCGATTTTTGTACTGGGGGTGGCCAACTGGGTCGGGTCGGCCCGGTTTGGCTGCCCCCATTAAAATAATTTAATATTTTATTTGTTTAAAACAAGGCTTTTGCAAACCGATAGCAGACAAAACCAAATAATCCGGGGATCCGGGTTTTGTGTTTGAACAAAGGCGGGGCGTTTTAGAAAACAAAAATAGGTTTTTCGAAAATATTTTTATGCAAACAAATGCAAGATGATGACGATGCTCAAATGCAATGTGGCATGATGACATGAGCATGCGGTCATGATGATGCAATGCACAAAAACAACGCGATTTTCTTGTAGTGGTTTTGCGGGATGCCACAATTCGACACCACTAACAATGGATCTCGCCCTCGAGATCCGCCTCATGGTACCGGGAAGAAGGTCGGCGATCTGCGTCTTCTCGCTTCGTGTAGATCCTCGCGACACCACTAACAAGAGGTCGTTGTCCGTGATCGGCGAGAGAACACTCCAGGAACAAAAGGTCGAAGGTAGAGGTATCAACAAATAAAGCCACCTCTAGCTTCGATGGAAAGAGGGAACCGATGCATTCTCATCCACTTCAATGTACACAAGCGAATAGAGTGAGTAGTCGGCATGGGGGCCAATCCATCACGCACCCAAACTATTACTCTGCACAATCAGTGGAAAAGCGTGCAACCATTCTCGGAATCAGACTGAAGATCTCGACAAACGAGGTTCAGAAACAAAGGAGTGATGCAGACTCTGCATCGGATCTGGCGTAGGTGATGTCTTCGCGTCGGAACACACCGGAAGGCACGAGAAGGAACAAAGAGAAGTCCACCGGACGAAGGGTTCCTCGGATAGCATGAAGACCAGATGTAGCAACACCGTCACCAAAGGAGGAAGCGAAACCCTGAAGGTACGACGGGACCCAACCATGAGAAATCCTGGACTCGGAGAGGGAGAAGAGAGCGGATTCAAAACACGCAGAGGTGAGAGGAGAGCAGCAGAGGGGTAAGGAGTAAAATCAGACCTAATCAGAACTATCCAACCGATTTTGCAAAAAATAGTTTTGACACTCTACGACGTCCATTAGCTAGGTTATCCTACAGGCCGGACTTGTGGGGTATCGCAACTGCTGAGCTCTGATACCACTCTGTAACACCCTCAGAATCGACCTTATGCAAGTTTCAGTGATTCCCGCCAAACCCGCATAGAAACGATTCAAAGGTGCCCACCAGGCACTTTCGTGCGGGTGGAAAACGAAGTAATAACATTACACAACAGTCCTCGATGGGACCCACAGAACAGATATATATATACAACAGCGACTCAATGAGTCAAGATTACAGATATACAATACAAAGATCCAAATCACCTTTAAAACGATATAGCGTCCGAGTACGGACAAGATGCAAATTGGGCTAAGAGCCCTGAAGAATAACCAATGGCGTCCATAACCCTGCCCAGGCCAAGCCGGAAGGGTAACCCTGCTAACGACGTCGAACTCAACACCTGCTTAAACAAAAGGGGTGTCGACAAAGGCAAAGTAAAAAGAGAGAGCGTCAGTACTGAGGCCAGTACACGGCGAGACTAGAATTCGGCGGTCCTCGCCTACATAGGTATGGTGGACTGAAGCGGCAGCGGCAGCATGCACTTAACAACCTATAGAGACTCGGTACAACTGTCGGCTATCAGAGAGGGATAAGAAAGAGCTATTCGGATCCAACCTGATACTACCATCAAACAAACCCATCCTGGCGTTTCCCCCTCGAGACCAAACGAGGAAGTCAACCGAGGAACTCACACGGTTGGCAGTTTTTTATTCAGTTATCGTTGCAGCAATTACTAGTCAAGTATAGATAATCATCCTGATAAAATAAGCAGTGGGCACTTTTAGTTAACCATTCCGTTGTAGTGGCGACACTTACTAGTCAAATTCAATTAGCCTGAGATAGCCCAAAAACCCAGCAGTTGTTGATACTTTTATTTAGCCATTCCGTTGTAGTTGTAATACTTACTAGTCAGATACAGTGGTCGCAAGCGACGACCCAAGCAAGCAATTGTTGGCAGTTTTATTTAGCCATTGCATTATAGTGAAGCTGATTACTAGTCATTATAAAGTCAAATTTATAGCTCTACTTTAGTTATAGTTGTCTATGATCGAGATACTGTGCTCCAAGTCGTCCATAACCGCGGACACGGCTTTCAGAAAGTTTTACCCGGCCGGGGTGCACAAATAGCAACACACACTCGATCAACCTCGGAAAAACCAAATCAAAACCCAACGAGGCCTTCACGACAAAGCAATCACAGGATTCAGAAATATTTCAGGGGGCCACCCCTTGGAGTACACCCGCAACGAAACTGGCCGGCTCCGAGACGGACTCAAGGTTTGTGGGGCCGGCTGTAAACGACTGGGAACCCGAAAACTCGGGGTGTCGATACCGCGAAAACGGGTCACGATCCTAAACAGTACAGTGTGCTCCTCGCACAATCGTAATAAAGCGGTAAAGCATGGCATAGGTACAGGATAGTAAATAAAACCTCAAACTAGTTTGTGGCCCCAAGAAATAAGACGGAATCAAGCTCTGGCTCAGGGGGGTCCCATAAGCCTCCCGGATGTGGATAGAGCGAATATTCAAGGAACAGGTATCAAGTACTCGGGGTCCTACGGGACACAAGTGGACGGTTAACAACCAAATAACATCTATTGCCCACCTGTGCCTCTGCTTACTTACTTCAATTTTAGTTGTTAAACAGGAATTAAAGTGAACGATAAGTAAAGCCATGATCATCTCCAACATCAACATGCGGCAATACACCAACAACTGTGGCACTTGACGACTCGCAACAGCACTTGAGCAAGCGACTACGATGCGCAAGTACAACTATCTACCAAACAACAGGTAATAGGATGTGTCCAAGGCAATATAAGGCTGCAAGGGATATCGCGGGTACGAAAACTAGAGCATCGCAACACAGATAGCAATAGATCAACATGAGGGAATAAATACTATAAAAGTAAGATAGGTACAAAGGGGGAGATGCTCGCCTGAAAAACATTGCCGAAGGTTCATCCGAAGATCGGGGCGAAGCTCACATCAACTCAACGGCCTTATCCGCGAAGAAGCAAAACACTAGAATAAACACCGGATGCACTATTTAATACAACGGCAGAAGATCGGGCATGATGCATGTATGATGCATGACATGGCAAATATGCGATGCAATTAGGCAAAATTAAGTGGAACCGGGGTCCCGACAATTAATTAAACGGTTCAAGTTATTTATCTACCCCGCAAATTAAATGTTGTCTTAACATGGCAAAATAAGTTACCGGTTCGCTACACAATTTAAATGAGGCCAATATAAAGCTAGATTTGCCCGCATATGGGCCCCATATTTAATTATATGGTGAATCGGCATAAGGCCCCCAAACCACACAAAAATGCATGCATGAACAAGTAATATGCGACAAGTTGTATTATATTATAAAATAGGGTTTCGGGAAGGGGTTCACACATTAGGGTTCGACAATCTTGGGTTCCGGGGTTCGGGGTTCGGTCTCAGGGTTCAGGGTTCGACGGGATCGTTCTCGGACTCCGGAAGTAGTTCTTGCCGTTCCGCGTAGAAGGACTTGGTTCGGTGTCGGGGGCGCATCGGTCTCGCCCTGGTCGGTGTCGATCTTGTCGCTTCCGTGGACTTCGGGTCCGAGAGGTAGATCTTGGCGCTCGAGGGGAAGTTCATGTCGTATCCATGAAGAAGTTCATGTCGGTCCACTAGGTCGGGCTTCGAAGCCAGGAAGGAGTACTTGGCGTTGCCGAGCGGAAGTCTTGATGGTCCTCGGGTCCGAGAAGATCTTGTCGCACGGTGTCCGGGTAGGCGAACTTGTCGGTTCCGCGGTTTCGACTGTCGGTGTCGGACTCGGGTCTCGGCACTAGGAGATCTTGGGGTACCGGCGGGTTCGTTGTCGGTGGTCCTCGAATCAGATCGGTCTTGGTGTTCTACCAGTTCGGGTTTCAGCGTCCGAGGGAAGTACTTGGCGTTCCGGATCGGTCTTCGGATCCGTGAAGTAGATCTTGGTGCATCCGAGGGGGAACTTGAGCCCGTGATGGAGATCTTGTTGGCCCAGGACGAAGATCTTGGAATTCAGCTCCCCTAGTCGATGGCAAACTTGTTCAACACCAGGAGCATCGGAAGATCTTGTCGGGGTTCTCGGCTTCGGTTGTCCTTGAAGGAGACCATCCTGGGTTCGCTGCCTTCGAGTGGCTTCATGTACAACCTGCGACATCCTCGGCATCAAACCGGTCTTGTCGGCGAGGAGATCTTGACGAGAGAATGACCTGTTTGGCCTGAGCTCCTGTGGGCACGCACGCATACTCAGAGACACAAACAGATGCTGGTCCTTGTCATACAGTTCTAGCCCTTTTGACAAACAGGGTCACGCACAGGAGCACAGGCTTGTTGCGCCCTGGCGACGACTGCTGCCGGCCGGAGCGCTGCAGACGGGGCAAGTTGCTCGGGCGTCGGCCGCACGGCAGCAGTGCTGCAAGGCACGGCGAGGCGGAGGCGCAGGGCATGGCCGCAGCGTGGGAAGATGATGCAGAGGCGGGACGGCGGCTCGTGACGCGGGACGAGGTGGTCCACGCGGCGGCAGGGTCGAACGGCGGGGCTCGGGCCAGGACCGGCGACGGAGGCGCGGATGTTGGGCTTCCGGCGGCACGGTCGAGGACCCGCAGCTGGTCGAGGGCGGAGCAGAGAGACATGGCTACCGGTTCGTGGACGGAGGACAGCGGCGCTGGCAGCGGCGGTCGATGGCGATGCGGCACCGTGGAGGGAGCACGCCTGGGCAGCGGCGTCTGCGCGGTCGCTGGAGGAGGTCCGGGGGCGCGGCGAGGCCGGCGAGATGGCGACGGAGAAGGGCCGCGGAGGAGGAGCTCACGGACGGGGGCGGAGGCCGGGGACGCGGCTGCACGGATGGGCTCGGCGGCGGGGCCCTGCGGAGGGGAGGAGGGCGGCGAGGCGGGCGCCGGCCGGAGGAAGGAAGGAGAGGCCGCGGTGGCGGCGGAACGCGAGAGGGAAGCGGGAGGAGGGTCACGGCGGCGACCGGTGGTGGTGAAGGGGGCCTCGGGAAGGAGGCGAGAGGAACGCGGGGAGAGAGGAGCTGGAGGTGGGGGACGGGGCCGCGTCGGTGGGGCGCGGGGCTGGTGGTGCCAGGGAGGTGGGGCCGGCTGTCGGTTGACCAGGAGGTTAGGCGGGAGTGGGAAAAGGGAAGGCGCGCCCAGGGGGTCTGGTCGGGCGGCAGGTGCATGCGTGTGCGTGTGGCGTTGAGTGGGGAGTGGGGGTGAGAGAGGGTGGCCAGGTGGCGGGTTGGGGTTGGATAGGGGGAGGGGAGGTGATGAGGTGGCAGCAGGTTATTGGGTGGGGTGAGGTGGAGGCTGGGTGGGTAGACTAGGTCTGGGTGTAAAAGGGGTTTGGGGTGGACCGATTTTTGTACTGGGGGTGGCCAACTGGGTCGGGTCGGCCCGGTTTGGCTGCCCCCATTAAAATAATTTAATATTTTATTTGTTTAAAACAAGGCTTTTGCAAACCGATAGCAGACAAAACCAAATAATCCGGGGATCCGGGTTTTGTGTTTGAGCAAAGGCGGGGCGTTTTAGAAAACAAAAATAGGTTTTTCGAAAATAGTTTTATGCAAACAAATGCAAGATGATGACGATGCTCAAATGCAATGTGGCATGATGACATGAGCATGCGGTCATGATGATGCAATGCACAAAAACAACGCGATTTTCTAGTAGTGGTTTTGCGGGATGCCACAGGCGGCGTGATTCCCGCAATCTCCGAGATGAATTTCACGGAGGATTTCAATACCTTCTTGCTGGGAAACACACTTAAGGTATACACCAGTGGTGCTTATTTTGTAGAGTTGTCCATTGATTATGGTATAGCCCTTTGCTCGACGTACTATTTGTCGTCTTTCGACTTTGTCGTTGGGCAAAGTTCCGTGTTCGAGATATTCCATGAACGGTTTTGTCCAAGCCGGAGGACCTTTGTCACCATGTGAACGAAAGAGTCAACTCTTTACGGGTTGTCTATGTCTGCTCCCTTCACAGATGGTGTTCGTAGATGCTCCAAGAAAACGCCAGGCGGAATTCATTTGCGCCGTGAACCAAGCTTAGACAACAGATCTGCCGCCTCGTTTTGCTCCCTAGTCACATACTTGACCTCGTAGCCCAAGAAGCTCTTGGCTATCTCGTCCACTTCGTCGCGATATGCCACCATCATAGGGTTCCACGCGATCCAGGTGCCAGCCACCTGCTGGGCAACCAAGTCGGAATCTCCACAGCAAACTATGTGCTTGATGCCAATATCCTTCGCTACGCGTAGTCCGTGAATGAGTGCTTCATACTCCGCCATGTTGTTCGTAGCCTCGAAGTGGATCTGCAAAACGTAGTGTAGCTTGTCCTCGATTGGTGACTGTAGCAGTACACCAGCCCCCGAGCCGTTGAGTAGCTTTGATCCGTCAAAGTGCATCACCCAATATTTTGGCTCTGGCATTGGGGTAGCATCTGGCATCTCCGTCCAATATGCGATAAAATCCTCCAAGGCTTGTGACTTGATAGCGTCGCGTCTTTTGTAGGTGATCTCGAAGGCGGCAAGTTTTATGCCCCACTTCGCGACCCTTCCTGTAGCGTTGTTGTTGTTGATGATGTCAGACAGTGGAGTCTTGCTCACCACTGTGATAGGGTGCTCCTGGAAGTAGTGCCTGAGCTTCCGAGAAGCAAGGAACACTCCATAAGCTATCATTTGGTAGTGCGGGTAACGATTCTTGGACTCCGTCAAGACCTCGCTTACATAGTAAACTGGTCATTGAACTCCGTACTCATAGCCTGGTTCTTTCCGCTCTACCATGACGACGATGTTGATTACCCGGTTGGTGGGCTCCATGTAGATTAACATGGGCTCCCCAAGCTCGGGTGCTGTGAAAGGATACAGATGTCGCCTAGATGGGGTGAATAGGAGATTAAAACTTTTCGAGAGTGGCTCGAAAAAGGCAGAATTAAACTAGCATTTACTTTGTCAAGCACAACCTAGAACAACTAGGGTTCACCTATGTGCACCAACAATTTATGCTAAGCAATACAATCGACAATGTGATAGCAAGATATAGATTACTTCAAGCACGAAGGCTATCACAATGTAAAGTGCATAAGTAAAGAGCTCGGGTATAGAGATAACCGAGGCACGCGGGGATGACGATATTTTACCGAGTTCCTCCCAACATGGAGTATGTCTCGTTTGGAGAGGGGGTGGTATCTAACCACCTACGCCACAAAAGGCCTCCCTTATTCTCCGGTGAATCTCACCCCAATGGGATCGATCCACACTTACACTATCGATGCACTTGTCGGTGGCAACCGAAACCTTTCACAAGGTTGGGGAACTTCTCCATAACTTAATTGGAGGCTCCCAACAAACGCCACCAAGGCAACAACCTACAACACCAACAAACCGTCTAGGGTTCCAAGAACCCAAGAGTAAAAAGCTTCTCAACTTTCAGTCACCAAATCATCACCGAGAACTCAAACTGATGCACCAAATGCAATGGCAAGGACACATGAAGTGCTCAAATCCTTCTATACCAAATTCCACCAAAGCTACAAAAGCTTATGGGGGAATAAGAGAGGAAGAACAATGGAGGAAATCCACAAAAGACTCCAAGATCTAGATCCCAATATGCTCCCCTCACTTAGAGGAGAGATTGATTGGTGGGATTGTAGATCTAGATCTCCTCTTTCAAATCCCTCAAGAATATGCAAGAATCATAGGAGGGGTTGAGAGGAAGCAAGATAAATAAGGTCAACAATGGAGGGGAAAACTTGCAAGAATAGTTGAGGAACCATTGGGGAAGAAGGCCCCTTAAATAGGTCCCTCCAAAATCCAACCGTTGCAGCCCAAAAACGCGATTCCCGGTACTATCGGACTTTTTCCCGGTACTACCGGACTTTCCCGGCACCATCGGACATTCCCTGGGTTCCTGGGGTACCAAACGCATTTTTCTCTATGCTTCCAGGTACCAAAATGCGGTACTACCGGACCTCGGTACTACCGTATCCTGGTCCGCTACTACTGGTCATCACAGAACGAAAACAACCATAACTTTTGCATACGGACTACGATTTCGATGATCTTGGGCTCGTTTCGAAGAGGACAACAACCTCTACATGATCATGCAAAGAAACATCATAGTACAGAAAGGGAGGATAGTTCCAAATGACAAAGTCAAAAACCTTCTACCATGCTAGGTACTAAAATGCGGTACTACCGCTTTTTGGTACCTAGCCCGGCAGTGGCTTTTGGCAACTTGTCAAAAAACTTTTGCCACGCTAGGTACTAAAATGCGGTACTACCGCTTTTTGGTACCTAGCCCAGAAGTGGCTTTTGGCAACTTGCCAAAACCTTTTAGTACCTAGGAAATAAGACTAGCAGATATTCAAACGGCTATAACTTTTGATTGGTAACTCCGATCGACCCGATTCCAATTGCGTTGGAAAGAGGACGACATGAGCTTCCATATAAAAGGTGAAAATATTGGTTATCACCAAGTGAGAATGTATCAAGTATAATAATGTGAGATACCTCACTAGGTGACAAACCGAAAAACCGCATAGATCAAAATTGCAATAAGATATAAAAGAGGGATCCGATTTTGATGAACAAGAGCTTGTTATGGAGATTATCACAAGCTCTATATCCTCACATGGATAAGACAAAATAACAACCAAATACGATGATGCAAGTATGCAAAGTTTTGAGCTCTCTCCGAATGATGTGATCGAGTTACTCATTCGAGATCCCCTCTTGATAGTACGGTTATCTATCCTAAACCTGGTCTCCCACACACAACATGAGACTGGCAAAAGGGAAAACCTATCAAGGTTATACCTTTGCCTTGAGGATTCCACTTGATCTCAATGTAGACGAACTTGACCTTCTCAAGATGGAACACTTTTCTTGATTTTTCATCATCGATCCATGATCACCGAAGATGGCAAGCATCAAACATGAGATCTTCTATAGATGGCGCATTTTAATCTTGCACAACACATCTTCTTCGCATTTCATCGACCTTGAAGGCAACACATGCTCTAAGCGATGCCACTGGACAATTCCTACAAGTACAACTTAATACACACATTAGTCCATAAAGATTGTCATTAATTACCAAAACCACACATGGGGCCCACATGTTCTTTCAATCTCCTCCATTTTGGTAATTGATGACTATCCCTTTAAGAGGGTTTATATAATGAATTTTCATGAATAAAATGGTAAAACCAATATCAAATACTACATAAGTATGTGATATTGGTACCACCACCATATATAGAGAAAATTTCCCCATAATCTATGCGTGTGTGATGAACTTGAATTTCATTGCATATATTGCCAATCATTATCATTGGTGGAGTTCCCTCTATATACCACATGCTAAGCAACAACAAAGATGCAAGATCATGAAAGGAAAATGCTTAAGAACAAACTCAAAGCATAAACCATTTCCCTTAAACCCTCTAAAACTTCTCCCCCATTGGCATCGATTTCCGAAATGGGTGACAAGTTCTAGAAGGCTAATATAGTGATAAATCCTCCAAAGGTGAGCATTCGCACATATCCAATGATGACTACTTAGGAGTAAGTAGAACTATATCGAGGACCCAAAGATTGCCAAACGAAATAAAAAGAAGCGGCATCAACAAATGATGCAAGCAATTACAAGGTCCGACAAACCAAATGAAAACAACAAATGAGTCCAAATGGAAATAACAAGATATTATGAAATGAGCAAAAGAGTTCTTTAAATAACAAATAGAGAAGCTCCCCAAGATTTGTGCACAATTCAGAATAAATGCATTAGAATACATATTGACAAAATATGGAATCCTCGCTCCCCCATAAGCATTTAAAACACAACAAATGAAAAGATCAAATAAATGCTTAAATAAAATAGAGAAGCTCCCCAAGATTTGTGCACACTTTAGAATCATTGTATTTCAATACAACAATGCACAAATATGTAATCCTCACTCCTCCATAAATATTTAAGGCATAATAAATGAGAAAGAAGACAAATGAGCATTATTAAATGACTTAGATGAGCTTCCCAAAGATAATGCACCAATTATGATAATTGTATTTGGGAAAAAGGTGCATAATCATGGAATCCTCACTCATCCAAGTTCATTTAACAATACAAGGCATGAGAGAACAAATATGAGTGCCCAAAAATGCAAACAAGAGGAACAAGAACTCATAGGCAATTAAATTTTGTAACATCCCAAAAATCTTGATTTCAAAGTTTGCATATCATTCATGCATTCATAATCATTTTAGGATCATTTTTCAAAAACAAAAGCATTTGTGGTCTATTATTTTATGTAAGCAAGGCAATAGCCTTATTGCTACCTTCTAATAAGAAAATACTTGTTTTGATCAGTAAAGAATGGAACTTAGGTTTGGTTTATATTTCTAAAGTTTGGTCAAGATTTTCAAAACAAAAATATGAATTCAAACCATTCATATGACTATTGTAAATAAATATTTAAAGCATGGCTAATTCTAAAAATTCAAAGGGCCAAAGTATTTTTGAGTGAACAACATTGTTCTGTAGTCAAATATGTGCAAGTTTTACTTTACAAAAATTCAGAACAAGTTTGAATTCAAACCCATATGAAAATCATTTGAAAAACATTCCTAAAAATCAAATCAGAAAAGGAAAAGGAAAAATAAAAAAAATAAAAACAAGCGCTGCACTTTGAGCCCAGCACCATAACCGGCCCAAAAGCCCACCTGGGCCATTTCCCCCTCTGCCCCCTCTCTCACTGGTGCGAACCTTACCCCGCAGCCACTGACGCTGGGCCCTGCACCACGTCAGCATCATCTCCCCCAAACATCACGTGCAGACGCCGTCGCCGCCCGTTTCCTCCTTCTTCACTGCCGCAAATTAAGCTGATTAATTCCCATTGATTCACCGAGTGAATGCCGCCCCTGCTCTGGCTACTTAACCACCTCCCCACCCCGCTCCTTTCCCCTCACACAACACCACCAGAGCGCCGCCAGGCTCCACAAATTTCACTCTGCACCGCCGCAGCACCGAAGAACTCCGGCGAGCTATAGCGGTGAGTCTCGAGCGCGCCTTGCCCTCTGGTTCACACGAGCCGCTTTGCCATCTCTTTGCGCATCTTCTCATGTTTTCCTTTTGTCCTGAATCGCCCCAGGTCGTCGCCTTCGTCAACATCTACAAGCGCCCGAAGCTAAGGTTGACTCCGACAAGCCATTCCGGTGAGCCCCGTGTTCCCCTCTGTCTCTGGTCCATGCAATTGTGTTCTCTAGCACCTTGCGCATATGCTAACGCTTTCTGTTTGAACCCTTGTGACCTAGGTCGTCATCTTCGACTTCGACAGTGAGCACCCGACGCGCGGAAGAACTCCGACGAGGTCCTGCTGCTGTGTCCGTGCGCCCCGACCCTGTCCATCTGCACGTTGAGCATCTCCACACCCTCACGATCTCGGTAAGAACTAGCACGCCCCTGCCCCTCTGGCCTCGCCGGCGTGTCGCTGCCAGATCCGTCGCCGCCGCAAGCGCCATTTGCGCCGCTGGTTTTTGGTCAGATGGATCTGATCCATCGGATCTAAATCCTAAGGCCTCGATTAGATCTATAACGAAACGGTATGATTAGATCTGGGCCGTGCAACGTTAGTTAGATCCAACGCTCCACATAGCGCGATCCACGCGAACCGGTACGCACCAATCGGAACATGACACGTGGCTTATGTTTTGTTTTAAAAACAGAATTGCATCTATTAGTTGTTCAAACTTGCAAAATTCATAACTTTTGATCCACACGTCCAAATTTTGCAAATTTTATATCACTGGAATCAGCATAAAGAGTACTTTCCAACCATGCACTTTGTTTAATTAATTGCTTCGGTAAACTTAGTTGTTTTTGCAGAGACATTTGTAAGCTTATTTTGTGTATAAAAATTAATTGGAAAATGTTTTAAAGGCCAAATAAATTTTATTTGATGTATAAATGTTTAGTTATCAATCAGTACTGTTTACTTGCCTTGTTTGGTTTAGAGAAAAATCATCACATGTCATTTGCATGCATTCATATATTTTTGCTTGTTTATTTTGATATGTGAATTTGGTGCTATCATTTTATGTGTAGAGTTTGGTGCTAGTGGTGATTGTGACTGTGAGGATTGTTGTTACTCCCCCAACTACCAAGGCAAGTGGTGCTTCATACTTTTGTCCCAATATTTTGACTATGCATTATAAATATTTTGTATAGGGCTTACATGATAATTTTTGCTAAGTATATATATGCTATGCTTGGGAAATCCTAGTAGTTGTAGAGTTGTTAGAAATTTTCTCTAAGTTAAGATACTTACTATTGCCATGCTTAGCCTAGCTAGTAGAAACCAAGGGTGGATTATATACACATGCTAAGGAAAATATTTCTAAGTCTTGAACTTATGTTCTGCTTAATAAAACAACTAAGTGAATGTAACACCTGGGTGGAACGGTGGATTGGTTTATATTGAGTGGTTACACAAGGACAGGAGACTGGTGAACCTTGTGTATCTCACTTGTGGAATGCCACCCAGGAACAAAGGGATTTGAGATGCCATATGTTAAGAAGCTTCTAGTGCAGCCACATGGCATTATGGGCTCTGCCTGGATCATATAGGTTGCAATAACTTAGCCATTTGGACAGTTGGTGGTACTGGGTGATAGGTTGGAACGCGTCCATTTGGTCTAAGGGAAGGCTTCTGAAAGGTCCTGTTTTGGTGAAAATCAAGTCTTGTGGAGAAAGTGCACCACCTCTGCAGAAGGGAGAAACTAAGTACTTAGCTGTGTCCCCGGTAATCGACAATTTGAGCATAAAGACATGGAAGCTATCAAGAATCTCCTCATCCCAATTTTCTAAGATAAAACTTATGGTTGAACAAGGGTGAAGGTTCACCAATTTCTATTGGTGGTTCCTTGGGAGTTTTTGCCAAACAAAAACTTAGTGTTTTCAACTGATAGGTAAAACCTATTTTGATCAAAGCAAGCCTGAGCTACACTTAGCCAAATTCATGTAGAAGTTAGATACTATTATTCTACTATGGTATCACTTGCCAATACTATTCCAATGTATTGACCCACTGTGGCTGTAACTTGTGATGTTGCAGGTTACTCTGATGAGGATTAGGGTTATGAGTCTACACTCAACATGCTTGCATGTGGCACATGAAGATGAAGACTCTTATTTATATTGTTAAGTTAAACTCTTGTACTAGCCTATGGCTATGGAGTTGTAAAATACTATGTTATCTCTGGAATGACGATGTAATAATGACATTTGTTTCTATGTACTTCATCTTAAACTGTGGATGCTAGAATTTGATCCAGGGACTAGCATTGCAATCACAGGGATATTTACCTTTATAAAGGTGGGATCTTACAAATTTGGAAGCCACCAAAGAATCAAACGGAATAGAAAGGTGGTCTCCAAGGATTAGAAATCAACTAAAATTATCTTCTCTATGTATCTAAGTGGAAAACATCACAAAGACATATTCCCATAGAAACAATCACACACAAAGAAGATATACAATAAATCACATAAAAGGCAAAAATGAAGTCATAACATATATCAATAAGATTTTTGCTTCAAAGCATGGCCAAAGGCACAATTTTATCCTATTGTACATTAATGAACTTCAAACACCAACACACTTCATATATTACAACTATCACTAAGGGAAAAGGAAAAGGTTGGCATATATGGAGAAAGGCAACAAGTATCACAAGAGAAAATAGACTAGGAAAATCTCACTATTGTACATGAGAGAAGTTGAGGAAAGGAAAGACAATAAAATTGCTAGATTGACATATTTGGGATTATAGGATCATATGCATGATTTTGTATAGTCCCAATTATATGCACTCATCTCAACTCATACACATATACAATAGAGAGTTTTCTTAATACCATGGCTAGAGATACACCAATAAATACACTAACAAAAATTCATGCCAATATGCAGCCTACAAAAGGTTGGAAGCAAGATAAATATGCATGATCAAGAGATACTTGTTACTGAGATATAATTGGTAGGATGTAGAGGATATGAATTCGTTGATCATCCTATAGCTTGCCTCCAATTTTCATGTATGCATCATTTCTTCAAAATTGAGAGAAAAGCATCCAATCTATCTCCAATGCACCTAAAACACAATTAAGTACAAAATGGTCACCAAACATATTGGGTCCAAAGTAGTTAATGCAACTACAATACATAGGAGAGACTCCAAATAATTATGTGCATATTGATATGAAATTGAATTTCATGCACAACTTAGCCGATGGGATTTGGTGGAGTTTCCCTTATATATTGGATCAAAGAAAGCAAGCATGCCATAATATAAACATATAGTAAATATGCATGCATAAATATTTCAAGAACCAAAAAGGAGATACAATTTGAACAAAACACCAAGTAAATCGAGATTACACACACACGAGTGTGACAAGACAAACGATGGCCAAATCGTATCAAAGAACCAATTCAACACATGAAAGATCACAAGTTCAACAAATGATCTAGGCAAAAGCCAAAGAGCAAAAGATATATGAAAACACAAATGCTCAAGGATTTATCTCATTCTAAAATGGTCAAATCATGAAACAAGGAATGAGATAAAAAAACTCCGAAAAAGAACAAGGTTCCAACAAGGAACCAAACTCCCCAAACTTTTCATGATGGCACAAAATACCAAAACAAAAAGATTGACCTTCCAAGCACATAAAACCCGATATGGATCAAACAAAGAAGCATAGAAGGATTGTTCTAGATAATATAGGAGAGCTCACCCATAAGTAGTACATTATATATAATTTTGCTTTTGAATGCAAAATGCACACAAATGAGATCATCACTACTACCTACATTAAATAAAACACAAGAGGATACCAATAAAATAAGAAGATCCAAAATAAATAAGGAAGACTTGGGAGACAACATAAATCATTTTCTTGGCCAAAGATGGGATAAAATTAAACAAGGGCCAAAGTGAATATGATTAATAAATTCTACCATAACTTGAGTACTCATTGTACAAGGACAAAATATATTGGGAATAATTTTCCCAAGGTAGATTGCATGGATATCCAAGATCATAGTCACAACAAGAAGCATATAACAAAATATAAGAATTAAGCATGATACTTCGAACAAGATTCTTGGTAGGTTCCAATAGTCACATAATCACTAGTGATTAGAGTAACTTGAAGCAAATGGTTTCCATGATGATATAGATATCTAGATATGAGGAAACACATACCAAGAAACACACTCATATACAAGATCCAAAATATGACCAATAAAGGCATTCAAGCAAATTGGAACTTGTATGAGCAAATGTGTCACATAGGCGCTAAATAATTATCAATATCAATTCTAAGTGACACAACCTCGAATATTCACATTTTATAGGATTGTAATATGCACTAAGCATATGACTCCCCCATAATGTGATACTACCATAAAACCAACACGAGGCAAAAGGATACAAATATATATAATTAATGGACATTATAGAACTTAAATTTCTCATGAGAATCATACCACATAGAGACTAGACAATAATCCAATACAAATACTAGGTGGTATTCCTCATGTACACACAATTTTAGGATTGTGGAATGCCCAAGCATAATACTCCCCCAAAATGGGATAATCCATTAATCTCTCACAAGAGCCAAATAAGATACCAAATATAACCAAGTAAGGCTCCAACACAAGAAACACACATACATTGTGTGCCACCTAATCATACACAAATATGCTTGATACTCAAGATAACTAAGTAGAAAGCACAACATGTACAAAAGCATGGAAGATGAAAAACCAACACATGCACAAGGGGGTGACTAACTTTCAATGTAAAGAGTTTAGCATATGTTACCGCAAGGAGGAACATTGGAAATATAATATAATTATGATAATCCAAATGGCTTGGCTTGACACAAATAATTGATGAAGATACCTAAATTCTTCATAAAGTAACCAAGTCTCCAATGCCCTCCAACAATACCTATTGATCAAGTTTTGGCTTGTTGGTCCCCAACCAAGTTTGGGTCCTAAGAGGTTAGTCACAATAGTCTTGGCAACCCAAATGGTTCTTTTCTTGAACCCACATTGAGCACCAACAAATTTGGCAAACACATTGCCAACCTCATCCTTACAAAGAAATAAGCATCATCAATAAAGATAGGGTTGGATGAGGAGATACCAGTAGTGCATGAGGAAGAAATATGCCCCTTCTCACGGCATATGTAGAAAGTTCTACTCTTGCCATCTTTCTTCTTAGGTGAAGCGATAACTCTAGGAAGAGCTCGAGTAGTCCTCTTAGGAAGAGGCCCATTAATGACTTGAGGTGGAGCTTGAGGCCGCTTCCCTTGTTGCTTCATACTAAGAGGCTTTTTCTTCAATGGGCAAGATCTAACATGGTGCCCTTCTTCCTTGCACTTGAAGCAAACAATGTTGGCCGGATTCTTGACTTGATCTTGGCCATTCTTCTTGTTGTCCTTGTGCTTCAACTTGATAGTGGACTTATTATTGACATTGGAGTTGAATCCAAGCCCACTCTTGTCATTGGGGGATTTTTGCACACTCAAGATTTTGTTGAGTGCAGCCTTCCCTTGATGACCCTTTTCAAGTCATTCCTCAAAGAAGTGACTTCAGCCTTGAGCTCTTTTATTTCCTCTACATGGTTAGTTTCAACAAAAGTACTAGAGGAAGTAGATGCTACATTGTTAGAGCAACAAGGCACAGAATGTAATTCATCACAAGATATAGCACGGTTGTAAGAGGATGAATTACAAGGACTAGCACATGGCAATATAACATTTGGAGTGGAAATAGTGCTAATGTCCATATGAGGCCCACTAGATGTTACCTTTGACACGTTGGCCTCATGAAATAACTTTAGCCTACCATGGGAGACTAGAAGATCCTTATGCAAGCTCGAGAGCTTAACATGACTTTCTTCTAATTTCCCATAGTTGCTAGTTAGCAACGCAAGTTGAGCCTTTAGCTCAACATTCTCCTTCAAAATAGATGCTTCACAAGAAATAGAGTTAGTAGCACAAGCGTCATCACTATTTGCAAGAGGTGAGGGCAACTTGGCAAGATCTTTTGAATATGAAGCTTTAAGCTGCTCATGTGACTCGGTGAGTTTGATGAGCTCACCCTTGATGACCCTAGAGCAATTTTTTGAGGTGCTCAAAATCCTCAAGGAGTTCATCACTTTTAATCTTGAAGGAGTTTGCCACCGCAAGTTCTCTATCATGGTATTCCTTTACTCTAGATAATTCTAGAGTAAAAGTCTCCTCAAGAGATTCTTTGGTGGTTTGTTCTTCTTCAAGGGAGCCCTTTAGTTGTGCATTTTGATTAGCATACTCACGGTCAAGCGCAAACTTTTCATCAATTAAGTTTTCTTGCTCCTCAATAAGATCATTGCCTTCTATAGCATAATTCAAGATTTCAATAAAGTTGGAGGAAGCAATTTTAGGTTTGAAGAGAGCGCTATAGACAATCTCTCCCATTTTCTTAATAGAGGTAATATCATACTTACCTCGATAATCATCATTATCATTGTCAACCTCATCATCATCATCATCATGAGATACAATGGGATCCAAAGAGGTTACCTTTGTTTCCTTAGCCATAAGGCATTTGTGAGAACCTGAGGAAGGTGATGATGAGATTGCACTTGCGGATCTATTCGAGACCTTGTATTGGCCCATAGAATCTTAATTTTCCTCTACATGGTTAGAAACACAAGCACTAGAGGAAATAGAAGTATTCTTATCATGGCAACAAGACAACACAAGCATATCATTATGAGATTTATTCAAGCCATTACTACATGATATGCAAGGACTATCAACACTAGCATGTAAGGAGTTGTGAATGCTAGAAGTGTTAAGGTCCGAAGATAGATCATTGCAACTAGATAGGGATGAAGGATTACAAATAGTAAGCACACTATCCACATTGAAATTTCTATCACCACTCACCGTATCATTACCTTGTGAAAAATCACGTGTTGGTGAAGTGGTAGACGATGAGAACTCATCTCGACCGGAAGTGGAAGCAACACAATCATCCTTAATAATGTTGGACTTGCTATATTTATCTTGAAGCTTGGTCCATATTTCATGAGCACTCGAATAAGGTATGATAGAAGAAATAACTACATTGCTCACAACATGTAAAAGAATATTAGTAGTTTGAGCATCTATATGAGTGTCCATCTTCTCCTCTAAAGATTCGTTTTAGGGATCCATAGGAGAAGAGAAACCCATATATAGATATTCTTCGATAATTGGGTGAATGTCCCAAAAATAATCAAGCATGTGAGATTACCAAACATCATAATTTGTGCCATCGAATATATAGAAGGAATCATTCTCTAATCCCCTAGTCGACATCTTTACTCTCAAGGCGGTGAATCCTAAAATGAGAGACCGGGCTCTGATACCAATTGTAAGGATATAGATGTCGCCTAGAGGGGGTGAATAGGCGATTAAAACTTCTTCGAGAGTGGCTCGACAAAGGCGGAATTAAACTAGCATTTACTTTGTCAAGCACAACCTAGAACAACTAGGGTTCACCTATGTGCACCAACAATTTATACTAAGCAATACAAGCAACAGTGTGATAGCAAGATATAGATTACTTCAGGCACAAAGGCTATCACAATGTAAAGTGCATAAGTAAAGAGCTCGGGTATAGAGATAACCGAGGGACGCGGGTACAACGATATTTTACCGAGTTCCTCCCAACATGGAGTACGTCTCGTTTGGAGAGGGGGTGGTATCAAATCCTCACCGAGAACTCAAACCAATGCACCAAATGAATTGGCAAGGACACAAGAAGTGCTCAAATTCTTATCTCCCAAATTCTAATAAAGATACAAAAGCTTATGGGGGAATAAGAGAGGAAGAACAATGGAGGAAATCCACAAAAGACTCCAAGATCTAGATCCCAATATGTTTTGCTCACTTAGAGGAGAGATTGATTGGTGGGATTGTAAATCTAGATCTCCTCTTTCAAATGCCTCAATAATATGCAAGAATAATATGAGGGATTGAGAGGAAGCAAGCTCAAGAAGGTCAACAATGGAGGGGAAAACCTGCAAGAATAGTTGAGGAACCATTGGGGAAGAAGGCCCCTTAAATAGGTCCCTCCAAAATTCAACCGTTGCAGACAAAAAACACGATTCCCGGTACTACCGGACTTTTTCCCGGTACTACCGGACTTTCCTGGCACTACGAACATTCTTTGGGGTTCCTAGGGCGCCAAACGCATTTTTCTCTGTGCTTCCGGGTACCAAAATGCGGTACTACCGGATCCTGGTCCGGTACTACTGGTCATCACAGAACGAAAATAACCATAACTTTTGCATCCGGACTCCGATTTCGATGATCTTGGGCTCATTTCGAAGAAGACAACAACCTCTACAAGATCATGCAAAGAAACATCATAGTACAGCAAGGGAGGATGGATCCAAATGACGAAGTAAAAAATCTTTTGCTGTGCTAGGTACTAAAATGCGGTACTACCACTTTTTGGTACCTAGCCCGATAGTGGCTTTTGGCAACTTGTCAAAAACCTTCTGCCGCGCTAGGTACTAAAATGCGGTACTGCCGCTTTTTGGTACCTATCCCGGTAGTGGATTTTGGCAACTTGCCAAAACTTTCTTCCGCGCTAGGTACTAAAATGTTGTACTACCGCATCTTGGTACCTAGGAAATAAGACCAGCAGATATTCAAACGGCTATAACTTTTGATTGGTAACTCCGATCGACCCGATTCCAATTGTGTTGGAAAGAGGACGACATGAGCTTCCGTATAAAAGGTGAAAATATTGGTTATCACCAAGTGATAATGTATAAAGTATAATAATGTGATATACCTCACTTGGTGAGAAACCAAAAAACCGCATAGATCAAAATCGCAATAAGATATAAAAGAGGGATCCGATTTTGATGAACAAGAGCTTGTTATGGAGATTACCACAAGATCTATATCCTCACATGGATAAGACCAAATAACAACCAAATATGATGATGCAAGTATACAAAGGTTTGAGCTCTCTCCGAACGATGTGATCGAGTTACTCATTCGAGAGCCCCTCTTGATAGTACGGTTATCTATCCTAAACCGGGTCTCCCACACACAACATGAGACCGGCAAAAGGGAAAACCTATCAAGGTTATACCTTTGCCCATTCCACTTGATCTCTATGTAGACGAACTTGACTTTCTCAAGATGGAATGCTTTTATTGATTATTCATCATCGATCCATGATCATCGAGGATGGCAAGCATCAAACATGAGATATTCTATAGATGGCGCATTTTGAGCTTGCACAACACATCTTATTCGCATTTCATCGACCTTGAAGGCAACACATGCTCCAAGTGATGCCACTGGACGATTCCTATAAGTATAACTTAATACACACATTAGTCCATAAAGATTGTCATTAATTACCAAAACCACACATGGGGGCCCACATGTTCTTTCATGCTGTAAGGATAGGCGTTGAGGAAAGTATCTCCTTGAGCTATTTCAATGTTGCATTTGCCTCGTCCGTCCATGTGAATTTGTCCGCCTTCTTCAGCAACTTGTACAGCGGCAGAGCCTTCTCTCCAAGTCGGCCGACGAACCGACTAACCACTGCAACGCAACCTATTAGCCGTTGTATGTCCTTCAGGCATGTTAGACGGTTTATGTTTAGGATGGCATTGATTTTATCTGGGTTGAACTCGATTCCACGCTGGAAAACGATAAAGCCCAACAATTTGCTGGCTGGAACCCCGAAGACGCACTTCTTAGGGTTAAGCATCATGTTGTCTTTCTGGAGATTATCGAAGGTTTCTTTTAAGTCAGAGATTAAGTCGTTTTACTTTTTAGACATCACCGCTATATCGTCCACATAGGTGTAACACCGCGGTTCTGAAAAGACCGTGGCTTCTATGTGACATGCCAATCCCTGGATCGGTTCATTGGCCCACAGTAGAATAAGATGAATAACATAGCAAAATATCCGTGTATCATAAATAACGAAGATCCAGAGTACCATTATTACAATAAAAGCTTAGCTCAAGGCTAGCTCAAATTATTCAGGTAGCAACATAAATAAAGCAAATCCTCCATTCTTCAAATTGCCCACAAGTGAACAAGCACCGAGTGGAGTACCGTGGCCTATATCGATTACTCAGAATCGGAATATCCTGCAACATGAAATGTAGCAGCCCCGAAGGGTCAATACATGGAATGTATGGCAAGTAGAGCTAGTAAAGGAGACAATAATGCTAACATCTACATGCATATCTGGCAAGTGGAGCTATGGCTAGCTTGAATTTACAAATACCTTTGTCCTACTTTCATAAACAGTTTTAGATTTTCTTTGAAAAGATCCCAATTAAGTTAACCCAACAACATTAAAGCAATTATGAAATTTGAATGAGCGAGAAACATGTCATGGAATCAATATCAAGCAACTCAGATGTCCATAACCGGGGACACAGCTAATCGATTAGGTTATACACCCTGCAGGGGTTAGTACACTTTACCCATGTGACTTGGCCAGCCCAGCTCGTACCATCACTCTCATTTTGGGTGATGATAGGGAGAAGTCCAAGAAGAGACTGTTCGGGAAGTAGTTCCCCAATCCCGACGCGCACCGGTCCAACCTACCAAAATTCTACATCTCTGGATACGCGGGTTCGAGTTACCACAACCTACTAAGTCCAACCAACCGCCCATTCCATTATTGGAACATGGTTGTACACGTAAGATACAACATAAAGAAGACAATCATTTTCTCTCGATACCTGGGTGCCTTTCCGCAATGATACCACCAAAATTTATCAATCCCATCACACCCAGGAGATTCATTGATTAAGTTGTTTTAGTTTTCGCAAACCAACACATTTAGAAACAAATTTCAGTGATGTAACCCAGCCCTCGTTCATCATAGCATGGCTAAGCACATCTACCAACGGCGGTTCATCTACAAGGAGAGCCCTACCACATAATAGGACATAACATAGCGATAGTACCATCCTACACATGCATCTACAAAATACACGACAATGCATTGAAAATAGTAGGAAGATGTCATGAACGAGGTAGCATCTACTTGCCTTGGTTGTAGCGGTCGGAAGAACAATCCACACACGAACAAGCGTTGCACTCGTCACAATCTACACGATACAATTGCATTCATAAACAAACCAGTCACAAGCATATGCAAACAAAGATGACGCAAGATGCATGCATGACAAGTGGATTGATGCTACAGCAGCACCACATAATCTTATTCAGTAAAGCTACTGAATGCATGCATGGAAAATAATTTTAGTGCAAGGAAAACTATTATGCAATTTATAATGCTCAATACTAGAGCTAGAACCCAAATAATTCACTACTATTAACTTACTATTTGTAAAATCTTGGGAAAATTCTACTGTGTAGGCATTGCTAATTAGGAACAGTAACAATTGGAATTTATCAAAAAGGAATTATATAACTCACTGGGTAATTAAAATACTTCAGAAAGCCATTAAATAGTTTCTGCAAAAGTTATTACTGTAAGCCTATCCTTTTAATTCACTTTGAGATTCCCCTTGTTCTACTGAATCCAGGGACATATTATTTGCAATTTTTGGAGTTATAGATCTTTTTCTACAAATTAATTACTCCAAAAAGGCCATTAACTCATTTAATTAATATGGACAAAATCTTGCTGCAAAAGTGTAACACAATGGTACAGCAAGATTCTACACGAGTTACTGACTCTACACATATTTTATTTGTAATTTTTGGCTCAGTAGATTAATTTCTATGAATTTTACAAATTTCAGCTATTTTCTGCAAATTCTAAATAAATTTAATTCGGAAGGGAATATTCCAGGAACATTCCTGGCTGACTCAGCGCTGACTAAGCGCTGACTCAGCGTGCGTTGACTGGTCAACCAGTCAACCACGCGGTCTTCGCACGATCTGGGCCGTTGGCCACGGATCCAACGGCCGAGGAGAGGCGGCGGCGGGAGCTCACCTGAGCGGCGGCGGCGACGGCAGTGAGGTCGTGCGGCGGCGGGGGGGGGGGGGGGGGGGGCTCCGGTGACGACGGTGGCACGACGGCATTGGTGGCGGCGGGGCGGACCTTCTCGCAGTGGTGGCGCGGGTCGGGGAGGCGCGGGGCGACGGCGATCGGCGGCCGGAGGCGGGCGGCGACGTCGGCTCCGGCGAGCAATTCGAGGCGGCGTCGGCTCCTGCGGATGGGAAGAAGGGCACGACGAGGGTTAGCGGGTGGCAGCGAAGCTCGCGAGCGAGCGAGCAAGGCGAGGGGCGGCGGCGTCGGTGACTTACCGATGGCGGCGGCGGCGAAAACGGCGGCGGCGGGTGGGCTCGCGCGGGTGGAGTTCGAGGGGGAGGGGTAGGCCGAGCGTAGGAGGGTCTTTAGGGGGGGCTCGGGCGGAGTCCTTCGCAGAACCTTCGCACGAAAACGGCAGCGAGCGCAGTCCGCGCTGGACACGGCGGCGGCGGCGAAAACGGCGGCAGCGGGTGGGCTCGCGCGGGTGGAGTTCGAGGGGGAGGGGTAGGCCGAGCGTAGGAGGGTCTTTAGGGGGGGCTCAGGCAGAGTCCTTCGCGGAACCATCGCACGAAAACAGCGGCGAGCGCAGTCCGCGCTGGACACGGCGACGGCGCCGACAGGTGGGCCCCACCTGTCGGTGGCTGGCGGGTGGCTGGCGAGCGGGCCCGGCAGCGGCGGCGGCGGGCGCTATCCGTCGCGCGCGCGCGTTGTGCTGCTGGCTGCTGCTTGCCGCCTGCGGGCTGGCGCGGTTGGGCCGGCCCGGCTGGCTGGCTTTCTCTTTTTTTTGTTCTTTTTTTTTTCTAATTTCTGTTTTAGTTTTTCCTTCGCATCTTCTTCATATGAACTCCGATTCGAGTGATTCTTCCTTCTAAATTTTTCTAAAATCTAGGAGATCAACCTAGGATCATATGGTATTTATTTCCACTAGTTTACAAGGGTGGAAAAATACAAGTCCTAGTATACCCTCTTGTAGGAGCATTTTAGCAATTCAAAATAGGGTTTGCAATTATCGTTTCGCCGGAATCTTTTCAAACCGAAGTTTTGTATGGAAGACCATGATGCAATGACATGAATGATATGCAGAACCAAATCTAAAATTTGGGATGTGAAAATAGGCGTGAACGTTCCGACCAATTTAATCGTGTAGGCAATGCTGCATTGTCCGCTGGTACGTAGCACCTGTGTTTTTCATCCCAAAGGGCATCTTGACATAGAAGAACGTGCCGTAGGGTGTAGTGAACGAAGTGGCCAACTGGTCCGACTTCCTCATCTTGATCTGGTGCTATCCTGAGTATGCATCGAGAAAACACAAAAGCTCCGAGCCAGCCGTCGAGTCAATGACTTGGTCAATGCGAGGCAAAGCAAATGGATCTTTGGGACATGCTTTGTTCAAGCCGGTGTAATCAACGCACATTCTTAATTCTTTGGTTCCCTTTTTGGGGACAAGTACAGGATTGGCCACCCATCGGGTGTGAAGGACTTCTCAGATAAAACTAGCCTTAAGTAACCTAGCTATCTCTTTGCCTATGGCGCGTCTCTTATCGTCTCCAAAGCATCGTAGAGGTTGTTTCAATGGTTTACATTTTGGATCAATATTCAAGCTATGCTCACCAAGTTCCCTAGGTACACCTTTCATGTTGGCAGGTTACCAGGAAAAGATGTCCCTATTCAAACGGAGGAACTCGACGAGCACGCTTTCCTATTTAGGGTCCAGGTTCGTCCTAATGGCGGTGGTATTGGAGGCATCGCCTACCACAAGTTCCACCGTCTTGGTCTCGATGGCGGCCTTGAATGCTGGGGCGGAGTCAGAAATCTGTTTCTTCGACGCGGGCATCTCCGAGGCATCGATCTTGCTCTGGATCTCCTTGAATTCTTCGATGTAGAGGACAACTTCTACAAAGGCTGCTTCTCCAATCTCGTTGTCCCTTGCCTTGGTAAAGCTTCCGGATACAGTGATGACACTGTTTGGTCTGGGTATCTTGAGCTTGTTGTATACGAAGCATGGCTTGTCCATGAAGGCGTGGAAGATGTCGCGGCCGAATATGACGTGGTACACGCTCTTGAAGGGGACCACCTCAAAGGTCATGCGTTCTTGGCGGTAATTATTAACATCACCAAAAGCGACCTGAAGTGTGATGCACCCAAGGGACCGAGCCTCCCGACCAGGAACTACGCTGTGGAAGATGGTGATGGTCCACCTTAGATTTGCCTCCGTCAAGTTCATCTTGTGCAGTGTATCCAAGTACATGATGTTGATGCTGCTTCCACTATCCACCATACATTTGGTGAACTCATTGCCATCAATTAGGGGGTTGATGATCATGGCGTATTGGTTCTCCGTAGGGATGAGGTCTGGGTGATCCTTCCTGTCCCAAGTAATTGGAATCTCTGACCAGTGTAGGTATTGGGGAACTCGGGGTAGAGTGGCCATCAGTATACTCATGGAGGTCTTCTGTTGTCGGACGGTGGGGGTGCCAAGGAAAGTGTGGAAAACTTCCGCCTTCTTATCGAAGAGTTTTTTCCCTTGTCGTCGCCTCTAGGCGGCGTGCTTGGGGTCAACGTCCTCGTCCATGTCACTTGAATCCTTAGATTCCTCCTCCTTCTTCTTCCCCTTGCCCTTTCCTCACGGTCTGTTCTTTCGACTTCGCTTGTATCCGGACTCCGGGTCCTCCTTGAGGTCGTTGATGAACTTGCAATGGCGATTGGTGTGTGTGTCCTTGCCGTTGGCGTCGAGGTGTACGAGGCACGACATATCGCGGTACTCCTCGTAGGTCTGGGGAACGCGGAGCGCTGCCGAGGTTGTTTCACTACCTCGCTGTTGCCCATGACCAGCCCCCCGTCCTCGGCCACACTGTCCACTGTCACCTCGACCTGCAAAAGTCATGGCGACCATGTCGGAGGTTTGCTTTGATTCTGGTGGGCTCTTCCGCTTGGTGCTATTGGTACTCCGAGCTTGAGTTGGAACAGCCGTTGCCGGCAGGGAGCCGCGAGCATCATCATCGGTAGCTGCGAACTCTCTCACCAGTTGGATCATCTGGTTGAGGTCTAGCTGGTGGTTGTCCTGCAGGCGCTTCAACGTATGTCGGAGCAACGTACCTCTTTCCAAACCATCGATGAAGGCGGACATGGCGGTCTGTGAGTGCACTCCTGCACAAGAATTCTTCATATCCAGCCAGCAGAAGAGGTAGGTGCAAGATGACTCATCTTTCTTCTGCACACACCGCTGTAGGTTGCCAATAGTACAGGGACGTTTGTACGTACCCTCGAAGTTCTTGGTGAATGCTTCTTGCATGTCCAGCCAGTTGCAGATAGATTTCTCCAGCAAGTCATCGATCCATTGATGGGTCGTGCCTACCAGCATCAATGGGAGGTACTTGACAGCAACGTTGGGGTTTCTCCCGGCGATCTCCACCGTGTTGCCGTAATCCTGCAACCATGTAGCTGGCTTGGTGGTGCCGTCATGGGGCTTGATGGTCTTGTAAATCCGGAAACCCTTGGGGTAAGCTGCGGTCCGTATTACAGGTCCAAAGTAGCGTGGTCCTAGGTATGCTCCATCCCGGGCCTCATGGATCTTGTCCAGACGTGATCGTGCGTCATATGGCTCCGGGCTTCTTTTCTTCTTCTTGCCATCAGGGGATGGGATGCGTGAACGAGGCCTCCTCCGCCATGTTGGCTGCTAGGTGGTGACGGAGGCGGAGGTGGCGGTGGGTTAGCCTTCTTGTTGTTACCCTCCTGCAACACCTCACGCTTGTCATGGTTGTTTGTCGGACGCGGAGGGTCATGGCGTGACCTGCTCTTGTGTCCTTGGTTGTGCTCCCCATCATGACGGGTCTGCTCCGCGTTGTCGCGGATGATGATGCTGCGTTGCTTAGGTGGAGGCATATCCGTACGATGGTGAGCCTTGGTGTCTTCGTGATGTCAGGGAGAGCGGGGCGGTGGAGATGGGCGACACGGTTGAGCCTTGCTTCTATGGTAGGAGGATATGGGGATAGCATCTTTCCTGTTGCGCGCATCCCTCCGTCTTCGTTCTAACGAACCCATCTGGGACCGGACATCAAGAGGAGACCTGTGCCTTGGCGGCTTATGCTGGCTAGACTGGCAAAACGCTGGGTCAGACTCAAGCCTCTGAGAGGTGGCATTTTCCTACAGTTTCACCGCCTTGGCCACTAGGTCATAGACCTGGTTCACCACTTCGGGTGATCTATCCTGCTCCAGAAGGGTCTTGGCGACAGAGAGGTTGAGAAGAGGAGTGGTCATCACCTGCCTGCTACATTGTTAGAGCAACAAGGCACGGAATGTAATTCATCACGAGATATAGCACAGTTGTAAGAGGATGAATTACAAGGACTAGCACATGGCAATATAACATTTGGAGTGGAAATAGTGCTAATGTCCATATGAGGCCCACTAGATGTTACCTTTGACACGATGGCCTCATGAAATAACTTTAGCCTACCATGGGAGACTAGAAGATCCTTATGCGAGCTCGAGAGCTTAACATGACTTTCTTGTAATTTCCCATAGTTGCTAGTTAGCAATGCAAGTTGAGCCTTTAGCTCAACATTCTCCTTCAAAATAGATGCTTCACAAGAAATAGAGTTAGTAGCACAAGCGTCATCACTATTTGCAAGAGGTGAGGGCAACTTGGCAAGATCTTTTGAATATGAAGCTTTAAGCTGCTCATGTGACTCGGTGAGTTTGATGAGCTCACCCTTGATGACCCTAGAGCCATTTTTTGAGGTGCTCAAAATCCTCAAGGAGTTCATCACTTTTAATCTTGAAGGAGTTTGCCACCGCAAGTTCTCTATCATGGTATTCCTTTACTCTAGATAATTCTAGAGTAAAAGTCTCCTCAAGAGATTCTTTGGTGGTTTGTTCTTCTTCAAGGGAGCCCTTTAGTTGTGCATTTTCATTAGCATACTCACGGTCAAGCGCAAACTTTTCATCAATTAAGTTTTCTTGCTCCTCAATAAGATCATTGCCTTCTATAGCATAATTCAAGATTTCAATAAAGTTGGAGGAAGCAATTTTATGTTTGAAGAGAGCGCTATAGACAATCTCTCCCATTTTCTTAATAGAGGTAATATCATACTTACCTCGATAATCATCATTATCATTGTCAACCTCATCATCATCATCACCATCATCATGAGATACAATGGGATCCAAAGAGGTTACCTTTGTTTCCTTAGCCATAAGGCATTTGTGAGAACCTGAGGAAGGTGATGATGATATTGCACTTGTGGATCTATTCGAGACCTTGTATTGGCCCATAGAATCTTCATTTTCCTCCACATGGTTAGAAACACAAGCACTAGAGGAAATAGAAGTATTCTTATCATGGCAACAAGACAACACAAGCATATCATCATGAGATTTATTCAAGCCATTACTACATGATATGCAAGGACTATCAACACTAGCATGTAAGGAGTTGTGAGTGCTAGAAGTGTTAAGGTCCGAAGATAGATCATTGAAACTAGATAGGGATGAAGGATTACAAATAGTAAGCACACTATCCACATTGAAATTTCTATCACCACTCACCGTATCATTACCTTGTGAAAAATCACGTGTTGGTGAAGTGGTAGACAATGAGAACTCATCTCGACCGAAAGTGGAAGCAACACAATCATCCTCAATAATGTTGGACTTGCTATATTTATCTTGAAGCTTGGTCCATATTTCATGAGCACTCGAATAAGGCATGATAGAAGAAAGAACTACATTGCTCACAACATGTAAAAGAATATTAGTAGTTTGAGCATCTATATGAGTGTCCATCTTCTCCTCTAAAGATTCATTTTGGGGATCCATAGGAGAAGAGAAACCCATATATAGATATTCTTTGATAATTGGGTGAATGTCCCAAAAATAATCAAGCATGTGAGTTTCCAAACATCATAATTTGTGTCATCGAATATATAGAAGGAATCATTCTCAAATCCCCTAGTAGACATATTTACTCTCAAGGCGGTGAATCCTAAAATGAGAGACCGGGATCTAATACCAATTGTAAGGATACAGATGTCACCTAGAGGGGGTGAATAGGCGATTAAAACTTTTCCGAGAGTGGCTCGACAAATGCGGAATTAAACTAGCATTTACTTTGTCAAGCACAACCTAGAACAACTAGGGTTCACCTATGTGCACCAACAATTTATACTAAGCAATACAAGCAACAATGTGATAGCAAGATATAGATTACTTCAGGCACAAAGGCTATCACAATGTGAAGTGCATAAGTAAAGAGCTCGGGTATAGAGATAACCGAGGGACGCGGGTACAAGGATATTTTACCGAGTTCCTCCCAACATGGAGTACGTCTCGTTTGGAGAGGGGGTGGTATGAAATCCTCACCGAGAACTCAAACCAATGCACCAAATGCAATGGAAAGGACACAAGAAGTGCTCAAATCCTTATCTCCCAAATTCTAATAAAGATACAAAAGCTTATGGGGGAATAAGAGAGGAAAAACAATGGAGGAAATCCACAAAAGACTCCAAGATCTAGATCCCAATATGTTTCGCTCACTTAGAGGAGAGATTGATTGGTGGGATTGTAGATCTAGATCTCCTCTTTCAAATGCCTCAAGAATATGCAAGAATCATATGAGGGATTGAGAGGAAGCAAGCTCAATAAGGTCAACAATGGAGGGGAAAACCTGCAAGAATAGTTGAGGAACCATTGGGGAAGAAGGCCCCTTAAATAGGTCCCTCCAAAATCCAACCGTTGTAGCCAAAAAACACGATTCCCGGTACTACCGGACTTTTTCCCGGTACTACCGGACTTTGCCGGCACTACGAACATTCCTTGGGGTTCCTGGGGCGCTAAACGCATTTTTCTCTGTGCTTCCGGGTACCAAAATGCGGTACTACCGGATCCTGGTCCGGTACTACTGGTCATCACAGAACGAAAATTACCATAACTTTTGCATCCGGAATCCGATTTCGATGATCTTGGGCTCGTTTCGAAGAGGACAACAACCTCTACAAGATCATGCAAAGAAACATCATAGTACAGCAAGGGAGGATGGATCCAAATGACGAAGTAAAAAAACTTCTGCTGTGCTAGGTACTAAAATGCGGTACTACCACTTTTTGGTACCTAGCCTGATAGTGGCTTTTGGCAACTTGTCAAAAACCTTCTGCCGCGCTAGGTACTAAAATGCGGTACTGCCGCTTTTTGGTACCTAGCCCGACAGTGGCTTTTGGCAACTTGCCAAAACCTTCTTTCGTGCTAGGTACTAAAATGTTGTACTACCGCATCTTGGTACCTAGGAAATAAGACCAGCAGATATTCAAACGGCTATAACTTTTGATTGGTAACTCCGATCGACCCGATTCCAATTGTGTTGGAAAGAGGACGACATGAGCTTCACTATAAAAGGTGAAAATATTGGTTATCACCAAGTGATAATGTATAAAGTATAATAATGTGAGATACCTCACTTGGTGAGAAACCAAAAAACCGCATAGATCAAAATCGCAATAAGATATAAAAGAGGGATCCGATTTTGATGAACAAGAGCTTGTTATGGAGATTACCACAAGATCTATATCCTCACATGGATAAGACCAAATAACAACCAAATATGATGATGCAAGTATGCAAAGGTTTGAGATCTCTCCGAACGATGTGATCGAGTTACTCATTCGAGAGCCCCTCTTGATAGTACGGTTATCTATCCTAAACCGGGTCTCCCACACACAACATGAGACTGGAAAAAGGGAAAACCTATCAAGGTTATACCTTTGCCCATTCCACTTGATCTCGATGTAGACGAACTTGACCTTCTCAAGATGGAACGCTTTTATTGATTCTTCATCATCGATCCATGATCATCGAGGATGGCAAGCATCAAACATGAGATATTCTATAGATGGTGCATTTTGAGCTTGCACAACACATCTTATTCGCATTTCATCAACCTTGAAGACAACACATGCTCCAAGCGACGCCACTAGACAATTCCTATAAGTACAACTTAATACACACATTAGTCCATAAAGATTGTCATTAATTACCAAAACCACACATGGGGGCCCACATGTTCTTTCATGCTGCAAGGATAGGCGTTGAGGAAAGTATCTCCTTGAGATGTTTCAATATTGCATTTGCCTCGTCCGTCCATGTGAATTTGTCCGCCTTCTTCAGCAACTTGTACAACGGCAGAGCCTTCTCTCCAAGTCGGCTGACGAACCGACTAACCACTGCAACGCAACCTATTAGCCGTTGTATGTCCTTTAGGCATGTCAGACGGTTTATGTTTAGGATGGAATTGATTTTCTCCGGGTTGAACTCGATTCCACGCTGGGAAACGATAAAGCCCAACAATTTGCCGGCTGGAACCCCGAAGACGCACTTCTTAGGGTTAAGCATCATGTTGTCTTTCTGGAGATTATCGAAGGTTTCTTTTAAGTCGGAGATTAAGTCGTTTTACTTTTTAGACATCACCGCTATATCGTCCACATAGGCGTGAACGTTCTGACCAATTTGATCGTGTAGGCAACGCTGCATTGTCTGCTGGTACGTGGCACCTGTGTTTTTCATCCCAAAGGGCATCGTGACATAGCAGAAAGTGCCGTAGGGTGTAGTGAACGAAGTGGCCAACTGGTCCAACTTCCTCATCTTGATCCGGTGGTATCCTGAGTATGCATCGAGAAAACACAAAAGCTCCGAGCCAGCCGTCGAGTCAATGACTTGGTCAATGCGAGGCAAAGCAAATGGATCTTTGGGACATGCTTTGTTCAAGCCGGTGTAATCAACACACATTCTTAATTCTTTGGTTCCCTTTTTGGGGATAAGTACAGGATTGGCCACCCATCGGGTGTGAAGGACTTCTCAGATAAAACTAGCCTTAAGTAACCTAGCTATCTCTTTGCCTATGGCGCGTATCTTATCGTCTCCAAAGCGTCGTAGAGGTTGTTTCAATGGTTTACATTTTGGATCAATATTCAAGTTGTGCTCAGCAAGTTCCCTTGAATTCTTCGATGTAGAGGACAACTTCTACAAAGGCTGCTTCTCCAATCTCGCAGTCCCTTGCCTTGGTAAAGCTTCAGGATACAGTGATGACACTGTTTGGTCTGGGTATCTTGAGCTTGTTGTAGACGAAGCATGGCTTGTCCATGAAGGCGTGGAAGATGTCGCGGCCGAATATGACGTGGTACACGCTCTTGAAGGGGACCACCTCAAAGGTCATGCGTTCTTGGCGGCAATTATTGACATCACCAAAAGCGACCTGAAGTGTGATGCACCCAAGGGACCGAGCCTCCCGACCAGGAACTACGCTGTGGAAGATGGTGATGGTCCACCTTAGATTTGCCTCCGTAAAGTTCATCTTGTGCAGTGTATCTAAGTACATGATGTTGATGCTGCTTCCACTATCCACCATACATTTGGTGAACTCATTGCCATCAATCAGGGGGTTGATGATCATGGCATATTGGTTCTCCGTAGGGATGAGGTCTGGGTGATCCTTCCTGTCCCAAGTAATTGGAATCTCTGACCAGTGTAGGTATTTGGGGAACTCGGGGTAGAGTGGCCATCAGTATACTCATGGAGGTATTCTGTTGTCGGACGGTGGGGGTGCCAAGGAAAGTGTGGAAAACTTCCGCCTTCTTATCGAAGGGGTTTTTCCCTTGTCGTCGCTCTAGGCGGCGTGCTTGGGGTCAACGTCCTCGTCCATGTCACTTGAATCCTTAGATTCCTCCTCCTTCTTCTTCCCCTTGCCCTTTCCTCACGGTCTGTTCTTCCGACTTCGCTTGTATCCGGACTCCGGGTCCTCCTTGAGGTCATTAATGAACTTGCAATGGTGATTGGTGTGTGTGTGTGTGTCCTTGCCGTTGGCATCGAGGTGTACGAGGCACAGCATATCACGGTACTCCTCGTAGTTCTGGGGAACGCGGAGCGCTACCAAGGTTGTTTCACTACCTCGCTGTTGCCCCCGTCCTCGGCCACGCTGTCCACTATCACCTCGACCTGCAAAAGTAATGGCGACCATGTCAAAGGTTTGCTTTGATTCTGGTGGGCTCTTCCGCTTGGTGTTGTTGGTCCTCCGAGCTTGAGTTGGAACGGCCGTTGCCGGCAGGGAGCCGCGAGCATCATCATCGGTAGATGCGAACTCACTAGCCAGTTGGATCATCTGGTTGAGGTCTAGCTGGTGGTTGTCCTGTAGGCGCTTAAACGTATGTCGGAGCAACATACCTCTTTCCAAACCATCGATGAAGGCGGACATGGCGGTCTGTGAGTGCACTCCTGCGCAAGAATTCTTCATATCCAGCCAGCGGAAGAGGTAGGCGCAAGATGACTCGTCTTTCTTCTGCACACACCGCTGTAGGTCTCCAATAGTACAGGGACGTTTGTACGTACCCTCGAAGTTCTTGGTGAATGCTTCTTGCATGTCGAGCCAGTTGCAGATAGATTTCTCCAGGAAGTCATCGATCCATTGATGGGTCGTGCCTACCAGCATCAATGGGAGGTACTTGACAGCAACGTTGGGGTTTCTCCCGTCGATCTCCACCGTGTTGTCGTAATCCTGCAACCATGTAGCTGGCTTGGTGGTGCCGTCATGGGGCTTGATGGTCTTGTCAATCCGGAAACCCTAGGGGTAAGCTGCGGTCCGTATTACAGGTCCAAAGTAGCGTGGTCCTAGGTATGCTCCATCCCGGGCCTCATGGATCTTGTCCAGACGTGATCGTGCGTCATATGGCTCCGGGCTTCTTTTATTCTTCTTGCCATCAGGGGATGGGCTGCGTGAAAGAGGCCTCCTCCGCCATGGTGGCTGCTAGGTGGTGACGGAGGCGGAGGTGGCGGTTGGTTAGCCTTGTTGTTGTTACCCTCCTACAACACCTCACGCTTGTCATGGTTGTTTGTCGGACGTGGAGGGTCATGGCGTGACCTGCTCTTGTGTCCTTGGTTGTGCTCCCCATCATGACGGGTCTGCTCCGCGTTGTAGCGGATGATGATGCTACGTTGCTTAGGTGGAGGCATATCCGTACGATGGTGAGCCTTGGTGTCTTCGTGATGTCAGGGAGAGCGGGGCGGTGGAGATGGGCGACGCGGTTGAGCCTTTCTTCTATGGTCGAAGGATATGGGGATAGCATCTTTCCTGTTGCGCGCATCCCTCCGTCTTCGTTCTGACGAACCCGTCTAGGACTGGACATCAAGAGGAGACCTGTGCCTTGGCGGCTTATGCTGGCTAGACTGGCAAAACGCTAGGTAAGACTCAAGCCTCTGAGAGGTGGCCTTTTCCTGCAGTTTCACCGCCTTGGCCACTAGGTCATAGACCTGGTTCACCGCTTCGGGTGATCTATCCTGCTCCAGAAGGGTCTTGGCGACGGAGAGGTTGAGAAGAGGAGTGGGCATCACCTGCCTGCCTTGACTGTCAATGTATGGCTTGGCCTGTGCCGGCTTCGAGGGACCCCATCCTAGGTTTCGCTGTACACCAGGATTGTTGATGACGCGAGCCGGAGCTTTCTTAGCCTTCTGTTGCTGTAGCAGAGTCTTGTACTCAGCCTACATTGCTCTAGCCTTCTCTATTGACTTCTGCGCGTTGGCCAGATCTCGATCTAGCTTTACGCCTTACTCCGCGATGGCCTGCGCTTCCTCCAGCGGCTGCTGGAGCTTCTCGTCGATCTAGACGACATTGCGAATATGAGCCACTGTCATAGGCTCGACGAGGAGATTACCGTACATCACTCTATCAGCTGGAGTGACTTGGGCAGCAGCAGACGTAGATGTCGGAGGCGGCATGTTTGCGGTGTTGTTGTTTCTCGGATCGGTGCCGAGTTCCTGCGGCTGCTGTACTGGGTTAGGCGGAGGGGGCATGACCTTTGCGCGATCGTTGTCGGCAAAAACAGGTGGTCCCTTCCCTTTGTCCAGTGCTGTAGGCGGAGCTCGTCCGGGCTGATCTTCATCCATCGCCGTCCCAATGGCGACAAACACCTCTCGGGACGTGATGGCATTGTTGGCCTGCTCGTCGCGTTTGTAATCCTCCTCCATCTCCTGCATGGCAGAGTCTAGCACCTCTGGGCTGAAGTCTTTCTCCTCTGAATCTGCGCTGATGTCGGCGTAGAGCGCGTCAAGAACGAGTCGGAGGGTGTAGGGGATTCCTCGATGACAGGGGGTGGAGGTGCAACAGCAGCGATGATGACTGGAGGTGGTGGCGCAGCTGCGGCGATGACGACCGGAGGCGGTGGTGGCGGTGGCTGAGGCGGAGGGGCTCCGCCAACGAGCGCAATTTCTCTCTGAGCTTCCTCCTCAGCCTCCGCATAGATATTGACGGTGTTCACCATGCTTTCAAAGGTGAGGCGTCCTGAAGCATGCTGCCGCCTTAGCGTATGCCGGAGAAGCGTACCTTGGTCCAGTCCTTCCGCAAAGTGATACATAGCATCATCATTGGGGTAATGATCCAGGTCGGCCCGTATACAGAGCCACCTAGCAAGGTAATCGCGGGGGTTTTCACCCTCTCTCTGAACGCAGCGTGCCAGATCAAATATGGTAACCACTCCAACGAACTTGGACCTCTGTTGTCCAAACGCACGGGTGAAGCCGGCGGACTTGCAGTGATCTTCCACCGTTATATCCAGCACAGGGGCGGTTTGGGTGGGCCTTGAATTTTTTCGATCTTGGCGGCAAACTCCAAGGAGAGATCCGACATCGATCCTTCCGTGAACGTATCCTGCCCGTAGGCGGTCCGTGCGGGTCTTGATGCTCCTCCGACTCCTAGGGAACTAGTGCCCGAGTCGGTTTCGCCGATGAAGAGGTGGATATCTCCGATGGGTCCGATCGAGCATCGTGTAGGGTTCGTCTTCGCCGGGATCCAGAACTCGTCTGGAGGGACGATCGGAATGTTGCCGTAGAAGAGAACGCGGCCGATGGCTACGGTTTCGCTGATTCCCGCGAAGATCTTGCTCCTCGCCCGTAGAAGATCCTGAAGCGCCTCTTGCCACACGGTGGGCGCCAACTGTCGTGGTATTGCCGATGAGTACGCCATGGAGGGGTCCTCATAGTGCGTGTTTAGAGACGTGGGGGAAGGCGGGCGGTTGACGGGTACGAGGTAACATAGCTTACCCAGGTTCAGATCCCACAACGGTGGCGGAATCCTACTCCTGCTATAAATCACTATAAGGGCAATACGCCGAGTTACAGGGATTGGTTCGCTATGTGAGGTGACTAGAGAGTCTAAGTTCTTGTGCCCTAAAGGATCCCATAGGCCCGACTTATATAGTTGTCAGGTCCTAGGGTTACAGGGAGAAGTCCTAGCCGGACAAGTTACAGAGTCCTACACTGCTTACATCTAGTCTAGCGTGTCTTGCACTCCAAGGATCTGGTACGTCGGTGACTCCTCCGTAGCCTTCCTTTATCCGGCATGGGCCTCCCTTCTGGATCCATCTAACTGGGCCGCCCAGCAGGCCATGGGCCATGCTACCAACTATGGGCCACCCGGGTTATTGGGATAGGATACATGCTATGAGGATACCCATGTAGCATATCCCCAACAAATAGCATGATATCCCCACATGCTGGAGGATCCGGCCAGTACCACTACTCACCAAACAAGTGCAAGGCCACTACCTAGCTAGGAGGGCCTAGCTTTAAGAGAAGGGTATTTTTTCTTAATCCACTTACCATGGTGCGGTCTGATTTAATTATTATCCGCTTGGTGTCATGCATGCTTATCAGATGTTCAGAAACACGTGTGATTTTATTAAGTCTGGCACTGTGTTTATGTGAATCTAGATCTAGATCTGTCTGACCGTCTCATACATAGTCATATACATATGACTACTATGTACTGCATTGAACTGTTGACCTTTGTTCCTATTTACTCAGATTGAAGGTGCTGCTGTGGAGGCTGAGGCTGATGTAGAGGCTAGTAGATTGCTCATGCCCCTACCAAAAGCGAACATTGTCTACATGAAGAGGAAGTGCAAACACAATATCCAGGTTGGCACTAACCTCTATAAGAAGTGGGTATAATTTGGAAATCCACAATTTCACATGTTATGATTTTCCCTGTTATTGTTATCAGCTATACTTATCTTTACGCTCATCAGAAGTGCACCAATATCAAAGTTGTTTGCGTTTCAGGCAATGATTTTGTCTGATATTATTAGATTTACATGATATTTACATAATTTAACCTTTCCACTTAATTTCATTTAGTACCACGCACGAGCTACTCAACCCTTTCTTATATAATCCTGTTTTCAATATTTTGGATTGAAAGGGGGGGCATGTATTCCCTTCCAAATGCAGATGGAAGAAAAATGGTGCACGGCCACCCTTCGCGAAGGGTATCCATGGTATCGGGTATGGATTCCAAGAGGTTTAGAGCGACTTGATGTAATATCTTGGATCTCACTTTTCTTGTTGTCGTCTTACTTGTCTATCAATTTTCTCATGAACGTTGTCCCTTTTGTCGCTCGCCCCATTATAAACAAGCTGTTTGGAAACGACAAGTTTCTAACTCTGTATACCAAGGACCCAAAAGGCTTGTGGCAACTATATGATGTGGATGTCTCCCTGACGATGGCCACCACCTATTTGGGTAGCCAGGGTTGGTCCAAGTATGTCCATGAGAATGGTCTGAAGCAGGGGGTCGAGGTAGCACTCGATTTTAGCAAGCCTAGGCAGATACTTGCAAGCCATCGTACACCTGTTGACCAAAGGGCCAAGAACAGAGGTACTACTAATTAATTTGCTTCTGTACTCATCACAACCTCTGATGACTTTCTTGCGACCAACTGTTCTACAACATTGTCTTCACTAATCATATGACTCTTACCACTTGTGTAGTCCGCTTCCATAAGGGTGCGAGCATCAAGCTGCTGGCACCGACACCGGCCCCATTTCCTGCAATGGCACCTGTTGACCTAAGTAGGAGAAAGAATAGAGGTAGTAACTTAATTTGCTTGTATACTCTGATCACTATCTAGCAATGTAAGAACCCATTTTTCTTGTACATATCTCATATGCCTCTCTGACCACTCCTGCAGTCCCCTTACCTCCCCCATAAGGTAACCAACATCAAGCTGCTGGCACCGACACAGGACCTAGTTCCTGCTCCGACACCTGTTGACCGAAATAGAAAGATTGGAGGTAGTAGTAACTTAATTTGCTTGTATACTAATCACATCCTATGATCACTGTCTTGTGAGTAATTATTGGAGTATAAGAGCCATTTTGCTTGCACACATCTCACATGCATATACCATCCCTGCAGTCATCTTACCTACCTATCAAAAGAAATCTAGCATCAAGTTGCTTGTGCCGGCACCAGTTCAGGCTCTTGCACCAACCCCTCTTCAATTAATTGCATCGGCACCAATTGTGGCATCCCGCAAAACCACTACTAGAAAATCGCGTTGTTTTTGTGCATTGCATCATCATGACCGCATGCTCATGTCATCATGCCACATTGCATTTGAGCATCGTCATCATCTTGCATTTGCTTGCATAAAATTATTTGCGGAAAAACCGGTTCATGTTTTCTAAACGCCCCGTCTTAATTCAAACGCAAACCCCGGGTCTCCGGATTATTTTCGTTTGTCTGCTATCGGTTTGCAAACGGTGCATTTAGAATTAAATAAAATATTAAATTATTTTTAGTGGGGGCAGTCGAACGGGCCGTTTCGACCCGAACGACCACCCCCAGGATTTTATAAACGGTACACCCCAACAATTCCTATAGCTACCAATCTACCTACCCACACCCAGCCTCCACATCACCCCAACCAACCCCCTTGTGCCACCTCACCCTCTCCCCTCCCCCTAGCCTATCAGATCCTGCCACCTAATCCCTCCCTCTCTCTCTCCCTTCCCCACTCAACCCAATCACACACACAGCCACACAACACACAACACCAAACACCACACACCACGCGCGCAGCACACCCCGGGCCTCTCCCCCCTGGCCCACCTGGCCCCGCCCCTGTCGGCTTCTTCCTCCCCCGCGTCCTCTCTCTCGCGCGCAGCACCTGGACCCGCCCCCGCGCCTCCTGCCTCGCTCCCGCGCGCATGCCCCATCCTCCCGTCTGCCGCGCCGCCGCTCGCCGGCCGCAACCAGCTCGCCACCCCCCCGCCTCCGCCGCTCACCGCTCCCTGCGCCGCCCTCGCGCTCGCCCCTTCCTCGCCGGTTCCCGCGTCGCCCGCACGCCCCTCCGCTCCGCCGGTCCTCTCCCCGCCGCCAGCGCCTCCCTCTCCTCTCTACCGGACGCCTCCGCCATGTGCCGCCCTCCACCTCGTCGGCCGCCCTCCGAGCTCGCCCGCCGGTCCGCGCGTCCGCCCCCCCCGTCGCGCCGCCCTGGGCCCGAGCGCGCCGCCCCCGCTCGTCTTCGGCCCGCCCCGGCGCCGCCCCGTCGTCTGCATCCGCGAGCCCTGGCCGCTCGCCGGCGTCGCCAGGAGCTGCCGCCGCCAGGGGACCGCCGCCTGCGCCGCCTCCGGCCCCCTCCCTGCAGCACGCCCCGACACCGCCTCCCCTCGTCCGCCCGTGCAGGCCAAGAGCTCCCCGGCGTGGGACCCGATGCAGGACGCCCTCCTCCGGCCGTTTTGGTTTCATCCTAGCGTCTCCCAGGACGGGTTGGTGTTGTCCGGTGGCGGCTAGATGCTATGTTGGGTTTGTTGGATAAGTGGAATCGCCCCGCGACGCCCGAACCCGAGACCAATCCCGCCGTATGTCAAGATCTTCGATGCAAAGAACACCGCACACCTGTACCGATGCAAGAGGACGGAACCCCAAGGTCTTCTCCGGGAGCGACGAGCTCTTCTACCTGGACCCGGAGCCCGCAGACGCGACAAGTACTTCTCCCTGGATCAGATGCCCGAGAACCCAGACGCCCAGGTCATCGACTCGAATACGACAAGTGCTCCTCGAGGATGCCAAGCACTTCACCCCGGATGCCGAGACCGACGCGATGGCGCGGACCCAACAAGACCCTCGCAATGGCAAGATCGACCCCGCGGAACCCGACAAGATCTGCATGCGACAAGAACGACACCGTACAGGGCGAGACCGATGCGCCCCCGACGCCAACCAAGCCCTGCTTCCCGGTTGCGACAAGACCTACCCCGATGGTCGAAAATGTTACGCCAAGATCGAACCCTAGACCCTGGACCCCGAGACCGACCCCGAACCCCGGAACCCAAGATCGCCGAACCCTAATGTGTGAACCCCTTCCCGAAACCCTATTTTATAACATAATACAACTTGTCGCATAATAATTGTCATACTCGCATGCATATCATTGGTTTGGGGGCCTTATGCCGATTCACCTCTAATTAAATATGGGGCCCATATGCGGGCAAATCCAGCCTTATATTGGCCTCATTTAAATTTGTGTAGCGAACCGGTGATATATTCTTGCCATGTTAATACAACATTTAAATTGCGGGGCAGCTAAATAACATGAACCATTTAATTGTCTGTCGGGACCCCGGTTCCGCTTAATCTGACCTAATTGCATCGCACCCTTGCCATGCCATACATCATACATGCATCATGCCGATCTTCTGCCGTGGTATTAAATAGCGCATCCGGTGTTTCTTCTAGTGTTTTGCTTCTTCGCGGATAAGGCCGATGAGTTGATGTGAGCTTCGCCCGATCTTCGGTTGAACCTTCGACAATGTTTTCAGGCGAGCATCTCCCCCTTTCTACCTATCTTACTTTTATAGTATTTATTCCCTCCTGTTGATCTATTGCTATCTGTGTTGCGATGCTTTAGTTTCCGTACCTGGATATACCGTGCAGCCCTATATTGCCTTGGACACATCCTATTACCTGTTGTTTGGTAGATAGATGGACTTGCGCGTCGTAGTCGCTTGCTCAAGTGCTGTTGCGTGTCGACATTTGCCACAGTTGTTGGAGTAACGCCGCATGTTGATGTTGGAGATGATCCTGGCTTTACTTATCGTTCACTTTAATTCCTGTTTAACAACTAAAATTGAAACAAGCAGAGGCATCGGTGGGTGATAGATAATATTTGGTTTCCGAACGCCCACTTGTGTCCCGTAGGACCCCGAGTACTTGATACCTATTCCTTGATTTATCGCGCTATCCACATCCGGGAGGTATATGGGACCCCCCTGAGCCAGAGCTTGATTCAGTCTTATTTCTTGGGGCCACAAACTAGTTTGAGGTTTTATTTACGATCCTGTACTTATGCCATGCTTTACTGCTTTATTTACGATTGTGCGATGTATAGCACACTGTACTGTTTAGGATCGGGACACGTTTTCGCGGTGTCGACAAGCCCAGTTTTGGGTTCCCAGTCGCTCACAGCCGTCCACCCAAACCTTGAGTCCGTCTCGGAGCTAGCTTACTTCGTTGTGGGTCTACTTTAAGGGGTGGCCCCCTGAAATATTTCTGAATCCTGTGATTGCTTTGTCGTGAAAGCCTCGTTGGGTTTTGATTTGTTTTTTCCGAGGTTGATCGAGTGTGTGTTGCTATTGGTGCACCCCGGCCGGGTAAAACTTTCTGAAAGCCGTGTCCGCGGTTATGGACGACTTGGAGCACAGTATCTCGACCATAGACAAGCATAACTAAAGTTTATCGCTATAACTTTGACTTTATAATGACTAGTAATCAGCTTCACTATAATGGAATGGCTAAATAATACTGCCCACAATTGCTTGTTTGGAGTGTCGCTTGCGACCATTGTACCTGACTAGTAATTATGGCAACTACAACGGAATGGCTGAATAAAAGTACCAACAACTGCTGGGTTTTTGGGTTATTTCATGTTAACTGTATCTGACTAGTAAGTGTCGCAACTATCACGGAATGGTTAACTAAAAGTGACCACTGCTTATTTTATCAGGATGATCATCTACATCTGACTAGTAATTGCTGCAACGATAACTGAATAAATAAAACTGCCAACTGTGTGAGTTCCTCGGTTGACTTCCTCGTTTGGTCTCGAGGGGGAAACACCAGGATGGGTTTGCTTGGTGGTAGTATCAGGTTGGATCCGAATAGGTCTTTCTTACCCCTCTCTGACTGCCGCCAGTTATGTCGAGTCTCTATAGGTTGCTTAGTGCATGCTGCCGCTGCCGCTCAGTCCACCATACCTTTGTAGGCGAGGACCGCCGAATTCTAGTCTTGCCGTGTACTGGCCTCAGTACTGACGCTCCTCTTTTTCCTTTGCCCTTTGTCGGCACCCCTTTTGTTTAAGCAGGTTTTGAGATCGACGTCGTTAGCAGGGTTACCCTTCCGGCTTGGCCTGGGCAGGGTTATGGATGCCATTGGTTATTCTTCAGGGCTCTTAGCCCCATTTGCATCTTGTCCGTAGCTGGACGCTCTATCGTTTTCAAGGTGATTTGAATCTTTGTATACTATATCTGTATTCTTGACTCATGGAGTCGCTGTTATATATATCTGTTCTGTGGGTCCCATCGAGGACTGTTGTGTAATGTTATTACTTCGTTTTCCACCCGCATGAAAGTGCCTGGTGGGCACCTTTGAATCGTTTCTATGCGGGTTTGGCGGGTTTTCGCTAAAACTTGCATAGGTCCGATTCTGAGGGTGTTACAAAGTGGTATCAGAGCCCAGCAGTTGCGATACCCCACAAGTCCAGCCTGTAGGATAACCTAGCTAACGGCCGAAGTAGAGTGTCAAAACTATTTTTGAAAAATCGGTTGGATAGTTCTGGTTAGGTCTGATTTTACTCCTTACCCCTCTGCTGCTCTCCTCTCACCTCTGCGTGTTTTGAATCCGCTGTCTTCCCTCTCTTCGAGTCCAGGAATTCTCGTGGTTGGGTTTCCGTCGTACCTTCAGGGTTTCGCTTCCTTCTTTGATAACGGTGATGCTACGTCCGGTGTTCATGCTGTCTGAGGAATCCGTCTACTGCGGTACCATCCTTTGTTCCTTCTCGTGCCTTCCGGTGTTTTCCGACGCGACGACATCATCTACGCCAGATCTGATGCAGAGTATGCATCACTCCTTTGTTTCCGAACCTCGCTTGTCGAGATCTTCAGTCTGATTCCGAGAATGGTTGCACGCTTTTCCACTGATTGTGCGGAGTAATAGTTTGGGTGCGTGATGGATTGGCCCCCATGCCGACTACCCCTTCTATTCGCTTTTGTACATTGAAGTGGATGAGAATGCATCGGTTCCCTCTTCCTACCGGAAGCTAGAGGTGGCTTTATTTGTTGATACCTCTACCTTCGACCTTTTGTTCCCGGAGTGCCCTCTCGACGATCACGGACAACGACCTCTTGTTAGTGGTGTCGCGAGGATCTACACGAAGCGAGAAGACGCAGATCGCCGACCCTTCTTCCCGGTACAATGAGGCGGATCTCGAGGGCGAGATCCATTGTTAGTGGTGTCGAATTGTGGCATCCCGCAAAACCACTACTAGAAAATCGCGTTGTTTTTGTGCATTGCATCATCATGACCGCATGCTCATGTCATCATGCCACATTGCATTTGAGCATCATCATCATCTTGCATTTGCTTGCATAAAATTATTTGCGGAAAAACCGGTTCATGTTTTCTAAACGCCCCGTCTTAATTCAAACGCAAACCCCGGGTCTCCGGATTATTTTCGTTTGTCTGCTATCGGTTTGCAAACGGTGCATTTAGAATTAAATAAAATATTAAATTATTTTTAGCGGGGGCAGTCGAACGGGCCGTTTCGACCCGAACGACCACCCCCAGGATTTTATAAACGGTCCACCCCAACAATTCCTACAGCTACCAATCTACCTACCCACACCCAGCCTCCACATCACCCCAACCAACCCCCTTGTGCCACCTCACCCTCTCCCCTCCCCCTAGCCTATCAGATCCTGCCACCTAATCCCTCCCTCTCTCTCTCCCTTCCCCACTCAACCCAATCACACACACAGCCACACAACACACAACACCAAACACCACACACCACGCGCGCAGCACACCCCGGGCCTCTCCCCCCTGGCCCACCTGGCCCCGCCCCTGTCGGCTTCTTCCTCCCCCGCGTCCTCTCTCTCGCGCGCAGCACCTGGACCCGCCCCCGAGCCTCCTGCCTCGCTCCCGCGCGCACGCCCCATCCTCCCGTCTGCCGCGCCGCCGCTCGCCGGCCGCAACCAGCTCGCCACCCCCCGCCTCCGCCGCTCACCGCTCCCTGCGCCGCCCTCGCGCTCGCCCCTTCCTCGCCGGTTCCCGCGTCGCCCGCACGCCCCTCCGCTCCGCCGGTCCTCTCCCCGCCGCCAGCGCCTCCCTCTCCTCTCTACCGGACGCCTCCGCCATGCGCCGCCCTCCACCTCGTCGGCCGCCCTCCGAGCTCGCCCGCCGGTCCGCGCGTCCGCCCCCCCCCGTCGCGCCGCCCTCGCCTCCGGCGCCACCTCCGTCCGCCGCCCTGGGCCCGAGCGCGCCGCCCCCGCTCATCTTCGGCCCGCCCCGGTGCCGCCCCGTCGTCTGCATCCGCGAGCCCTGGCCGCTCGCCGGCGTCGCCAGGAGCTGCCGCCGCCAGGGGACCGCCGCCTGCGCCGCCTCCGGCCCCCTCCCTGCAGCACGCCCCGACACCGCCTCCCCTCGTCCGCCCGTGCAGGCCAAGAGCTCCCCGGCGTGGGACCCGATGCAGGACGCCCTCCTCCGGCCGTTTTGGTTTCATCCTAGCGTCTCCCAGGACGGGTTGGTGTTGTCCGGTGGCGGCTAGATGCTATGTTGGGTTTGTTGGATAAGTGGAATCGCCCCGCGACGCCCGAACCCGAGACCAATCCCGCCGTATGTCAAGATCTTCGATGCAAAGAACACCGCACACCTGTACCGATGCAAGAGGACGGAACCCCAAGGTCTTCTCCGGGAGCGACGAGCTCTTCTACCTGGACCCGGAGCCCGCAGACGCGACAAGTACTTCTCCCTGGATCAGATGCCCGAGAACCCAGACGCCCAGGTCATCGACTCGAATACGACAAGTGCTCCTCGAGGATGCCAAGCACTTCACCCCGGATGCCGAGACCGACGCGATGGCGCGGACCCAACAAGACCCTCGCAACGGCAAGATCGACCCCGCGGAACCCGACAAGATCTGCATGCGACAAGAACGACACCGTACAGGGCGAGACCGATGCGCCCCCGACGCCAACCAAGCCCTGCTTCCCGGTTGCGACAAGACCTACCCCGATGGTCGAAAATGTTACGCCAAGATCGAACCCTAGACCCTGGACCCCGAGACCGACCCCGAACCCCGGAACCCAAGATCGCCGAACCCTAATGTGTGAACCCCTTCCCGAAACCCTATTTTATAACATAATACAACTTGTCGCATAATAATTGTCATACTCGCATGCATATCATTGGTTTGGGGGCCTTATGCCGATTCACCTCTAATTAAATATGGGGCCCATATGCGGGCAAATCCAGCCTTATATTGGCCTCATTTAAATTTGTGTAGCGAACCGGTGATATATTCTTGCCATGTTAATACAACATTTAAATTGCAGGGCAGCTAAATAACATGAACCATTTAATTGTCTGTCGGGACCCCGGTTCCGCTTAATCTGACCTAATTGCATCGCACCCTTGCCATGCCATACATCATACATGCATCATGCCGATCTTCTGCCGTGGTATTAAATAGCGCATCCGGTGTTTCTTCTAGTGTTTTGCTTCTTCGCGGATAAGGCCGATGAGTTGATGTGAGCTTCGCCCGATCTTCGGTTGAACCTTCGACAATGTTTTCAGGCGAGCATCTCCCCCTTTCTACCTATCTTACTTTTATAGTATTTATTCCCTCCTGTTGATCTATTGCTATCTGTGTTGCGATGCTTTAGTTTCCGTACCTGGATATACCGTGCAGCCCTATATTGCCTTGGACACATCCTATTACCTGTTGTTTGGTAGATAGATGGACTTGCGCGTCGTAGTCGCTTGCTCAAGTGCTGTTGCGTGTCGACATTTGCCACAGTTGTTGGAGTAACGCCGCATGTTGATGTTGGAGATGATCTTGGCTTTACTTATCGTTCACTTTAATTCCTGTTTAACAACTAAAATTGAAATAAGCAGAGGCATCGATGGGTGATAGATAATATTTGGTTTCCGAACGCCCACTTGTGTCCCGTAGGAACCCGAGTACTTGATACCTGTTCCTTGATTTATCGCGCTATCCACATCCGGGAGGTATATGGGACCCCCCCCTGAGCCAGAGCTTGATTCAGTCTTATTTCTTGGGGCCACAAACTAGTTTGAGGTTTTATTTACGATCTTGTACTTATGCCATGCTTTACTGCTTTATTTACGATTGTGCGATGTATAGCACACTGTACTGTTTAGGATCGGGACACGTTTTCGCGGTGTCGACAAGCCCAGTTTTGGGTTCCCAGTCGCTCACAGCCGTCCACCCAAACCTTGAGTCCATCTCGGAGCTAGCTTACTTCGTTGCGGGTCTACTTTAAGGGGTGGCCCCCTAAAATATTTCTGAATCCTGTGATTGCTTTGTCGTGAAAGCCTCGTTGGGTTTTGATTTGGTTTTTCCGAGGTTGATCGAGTGTGTGTTGCTATTGGTGCACCCCGGCCAGGTAAAACTTTCTGAAAGCCGTGTCCGCGGTTATGGACGACTTGGAGCACAGTATCTCGACCATAGACAAGCATAACTAAAGTTTATCGCTATAACTTTGACTTTATAATGACTAGTAATCAGCTTCACTATAATGGAATGGCTAAATAATACTGCCCACAATTGCTTGTTTGGAGTGTCGCTTGTGACCATTGTACCTGACTAGTAATTATGGCAACTACAACGGAATGGCTGAATAAAAGTACCAACAACTGCTGGGTTTTTGGGTTATTTCATGTTAACTGTATCTGACTAGTAAGTGTCGCAACTATCACGGAATGGTTAACTAAAAGTGACCACTGCTTATTTTATCAGGATGATCATCTACATCTGACTAGTAATTGCTGCAACGATAACTGAATAAATAAAACTGCCAACTATGTGAGTTCCTCGGTTGACTTCCTCGTTTGGTCTCGAGGGGGAAACACCAGGATGGGTTTGCTTGGTGGTAGTATCAGGTTGGATCCGAATAGGTCTTTCTTACCCCTCTCTGACTGCCGCCAGTTATGTCGAGTCTCTATAGGTTGCTTAGTGCATGCTGCTGCTGCCGCTCAGTCCACCATACCTTTGTAGGCGAGGACCGCCGAATTCTAGTCTCGCCGTGTACTGGCCTCAGTACTGACGCTCCTCTTTTTCCTTTGCCCTTTGTCGGCACCCCTTTTGTTTAAGCAGGTTTTGAGATCGACGTCGTTAGCAGGGTTACCCTTCCGGCTTGGCCTGGGCAGGGTTATGGACGCCATTGGTTATTCTTCAGGGCTCTTAGCCCCATTTGCATCTTGTCCGTAGCTGGACGCTCTATCGTTTTCAAGGTGATTTGAATCTTTGTATACTATATCTGTATTCTTGACTCATGGAGTCGCTGTTATATATATCTGTTCTGTGGGTCCCATCGAGGACTGTTGTGTAATGTTATTACTTCGTTTTCCACCCGCACGAAAGTGCCTGGTGGGCACCTTTGAATCGTTTCTATGCGGGTTTGGCGGGTTTTCGCTAAAACTTGCATAGGTCCTATTCTGAGGGTGTTACACCAACTCCTGCACCAGCACCAGCCCCAGCATAGGCAACGACACCATCTCCTACACCATTCCATGTTCCTACAATAGCACCAGCTACTGCACCAGCCCCAGCACAGGCACCGGTGAAAGCTCCTTGTCAGATCGTATCCTACACATGTGGCATCTCAAGGTCGCACCGGATTATGTTTGTGAGTGGCGGTAGATAAACTTCTCGCAATGTCTTCTCAAGTTTCACATGATTTAGTTCATTGCTATTATTAATTATGTGTCTATCTCTTGCTTTGAATCAGAAATTTCCTATGACTGCCACAAAGCAACTCGAGGCCAGACGAAAGGGAACAATATTCTTCATGATATAGAGCAAAGGAGTATTAGTCGAGGGACGCTACGCCATTAACTAGACTGATGGGCGCTTGGCAGCTACTTCTATGTGGACCAAGTTTCGGAAAGCTACCAAACTTACCATTGGAAGAATGGTCAAGGTCAATATATCTTGCTGCCATGAATGCAGCAGTTTGGTCATGTAGCTCCTAGATATTTAGCTCTTTGGTCGCAAGTTGTCGTAATTAATTATGTGGTTGTCTTATCTCCACTGATCATATATGGGTGGTAAAACTGTGATAACCTTTTACTGGATTGGAGCTATGACTAGTACGTACTGGTATGGTATATTTGTATCTATATTACGGTTCCCTATATGACCAATACCAACTATTATGACAATGATTGTGTTCCATCTTAATATGTGAGGAAGAGGTTGCACACAAAAGGAGAATTGATCGTTAGTTTTTCTTGCTCGAGTGATTTGAGCGTGTTTGGAGAAAAGGGCAAACTGATTGTTGGCATGGTTTTCAGAGCTGAAGCAAGAACTGGTTCCCTCTGTACTGCTATTGAATTTCAGTGTCGGTATTGCTGAATTAGTCATTTTAAAATGCTGCTAAATTGGTCAAGTGCTACTAAATATGAACTAGGAATCTGTTGATATTTTGTCTATCTAGTTCTTTACTGCTGAATCATTCAAATGCTACTGAATTGTGAAAAGTTGTGTCGCTGCTGCTGTGCTGCTTGCACTATAGCTTTTGCATGTGTTTCATTGGAACCGTTGGTTGTGTTTTGGATAGTGATAAAAGGCAAAGGGGGCAAAGATACATCATGATTTCACCAAGTGAAGTCATTGGATAGCACTATAGATTTGGCACACGTGGTGTGTGTCTCTGGTTCTTTAGATGTTTTTTCATGAATATATCTGTCAAAAAAATTGTCACCTTTTCCCACTCCATCGGTGAGGTCTGGTTCCCTCTATACTGCTATTGAATTTCAGTGTCTGTATTGCTGAATCAGTCATTTTGAAATGCTGTTGAATTGGTCAAGTGTTGCTGAATATGAACTAGGAATATGTCTATTTTATCTGTCTTATTCTGTATTGTTGAATCATTCAAATGCTATTGAATTTGTGAAAATTTATGTTGCTGTGCTGGGCTGTTGCACTAGAGCTTTTTCCTGTGTTTCGTCGGAACCGTTGGTTGTGTTTTGGATAGTGATGAGTCTGATTTCACCAAGTGAAGTCATATGGATACTAGTTCTGGCACACACGTTGTATGACTCTGGTTCTTTTGATATTTTTACATGAATATATTTATCAAAATAATTATCGATTTTTCCCCTCCGTCGATGAGGTCTTTGTTCTGAATCTAGCAGATCCACAGCAGAATATCTTTTAATTTCTTTGTTTACTAATGACGAGATGAAAGCTAATATCTTTTAATTTCTTTGTTGTAGTGGCAACGCACACAGTTATATGTGTGATATCTTGAGTTTGAATCCTCTGTGCTTGACCAATAATTTTTTGGGTTTACATTATTTTCTTCTAGCAATAGTGCTTTATAGAGAGGATAACACGGCGAACCCACCAGCCTGTAGCGTCGCTCTTAATTTTCTTCTAGCAATATTGCCTTATGGAGAGGCTGACATGGCGGACCCACCAACCTGCAGCGTCCCCCTTAATTTTCTTCTAGCAAAATTTCTCTGCGGAGAGGCTGACATGGTGGACCCATCAGCCTACAGCGTCCCTCTTAATTTTCTTCTAGCAATATTGCTTTATGGAGAGGCTGATATGACGGACCCACCAGCTTGCAGCGTCCCTCTTAATTTTCTTCTAGCAATATTTCATTGCGGAGAGGCTGACATGGCGGACCCACCAGCCTGTAGCGTCCCTCTTAATTTTATTCTAGCAATATTGCTTTACGGAGAGGCTGACATGGAGGACCCACCATCCTGTAGCGTCCTTGTTAATTTTTTTCTAAAAAGTATTTCTTTACGGAGAGGCTGACATGGTGGACCCACCAGCCTGCTGCGTCCCTCTTAATGCGCGGGTTTGAAAAAAAGAAGTTAAGTACTTGTACATAGAGGCTGGCATCAGGGACCCACTAACCAAGACATACCAGAGAGGCTGACAGCAAGACCATACAGGTCTGCTACGTTGCCAAGGTCAAAACAGCAGACGTAGCCGAAAGAAAGTCCATCATACACATGTTTCATTTATAGAGATATTGACATGTCATTTCAAAAAAATATATTGACATGTGGGACCCACCAGTGAGACTTTATACACGTAGTGCCACATAGAGCAACGTTGCCAAGTTCCAAAGAGGGAGACGCGAGCGAGAAAAAGTCAACATGCACATGTATCTTTCAATGAGAGGCTGACATGAGGGACCCACCAGCATGTATAAACGGTTGATGCATCGAGCAACGTTGCCAAGTTCAAAACACGAAGGCATGAGCATGAAAAAATTCCAGCATGCACACGTTTCTTCCAATGAGAGGCTGACACGGGGACCCACCAGCCTGTATAAATGGCTGATGCATCGAACAATGTTGCCAAGTTCGAAACATGGAGGCGCGAGCGAGAAAAAAGTCCAATATGCACACGTTCTTCTAATGAAATGCTGACATGTGGGACCCCGGAGCGTGACCAAACGGCAGATTCATCGAGCAACGTTATCTAGTTAGAATAGGGTAGCGCTAGAGAAGGCACGATTCTTCTAATGTGAGGCTGGCATATGGGACCCACCATCCTGAATAAACGGATGATGCAGCAAGATACACTATCATGTTAACATGGAGGTGCGACCGAGGGAAAATATTCCATCATACACACGTTTCTTCTAATGATAGTATGACACGTGGGACCTAGCTGTGTGATTATGCATCTGGAAGCGCTATCAAGTTCGGAACATGGTAGCGCGACCGAGGCCAAAAAATCCATCATACACATGTTTCTTCTAATGAGAGGATTACATGTGGGCCCAGATGCATGATTAAACAACAGCGCAATCAAGTTCAGAATAGGGTAGCGGAAGCGAAGGAAAAAAATTCCATCATACACACGATTCTTCTAATGAGAGGCTGTCAAGTGGGACCTAGCATCATGATTAACGGTAGATAGTTCGAGCAACGTTATCGAGTTCAAATCAGGGAGGCATGAGCCAAGGAAAAAATTTATCATGCACACATTTCTTCTGATGAGAGGATGGAATGTGGGGCCCAGCTACGTGATTAAACTGTAGATGCATCTAGCAGCGGTATCAAGTTCGGAATAGGGTAGCGGGAGCGAAGGAAAAAATTCCACCATACACACGATTCTTATAATGAGAGGCTGACTTGTGGAACCTAGTATCGTGATTAACAGTAGATAGATCAAGCAATGTTATCGAGTTCATATCAGGGACGCACGAGCCAAGGAAAAAACCCATCATGCACACGGTTCTTCTAGTGTGAGGATGACACGTGGGACCTACCATCCAGATTAAACGGCAGATGCATCGAGTGACGCTATCAAGTTCGGAACAGAGAAAGTAAAAAAATTCCATCATACACATGATTCCTCTAATGTGAGGCAGACATGCGGGACCCATTAGCCTGACTAAACGGAAGAGGCATCAAACTATGTTATCGAGTTCAAATCAGGGAGGCGCGACCGAAAAGTTTGGTCCACTAGAGTCATTGACGCCCGGGACCCACATGCAAAAAAAACTTCGGCGAGTCAACATCTCGCGAGGAAGTGGAAATATTACTTCTGCCATGCGCCCGTCGAGCTTCGTCCATGTTTTTAGCGGTTTCATTGTATTAGAGGGGCGCGAAACCGGAAAAAAAGTTATGCATAGGCCACGGTCGAGCCGAGATTTTCGTCGCGGAAGACGCGCCTTCTACAACGACCGAAGGGCCCAGTCGTTGCGGAGGAAACATTTCTTGTAGTGATAAATACTAAAAATCCATAACTCTCAACCCACATACACCCTAACCAAGCATGCATCATGCATTTATAGATCAAAATTTGAGATGCATTCTTAAATTGCGGTAACACTATTATATTCCATGAAAATAAGCATAAATCTTGAAAATTATTGAAAATTCCCTAAACCCTAAACCCTTAGACCCTAATCCCTAAACACCTCAACCCATAATTAAGCCCTAACCAAGCAGGTATCATGCACTTATAGATTCAAATCTATGATACTTTCATTAAATTACGGTAACACCATTCTATTCCACGATTAAAAGCATAAAGCAGCTTGAACATTATTGAAAATTCCCAAAACCATAAAACCCTAAACACTAAACCCCTAAACCCTAACCAAACAAGTATCATGCACACTTGTAGATCAAATTTGAGATACTTACATTAAATTGTCCAATGCCACTATATTCGATGAATATAAGTATAAAGCTTGCACATTATTGAAATTCCCTAAACCCTAATAAACAACCCCTAAACCCTAAACCCCTAAATACTAAAACCCAAAACCTCTAAATACTAAAACCCTAAACCCTCGACCTAAAAAACCCCTAAAACTTAAACCCTAAACCCATAAATACTAAAACCCTAAATCCTCAACCCACATAGACCCTAACCAAGCAGGTATCATGCACTTATAGATTCAAACCTGGGATACTTTCATTAAATTATAGTAATGCCATTCTATTCCACGATTAAAAACATAAAGCAACTTGAACATTATTGAAAATTCCCGAAACCATAAAACCCTAAACACTAAACCCCTAAACCCTGACCAAACAAGTATCATGCACTTGTAGATCAAATTTGAGATACTTACATTAAATTGGGAAACGCCATTATATTTGACGAATATAAGCATAAACCTTGAACATTATTGGAATTCCCTTATAGAGGTCCCAACCTTTAATAAGGTAGAGATCCCTGTGTTTACAATGCTAGTCCCTGGATCAATAGCTAGCATCCACGGTTAAGATGTAATATCAAGAAACAAAGGTCATAATACAACTTTATAACCAGGAATAAAATAATTCATTACATCTTACATAGCTCATTGGGCTATCTCATTACAATGTAGCAGAAATAACTATATAGCATGGAGTCCTTCATCTTCAAAGTGCCACATGCAATCATGTTGGTTGTAGACATGTAATCCTAATCAACACACTTCACTATCATCAAACAAACCTGCAACATAATAAGTTACAGCCACAAGGGTCAATACATTTGAATTGTATTGGCAAGCGATACTATGGTAGAATAGTGGTATCTATCATCTATATGCATTTTGGCTAAGTGGAGCTTTAGGCTTGCTTTGCTCAAAATAGATTTTCCTTATCCTTTGAAAACACTAAGTTTTTATTCGTCAAAATCACCCAAGGCATCTACCAATCAACGATTTAAGATCCTTTAACCCTTGTTCAACCACAAGTTTTTAACTTAGAAATTGGGATGAGTAGATCCTTGATAGCTTCCATGTCTTGATGCTCAAATTGTCCATTGCCGGGGACACGGCTAAGTACTTAGATTTTACTCTCTCGAGAGGTGGTGCACTTTCCCCACAAGAATCGACATGCATCGAGACAAGATCTTTCAGAAGCCTTCCCTTAGACCAAAATGGACGCGTTCCAAACCTATCATCCCCTACCACCAACTGTCCATTTGGCTAAGTTATTGCAACCTATATGATCCAGGCAGAGCCCATAATGCCATGTGGCTGCACTTGAAGCTTCTCAACATTTGACATCTCAAATCTCTTTGTTCATGGGTGGCTTTCCACAAGTGTGATACACAAGGTTCACCAGTCCCCTGGCCTTGTGTAACCACTCAACAAAAATCCATCCAAGCAATACCATTCCACCCAGGTGATTCATTCACATAGTTGTTTTATTAAACAAAACACAAGTCATAGACTTAGAAATATTTCATAGCATGAGTATAATCCACCCTTGTTTTCTACTAGCTAGGCTAAGCATAATAGTAGCAAGAGTCTTAACTTAGGGAAAATTCTACTAAGGCATCATCTACTAGGATTTCCCAAGGAATATCTTATACTTAGAAAATTCCATGCAAGTCCTACTCAAAATATCACTAATGCATAGTGAAAATAATGGGACAAAAGTATGAAGCACCACTTGCCTTATTGGTAGAGAATATAAGTTGACTCCTTGATCTTGCAATAGTCGCACTCTTCAAATTTCACTACAATTCAATCAAGCAAGCAAATATTCAAACTAGCATTCAAACAATTCATCACATAATAATAAAAACAAAGCAATGCATGCAAGCATGCCAAATATTATTTTATTTGGAAAAGTGGTTTCTAATAGGTTATAAACATTTTAAAACACCTATTGGTCATTTATAAAAGTGGCAAAACCATTTCATATTAAGTTAGTGAAAGTGGCCACTTTAAATCATTTTGTTTTGTTAGAAATGATTTAAATCAAAGTAATAATTTCTAGTGTTTGACAAATATATTTTTAAACACAAATGTTAGTGTTTTAAGGTCAAGTGTTTAATATTAAAACCATTTGCAATAGATTTTACCTATAAACCATTTTTTATACCAAAGCAATATTTTATTTTGTTGGAAATGCCTTTAAGCAAAGTAATAATTTTATAGGGTTCACCAAATATATTTTTAAATCCTAAAACTTGGTGATTAGGGTCAGTGAGTTTAATCCAAACCATTTTCAAAAGGTTTTACTCAAAAAAAACATTTTTAAAACATATTCAACATTTTTATTTAACTAGAAATGCTTTAATTCAAAGGAATAATTCCTAAGTGTCACAAATTATGTTTTTAAATCCAAAAGTTGGTTTCTATGGTCAGTAGGTTCAAAACAATCCATTTACAAAAGATTTTACCCTAAAAACAATTTTAGAATAAATTTTATACACAAAATATGCCTACACATGTTTCTACAAAAACAACCAATTCTACAGAAGCAATTCATTAAACAAATGGCATGGTTGCAAAGTACTATTTTTGCTGATTCATTGATATAAAATTCGTAAAATTTTGACGTGTAGATTTAAAGTTATGAATTTTCAAATCTAACCATCTAATAAACAAGTTTCTGTTTGTAAATCAAAACCTGAGCCACGCGTCATCTTTCTATTGGCTGAAAACGTTTCGTGCGGATCGATCAACTACAGCTGTCAGATCTAACTAACAACGCACGGCACAGATGATCTCGTACCCCTTCGTTAAGTGAATCTAACGTGTCCTTACGATTTAAATCTAACGGCTCAGATCTAGATGACCAAAGATGGGCGACGCAGCGACGGTGCCTGGCGGCGGTGCTCTCAGACGGTGACACTGCCGGCGATACAGGAAGAGAGGGAGAGAGGGAAAGGGCTCACCGAGTTTGCCGAAGCTTTCTGATGCTCGAGGTTGTCTTTGTTGGCGAAGGGGCGCTCGAGGACGGCAGGGATTTCTCGCCGGAGTTCCTCACTGGCTCGGGCAGCACGGGTCTTGTCGGAGACGGGTGCCTGGGATGCAAGTGATCGAGGGAAGGAGTCAGGAGGATGCGCATGGTCTCTAGGGTTGTAGGGGTACTCACCAGAACACGAGGGGCACTCGGGGTTGGCGTCAGTAGCTCGCCGGAGTAGAGGCACACGGCGGTGGCGTTCGGGTGTCGAAGTTTCCGATGTTTCAGAGCACGCGCGAGTGAGTTGGTGCTACTAGGAGATGTGTAGGGAGGTGGGGATTGTTCTCGTGGAGGTCAGGGAGCAAGGGGAGGCGAGGTCTGGCCGGAATCGAAAGAAAAGGTTCGCCAGAGCAGTGGTGTTGCTGAGAGAAATTGGAGCAGCTTGGTGGCCGAGAGGTGTGGGGGATTGTGGGGAATGAGAGAGGAGAGGCAGGCGTTTAAGAGCGCATTGATTGTTGGTGTTTAAATTGCGGCTTTAAGACGAATTGAAGAGAGGAATACGCGGTAGAAACCGGAGAGAGAGAAGGAAGAACGAGTCACGGAGTGAGGAAGACGACTGGCAGGTGAGGTCGGTTGGTCAGCGAGTGAGGGAGTTACGCGGTGGGGTCAGGGAATCAGTGACTGCGCCAGTGCGTTGCTGAGTGCGAATCGTTTTCTGCGCGGGAAAGAGAGAGATGGGCTAGCTGGGCTGGTCTGGGCCTAGGGCTAGTTGGGCTGGGCCAATTCATTTTTTCCATTTCTGTTTCTTTTTTCCTTTTCTGATTTCATTTTCTGTTTTAAATTCATTCAAATGATTTCAAACCCTTTTTCATTTCAAATCTTTTCAAACTTTTCAGTAAGTTTCTATACTGTTTTAAAACATGTATTTAAATTCCATTTTAGAATAATTATTTTATTCTTTTATGGTTTATTATTTATTTAAATTAGGTACTTGTCTTTATTCAAATAAGATTTTAAATATATTTTCAAACTCTTATTTGAATCCTAATTTTTACCAAACCTTTTTTAGTAGGTTTTATTAATTCAAAAGTGTGTTAAATAATTTACTTTGATTTATTTGAAATATTTTTAATATGATTTATTAATTATTTAAATTGGGCAATTGTCTTTATTCAAATAAAATCAAATATGGTTTTGATCCCATATAAATTTTTATTCAAATAATTCTTTGATTCCATTTAAGTTAATTAAATAACTTTTATTCCACTTGGACAAATTCTAATTTATTATTTTCTTATGATTTAATTAATCATTTCTATTAGGGATTTTGTCTTCATTCAAATGGAATAGAATTTTGGTTAAGGCCATATTATTTTATTTGAATACTCCTTATCCCTTTATTTTATTTGAATTATATTTATTTTATTTGCTTATGGTCTTGGTCAAGATTTAATTTGGATTTTAAATATTCCTTATTTATTTATTTCTTTCTTTATCTTATAAAATCCATATCTTTTTATTTATAGATCCAAATTTGGTGATTCCAATTTGTATAATTTTTATTTAATATTTGTTTATCTTTTTAAATCCTTTAGGATTATTTTGCTCACAATTTGGTATGGATTTTTGATAGGAGCTTTATTATCTTTGGAAATTATTTCCTTTTACCTTATTTAATTCATAATTTTTTATCTATGGCTTCAAATCAAATGAAACCAATTCCTATGGTTTTATAATATTTTTATTTATCATTTTTGATCATTTATGAATTTTTGTTGAAATTTTTTTATATGGATCAATTCCATAGTCTTAGAGATATCTTAGAGATGATTTTCTTCCATTAGGGTTTTAGGGTGTTGGTTTAACTTTTCCAAGTGTTTAAATTTCTAGATACATTTATTGATGAATGCATTTCATTTGATTGAAATTTGTTGGGCTCCTTTTTATTCAAAGTTTGCTCAAGATGGGTTTGATGTTTCCATTTGGAGTCAAAAAGTTTCTTTTCACCCTAAATTTCAACAATTATTTATTTTGTTTATTTATTTTTTCACATTTCAAAATTTGGAAAATTTTGGGATGTGACAGGCTACCACCCTTAAAATAAATCTCGTCCCGAGATTTGGGAATGCTACAGGTTACAAATTGGCTTCAAGGCAACTAGGGTACTACCACCCTTAAAAAGGTTTTCATCTAGATTACATCTTGGCTTACTTGGGATACTCTGGACACTTGTTTGCATAATGGCCTAGCTCTTTGCATTTGAAACACATTTGTTGGCTAATATATTTCTTCTTTTCTGGACAATGTGATGCATAGTGTCCCATCTCTTTGCAATTGTAGCATTGCACTTGGCTATTGTCCTTCTTGTTGGAGTTAGGGCATTTCTTCTTCTTCTTCTTGGGTCTCTCCAAAGCTAGGAGTTCTTCTAGTTCATGCTCTTCATATCTCACCTCAAAGGTGGGAAATCTTTCTCTCTTCTTGGGGCAGTTACTAGAGATATGACCTTCTTCTTCACAAGAGTAGCAACACTTTGTGTTCACTTTGTATTTGGCCTGATGAGGCATGGTTCTGACTTTGCCTTCATCCTTCTTGGCAGAAGTTGTTCCCTTATGGAGGTTTCCAAACATTTGATGCATTCCATCTTGTTTCATTTGTTGAACTATGGGATAGATGGGGCATTGGATAGGGACATGATCATTTCCTTCAAATAGAAAACAAGTCACTTGAGATGTGGGGCATTGTTTAGTTGGATGTTTCTCTTCACAATTAGGGCATTGATCCTCATGCTCTTTGGAAGTGTGATCCATGTATCCACAAATATTGCAAGCTTGAGTTTCTTCCATAATATCATCCTTGACATCATTGTTGTCACAATCTCCTTGGGAATAGTTGTTTATCATGTTGATCATTTGATTGGTCATCCTTTGCAACAATTGAGATTGGGTTTCCAAAAACTTTTGCATGGTTGGTTCTAACTCATTGTTGCTGGCTAAAAACTGAGTTGTCACTTGATTCAACTAGGCTTGGGTTGCTAGAAGCATCTCTTGGTTGTTGTTGTCACCATTCTTGATGTTGGAGTTTCTTGGAGAAGTCATCTGTTTGGGTTGGATTGGATTAGAGTAGGCAAAAGATTTCTAGGGGAAGAATTCTAATCACACACAACAATTCACACAAGCAATATGCAAGCAATCACAAACAAACATTCCACTCAAACAACAAGTTCAAGCACATTTTTAGGCAACAAAATATTTTTGCTACACCACATAAGTTGGTGTGTTTGATCTAAACCAAACATTAGTATGGTGGTCTGTCACATCCCAGAATTTTCCAAATTTTGAAATGTGAAAAATTGATAAACAAAATAAAAATTTGTTGAAATTTAGGGTGAAAAGAAACTTTTGATTCCAATTGGAAACATCAAAACCTATTTTCAACAAATAGAATCCTAGAGGGATTTAAAAAGATAAATAAATATTAAATAAAGTTTTAATGGTTGGAATCACCATTTTTGGATCTTTAAATAAAAAGATATGGTTTTCATAAACAAGGTAGAAATAATAAATAAGGACTATTTTAAAGAGCCAAATTAAATCTTGGCCAAGCAATAGAAATAAAATATTTTTGTTTAATAAAAAGAGTAAAGGATTATATAAATAAAATCATGAAGATTTATTAATACCCAATTTTATTTAAGTAAAGACAATTTCCTATTTTGAATAAACATTGAAAACTTTATAAAGTATTTTAAATAAAAGAATTCAAAGTGTTATGTTTTTAATAAAACCTACTGAAATGGGTTTTGGTAAAAATTTAGTTTCAAATAAAGCTCTAAAACATATTTGATCCTATATGAAATGAAGACTAATGACTATTTATTTATTTTTAATAAATAATAAACCCTAAAATAAATTGTTCTATTTTGAATTTAGAATATGTTAATAAACAGAATTAAAATATACCCAAGGTTTGATTTGAAATGGAGTTTGAATTATTTGAATGAAAATCAAAACAAAAATTCAAAATAGAAAAAGGAAAAACATTCAGTATAAAAAAAGAGAAACGAAGCAGCCCAGCCAGCAGGCCTAACCCATCCCAACTCGCAGCCCACCTGCTCACCCCACTCGCGAACCGTTTTCACCCAGAAGCAAACCCGCTAAGTCACTGACTAGCAGGCCCCACTTTTCTCCTCTCTCTCTCTCATAGATAGTCAGACCCCACCTGCCAGGTCTTCGTTTTCACCCACACGCGACCACGTCCCCCTCGTCGGCCGTTTTTGGACATTATTCCTCGAGTTGAATTCACTTCATTGCCAGAGTAAAACCTGCCCCCGACCACGCACACTTAAGCACCTCCCTCCCCTCTTCCGTTTCCCCCAAACATCGCCTCCCCTCTGCCTCCAGGCTGCCCCAATTTCGAGCTCGAGCACCACTGCTCCGACGAGCTTCTCCAGCAAATTCCGGCGCCGTCCAACCGCCCCTCGCCCCCAGAGCACACGAGCCTGCTCACCCTCTTCTTGCGCATATCCCAGCACCAGCCCCACACACCCGCGAGCACCGTAGCCTCGGCAACCTCAACATCAGAGCATCGCCGCCTCCTTCCTCGACTCCGGCGAGTCCCCCCGGTGAGAACAGACTGCCCCAGCACCTTCCGATGATGCTTCCATGATCCCCAGCACTGTACGCGTCTAACCGCATGCTTCGTTTGCCTTAGCGTGCTCTCAAACCCCGCCTCCGACGACAACCAGACGAACCCAACGCCGACACCATCTCCGATGAGCAATTCCTCGGGAACCAGAGCGCCCCTCGACGAACTGATCACGCCTTGAGCTTCGCTGCACTTCTGCGATCACGGTGAGCATCCTCTCCCTCTCCCGCGCGACTTAGTTCGCCGGCAAACTCACTGGCCGAGCACGCACCGCCGTCCGCCGCCGCTAGCACCGCCCAGTTATGGTCTGGCTATTGTGATCCGTTGGATCTCAATCCGTTGGCTAGGATAGATTCATTAAATCGAAGGGGTATGTTTAATCTGTGTCGTGCGTTTTAAGTGAGATCCTACAGCCAGTGTTGATCGATCCGCACGAAGCGGTACCGTCCAATAGGATAGCGCCACGTGTTCAGAGTTGAATTAAAACAGAAATTTTGTTCTATTAGATATGCAAACTTGTAAAATTCATAAATTTTCATCTACACGTCCATATTTTGAAAATTTTATATAAATGGAATCAGCAGAACAAGTACTTTGCAACCATACACTTTTTTTAATGTTTTTCTTCTGGAAAATTGGTTGAATTTGCAGAAACTTTTGTAGGCCTAATTTGATTATAAAAATTGTTCTAAAAATATTTTTAAGGTGAAATCTTTGCTAAATCGTTTGTTTTGAACCTACTGACCTTAGAAATCAACTTATGGATTCAAAAATGTATTTTGTGAAGTTAGGAAATAAATATTTGAATTAGAACATTTCTAGTCAAATAAAAATATTGATTAAGTGTTAAAAATATTTTTTAGTAAAATCTTGAGAAAATGACTTGACTTAAACTCTCTGATCCTAAACACCAAGTTTTGAGATTTAAAAACATATTTGATGAACCATATGAAATTATTACTTTGCTAAAAGATATTTCCATCAACATAAAATAACTCCTTGGCATAATATTTGGTTTATGGGGTGAAACCTTTTGCAAATGGTTTTACCACTTTTGTAAATGACTAATATGAGCTTTAAAATGTTTAGAGCCTAGTAGAAACCACTTTTCCAAATAAAACCATCTTTTGCATGCTTACATGCATGGCCATGTATTTGTTATTTTATGTGGTGAAATGGTTTGAATGCTAGTTGAATATGTGTTTGCTTGATTGAATTGTAGTGAAGTTAGAAGAGTGTGATATTTGCAATATCAAGAAGTGAACAAATATTCTCTACTAAAAAGGCAAGTGACCCTATCATCCATGTCCTACTATTTTCATTACACTTAGTGGATTTTTGTAGTATGCATGATAGGACTACTATATTTCTATGCTATGCTATATCCTATTAGGATATCCTTATATCTTCCTTAGTGAAAACATTGTAGTTGTAGTATGCTTAGCTCTGCTATATATTTGGGATGGGATACATGATATGATTATATAAAGTGTTGGAAAAATATATGTTTTATATAATAAAACAAGTACTCAATGAACCACCTGGGTGGAAAGAGGATACTCAGTTTTGGACAAGGTGGCAACAAAGGGAACCATGTTTATATGGTTATCTTTTTGTATGTGCACTAGAAGAAAACCACCCAAGGACTTAGAGATTGAACATGTTTCTCATACAGTGGCTTCTGTGTACAGCCACATGCTAAATGGGCTTTGGCTTAGTCAAATACATAGTGGAAGACCCTTGCATTGGCATCTTCAGGTTAACTAGAATTATGTATTGGAAATATATCCTTACATTGGTGCCTGGTAGACAAGCTAGCATTGTGTATTGGGAGGACTTCTATGGAAAGACTTTGTCACATTCTCGATCTGCCGGTACTCCATTTGGTGTGTACTTATCCAGCGGCCACTGGTGGCGTCAAGACGAGATTGTGTCATGTGGGTAAAGTGTACAACTTCTGCAGAAGATCAAATTCTAAGTACTTAGCCGTGTCCCCGGTTACGGACAACTCTGAGCAACTAAGGCCTGAAGCTATGGAAGATCTCGACATTCCAATTTCTCAAAGTAAAACTTGATGGTGACAACAAGGGATTAGAAGCACTTGGAGTTTTCCAAGGAGTTCAGAAAGATTTGACAAAAGATCAAAACTATTTTGAAAAGGTAGGATAAAACTATATTTCTTTCTGCAAATGAGCCTAAGCCCTACTTGGCCAAATATGCATATATTAATAGGATCCACTTATTTCTACATAGTATTGAAACTTGCCAATACAATTCAAGTGTATTGACCCTTGTGGCTGTAACTTATAATGTTGCAGGTTGGTTTGATGTTAGTGAAGTGTGTTGAATAGGATTACAAGTCTACAACCAACATGATTGTTTGTGGCACTTTGAAGATGAAGGACTCCATGCTATAGTTATTTCTGCTGCATTGTAATGAGATAGCCAAATGATCTATGTAAGATGTAATGAATTATTTTATTCCTGGTTATAAAGTTGTATTATGACCTTTGTTTCTTGATATTACATCTTAACTGTGGATGCTAGATATTGATACAAGGACTAGCATTGTAAACACAGGGATCTCTACCTTATTAAAGGTTGGGACCTCTACAGATGGTATCAGAGCACTGTGTTGCCTGTAGGATTTGTAACCCTAGGATTGGACAAACCCCTTAGAAAAATAGGTGTTGTATTTGTTTCAAAACTTATTTACAAACAATCTTGTAAACTCTTTCCTCAACCTTTTGGTTTTGATTCTACATCTCTTCCTTTTCAACTTGGTGGACAAAGCCTTTACCATGACCAATGACTTCAACTTTAGTTCCACAAAGGACTTCAACTTAGACATCACTAAGGACTACAAGAGAAAAACCAAGAGACATTAGATTGCCTACCAAAAACATTGATATCATGTTAGTGTATGGATCATATTGACCTATGAGGTATGACTATACTAAGTTAATTATTTTAAGAAAACTTGTTGTTTCCTTCAACTCATGGGTTAAGCTCATAGGTTGTTAAGCAAATAGTTGCTTGATGATTGCTTGATTGTTTGTTTGAACTTGATTGTTTTGGGTGGTGTGTTAGAACTTCTTTAGATCTATCCATCATTACTTATCCCTATCAACCAACAGATGACTCCCCGTCGTGCCAACCCCAACCAAAACAACAACAACATCACTCCCGAGATGCAACAGATATTGGCAGCTCAAGCTCAACTGACATAGATGATGACACAATTTATGCAAAATCAGAATCAGAACAACAACAACAACAACAACAACAACAACAACAACAATCAGAATAATCCTCCAGCACATGACATGCTCACCAGGTTTCTGAAACTAAGGCCTGCAAGGTTCTCTGGAACAACTGATACAATGGAAGCCAATGACTGGTTACGTTCAGTGAATAAGGACTTAGTGACTGTTGGCTGCACCGACGAGTAAAAAGTTAGGTTTGCATCACATCTGCTTGAAGGACCAGCAACAACATGGTGGGACAACTTTCAGATCACCACTCCCCTTGAGAATGTGACTTGGGTTATTTTTGAGGATGGTGTAGGGGTTCGTAGCATGGAAAACAAAAATTTTCTATCGCATACAAACAAACAAGCCAAGATCTATCTACTAGATTGTAGCAACGAGTCGATGGAATAACTCACCCTCGAAGATTCCAAAGTGTTTAACGAGAGCAGATTCTCGTGGGTGATGTAGTCGTACTCTTTCCGATCTCAAGATCGCGTAGACGATCCTTCCGGCGCCGCGTTCCCGCAGCGCTCCCGCAGTCGGTCACACGTTCGGTACTCGACGAAGACCTTCCTCTCCCTTGTTCCAGCAGGCAGCGGAGGTTGTAGCACTCTCCTCGCGATTCCGGCAGCACAACGGCGTGGTACCGGAGGTAGAGGGGAAATCCCGCAGGGCTTCGCCTTAAGCCGGTGCGAGTATGGTGGAGCTTATGAGAGAGGCTATTAGTGGTCTAGTAATTAGACACACCAATTAGAGGGCTCTAAACCAATTAGAAGGCTCTAAACCGAATAGCTCTAAACCGGGGTCTAGATCTAGGGTTTAGTTTAGAGGATAGGAAACTTGTGTGTAGGAGGGGAGCCCTGCCCCTCCTTATATAGGTGGGAGGGGTGGGCGCGCCAGGGGAGGGAGGGAGTCCCTCCCCAACTCGGCCTTGGGCTGGGCGCCGGCCTGGAGGAGTCCAACTCCTCCTCCAGGTTGGTTCCAACTCCTCTTGCTTGTTTCCCACAGTTTCTTGTTTTGGCAGTTTGACTTTCAAACTGGACATTTGACTTTTCTGTTTTAGGATTCAATTTAATCCTATATTTGGGACAGCAAGAACACTTAGTACATGATGCAATCATTCCAATAAGTAATGACACATTCATGTACCACTTCCCCCCCCGGAGTGCCGGACAATCCGGAACCTTCTAGAATATCCCCGATGAAAACACCGGAATCATTCCCGAACTCCGAAACGGGACTTTCCTTATATGAATCTTATTCTCCGGACCATTCCGGAACTCCTCGTGATATCCCGGATCCCATCCGAGACTCCGAACAACATTCGGTCTCTTTCTCATAATACCATAACTACTCAAACAACGTCGAATCCTTAAGTGTGTCTCCCTACGGTTCGTGAATTATGCGGACATGATCGAGACACTTCTCCGAACAATAACCAATAGAGGAATCTGGAAATTCATATGGCTCCCACATATTTCTACGATTACTTTGCGATCGAATGAACCACTTACATACGATACCAATTTCCCTTTGTCTCACGATATGTTACTTATCCGAGGTTATGATCGTCGGTATCTCTGCATACCTAGTTCATCCTCGTTACCGATAAGTACTCTTTTCTCGTTCCCGTGATATGTGATCCCTTGTGACCATGTCACATGCTTGCAAGCTAATTGGATGACATTCCACCGAGAGGGCCCAGAGTATATCTATCCGTCATGTGGATGGACAAATCCCACTCTTGATCCATGTGTTTCAACCAATACTTTCCGAACACTCAATGCCACCTTTATAGCCACCCTGTTACGGTGTGGTGTTTGATGACATCAAAGCATCCATCCAGTAAAGGTGATATGCATGATCTCATGGTCGAAGGAATTAGGTTACTATGTATCAGAAAGCATATAGCAATTGAACTATTGAAATGACTTGATCTTTATGCTACGCTTGTCTATAGGAGTATGTCCACCATATCATTCTCCTAACGATATGATCTTGTTGTTGATAACATCTCAATGTTCATGACAAAGAAACCACATCATCAATCAACCAACAAGCTAGTGAAGTATAGAGGCTATACTAGGGACTTCAAATTAAGTTTACAAATCACACAAGTATTAATGGTTTCCTTGTTAATACTATTATAGCATGAATGCAAACATTTATCATAAACACAAAGATATATAATAATAACTATATTTATTATTGCCTCTAGGGCATATCTCCAACAGTCTCCCACTTGCACTAGAGTCATCTAATCTAGATTACATGGTAATATACCGAACACCCATGGCAGTTTGGTGTTGGTCATGTTTTGCCCTCGGGAGAGGTTTAGTCAACGGATCCGCCACATTCAGATCTGTGTGTACTTTGCAAATCTTTATATCCCCATCCTGGATATGTTCTCGAATAGCGTGAAAACGCAGCTTGATATGCTTCAGCTTCTTGTGTGACCTTGGTTCTTGCGCATTGGCTATGGCGCCCATGTTATCACAGTAGATAGACATTGGGTCCAGCGCACTAGGAACCACACCCAGCTCTGTAATGAACTCTTTCATCCATATCGCTTCTTGTGAAGCCTCCGAAGCAGCCATGTATTCCGATTCAGTTGAAGATCTCGCCACAACGCTTTGCTTTGCACTCCTCCAGCTAACTGCTGCACCATTCAAAATAAATACGTATCCAGATTGTGATTTAGAATCATCTGGATCGGTGTTCCAACTAGCATCGGTGTAACCATTAACAACGAGCTGTTCATCACCTCCATAAGAAAGAACCATATCCTTAGTTCTTCTCAAGTACTTAAGGATGTTTTTGACCGCTGTCCAATGATCCACTCCTGGATCACTTTGATATCTGCTAGTTAGACTAACAGCATATGCGATGTCGGGTCTAGTACATAGCATGGCATACATTAGAGATCCTATGGCTGAGGCATAGGGAGTCTTACTCATCCTTTCTCTATCTTCTGCCGATGTCGGACTTTGAGTTTTACTCAAGGTCGTATTGGGCAACATGGGCAAGAACCCTTTCTTGCTATCTTCCATTCCAAACCTCTTTAGAACTTTGTCCAAATATGTACTTTGTGACAATGATATTTGGCGTTTCGATCTATCTCTATAAATCTTTATGCCTAATATGTAAGCTGCTTCGCCAAGATCCTTCATTGAAAAACTATTATTCAAATATTCCTTGACACTATTAAGAAGGTCTACATCATTCCCAATCAACAATATGTCATCCACATACAGTATTAAGAATGCTACAGAGCTCCCACTCACTTTCTTGTAAATACAAGCTTCTCCATAAGTTTGTATAAAACCAAAACTTTTGATTACCTTATCAAAACGTTGATTCCAACTTCGGGATGCTTGCTTCAATCCAAAGATGGACCGTTGAAGCTTGCATACCTTGTTAGCATCTTTAGGATCGACAAAACCTTTGGGTTGTATCATATACAACTCTTCATCAATGTCTCCATTGAGGAATGCTGTTTTGACATCCATCTGCCATATCTCATAATCATAATATGCAGCGATTGCTAACATAATCCTCACAGACTTCAGCTTCGCTACCGGTGAGAAAGTCTCATCGTAGTCAACTCCTTGAATTTGTCGAAACCCTTTTGCGACAAGTCGAGCTTTATAGACAGTAACATTACCATCAGCATCTGTTTTCTTCTTGAAAATCCATTTGTTCTCGACAGCCTTCCGGCCATCCGGTAAGTCCACCAAAGTCCATACTTGGTTTTCGTACATGGATCCAATCTCGGATTTCATGGCTTCTTGCCATTTATTGGAATCTGGGCTCATCATCGCTTCCTCATATGTCTCGGGGTCATCGGTGTTGTCCACCAACATGACATTCATAACGGAATCATACCAATCTGGAGTGGTACGAGTTCTCGTTGACCTCCGAGGCTCTGTAGCAACTTCAACCGAAGTTTCATGATCATTATCATTAGCTTCCTCTCTTATTGGTGCAGGCACCACAGGAACTTCTTCCGGTGCTGCGCTACTCGCAATTTCGAGAGAAGGTTCGACAACCTCGTCGAGTTCTACTTTCCTTCCAGTCACTTCTTTCGAGAGAAATTCCTTCTCTAGAAAGGATCCATTCTTGGCAACAAAGATTTTGCCTTCGGATCTATGATAGAAGGTATACCCTATAGTTTCCTTCGGGTATCCTATGAAGACGCATTTTTCCGCTTTGGGTTCAAGCTTGTCCGGCTGTAACTTCTTTACATAGGCTTCGCATCCCCAAACTTTAAGGAACGACAATTTAGGTTTCTTCCCAAACCATAATTCATACGGTGTCGTTTCAACGGATTTAGATGGTGCCCTATTTAAAGTGAATGCGGCTGTTTCTAATGCATAACCCCAAAATGTTAGCGGTAAATCTGTAAGTGACATCATAGAACGAACCATATCTAAGAGGGTTCGATTACGACGTTCAGACACACCATTACGCTGTGGTGTTCCCGGCGGTGTCAATTGTGAAAGTATTCCGCACTTCTTTAAATGCTCGCCAAACTCGTAACTTAGATATTCACCTCCACGATCAGAACGTAGAAATTTAATCTTCTTGTTACGTTGATTCTCTACCTCACTTTGAAACTCCTTAAACTTCTCGAAAGTTTCGGACTTATGTTTCATGAAATAGATATTCCCATATCTACTCAAGTCATCCGTGAAGGTAAGAACATAACGATAACCACTGCGCGATGCTACACTCATTGGACCACACACATCGGTATGTATGATTTCCAGTAAGTCCGTAGCTCGCTCCATTATACCAGAAAATGGAGTCTTAGTCATTTTACCCATCAGACATGCTTCGCATCTTTCAAGTGATTCAAAATCAAGTGATTCAAGAAGTCCATCGGAATGGAGTTTCTTCATACGCTTCACTCCAATGTGACCAAGACGACAGTGCCACATATAGGTCAAATTATCGCTTGATTTCAAACGTTTAGCCTCAATGTTATTAATATGTGTATTTCTACTATCGAGATTCAATATGAATAGACCATCTATCAAAGGTGCATGTGCATAAAACACATTACTCATATAAATCGAACAACCATTATTCTCGGATTTAAACAAGTAACTGTCTCGCAATAAACAAGATCCTGAGATAATGTTCATGCTTAATGCAGGCACCAAATAACAATTATTTAAGTATAAAACTAATCCCGATGGTAGATGAAGAGGTAGCGTGCCGACCGCGATCACATCAACCTTTGATCCGTTTCCTACGCGCATCGTCACCTCGTTCTTCACTAGCTTCCGTTTATTCTGCAGCTCCTGTTTCGAGTTACAAATATGAGCAACCGAACCAGTATCAAATACCCAGGCACTACTACGAGTACTAGTGAGATACACATCAATAACATGTATATCAGATATACCTTTCTTCTTGATGTTGCCGTTCTTCAAATCCGCCAAGTACCTTGGGCAATTCCGCTTCCAGTGACCTTCTCCCTTGCAGTAAAAGCACTCAGTTTCAGGCTTAGGTCCAGCCTTGGTCTTCTTCGTCGGCGTGGTAACTTTCTTACCACCCTTCTTGAAGTGTCCCTTTTGCTTAGACTTGCCTTTCTTGAATTTGGTGGTCTTATTGACCATCAACACTTGGTGCTCTTTCTTGATCTCCACTTCTGCAGATTTTAACATAGCAAATAGTTCTGGCAACTCTTTGTTCATGTTCTGCATGTTGTAGTTCATCACAAAGTTCTTGTAACTTGGTGGTAGTGATTGGAGGATGCGGTAAACTCCCAAAGTATTAGGAATCACTATACCCAAACTTTGAAGTTTATTTGCGTGCCCAGACATCTTAAGCACATGCTCACTGACGGAGCTACCCTCTTCCATCTTGCAGTTAAAGAACTTTTCAGAAGCTTCATAACTTTCAATTGCCGCATGAGTCTCAAAGATTAATTTGAGATCCTCGACAATATCATATGGATCTGACTCTTCAAACCTTTTCTGAAGCTCCGATTCCAAACCATACAAGATAGCACACTGAACTATGGAGTACTGATTCTTCCGAGCAAGGTAAACATTCTTTACTTCATCGGTAGCATCAGCTGCAGGTGGGTCACCTAGCGGTGCATCCAGCACATAGGTCAAATTACCAGCTGTGAGGACAATCCTCAAATTGCGGAACCAATCCGCGAAGTTGCTTCCATTGTTTTTCAACTTTTCTTTCTCTAGGAACGCATTAAAATTGATGGTAGGGGCTGCCATTGATCTACAACATATTTGCAATAGTTTAGACTAAGTTTATGACAAATTGAGTTCAAATTAATTAATGAAATTAAACTAGGTGAACTCCCACTCAAAACAACATCCCTCACATTGTTTTAGTGATCACATGAACCAAATCCACTACATCAACACCGATCATCACGAGAGCTGATATAGTTTTAATGGCGAACAATCATCATGTTCATCATATCTACTATATGATTCATGCTTTGCCTTTCGGCGATCCGTGTTCCTGAGGCCATGTCTGTACATGCTAGGCTCGTCAAGATCAAACCTTAGCTTCCGCATAAGCAAATCTGGCTTGCTTACGTTGTATTCACCCGCGGAATCAAAGACACCCGATCATCACGTGGTGCTTCGAAGCAGCAAGCTTTGGCAACGGTGCATACTAAGGGTGAACACTCTAGAACTTGAAATTTATGTGCATGAGGGATCATCTTATAATGCTACCGTCGTCTACTAAGCAATACAAGATGCATAAAGGATTAACATCACATGCAATTCATAATATGTGATATGATATGGCCTTTCTTCTTTGTGCTTCCGATCTCCATCTTCAAACACGAATATGATCTCCATCATCACCGGCATAGCATCAAGGTCAATGACGCTTCTTCATGGTTGTCGTCCACCAGCTTCAACTATTACAAATATTTTGAATAGACACGCAGGTCTTAACAGAAATTAAAGACAACCATATGGCTCCTGCCGGTTGCCAACTTACAATAAGGATCATTGCATACATCAAATATAATCACAATCATGGCCATATCACATCACTGCACACCCCTGCAAAACAAAGTTAGACGCTTCTACTTTCTTTGCATATTTTACGTGGTTTGGGGCTTTCCATAAGTGTCGTTCTAACTTACGAACAAGAACCACAACATTGATACTAGCATTGTTGATCACCCGTTGTAAATTGGATCTTTACTATGCTAGGAGAAACAGGCACCCGCAAAGCCACTTATGCAAAACGAGTTGCATGTCAAGCGTGGAGCAAGTCTCATGAACGATGTCATGTAAGGTTAGCCCGGGCCGCTTCATCCCAACATACCGCAAGATGCAAAGTACACAAAAAGCAATCTACAATAAAAGCATCAACGCCCACAATGACCATTGTGTTCTACTCGTGCAACAGATCTACATATAGACACGGCTCTGATACCACTGTAGGGGTTCGTAGCATGGAAAACAAAAATTTTCTATCGCATACAAACAAACAAGCCAAGATCTATCTACTAGATTGTAGCAACGAGTCGATGGAATAACTCACCCTCGAAGATTCCAAAGTGTTTAACGAGAGCAGATTCTCGTGGGTGATGTAGTCGTACTCTTTCCGATCTCAAGATCGCGTAGACGATCCTTCCGGCGCCGCGTTCCCGCAGCGCTCCCGCAGTCGGTCACACGTTCGGTACTCGACGAAGACCTTCCTCTCCCTTGTTCCAGCAGGCAGCGGAGGTTGTAGCACTCTCCTCGCGATTCCGGCAGCACAACGGCGTGGTACCGGAGGTAGAGGGGAAATCCCGCAGGGCTTCGCCTTAAGCCGGTGCGAGTATGGTGGAGCTTATGAGAGAGGCTATTAGTGGTCTAGTAATTAGACACACCAATTAGAGGGCTCTAAACCAATTAGAAGGCTCTAAACCGAATAGCTCTAAACCGGGGTCTAGATCTAGGGTTTAGTTTAGAGGATAGGAAACTTGTGTGTAGGAGGGGAGCCCTGCCCCTCCTTATATAGGTGGGAGGGGTGGGCGCGCCAGGGGAGGGAGGGAGTCCCTCCCCAACTCGGCCTTGGGCTGGGCGCCGGCCTGGAGGAGTCCAACTCCTCCTCCAGGTTGGTTCCAACTCCTCTTGCTTGTTTCCCACAGTTTCTTGTTTTGGCAGTTTGACTTTCAAACTGGACATTTGACTTTTCTGTTTTAGGATTCAATTTAATCCTATATTTGGGACAGCAAGAACACTTAGTACATGATGCAATCATTCCAATAAGTAATGACACATTCATGTACCACTTCCCCCCCCCGGAGTGCCGGACAATCCGGAACCTTCTAGAATATCCCCGATGAAAACACCGGAATCATTCCCGAACTCCGAAACGGGACTTTCCTTATATGAATCTTATTCTCCGGACCATTCCGGAACTCCTCGTGATATCCCGGATCCCATCCGAGACTCCGAACAACATTCGGTCTCTTTCTCATAATACCATAACTACTCAAACAACGTCGAATCCTTAAGTGTGTCTCCCTACGGTTCGTGAATTATGCGGACATGATCGAGACACTTCTCCGAACAATAACCAATAGAGGAATCTGGAAATTCATATGGCTCCCACATATTTCTACGATTACTTTGCGATCTAATGAACCACTTACATACGATACCAATTTCCCTTTGTCTCACGATATGTTACTTATCCGAGGTTATGATCGTCGGTATCTCTGCATACCTAGTTCATCCTCGTTACCGATAAGTACTCTTTTCTCGTTCCCGTGATATGTGATCCCTTGTGACCATGTCACATGCTTGCAAGCTAATTGGATGACATTCCACCGAGAGGGCCCAGAGTATATCTATCCGTCATGTGGATGGACAAATCCCACTCTTGATCCATGTGTTTCAACCAATACTTTCCGAACACTCAATGCCACCTTTATAGCCACCCTGTTACGGTGTGGTGTTTGATGACATCAAAGCATCCATCCAGTAAAGGTGATATGCATGATCTCATGGTCGAAGGAATTAGGTTACTATGTATCAGAAAGCATATAGCAATTGAACTATTGAAATGACTTGATCTTTATGCTACGCTTGTCTATAGGAGTATGTCCACCATATCATTCTCCTAACGATATGATCTTGTTGTTGATAACATCTCAATGTTCATGACAAAGAAACCACATCATCAATCAACCAACAAGCTAGTGAAGTATAGAGGCTATACTAGGGACTTCAAATTAAGTTTACAAATCACACAAGTATTAATGGTTTCCTTGTTAATACTATTATAGCATGAATGCAAACATTTATCATAAACACAAAGATATATAATAATAACTATATTTATTATTGCCTCTAGGGCATATCTCCAACAGATGGTTTCCGTACAGCTCACATCTCATCTGGAGTGATGAACTTGAAGAAAAAGGAGTTTCACAATCTGAAACAACGTCACCTCAGTGTGGCTGAGTACATTGAAGAGTTCAACAATCTGGCACGCTATGCACCGGATGAAGTTGATACAGATGCTAAGAGGAAGGAGAAATTCCTCGAAGGACTTAAAGATGAGTTGAACCTGCAGCTATCTGTTGCCTATGTCCCAACTTATCAAACACCCTGTGACAAAGCCACCATTTTGGAAAACAAGATGAATCAAGTTGAGAACAGAAAGAGGAAGCATAAACTCAAGTATCACTCAGGATCATCACAAAAGAAGCGTTCATTCAAAAAGAGCAATGAAGATTCTGAACCACATCAGTATCACCACAACAACAATGGAAGTGATAATAATGGAAATGATACTGACAATGGAGATGACCTTGGTCAGAACCAACATGACACTTTCAGGAAGAAAGATATTAGCCAGTTATAGTGCTATAATTGTAAGGAACTTGGACACTATGCATCAGACTGTCCTGAGAAGAAAAAGAAGAAGGATGCTAGAAGATCCAATGGAAATGACTCCAATGTGACCCAGAAAGGACATGTGAATCACATTGACATGGAAGGGAACCTTGAAGAGATAGAAGAAGTGGATGTCAGGAACTTGTTAACTCAGAAGAGTCAAATAAGGATTCCTTGTCTGGATATCAAGTGTTGAACCCATAGTCAAGTGAACCATCAATGTAACCCTATGAGATTTTTCTTTTAAGGGTGGTAGTACCCTAGTTGTCTTCAAGCCAACTTGTAACCCCTAGCCTTCCCAAATATCGGGACGAGATTTGTTTTAAGGGTGGTAGCCTATCACATCCCAAAATTTTCCAAATTTTGAAATGTGAAAAATTGATAAGCAAAATAAAAATTTGTTGAAATTTAGGGTGAAAAGAAACTTTTGATTCCAATTGGAAACATCAAAACCTATTTTCAACAAATAGAATCCTAGAGGGATTTAAAAAGATAAATAAATAATAAATAAAGTTTTAGTGGTTGGAATCACCATTTTTGGATCTTTAAATAAAACGATATGGTTTTCATAAACAAGGTAGAAATAATAAATAAGGACTATTTTAAAGAGCCAAATTAAATCTTGGCCAAGCAATAGAAATAAAATATTTTTGTTTAATAAAAATATTAAAGGATTATATAAATAAAATCATGAAGATTTATTAATACCCAATTTTATTTAAGTAAAGACAATTTCCTATTTTGAATAAACATTGAAAACTTTATAAAGTATTTTAAATAAAAGAATTCAAAGTGTTATGTTTTTAATAAAACCTACTGAAATGGGTTTTGGTAAAAATTTAGTTTCAAATAAAGCTCTAAAACATATTTGATCCTATATGAAATGAAGACTAATGACTATTTATTTATTTTTAATAAATAATAAACCCTAAAATAAATTGTTCTATTTTGACTTTAGAATATGTTAATAAACAGAATTAAAATATACCCAAGGTTTGGCAAAGGTTTGATTTGAAATGCAGTTTGAATTATTTGAATGAAAATCAAAACAGAAATTCAAAATAGAAAAAGGAAAAACATTCAGTATAAAAAAAAGAGAAACGAAGCAGCCCAGCCAGCAGGCCCAACCCAGCCCAACTCGCAGCCCACCTGCTCACCCCACTCGCGAACCGTTTTCACCCAGAAGCAAACCCGCTAAGTCACTGACTAGCAGGCCCCACTTTTCTCCTCTCTCTCTCACAGACAGTCAGACCCCACCTGCCAGGTCTTTGTTTTCACCCACACGCGACCACGTCCCCGTCGCCATCCGTTTCTGGACATTATTCCTCGCGTTTAATTCACTTCATTGCCGGAGTAAAACCTGCCCCCGACCACGCACACTTAAGCGCCTCCCTCGCCTCTTCCGTTTCCCCCACACACCGCCTCCCCTCTGCCTCCAGGCTGCCCCAATTTCGAGCTCGAGCACCACTGCTCCGACGAGCTTCTCCAGCAAATTCCGGTGCCATCCAACCGCCCCTCGCCTCCCAGAGCACACGAGCCTGCTCACCCTCTTCTTGCGTATCTCCCAGCACCAACCCCACACCCGCACGAGCACCGTAGCCTCGGCAACCTCAACATCAGAGCATCGCCGCCTCCTGCCTCGACTCCGGCGAGTCCCCCCGGTGAGTACAAACTGCCCCAGAACCTCCCGATGATCCTCCCATGATCCCCAGCACTGTACGCGTCTAACCCCATGCTCCGTTTGCCTTAGGGCGCTCTCAAACCCCGCCTCCGACGACAACCAGACGAACCCGACGCCGACGCCATCTCCGGTGAGCAATTCCACGGGAACCAGAGCGCCCCTCGACGAACTGATCACGCCTTGAGCTTCGCTGCACTTCTGCGAGCACGGTGAGCATCCTCTCCCTCTCCCGCGCGACTTAGTTCGCCGGCAAACTCACTGGCTGAGCACGCACCGCCGTCCGCCGCCGCTAGCGCCGCCCAGTTATGGTCTGGCTGCTGTGATCCGTTGGATCTCAATCCGTTGGCTAGGATAGATTCATTAAATCGAAGGGGTACATTTGATCTGTGCCGTGCATTTTAAGTGAGATGCTACGACCAGTGTTGATCGATCCGCACGAAGCGGTACCGTCCAATAGGATAGCGCCACGTGTTCAGAGTTGAATTAAAACAGAAATTTTGTTCTATTAGATATGCAAACTTGTAAAATTCATAACTTTTAATCTACACGTCAAAATTTTGCAAATTTTATATCAATGGAATCAGCAGAACAAGTACTTTGCAACCATGCACTTTTTTTAATGTTTTTCTTCTGGAAAATTGGTTGAATTTGCAGAAACTTGTGTGGGCCTGATTTGAATATAAAAATTGTTCTAAAAATATTTTTAAGGTGAAATCTTTGCTAAATGGTTTGTTTGAACCTACTGACCATAGAAATGAACTTATGGATTTAAAAATGTATTTTGTGAAGTTAGGAAATAAATATTTGAATTAGAACATTTCTAGTCAAATAAAAATATTGATTAAGTTTTAAAAATATTTTTTAGTAAAATCTTGATAAAATGACTTGAGTTAAACTCTCTGACCCTAAACACCATGTTTTGAGATTTAAAAACATATTTGATGAACCATATGAAATTATTACTTTGCTAAATGATATTTCCAACAACATAAAATAACACCTTGGCATAATATTTGGTTTATGGGGTGAAACCTTTTGCAAATGGTTTTACCACTTTTGTAAATGACTAATGTGATCTTTAAAATGTTTAGAGCCTAGTAGAAACCACTTTTCCAAATAAAACCATCTTTTGCATGCTTACATGCATGGCCATGTATTTGTTATTTTATGTGGTGAAATTGTTTGAATGCTAGTTGAATATGTGTTTGCTTGATTGAATTGTAGTGAAGTTAGAAGAGTGTGATATTTGCAAGATCAAGAAGTGAACCAATATTCTCTACTAAAAAGGCAAGTGACCCTATCATCCATGTCCTACTATTTTCATTACACTTAGTGGATTTTTGTAGTATGCATGATAGGACTACTATATTTCTATGCTATGCTATATCCTATTAGGATATCCTTATATCTTCCTTAGTAAAAACATTGTAGTTGTAGTATTCTTAGCTCTGCTATATATTTGGGATGGGATACATGATATGATTATATAAAGTGTTGGAAAAATATATGTTTTATATAATAAAACAAGTACTCAATGAACCACCTGGGTGGAAAGAGGATACTCGGTTTTGGACAAGGTGGCAACAAAGGGAACCATGTTTATATGGTTATCTTTTTGTATGTGCACTAGAAGAAAACCACCCAGGGACTTAGAGATTGAACATGTTTCTCGTACAGTGGCTTCCGTGTACAGCCACATGCTAAATGGGCTTTGGCTTAGTCAAATACATAGTGGAAGACCCTTGCATTGGCATCTTCAGGTTAACTAGAATTGTGTATTGGAAATATATCCTTACATTGGTGCCTGGTAGACAAGCTAGCATTGTGTATTGGGAGGACTTCTATGGAAAGACTTTGTCACATTCTCGATCTGCCGGTACTCCATTTCGTGTGTACTTATCCAGCGGCCACTGGTGGCATCAAGACGAGATTGTGTCATGTGGGTAAAGTGTACAACTTCTACAGAAGATCAAATTCTAAGTACTTAGCCGTGTCCCCGGTTACGGACAACTCTGAGCAACTAAGGCCTGAAGCTATGGAAGATCTCGACATTCCAATTTCTCAAAGTAAAACTTGATGGTGACAACAAGGGATTAGAAGCACTTGGAATTTTCCAAGGAGTTCAGAAAGATTTGACAAAAGACCAAAACTATTTTGAAAAGGTAGGATAAAACTATATTGCTTTCTGCAAATGAGCCTAAACCCTACTTGGCCAAATATGCATATATTGATAGGTTCCACTTATTTCCACATAGTAGTGAAACTTGTCAATACAATTCAAATGTATTGACCCTTGTGGATGTAACTTATAATGTTGCAGGTTTGTTTGATGTTAGTGAAGTGTGTTGAATAGGATTACAAGTCTACAACCAACATGATTGCCTATGGCACTTTGAAGATGAAGGACTCCATGCTATAGTTATTTCTGCTGCATTGTAATGAGATAGCCAAATGAGCTATGTAAGATGTAATGAGTTATTTTATTCCTGGTTATAAAGTTGTATTATGAACTTTATTTCTTGATATTACATCTTAACTGTGGATGCTATCTATTGATCCAAGGACTAGCATTGTAAACATAGGGATCTCTACCTTATTAAAGGTTGGGACCTCTACATGGTCCAACTATATGGTTTTCCATTCTTCTCAGTTGTTTCTTCATGAATAAGATCATGGCTTCCTTGGAAAAATTCTTGTATCTTGGTCACTAAACTTCAAAGGTGATGATGGTTCCTTCTAGGTTGTGTTTCTTTAGTCTTCAAGTCTTGAGTAATATTTCTTGTCTCACTTGTAGTCTTTAGTGATGTCCAAGTTGAAGTCCTTGGTGAAACTAAAGTTGAAGTCATTTGAGTTGGTGAAGTCCTTTGCTAAAGTTGAAGTCTTTGTTATTGTTGAAGTCTTTTCTCATGTTGAGGCTTTGTCCATCAAGTTTGAAAAGGAAGAGATGTAGAATCAAAACCAAAAAGGTTGAGGAAAGAGTTTACAAGATTGTTTGTAAATAAGTTTTGAACAAATACAACTCCTATTTTTCTAAGGGGTTTTGTCCAATCCTAGGGTTACAATCCTACAGGAAACACAGTGCTCTGATACCATCTGTAGAGGTCCCAACCTTTAATAAGGTAGAGATCCCTGTGTTTACAATGCTAGTCCCTGGATCAATAGCTAGCATCCACAGTTAAGATGTAATATCAAGAAACAAAGGTCATAATACAACTTTATAACCAGGAATAAAATGATTCATTACATCTTACATAGCTCATTTGGCTATCTCATTACAATGCAGCAGAAATAACTATATAGCATGGAGTCCTTCATCTTCAAAGTGCCACATGCAATCATGTTGGTTGTAGACATGTAATCCTAATCAACACACTTCACTATCATCAAACAAACCTGCAACATAATAAGTTACAGCCACAAGGGTCAATACATTTGAATTGTATTGGCAAGCGATACTATGGTAGAATAGTGGTATCTATCATCTATATGCATTTTGGCTAAGTGGAGCTTTAGGCTTGCTTTGCTCAAAATATATTTTCCTTATCCTTTGAAAACACTAAGTTTTTATTCGTCAAAATCACCCAAGGCATCTACCAATCAACGATTTAAGATCCTTTAACCCTTGTTCAACCACAAGTTTTTAACTTAGAAATTGGGATGAGTAGATCCTTGATAGCTTCCATGTCTTGATGCTCAAATTGTCCATTGTCGGGGACACGGCTAAGTACTTAGATTTTACTCTCTCGAGAGGTGGTGCACTTTCCCCACAAGAATCGACATGCATCGAGACAAGATCTTTCAGAAGCCTTCCCTTAGACCAAAATGGACGTGTTCCAAACCTATCATCCCCTACCACCAACTGTCCATTTGGCTAAGTTATTGCAACCTATATGATCCAGGCAGAGCCCATAATGTCATGTGGCTGCACTTGAAGCTTCTCAACATTTGACATATCAAATCTCTTTGTTCATGGGTGGCTTTCCACAAGTGTGATACACAAGGTTCACCAGTCCCCTGGCCTTGTGTAACCACTCAACAAAAATCCATCCAAGCAATACCATTCCACCCAGGTGATTCATTCACATAGTTGTTTTATTAAACAAAACACAAGTCATAGACTTAGAAATATTTCATAGAATGAATATAATCCACCCTTGTTTTCTACTAGCTAGGCTAAGCATAATAGTAGCAAGAGTCTTAACTTAGGGAAAATTCTACTAAGGCATCATCAACTAGGATTTCCCAAGGAATATCTTATACTTAGAAAATTCCATGCAAGTCCTACTCAAAATATCACTAATGCATAGTGAAAATAATGGGACAAAAGTATGAAGCACCACTTGCCTTATTGGTAGAGAATATAAGTTGACTCCTTGATCATGCAATAGTCGCACTCTTCAAATTTCACTACAATTCAATCAAGCAAGCAAATATTCAAACTAGCATTCAAACAATTCATCACATAATAATAAAAACAAAGCAATGCATGCAAGCATGCCAAATATTGTTTTATTTGGAAAAGTGGTTTATAATAGGTTATAAACATTTTAAAACACCTATTGGTCATTTATAAAAGTGGCAAAACCATTTGATATTAAGTTAGTGAAAATGGCCACTTTAAATCATTTTGTTTTGTTAGAAATGATTTAAATCAAAGTAATAATTTCTAGTGTTTGACAAATATATTTTTAAACACAAATGTTAGTGTTTTAAGGTCAAGTGTTTAATATTAAAACCATTTGCAATAGGTTTTACCTATAAACCATTTTTTATACCAAAGCAATATTTTATTTTGTTGGAAATGCCTTTAAGCAAAGTAATAATTTTATAGGGTTCACCAAATATATTTTTAAATCCTAAAACTTGGTGATTAGGGTCAGTGAGTTTAATCCAAACCATTTTCAAAAGGTTTTACTCAAAAAAACATTTTTAAAACATATTCAACATTTTTATTTAACTAGAAATGCTTTAATTCAAAGGAATAATTCCTAAGTGTCACAAATTATATTTTTAAATCCAAAAGTTGGTTTCTATGGTCAGTAGGTTCAAAACAATCCATTTACAAAATATTTTACCCAAAAAACAATTTTAGAATAAATTTTATACACAAAATATGCCTACACATGTTTCTGCGAAAACAACCAATTTTACATAAGCAATTCATTAAACAAATGGCATGGCTGAAAAGTACTCTTTTTGCTGATTCCATTGATATAAAATTTGTAAAATTTGGACGTGTAGATTAAAGTTATGAATTTTCAAATCTAACCATCTAATAGACAAGTTTCTGTTTTTAAATCAAAACCTGAGCCACGCGTCATATTTCTATTGGCTGAAAACGTTTCGTGCGGATCGATCAACTACATCCGTTAGATTTAACTAACAATGCACGACATAGTTGATCTCGTACCCCTTCGTTAAGTGAATCTAACGTGTCCTTACGATTTAAATCTAACGCCTCAGATCTAGACGACCAAAGATGGGCGGCGCAGCGACAGTGGCTGGTGGCGGCGCGCTCAGACAGTGACGCTGCCGGCGATACAGGAAGCGATGGAGAGAGAGAAAGGGATCATCGAGTTTGCCAAAACTTGCTGATGCTCGAGGTTGTCTTTGTTGGCGAAGGCCCATGGTCTCTAGGGTTGTAGGGGTATTCACCAGAACACGAGGGGCGCTCGGGGTTGGCGTCAGTAGCTCGCCGGAGTAGAGGCAGACGGCAGTGGCGTTTGGGTGTCGAAGTTGCCGATGTTTCAGAGCACGCGCGAGTGAGTTGGTAATACTGGGAGATGCGTAGGGAGTTGGGGAATGTTCTCGTGGAGGTTAGGGAGCAAGGGGAGGCGAGGTCTGGCCGGAATCGGAAGAAAAGGTTCGCCGGAGCAGTGGCATTGCTGAAAGAAATTGGAGCAGCCTGGTGGCCGAGAGGTGTGGGGGATTGAGGGGAATGAGAGAGGAGAGGCTGGCGTTTAAGAGGGCAGTGATTGCTAGTGTTTTAATCGCGGTGTTAAGACGAATTGAAGAGAGGAATCCATGGCAGAAACGGGAGATAGAGGAGGAAGAACGAGTCGCGGGGTGAGGAAGACGACTGGCAGGTGGGGTCAATTAGTCAGCGAGTGAGGGAGTTACGCGGTGGGGTCGGGGAATCAGTGACTGCGCGGGTGCGTTGCTGAATGCGAATCGTTTTCTACGGGGGAAAGAGAGAGATGGGCTAGCTGGGCTGGTCTGGGCCTGAGGCTAGTTGGGCTGGGCCAATTCATTTTTTCCTTTTCTGTTTCTTTTTCCTTTTCTGATTTCATTTTCTGTTTTAAATTCATTCAAATGATTTCAAACCCTTTTTCATTTCAAATCTTTTCAAACTATTCAGTAAATTTCTATACTGTTTTAAAACATGTATTTAAAGTCCATTTTAGAATAATTATTTTATTCTTTTATGGTTTATTTTTTATTTAAATTAGGTACTTGTCTTTATTCAAATAAGATTTTAAATATATTTTAAAACTCTTATTTGAATCCTAATTTTTACCAAACCTTTTTCAGTAGGTTTTATTTATTCAAAAGTGTGTTAAATAATTTACTTTGATTTATTTGAAATATTTTTAATATGATTTATTAATCATTTAAATTGGGCAATTGTCTTTATTCAAATAAAATCAAATATGGTTTTGATCCCATATAAATTTTTATTCAAATAATTCTTTGATTCCATTTAAGTTAATTAATTAACTTCTATTCCACTTGGACAAATTCCAATATATTATTTTCTTATGATTTAATTAATCATTTGTATTAGGGATTTTGTCTTCATTCAAATGGAATAGAATTTTGGTTAAGGCCATATTATTTTATTTGAATACTCATTATCCCTTTATTTTATTTGAATTATATTTATTTCATTTGCTTATGGTCTTGGTCAAGATTTAATTTGGCTTTTAAATATTCCTTATTTATTTCTTTCTTTCTTTATCTTATAAAATCACTATCTTTTTATTTATAGATCCAAAATTGGTGATTCCAATTTGTATAATTTTTATTTAATATTTGTTTATCTTTTTAAATCCTTTAGGATTATTTTTCTCACAATTTGGTATGGATTTTAGATAGGAGCTTTATTAGCTTTGGAAATTATTTCCTTTTACCTTATTTAATTCATAAGTTTTTATCTATGGCTTCAAATTAAATGAAACCAAGTCCTATGGTTTTATAATATTTTTATTTATCATTCTTGATCATTTATGAATGTTTGTTGACAAATTTTTATATGGATCAATTCCATCGTCTTGGAGATATCTTAGAGATGATTTTCTTCCATTAGGGTTTTAGGGTTTTGGTTTAACTTTTCCAAGTGTTTAAATTTCTAGATACATTTATTGATGAATGCATTTCATTTTATTGAAATTTGTTGGGCTCCTTTTTATTCAAAGTTTGTCCAAGATGGGTTTGATGTTTCCATTTGGAGTCAAAAAGTTTCTTTTCACCCTAAATTTCAACAATTATTTATTTTGTTTATTTATTTTTTCACATTTCAAAATTTGGAAAATTTTGGGATGTGACATCCCTAAACCCTAATAAACAAACCGTATACCCTAAAGTCCTAAATACTAAAATCCTAAACCCTAAACCCCTAAATACTAAAACCCTAAAACATTGACCCTAAACAACCCTAAAAATTAAACCCTCAACCCACATACACCCTAACCAAGCATGTATCATGCACTTATTGATCAAAATGTGAGATACTTTCAATAAATTATGATAACGCCATTCTATTCCATGGTTAAACGCATAAAGCATCTTGAACATAGTTGAAAATTCCCGAAACCATAAAACCCTAAACCCTGAACAAACAAGTATCTTGCACTTGTAGATCAAATTTAGACACTTACATTAAATTGGTTAATGCCATTATATTCGATGAATATAAGCATAAAGCTTGAACATTATTGAAAATTCCATAAACCCTAAACCTTAATAAATAACCCCTAAACCCTGAACCCTAATCCCCTAAATACAAAAACCATAAACCCTTCAACCCATAATTAAACCCTAACCAAATAGGGTATCATGCACTTATAGATCAAAATTTGAGATACTTTCATTAATTGGGTAATGCCATTATGTTCCAAGATTATAAGCATAAAGCTTGAAAATTTCCTAAACCCTAAACCCCTAAACCCTAATCCCTAAACCCCTCAACCCATAATTAACCCCTAACCAAGTAGGTAGCATGCACTTATAGATTCAAATCTGAGATACTTTCATTAAATTAAAGTAACGCCATTCTATTCCATGATTAAAAGCATAAAGCATCTTGAACATTATTGAAAATTCCCGAAAACATAAAACCCTAAACACTAAACCCCTAAACCCTGACCAAACAAGTATCATGCACACTTGTAGATCAAATTTGAGATACTTTCATTAAATTGGGCAATAGCATTATATTCGACGAATATAGGCATAAATCGTGAACATTGTTGAAAATTCCATAAACCCTAGACCCTAATAAACAACCCCTAAACCCTGAACCCTAAACCCCTAAATACTTAAACCCTAAACCCTTCAACCAATAATTAAACCCTAACCAGGCAGGTAAGCACTTATAGATCCAAATTTGAGATACTTTCATTAAATTGGGTAATGTCATTATGTTTCACGATTATAAGCATAAGGCTTGAATATTACTGAAAATTCCCTAAACCCCTAAACGACCCTGACCAGGTAGGGGTATCATACACTTGTAGTGGTATGGTATTGTAAGAGATAAGGCAAGATAAAGATAAGATAAGAAGTCTATTGTGAATGGACCATGTTTTGAATAACCTTCCCTCGCGATGTTTGTGAAGCAAATTAAAATTTCGAAACCGGAAAAGTTTGATTTTTTTGCCGCCAAAGACCAAAGTGGTTTCCTTCCTAAGTACTCCTCCTACTCCACACCAACGTGGATACTTGACTTGCCAGAGAAACAGAGTCGCGCTCTCAAAAAACAAACAAAAAATATAGCCAATGTACCAAGGCACATGTGAGCAACTCCACGTTGTGGACGAGGGAGAGATAAGCCAGGCCGGTGCGCGAGGGGAGAGGGGTGAGGACAGATGAGAGGCAACAAAGGAGAGAGAAAAAACACCATTTTTGCGTGCATAGGTCCTGAAATTTACTACTAGTAGAGTGTACACTATACAGGAGGCAGGAGTACCTCGTGTCAGGAACCCATCATAATAAACTTTGCTCTAACATCAAACCGCCTTCAACTCCTCTTCTCTCTTTGCTGATTCCCTCTTCCCCTGCCTATGTTTTATTCTCTCTGCATGTGGAAAGAGGTGATCATATGTCCAAGCAAAAGAAATACGCTCATCTCCACCGTTTAGACAGTGTCTAAACGAGATGATTCGTGGGACCCACTAAACTAATGACACTAACTTCTGCATAGGAGTTTTATAGCTTGGTCATACACTATCAACTGGGCCCATTATTTTCTTTTTCCTTAGGGCATCCGCAATGTGTAAAAAACCACACCTTAAGGCATATAGTAGTACATTGTGGAGAAAATAAAGTTACCTCAAGCTTGTGGATTTCCCATAGTGAATAGAAAAATCATTTCCCCTTTCATGGAGCAATATGACAAGCTATATGGGTCCTACCTTGTGGCAAATGGTGCCCTTTACATTGTGGTAATTTCCATAAGTCGGATGGGTCCTACATTACGGATGCTCTTATCCACGCATGGCTTGTACTCCCGTCTCCATCGCGCTAGACTCTATTTTTTTTGTGAAATTCATTTAATAGTTGTAGTTAGATAGGATGCATGATCCACTACATGTGTGAAAACTCCCACGGTCAATAATGCGTACTACCCCATGATGCACCCATCTAGTGTGGGAACTCTATCATGTCGTAAACTATGGTGTCAATTGATATGGCCTTGACGACCCTTGGTCGTTCGGGTTGAAACCCAATAATGTCCATACATGGTAGGACAATATTGCGAAGCTAATTTTTCCAAAACTTGTCAAATCCCATGGCTACCACTAAAACCCTAAACAACCCCTAGAACCCAAACCCTCAACCCCTAAATACTAAAACCCTAAACCAGTCAACCCATAATTAGACCCTAATCAAGTAAGTATCATGCATTTATAAATCCAAATTTGAGATACTTTCATAATTAAATTGCGGTGATGCCATTCTGTTCCACAAATATAAGCATAAATCTTGAACATTATAAAAAATTCCCTAAAACATAAAACCTAAACCCCTAAACCCCTAAATGACCCTGACTAAGAAGGTATATCATCCACTTATAGATCAACATTTGAGATATACATTCATTAAATTACGCTAACGCCATTCTGTTCCATGAATCTAAGCATAAAGCTTGAACATTATTGAAAATGCCCTAAAACCTAAACCTTAAACCCTATAACCCTAAACCCTGACCAAGCAGCTATCATGCACTTATATATCAAAAATTGAGATACTTTTATTAAATTGCATTCACACCATTCTAATTCATAAAAGCTCAAACAATATTGAAATTTCTCTAAACCCACACCTCCTAAAGCCTAAACCCCAAGCCCTATACCCCTAAAAACCCTAACCCTAAACCCCTAACCCTAAGCTCGGACATATTATGAAAAAATTCCTAAACCCTAAACTACCCCTAAAAAAAATCAAAACCCCAAACCCTCAACACTAAAACCATAAACCCTTGACCCATAAGAAACCCTAACAAAGCAGGTATCATGCACTTATAGATCAAAATTTGAGATACTTTCATTAATAAATGGTTGCTAAGTCATTCAATTCCATGAATATATGCATAAAGCTCGAACTTACTTGAAAATTCTAGAAACCATAAACTCTAATCCCCTAAATACCTAAACCCTAAAACCTGAATCACTAAACCCCTAAACCCTAAAACCCAAAACACTAAACCCCTAAACCTTGACTAAGAAGCTGTCATGCACACTTATAGATCAAAATTTCATATACTTTTTAAATTCGGGTAACACCATTCTATTCGATGTATATAGACATAAAGCTTGAACATTATTGAAAATGCCCTAAACCCTCGACCCTAAAAAACCCCTAAAACGTAAACCCTATAAACCCATAAATACTAAAACCCTCAACCCACATACACCCTAACCAAGCATGCATCATGCACTTATATATCAAAATTTGAGATGCTTTAATTAAATTGCAGTAATGCTATTATATTCCATGAGTATAAGCATAAATATTGAAAATTCCCTAAACTCTAAACCCCTAAACCCTAATCCCTAATTACCTTAACCCATAATTAAGCCATAACCAAGCAGGTATCACGCACTTATAGATTCAAATCAGAGATACTTTCATTAAATTATGGTAACGCCATTCTATTCCACGATTAAAAGCATAAAGCAGCTTGAACATTATTGAAAATTCCCGAAACCATAAAACCCTAAACACTAAACCCCTAAACCCTGACCGAACAAGTATCATGCACAACTGTAGATCAAATTTGATATACTTACATTAAATTGGCCAACGCCATTATATTCGACGAATATTAGCATAAATATTGAACATTATTGAAACTCCTTAAACCCTAATAAATAACCCGTAAACCCTAAACCCCTAAATACTAAAACCTAAACCCCTAAATAATAAAAACCCTAAACCCTCAACCTTAAACAACCCCTAAAACTTAAACCCTCATCAAATAAATACTAAAACCCTAAACCCTCAACCCACATACACCCTAACCAAGCAGGTATCATGCAGTTATAGATTCAAATATGAGATACTTTCATTAAATTATGGTGACACCATTCTATTCCATGATTAAAAGCCTAAAGCATCTTGAACATTATTGAAAATTCCCGAAACCATAAAACCCTAAACATTAAACCCCTAAGCCCTAACCAAACAAGTATCATGCACTTGTAGATCAAATTTGAGATACTTACATTAAATTGGGAAATGCCATTATATTCTTCGAATATAAACATAAAGCTTGAACATTATTGAAAATTTCCTAAAACCTAATAAACAACCCCTAAACCCTAAACCCCTAAATACTAAAACCTAAGCCCTAAACCCCTAAATACTAAAACCCGAAACCCTTTGAAAGAACATGTGGGCCCCCATGTGTGGTTTTGGTAATTAATGACAATCTTCGTGGACTAATGTGTGTATTGAGTTATACTTGTAGGAATGGTCCATCGGCATCGCTTGGAGCATGTGTTGTCTTCAAGGTCAATGAAATGAGAAGAAGATGTTTTGTGCAAGCTCAAAATGCACCATCTATAGAAGATCTCATGTTTGATGCTTGCCATCCTCGGTGATCATGGATCGATGATGAGGAATTAAGGAAGGCGTTACATCTTGAGAAGGGCAAGATCGTATACATCAAGCTCAAGTGGAATTCTCAAGGCAAAGTTATAATCTTGATAGGTTTTCCCTTTTGCCAGGCTCATATTGTTAGTAGGAGACCGGGTTTAGGATAGATAGCCGTACTATCAAGAGGGGCTCTCAAATGAGTAACTCGTTCACTTCCTTCGGAGAGAGCTCAAACCTTTGCATATTTGCATCATCATATTTGGTTGTTATTTGGTCTTATCCATGAGAGGATATAGATCTTGTGGTAATCTCCATAACAAGCTCTTGTTCATCAAAATCGGATCTTCCATTTGTATTTTGTTGCGATTTTGATCTTGGCGGCTTTTCGGTTTGTCACCAAGTGAGGTATCTCACATTATTATACATGATACATTCTCACTTGGTGATAACCAATATTTTAACCTTTAATAGGGTATCTCATGTTGTCCCTTTTCCAACGCAATTGAAATCGGGTCGATCGGAGTTACCAATCAAAAGTTATAGAGGTTTGAATTTTCCTAGGTACCAAAATGCGGTAGTACCGCATTTTAGTACCTAGCGCGGCAGTAGGTTTTGGCAAGTTGCCAAATGCCACTGCCCTCCTAGGTACCAAAATGCGGTAGTACCGCATTTTAGTATCTAGCACGGCAGAAGGTTCTTGACAAGTTTCCAAAAACCACTACCGGGCTAGGTACCAAAAAGCGGTAGTACCGCATTTTAGTACCTAGCACGGCAGAAGGTTTTTTACTTCGTCATTTGGATCTATACTCCCTTGATGGACTATTATGTTTATTTGCATGATCTTGTAGAGGTTGTTGTCCTCTTCGAAACGAGCCCAAGATCATCGAAATCGGAGTCCGGATGCAAAAGTTATGGTTGTTTTCGTTCTGTGATGACTGGTAGTACCGGACCAGGATCCGGTAGTACCGGCGTCCGGTAGTACCGCATTTTGGTACAGGGGAGCACAGAGAAAAATGCATTTGGCGCCTCAGGAACCCCAGGGAATGTCCGGTAGTGCCGAGAAAGTCCGGTAGTACCGGGAAAAACTCCGGTAGTACCGGGAATCGCGTTTTTAGGCTGCAACGGTTGGATTTTGGAGGGACCTATATAAGGGGCCTTCTTCCCCAATGGTTCCATAACCATTCTTGCAAGTTTTCCCCTCCATTTTTGACCTTCTTGAGCTTGATTTCTCTCAATCCCTCCGATGATTCTTGCATATTCTTGAGGGATTTGAAAGAGGAGATCTAGATCTACAATACCACCAATCAATCTCTCCTCTAAGTGAGGGGAACATATTGGGATCTAGATCTTGGAGTCTTTTGTGGATTTCCTCCATTGTTCTTCCTCTCTTATTCCCCCATAAGCTTTTGTAGCTTTGGTGGAATTTGGGGGAGAAGGATTTGAACACCTTTGTGGTGTTCTTGCCATTTGCATTTGGTGCATCGGTTTGTGTTCTCCTCGGAGGATTTGGTTTGAGTTACTCATTGGAGCTTGTCCCTCTTGGGTTCTTGGAACCCTAGACGGTTTTGTGGCCTTGGTGGCGTTGTGGCCTTGGTGGTGTTTGTTGGGAGCCTCCAATTAAGTTGTGGAGAAGTGCCCCAACCTTGTGAGAGGTTCCGGTTGCCACCGACAAGTGCACCGATAGTGGAAGTGTCGATTGATCCTTTTGGGGTGAGATTCACCGGAGAATAAGGGAGGCCTTTTGTGGCGTTGGTGGTTTGATACCACCCCTCTCCAAACGAGACGTACTCCATGTTGGGAGGAACTCGGTAAAATATCGTTGTACCCGCGTGCCTCGGTTATCTCTATACCCGAGCTCTTTACTTATGCACTTTACATTGTGATAGCCTTCGTGCTTGAAGTAATATATATCTTGGTATCACTTTGTTGCTTGTATTTCTTAGCATAAGTTGTTGGTGCACATAGGTGAACCTTAGTTTTTCTAGGTTGTGCTTAACAAAGTAAACACTAGTTTTATTCCCCCTTTGTTGAGCCACTCTAGGAAAAAGTTTTAATCGCCTATTCACCCCCCCCCCCTCTGGGCGACATCCGTATCCTTTCAATTGGTATCAGAGCACGGTCTCTCATTTTAGGCTTCACCTCCTTGAGAGTAAAGATGTCGGCTAGAGGATTAGTGCACAATGACATGTTCACATTCGATGGCACAAATTATGATATATGGAAAAATCGCATGCTCATTCATTTTCGGGACATGGACCCAAATTTGGAGCGTATTGTAGATATAGGTTTTTCTCCTCCTATGGATTTCAAAAATCTATCTTGTGAGGATGAGAAAAACTTATATCTCGATGCTCAAGCTTCTAATGTGTTGTTAATGCTTTGAGCTATGTAGTTACCTCTTCAATCATTCCTTTTTGGAGCGCTCATGAGTTATGGACAAAACTTCAAGATAAATATGTTGTGTCCAACATTATTGAGGATGATTGTGTTGCTTCCACTTCCGATCGAGATGAGTTCTCATCCTCTACCACTTCACCAACATGTGACTTTTCACTAGGTAATGATATGGTGAGTGGTGATAGAAATTGCAATTTGTATAGTGTGCTTACTATTTGTAATCCCTCATCTCTATCTAGTTGCAATGATCTATCTTTGGACTTTAACACTTCTATAACTACCAACTTCTTACATTCTTATGTTAATAGTCCTTGCATATCATGTAGAAATGGCTTGGATAAATCTCATGATGATATGCTTGTGTTGTCTTGTTGCCATGATAAAAATGCTTCCATTTCCTCTAGTGTTTGTGTTACTAACCATGTAGAGGAAACCAAAGATTCTATGGGCCAAGACATGGTTTTGGATGAAGCTACAAATGAAATCTCATCTTCACCTTCTTTCGGTACCCACCTATGCCTTATGGCTAGGGATTCTAAGGTAACACCTATTTTGGAACCCATTACCTCTTGTGATGAGGAGGATGTGGATAATGTGGAAGAAGAGCTTGATATTGATGATTTATATGAAAAGGGTGAGATTGTTTATCGTGCCCTTGTTAAAAAGGATATTGCTTGCTCTAACTTTGTTGAAGTCTTGGACTTTGCTATTAAGAGCAAAGAACATATTGATAAGTTAGAAACACAAATTGAGGTGCATGATAACAACGTTGAAAAAATGTGTAGTCTTGAGCGTGAGTATGCTAATATAATTGCAAACCTAAATAAAGATCTTGAAGAGGAAAAAACCACTAAGGAATCTCTTTAGGAGACCTTTGCTTTAGAGCTATATAGAGTAAAGGAATCTCATGATAGAGATCTTGAGGTGGTAAGTGATCTCAAAAGTAAAAATGATGAGACTCAAGTTTCTTATTCTAAACTCCTTGAGGATTTTGAGCACCTCAAAAATGGCTCTCGGGTCGTTAAGAGGGAGCTCATCAAACTCACCGAGTCGCATGAGCAACTTAAAGCTTCATATTCAAAAGAGCTTGACAAGTTGCCCTCACCTCTTGCTAATAATAATGATGCTTGTGCTACTAACTCTATTTCTTGTGAAGCATCTATTTTGAAGGAGAATGTTGAGCTAAAGGCTCAACTTGCTTTGCTAACTAGCAACTATGGGAAATTAGAAGAAAGCCATGTTAAGCTCTCAAGCTCGCATGAGGATCTCCTAGTCTCCCATGGTAGGCTAAAGTTGGCTCATGAGGCCATCATGTCAAAGGTAACATCTAGTGGGCCACATGTGGACATTAGCACTATATCTACTCCAAATGTTATATTGCCATGTGCTAGTCCTTGTAATTCATCCTCTCACAACCATGCTATATCTCGTGATGAATTACATTCCATGCCTTGTTGCTCTAATAATGTAGCATCTACTTCCTCTAGTACTTGTATTGAAACTAACCATGTAGAGGAAATCAAAGAGCTCAAGGCTCAAGTCACTTCTTTGAAGAATGACTTGAAAAAGGGTCATCAAGGGAAGTCCGCACTCAACAAAATCTTGAGTGTGAAAAAATCCCCCAATGACAAGAGTGGGCTTGGATTCAACTCCATTGTCAAGAACAAGTCCACTATAAAGTTGAAGCACAAGGATAACAAGAAGAATGGCCAAGATCAAGTCAAGAATCCGGCCAACATTGTTTGCTTCAAGTGCAAGGAAGAAGGGCATCATGTCAAACATTGCCCATTAAAGAAGAAGTCCCTTGGAAAGAAGAAACAAGGGAAGCAGCCTCAAGCTCTACATCTTGTTAGATATGGGCCTCCTTCCAAGAAGACTCAAGCTCTTCCTTAAGTTGTTTCTTCATCCAAAAAGAAAGATGGCAAGAGTAGAACTTGCTACATATGCCGCGAGAAGGGGCACATTTCTTCCTCATGCACTATTGGTATCTCCTCATCCCATCCTATCTTGATTGATGATGCTTATTCTCTTTGTATGGATGAGGTTGGCAATGTGTTTGCCAAATTTGTTGGTGCTCAATGTGGGTTCAAGAAAATAACCATTTGGGTTGCCAAGCCTATTGTGACTAACCTCTTAGGACCCAACTTGGTTGGGGACCAACAAGCCAAAACTTGATCAATAGGTATTGGTGGAGGTCATTGGAGAGTTGGTTACTTTATGAAGAATTGAGGGATCTTCATCATTTATTATTTTCAAGCCAAGCCATTTGGATTATCATGATTATATTATATTTCCAATGTTCCTCCTTGCGGTAACATATGCTTAACTCATTACATTGAAAGTTACTCGCCCCTTGTGCATGTGTTGGTTTTATATCTTCCATGCTTTTGTCCATGTTGTGCGTTCCACTTAATTATATTGAGATATCAAGTATATTTGTATATGATTAGGTGGCACACCATGTATGTGTGTTTCTTGTATTGGAGCCTTAATTGATTATATTTGATATCTTATTTGGCTCTTGTGAGAGATTAATGGATTATCCCATTTTGGGGGAGTGTTATGCTTAGGCATTCCACAATCCTAAAATTGTGTGTACATGAGGAATACCACCTAGTATTTATATTGGATTATTGTCTAGTCTCTATGTGGTACAATTCTCATGAGAAACTTAAGTGTTATAATGTCCATTAATTATCTCTATTTGTATCCTTTTGCCTCGGGTTGGTTTTATGATAGTATCACATTATGGGGGGAGTCATATGCTTAGTGCATATTACAAATCCTATAAAATGTGAATATTCAAGGTTGTGTCACTTAGAATTGGTATTGAAAATTATCTAGCACCTATGTGACACATTTTCTCATACAATTTCCAATTTGCTTGAATGGCTTTATTGATCTTATTTAGGATCTTGTATATGAGAGTGTTTCTTGGTATGTGTTTCCTCATATTTAGATATATATATCCTCATGGAAACCATTTGCTTCAAGTTACTCTATTCACTAGTGATTGTGTTACTATTGGAAGCTACCAAGAATCTTGTTCGTAGTATCATGTTTAATTCTTATATTTTGTTATATGCTTCTTGTTGTGACTATGATCTTGGGTATCCATGCTAGCTACCTTGGGAAAATTATTCCCAATATTTCTTGTCTTTGGAAAATGAGTACTCAATTTAAGGTAGAATTTATTGATCATATTCACTTTGGCCTTTGTTTGATTTTATCCTATCTTTGGCCAAGAAAATGTTTTGTGTTGTCTCCCAAGCCTTCCTTGCTTCATGTGGATCATCTTATTTTATTGATATCCTCTTGTGTTTTACTTATTATAGGTACTAGTGACGATCCCATTTGTGTGCATTTTGCATTTAAAAGGAAAATCCTACATAATGCACTATCCATGGGGGAGCTCTCCTATATTATTTAGAACACTCATATTTATGCTTCTTTGTTTGATCCATATCGGGTTTTATGTACTTGGAACCTCAATCTTTTCATTTTGGTTTTTTGTGCCATCATGAGAAGTTTGGGGAGTTTGGTTTCTTGTTGGAACCGTGCTCTTTTTGGGAGTTAGTTTTGTCTCATTCCTTATTTCATGATTCGACCATTTTAGAATGAGATAAATCCTTGAGCATTTTTATTTGTATCTATCTTTTGCTCTTTTGGTCTTAGCCCAAGTTCATTTGTTGAACTTGTGATCTTTCATGTGTTGAATTGGTTCTTTGATACAATTTGAATATCGTTTTTGCTTGTTGTTTTTGTTCAAATTGTATCTCCTTTTTGGTTCTTGAAAGCTTTATATTATGGCATGTTTGCTCTCTTTGATCCAATATATAGGGGAAACTCCATCAATTCTCATTGGCTAAGTTGTGCAAGAAATTCAATTTCATATCAATATGCACATAATTATGTGGAGTCTCTCCTATGTATTGTAGTTGCACTAACTACTTTGGACCCAATATGTTTGGGGACCATTTTGTACTTAATTGTGTTTTAGGTACATTGGAGATATATTGGATGCTTGTCTCTCAATTTTGAAGAAGTGGTGCATACATGCAAATTTGAGACAAGCTATAGGATGATCAATGAATTCATATCCTCTACATCCTACCAATCATATCTCGGTAACAAGTATCTTTTTCTCATGCTCATATATCTTGATTCCAACCGTTTATCGGTTGCCTTCTAGCATGAATTCATGTATTTATAATTGTTGTAGTTCTAGCCATGGTTTTAAGAGAACTCTCTATTGTAAATGTGTATAAGTTGAGATGAGTACATATAATTGGGACTATACAAAATCATGCATATGATCCACCAATCCCAAATATGTCAATCTAGAAATTTATTGCCTATCTTGTCCTCAACTTCTCTCATGAGCAATAGTGAGATTTTGCTAGTTGTTTATTCCTTTTGATGCTTGTTGCCTTTCTCCATATGTTCCAACTTTCTCATTTTTCCCTTGGTGATTGTTGTAATATATGTAGTGTGTTGGTGTTTGAAGTTCATTAATGTCCAGTAAGATATATTTGTGCCCTTGGCCATGCTTTGGAGCAAAAATCTTATTGATATATGTTATGACTTCATTTTAGCCTTTTATGTGATTTATTGTATATCTTATTTATGTGTGCATATTTCTTTGTTGGCATATGTCCTTGTGATGTTTTCCACTTAGAGACATATACACATACGCGAAGATAATCTTAGATGATTTTTAAAATCCTTGGAGACCACCTTTCTATTCTGATTGATTCTTCGGCGGCTTACAAATTCAGTTACCTATGAGTGCTTGTTCCTCTTATTTGCATCCTTGGGCACTCATATTTGTTCTCTCATGCCTTGTATTGTTAAATGAACTCGGATGAGTGAGGATTCCATGATTATGCACCTTGTTCCCAAATACAATTATCATAGTTGGTGCATTATCTTTGGGGAGCTCATCTAATTCATTTAATAATTCTCATTTATTGTGACTTAAATGTTCATGGAGGAGTGAGGATTCCATATTTTTGCATTTTTGTATTGAAATACAATGATTCTAAAGTGTGCACAAATCTTGGGGAACTTCTCTATTTTATTTAAGCATTTGTTTAATCTTTCACTTATTGTGTTTTAAATGCTTATGGGGGAGCGAGGATTCCATATTTGTGCAATATGTATTCTAATGCATTTTATTTTGAATTGTGCACAAATCTTGGGGAGCTTATCTATTTTTTATTTAAAGCACTCTTTTGCTAATATCATAATATCTTGTTGTTTCCATTTGGACTCATTTGTTGTTTTCAATTGATTTGTCCAATCTTGTGATTGCTTGCGTCATTTGTGATGCGTCGTTTTATTTTATTTATTTTGGCAATCTTTGGGTCCTCGATATAGTTCTACTTCCTCCCAAGTATTCATCATTGGATATGTGCGAATGCACACCTTTGGAGGATTTATCACTATATTGGCCTTCTAGAACTTGTCACCCATTTCGGCAATCGATGCCAATGGGGGAGAAGTTTTAGAGGGTTTAAGGGAAACGGTTTATGCTTTGAGTTTGTTTCTAAGCATCTTCTTTTCATGCTCTTGCATCTTTGTTGTTGCTTAGAATGTGGTATATATATAGAGGAAACTCCACCAATGATAATGATTGCCAATATATGCAATGAAATTCAAGTTCATCACACATGCATAGATTGTGGGGGGAGTTTGCTCTATATATGGTGGTGGTACCAATATCACATACTTTTGTAGTATTTGATATTGTTATTACCACTTTATTCATTAATATTCCTTATATAAACCCTCTTAAAGGGATTGTCATCAATTACCAAAATGGGGGAGTTTGAAAGAACATGTGGGCCCCCATGTGTGGTTTTGGTAATTAATGACAATCTTCGTGGACTAATGTGTGTATTGAGCTATACTTGTAGGAATGGTCCATCGGCATCGCTTGGAGCATGTGTTGTCTTCAAGGTCGATGAAATGAGAAGAAGATGTGTTGTGAAAGATCAAAATGCGCCATCTGTAGAAGATCTCATGTTTGATGCTTGCCATCCTCGGTGATCATGGATCGATGATGAGGAATTAAGAAAGGCGTTACATCTTGAGAAGGGAAAGATCGTATACATCAATCTCAAGTGGAATGCTCAAGGCAAAGGTATAATCTTGATAGGTTTTCCCTTTTGTCGGTCTCATATTGTTAGTAGGAGAGCGGGTTTAGGATAGATAGCCGTACTATCAAGAGGGGCTCTCGAATGAGTAACTCGTTCACTTCGTTCGGAGAGAGATCAAACCTTTGCATATTTGCATCATCATATTTGGTTGTTATTTGGTCTTATCCATGTGAGGATATAGAGCTTGTGGTAATCTCCATAACAAGCTCTTGTTCATCAAAATCGGATCTTCCGTTTGTATCTTGTTGAGATTTTGATCTTGGCGGCTTTTTGGTTTCTCACCAAGTGAGGTATCTCACATTGTTATACATGATACATTCTCACTTGGTGATAACCAATATTTTCACCTTTCATAGGGTAGCTCATGTCGTCCTTTTTCCAACGCAATTGGAATCGGGTCGATCGTAGTTACCAATCAAAAGTTATAGAGGTTTGAATTTTCCTAGGTACCTAGCACGGTAGTAGGTTTTGGCAAGTTGCCAAATTCCACTGCCCTCCTAGGTACCAAAATGCGGTAGTACCACATTTTATTACCAAGAACGGCAGAAGGTTTTTTACAAGTTTCCAAAAGCCACTGCCGGGCTAGGTACCAAAAAGCGATAGTACCGCATTTTAGTACCTAGCGCGGTAGAAGGTTTTTTAGTTCGTCATTTGGATATATGCTCCATTGCTGGACTATTATGTTTCTTTTCATGATCTTGTAGAGGTTGTTGTCCTCTTCGAAACGAGCCCAAGATCATCGAAATCGGAGTCTGGATGCAAAAGTTATGGCTGTTTTCGTTCTGTGATGACCGGTAGTACAGGACCAGGATCCGGTAGTACCGGGGTCCGGTAGTACCACATTTTGGTACCGGGGAGCGCAGAGAAAAATGCGTTTGGCGCCTCAGGAACCCCAGGGAATGTCCAGTAGTGCCGGGAAAGTCCGGTAGTACCGGGAAAAAGTCAGGTAGTACCGGGAATCGCGTTTTTAGGCTGCAACGGTTGGATTTTGGAGGGACCTATATAAGGGGCCTTCTTCCCCAATGGTTCCATAACCATTCTTGCAAGTTTTCCCCTCCATTTTTGACCTTCTTGAGCTTGCTTTCTCTCAATCCCTTCGATGATTCTTGCATATTCTTGAGGGATTTGAAAGAGGAGATCTAGATCTACAATACCACCAATCAATCTCTCCTCTAAGTGAGGGGAACATATTGGGATCTAGATCTTGGAGTCTTTTGTGGATTTCCTCCATTGTTCTTCCTCTCTTATTCCCCCATAAGCTTTTGTAGCTTTGGTGGAATTTGGGGGAGAAGGATTTGAACACCTTTGTGGTGTTCTTGCCATTTGCATTTGGTGCATCGGTTTGTGTTCTCCTCGGAGGATTTGGTTTGAGTTACTCATTGGAGCTTGTCCCTCTTGGGTTCTTGGAACCCTAGACGGTTTTGTGGCCTTGGTGGCGTTGTGGCCTTGGTGGCGTTTGTTGGGAGCCTCCAATTAAGTTGTGGAGAAGTGCTCCAACCTTGTGAGAGGTTCCGGTTGCCACCGACAAGTGCACCGATACTGGAAGTGTGGATTGATTCCGTTGGGGTGAGATTCACCGGAGAATAAGGGAGGACTTTTGTGGCGTTGGTGGTTTGATACCACCCCCTCTCCAAACGAGACGTACTCCATGTTGGGAGGAACTCGGTAAAATATCGTTGTACCCGCGTGCCTCGGTTATCTCTATACCCGAGCTCTTTACTTATGCACTTTACATTGTGATAGCCTTCGTGCTTGAAGTAATATATATCTTGCTATCACTTTGTTGCTTGTATTGCTTAGCATAAGTTGTTGGTGCACATAGGTGAACCATAGTTGTTCTAGGTTGTGCTTAACAAGTAAACACTAGTTTTATTCCGCCTTTGTTGAGCCACTCTAGGAAAAGTTTTAATCGCCTATTCACCCCCCCTCTAGGCGACATCCGTATCCTTTCACCCTTCAACCCATAATTAAACCCTAACTAAGGAGGGTATCATACACCTGTAGATCCAAAATAGAGATACTTTCATTGAAGTATGAATGTTCTGTTAAGATAGTTGGAAACTCACACCGACGACATTGTTTACTACAAGAAGATGCACCCATCTACCTCTAAAAAGACATTTAATTCAAGAGAAATCTACCGCACTTACCTGTAGCTCAAGTTTGACCTAATTTTGTTAAGTCGGCGAGAAGTTAGTGAAGTGTGTGAAGTTATTAGCTAGGAAGCTTGAAACATGGAACTATAAGAAACGGTGGTCCACTTTGTGTGATAATTGGGGCGGTTACATTTTCTTCTGACCGTGGTAGGTACCGTAGGAGCAAGGTGCTTGAGTTAACACGGTCAGTGGAAGTACAAGTTACATCAAGGACCTGATAAAATATGAAAATTACATCCAAGTCCATTAATTTAGCAAAAGGTCCCTAAACCTAAGAAATGAAGTGTGTTTTCAGGTTTGCACATACGCGTTCACTATGCTAAAGACTATCAATAGAATCTTTTGGATGCTAAGAATGGAAAATAAGATCCAACGGTTAGGAATGTTTGGATTTTCCAGCCTTGATCCAACGGTCCATGTTAAAAGTTATCCATACACTATATCGTATCTTACCACTGTATAGTGTATGAGTAACTTCGAATTTAGATAACCGGTTAGCTTTGTTGAGAATTAAGCACCTACACCCAAATACCCGAAGGTATTGGATATTTGGTTTCTTGCCGGTGAGGATCTCATAAGGAGTCATTTCCAAATACTTGCGGAGATACACACGGTTGGCAATATGACAAGCGGTTGAGATAGCTTCGGCCCAAAGGTTATAGGGAGACTTGAACTCCGCAATCATAGTTCTTGCCATATCCAAGAGAGTTAGGTTCTTCCTTTCCTCCACACCATTTTGTAGTGGTGTATAAGGAGAGGAATATTGATGCTTTATTCCCTCATCACTAAGGAACTCATCCAATGTGTAGTTCTTCAACTCGGTACCATTATCACTTCTAATGGCCAAGATTTTATTTTTATGTTAACGTTGAACTTCATTGACAAAGTCGATGATGGTTTGTTGAGTTTCTGTAAGATCCCTCCCTTTATAAAGGTAAGGATCCCTGTGATTGCAATGCTAGTCCCTGGATCAATGCTAGCATCCACAGTTTAAGATGAAGTACACAGAAACAAAGGTCATTATTACATATCATTCCAGTGACAAACATAGTCTTTTACAAACTCCATGGCCACAGGCCTAATACAAGAGTTCAAGTATATAATAATATAAATAAGTCTTCATCTTCCTGTGCCACAGGCAAGCATGTTGAGTGTAGACTCATAACCCCTAATCATCATCAGAATAACCTGCAACATCAGAAGTTACAGCCACAGTGGGTCAATACATTGGAATAGTATTGGCAAGTGATACTTTAGTAGAATATTAGCATCTAGGTACTACATGCATTTGGCTAAGTGTAGCTTAGGCTTGCTTTGCTCAAAATAGGTTTTACCTATCAGTTGAAAACACTAAGTTTTTCTTTGATAAAACTTTCCCAAGGAATCACCAATAGACATTGGTGATCCTTCACCCTTGTTCAACCACAAGTTTTATCTTAGAAATTGGGATGAGGAGATTCTTGACAGCTTCCATGTCTTGATGCTCAAGTTGTCCAATACAAGGGACATGGCTAAGTACTTAGATTCTTCCATCTGCAGAGGTTGTGCACTTTCCCCACAAGACTTGATTTTCACCAAGACAGGACCTTTCAGAAGCCTTCCCTTAGACCAAATGGACGCGTTCCAACCTATCATCCCACTACCACCAACTGTCCAAATGGCTAAGTTATTGCATCCTATGTGATCCAGGCAGAGCCCATATTGCCATGTGGCTGCACTAGAAGCTTCTTAACATATGGCATCTCAAATCCCTTTGATCCTGGGTGGCTTTCCACAAGTGAGATACACAAGGTAAACCATATAAATGGGCCTTGTGTAACCACTCAACACAAACCATTCTTTTCATTCCACCCAGGTGTTTCATTCACTTAGTTGTTTTATTAAGCAAACCACAAGTCCAAAGACTTAGAAATATTTTCACATAACATGAATATATCACCACCCTTGGTTGCTACTAGCTAGGCTAAGCATGGTAATGGTAAGCATCTTAACTTAGATAATTTCTAGCAATTCTACAACTACTAGGATTTCCCAAGCATAGCATATAGATCAAAATATTCATGCAATTCCTATACAAAATATTTCTAGTGCATAGTTGAAAAATATAGGAATAAAATCATGAAGCACCACTTGCCTTGGTAGTTTGGGGAGTAGCAACAATCTTCACAATCACAATCACTATTTGCACCATAATCTACACATAAAATAATGGCACAAAGATCACATATCAAAATATACAAGAAAAAATATATGAATGCATGAAAATGCCATGTGATGATTTTTTTACACCAAACAAGACAAGTATACAGTACTGAATCCTAAAAAAGTCCAAAAAACACCAAATAAACTTTATTTGATCAACAAATCATTTTTCAAATAATTACTATACACAAATTATGCCTACAAATGTTTCTGTAAAAACAACCATTTTTACAGAGGCAAAACATTAAACACATTGCATAAACAGAAAGGATTTTCTCTCCTGATTCCAATGATATAAAATTTGTAAAATTGGAACGTGTGGATCAAAAGTTATGAATTTTACAAGTTTGGTTAACTAATAGATCAAATTTCTGTTTTAAATTTAAACACAGGCCACGCGGCGCTTTCTGATTCGTCGGTACCGCTTCGCACGGATCGACCAGCGTGGACCGCACGATCTAAATGAAATCGCACGGCCAGATCTGTCTCGTACCCCTTCGTTTAAGTGATCTATCTAACGCGTTGGATCTAGATCTAACGGCTGTGGACCAAGCGACCAAAGTCTGGCGGCACTGGCGACGGTGGCGCGGCGGCGGCGCTCTGTAAGAGACGCTCCGGCGAATACAGGAGGGCCTGGGGTGTGTGGCGTGGCTTTCCAGACTCGCACGGTCACGAGGAAGCTCAACGTGGTCTTTGCTTCGACAGGGGCGCACTAGCACGGCCGAAAATCCTCGTCGGAGTTTGCTTCCGTGTCGGGTGTTCACTGCCGGAGACGGAGGCGACGTCCTACGGTGCAATAAGATGTACAAAAGTCATTAGGAGATGCACAGCGGCGAACACAGTCTTATGAACTAGGGGTCAAGGGGCGGTCTATTTTTATCGTGATTGTTCATCGGAGTTGGACGGCGCTTCGGTCGTTCACGGGCTTCGACGAAGACGACGACCTGGGTCGTTATAGAGCAAACGAGAAGTGTGAGAAGATGCGCACGGGCATGACAAGTAGGCTCGTATGAGTGAGAGATGAAGGGGAGCACGAGGTTCACCGGAATAGGTCGCCGGAGTGCGTCGGGCAGCGGAGTTGCAGCTCGAATTGCAGGCAGCCTGGTGGCGGAGTGGGGGTGCTGTGCGAGGGGAAAGACTCGCGGTGCGGAGGGGTTTAAGTAGGCAGGGGCTCGACAGGAAACGCCTGCAGATTCAATGGCAATTACGTCGCGCGATCAACGCCAGCAACGGCAGCGGCGACGTGTTCTTCACAGGATTTGGGGAAGACGACGATGACGTGGACGGGGCCCAGTAGTCAGCGAGGGGGGGTGGGTTCTGCGCGGGTGGGAAAATACAGAGAGAGGAGTGGCCCGGGTGGGCTGCTTTGGCTGTTGGGCTAGAATGGTGGCGCCAGGCCCAATTTGATTTCTAATTCCTTTTTCTTTTTCCAAATTGATTTTTAGGATTCCTTTTCAAACAAATTCAAAAGTATTTGAAATCCAAACCTTTTCTGGATTTTGTAAAGTGTAAACTTCATATTTTTGGGCATAAAACCTTGTTGTCTCATTAGTCTTGCTTGGTCCTTTTGAAAATTCAAAATAAACAGTGCCTCTGCACAAAGTTTGATAAAGATTTAAAAATGGTTTTAATATCAAATTTGTTTTGGAAAATTTTGTCCAAGCTTGGAACTCAACCAACCAATCCTATGAACTCACAACCATGGTTTTAAAACAAATATTCCCTCACTAGAGAGTGGCATTGAATCAATGCTTGTTTACATAAAATAACAAGCACCCAAATGCTTCTGTTTTTGTAATGACTTTGAAATTGAATCCTAAATGATCATGAATGCACGGATGATATGCAAAGCTTTAAAACATGATTTTAGGGATGTTACAGTTTCACTCTTTTTCTTGAAAAAATATACCCAAGTGTATCTTGAGTAGTCATTCACAATAACCAAGCAATACTTCTTACCCCTAATACTATCAAAGGATGGAGGGCCAAAGATGTCCATGTGAAGGACCTCCAAGATCCCATCAGAGTATATAGTAGTGGTGGGGGGATGTGCCGACTCATGGATCTTCCCTTCAATGAAAGCCCTACACACACGATCTTTGACAAAACGAACATTATCTTTTAGTCCAAGGATGTGACCTCCCGTGTGGAGACTTTGCAAATCCCTCATGTTGACATAGGCAAGACGGCGATGCCAAAGCCATCCCACGTAACCTTTAGCCATTAGGAAATCTGCGGTAAGTGTGGGTTTCTTGTCGAAATCTACCACATATAAACCATTCTCTACATGCCCAACAAAGGCTATAGAGAGGTACTTGCTCCACATGAGAACCACAACCTTGGAATCAAAGTAGGCAATGAAACCCATGAGTGTAAGTTGATGAACAGAAAGTAATTTGTATGAAAGGGTTTTGACAAGAATAGTGTCCACAATGGATGTATCCAGTGTGACCACTACCTTACCCAAACCCAATACCTTAGAAGTTGATCCATCTCCATAGGTGACACGCATGTTATAAGAATTTGGCTTTATCTCATCGAGCATATCCTTTCTTCCGGTCATATGACTAGTGGAACCACTATCAACCACCCATTTTGTTCCACCGGAAGCTTAGTCCTACAAAAGAAATCAATGCTTGGTCTTAGGTACCCATTGTTGGATGGGTCCTCTTTTGTTAGTCACAAGTATCTTAGGAACCCATATGTCCCAATGGTAATCGTCACCATAAGAGGTTCCCACATATTTAGCATAGACATGACCATCATAAGATTTCATAAGGACATAGGAAGGATTATATTTTCCCGCAAAGGCATTGTGGGATGGTTCATCACCATCCTTAATGACACATGATTCCTTCATAATTTCCTTATCCCCCTCATTCACAAAGGTAATCATTTTGGAAGGGGGAGTTGGCACACCTTTCTTCTAGCTCTTGCTCTTGTTCTTCTTCTTGGTCTTGGGAGAAAATCCAAGACCTTCCTTTGTCTCATTGTCCCTTTGATTGCTAAAAGGGCATTTAGAATTTTCTCACTTTGTATGCACGTGACAAGGCCTTTCTCAATTGTGGCCTTCAACCTAATGTTCTCCTTCATAAGATCTTCGTGTTCACAACAAGGGTTAGTAGAACAAGAGGCAACACTAGGTGACATAATTGAAATTTCATTTGTTACTTGAGTTTGAAGTTGTTAATGATACTTTGAGAGAGTAGATAATTTGCTCAATAGGCCTCATGGTCCTGCTTGAATTTCTCAAGCTCTTCATTTACTCTAGCATGACCAACCCCAAACTCGAGCTTTTCCTTTTTATGACTTTTACTTAATGCAAGAGCATGATCTCGTTCCTTAGTAAGTTTTGAGATATTCAAGTTATCTAATTATTCATGAGACACATTAGGTCCTTCAAGAGTGACTCTTTTACTTTGCTCTTCCTCAAGGGCATCGGAAAGAGTGGCTATTTCCATGGAGGCCTCACGAGAATGCCCAAACATCTCGGAGATGGTGTCATCTCTTTCATCGATGATGTAGAGTGCTTCACCTAGTTACTCATGAGGGACTCAACACACATCTTAACATCACCTTCCAAGTTAGTTAAGAAGTTAGTGGATTCCACCACTTCCTTCTCAACTTTAAGACCAATCTCATCATCACATGAAGGAGCATTAAGAGAGGGAGTTGAGGTTTTAGGAGTTACCATGGATCCTTAATCCATGAGGCATGTGGCCTTGGTGAATATCTTGTTTCTCATTTGGAGAGTCGAAGAGAGATGTTAGTGAAGTAGACGAGGTATTGGCGGAAGAGGTAGGGTTAGCAGAAGCGGTGGCAATCGTGGCGATAGCAGCCACTCCCACAATCTCTCCATCTTCATCATCACTCTCATCCTCTTGAGTTTCTTCATAGTCTTCACGAGCCACCAACACATACTTTTTTTGTTCCTTCTTGTTTGGAAAGTTCTTGTTGCCGAAGTTCTTGTTGGGGACTTTGTTGATGAAGTTCTTGTTTGAGGTAGGCTTGTACTTGGATTTCAACACAAGCCTTCCTCCATGATCTTCCCTCTTCTCATATGGGCACTCGGCAACAAACTGGCTTGTTTCATGACAATTATAGCAAGATCTTAACTTGGGCCTTGAGTCTATTGGGGAGGTCTTGAAGCATTTCCCTTTCCTTGGTTCCTCCAAAACGTCCTTAATGCTAGATCTAGGTGCTCATGCAAGTCACACTTTACGTCTTCGGCATCACCTCCTATCACCTCCAATCCATCTTATTCTTCATCATAGACTTGGGCCTTGGCCTTCAAGGCAAGGGTGGGAGCATTCATCCTCTGAGCACGAGCAAGAGCATCATCGAAGATCTTATTGATGATTCCAAGAGATACAAACTCACTTAGCACTTTATTTGAAGACATGGCATAGAAGTCCGCTCTTAGCTGAATGTTGTTTGTGAAGTCTCTTCTGAAGGGAAAGATGGCTGCATGAACTTGCGCTTGATCCACTTGTCATCAACATCCTTGCTCCTATGGTCAATCATCCTAATAGAGAGATCCGTGAATCTTCGATATAGCTCTTCGGGAGACTCATCTTCTTTTCCAACAAAGGCATCGGCTTCATAGTGCATTTCTTCGAACTTGGAGCTTTGGATGCTCTTATTTCCAAGGTAGACTCACTCAAGGGAATTCCAAGCCTCCTTGGCGCTCTCATAGGAGCGAATATGATTCATTTGCTCATGTGTCAAGGCATCTTGGAGAATGGCCAATGCGGTGGTATTGAGTTGATAGTTTATCTCTTCAGTGAATATTATGAGAATATTCATTATACTAATCTTGATCGCTTAGTCTAAATTCCTAGCGGTGTATCCACCACTCCCTGAGAATGCCTTTTCCCTATTGCAGTTTTAATCTTTATTACGCACGTGATTACTACTTTCTGCATTAAGTTCTACTTCACTTTACTGTACTATTTCAGTCAACCAAAAACCCAAAAACAATTCTACTTTTCTTGCATCTATACATTCCTTGAGTACTTTGTTTAGTTTTAGTTAAAGCATTTTCGTCTTTCGCCTACTGCTCCCTGTGGGATCGATATCTTTATTTCGAAACTAGCTACAAATGATCTATGCACTTGCAGTCATCAAGCTATTTTCTGGCGCCGTTGTTGGGGAACTTAGAGCTATAAGTCACTTTACTTTTAGTTATTTACTTTCATTGTACTGATTTTTTATTTGAGTTGCAGGACCATAACAATGGACAACACTCAGCATTTAATGCAGCTTGAGGCAGTAAGGAATATGGGTTCGCCCATGGACGCTTTTATAACTGTCAATAGAAGCATAAACCCCGATGGTATTGAGATCCATCCCTTATTATTTGAGTTACTTAACTCTAAAAAGTTTTCAGGGAGCAATGAAGAGAGTCCATATGGACATTTACAATTCTTTGAAGATGTTTTTGGTTCCTTTATATTTTATGATTGTGACCTTGATGAGGTTAAAATCCAGTTGTTTAGACAAACTCTCTCTCATAATGTTTGCAACTGGTGTAGATCTTTTTGTGCAGAAGCACCAAGGACGTGGAAGGATTTGACAACAAATTTCCTGTCAAAATATTACTCAGAAAGCAAAGATCACAGGATAAGAGGTATTATTATCAGTTTCAAAAATAATCCTAATGAGAGTTTATATGAAGGCTATCTAAGGTATAAAAGCTATCTAGATAATTGCCCCCATCACCGTTTGCCTGATTGGTTAATCACGCATACTTTCCATGGAGGGATTAATAATAAAAATAGAACAAGCCTAGACACCGCTACTAATGGTAGTTTTCTATCTTATACCTATGATTAAGTGTGGAAATAAATAATGAAAATGAGGGAGACAACAGAAATTCATGAAAATAGGGAGAGCAATATGGATAGTTCTTCTGAATATGCTTGTGTTAATGACTTCCTTGCAGATGAAAGGACTTGTTTGATGATTAAAACCCTCGGTATTGATTCTTATTTGGTAAAGAAAATTATTGGGAATTATGCACGGCATCTATAGGTACCTTCAGGATGGGAACCTCATAAACCCCTCGAAGAAAAGAAGCAAGCAAGAGAGGACGCATCATTGGTAGAATTTTCCTCCGAACCTATTTAATAGAATATTAAGAAAAAATGCAGGGAGGAAGAACGTATAAGGAGAAGATAAAAGAAACCAAAAAATAACCCGGATGCTACCAATGCAAATATTGTTATATTTAAGGACCTTATGGAGGCAAGAATCATGGAAAATGAAGTAGTTATGCTAGATTTTGAAACTTCAGACTTCATCATTGGTAAGATACAAGGTAAAGAAACTTCTAAACCTACCACTCCTATATACTGTGGAGAAACTTCCTTATACGGAATTTGTGAGCCGATTTCCACTCTAAATATTATGCCTTCATCACTTTATGAGGAAATTTGCTACAATTTAAATAATCCTGATGTGAATCGGTAGACACTACTATTAAATTGTTTAATAGAACTAATATAAAAACGGAAGGTGTTACTCGAAATATCTATGTTTTTATTGGACCACTCATGTACCCTCTCGATTTTCATATTGTTGATATGCCTCGAGATACTTTTTGTCCTATTCTTTTAGGCAGGCCTTTTATATCTATAACCAAAGCTCAAATTGATAATAAGGAGGAGACTATTTCCATGATGTTTGGAGAGGAGGAAATGACATTCCATTTCGCCAAAGTAAAAAAGAGTCCATATGAAATAGAAGATATCAAGGAAGAGAAAACAATTCTCGAGCTATCCGCAATTCATTTTAGCACTCCCCAAGATGAATTAGAAAGAAGCTTAGTTAATTGGTAAGATGCACTAGATGATGAGGAAAGAGAAGATATGGATGATTACCTTGACTCCATTCCAGAAGCGCAAAATCCACATGACTATGAAGAACTGGTAATAAAAGGAGACGAAGAACCTCCGCTAATTGAATTGAAACGACTTCCAGATAATATGAGGTATGAATTTTTAGATAATGAAAATAAATGTACTATCACTATTAGTAAAAATTTATCAAAAAATGAAACAAATAAACTTATTTCAGTTTTGATCAAACATCTTGAAGCATTTGGGTATACTCTAAGTGACATTAAAGGAATAGATCCATCCATTGTGACACATAAGATTACCATGCTTGAAGATGTTATACCTATAGTTGACACACAAAGAAGGCTTAATCCGAAAATGAAATAAGTAGTAAGAAAAGAAGTTATACGCTTATTATATGCTGGCATAATATATCCTATTTCTGATAGTAAATGGGTTATCCCAGCTCATTGCATACCAAGACATGGGGGTCTTGATGCTGCTATGAATGATGATGGTGAACTAGTCCCTATAAGGCCTATTGTTGGGTATCGCATGTGCATCGATTTTAGAAAACTAAACCGTGAGACACAGAAAAATCATAAACCTATACCATTCATGGATAGAATTTTAGAAAGACTAAGCGATAATTCTTACTTTTGTTTTCTTGATGGTTATTTCGGTTATTCTCAAATTGCTATACAACCAGAAGATCAAGAGAAAACTTTCACATGTCCTTATGGTACTTATGCTTATAGATTAATCCCGTTTGGATTATGCAATGCAGCTGCAACCTTTCAAGAATGTGTTTTAAAAATCTTTGATGATTTTTTTGAGAAGACTATGGAAGTTCTAACAAATGATTTCGTTGTTTGTGGAACAACATTTGATAATTGTCTCTATGATTTAACCAAGGTTTTGCAGAGATACAGGCAATCAAATTTAGTTTTGAATTGGGAGCAATGTCGATTCATGGAAAGAGAAGGTAAAGTTTTTGTACATAAGGTTTCATAAAAAGGTATACAAATAGATAAGACCAATATAAGTGCTATAGAAAATCTTCCCATACCTCAAGACATTAAAAACTTAAAAATGTTTCTGGGGCATGCAGGTTTTTACGCGTTTTATACAAGATTTTGCTAAAATAGCTATGCCTCTCACTAACCTTCTTGATAAAGAAACTCCGTTCTACCTTGACCATGACTGAATTGCAGCTTTTCAAAATATTAAGAACAAATTAGTTCCAGCACCTATCATGCAATCTCCAAAGGGGGATGAACCTTTTGAAATCATGTGTGATGCTAGTGACTATGCTTTAGGAGCTGTACTAGGATAGCGAGACGGGAAGAATTTAAATGTTATTCACTATGCTAGTAGGACTCTTAATAAGACTCAGAAAAATTATGCTACTACCGAGAAAGAGTTCCTAGCTATAATTTTTTCTTATGACAAATTTAGATCTTACATTATTAATTCTAGAGTAATAATTCATACAGATCACCAAGCTTTGCGTTACCTTCTTGTGAAAAAGGATGCAAAACCCAGGTTGATTAGGTGGGTATTATTGCTACAAGAATATGATTTACAAATAGTAGATAGGAGGGGTAAGGATAATCCAGTAGCAGATCATATATCTAGGATGGAGGTAATTACCGACCCCGTACCCATAAATGAGTCATTTTCGGGAGAATTCTTAGCAAAAATTGAAGTTGTTGATCCATGGTATGCGGATTATGCTAGTATGACAAGAAATTTGTACCTCCTAGTATGACAAGAAATAAAAGAATGAAATTTTTTAATGATCTCAAACACTACTTTTGGGATGATCCATTTCTTTATCGTCATGGACCTAATGGAATGATTCGCAAGTGTTTTCCTAATCATGAAATGAATGCAATTTTGCAAGCTTGTCATGGCAGCCCGTATGGAGGACATCATCTAGGCAAGCGAACTGCAGAAAAGGTACTTCAATCCGGATTCTATTGGCCCACATTGTTAAAGGATGCACAAAAGTATGTGGAATATTGTGATGCTTGCCAGAGAAGAGGTAATATAGGCAGAAGACAAGTGATGGCAATGAATTATAGTCTTATAATTGAACCGTTTGATGTGTGGGGAATGGATTACATGGGACCCTTTATAGAATCAAATTGATACACTCATATTCTTGTCGCTGTCGATTATGTTACTAAATGGGTTGAAGCTATCCCAACTAACCATGTAGATGCAGCTACTTCCGTGAAGATGATCAAGAATGCCATATTTCCCAAGTTTGTAATTCCTAGATTTTTAATTACTGATGGTGGTTCTCATTTTATGAAAGGAACTTTCACGAAAATCCTTGATAAATATGGAGTAACTCACCGTGTTCCTTCACTGTCAACACCCGGTTTTTTAATCCCAGATGCCTGTTATGCCATACATCGTAATCCCAGGATTACCATTGTTGTGAGACATAACAGATTTGGATATCACAGTACATCATCCATTATAAACCATACATAAGGTCTTACACAAATAAGGATCTCATGATCCAGTTCTTAATACAACTCAAGCAGCGGAATAACATAATAATAAAGGTAGCATAGGCGAAGCTCCATCTTCGGGGTCACAGGCAATGCTGACGATGGGAGATGATCCTATTTGTCGTAACCTTCCTGGGGTCCATCATCCTGGTACTCCTCTTCATAGTCTGGCCACGGGAATAGCCAGGGACAAAGCCATGAGTACTCTTTAAGTACTCGCAAACTAATACTAACAAGTGAAGGGGGTTTTTGTAGTAGGACACTAAGCTCTAGGGTTGTTTTGCAAAAAGCCAGATTTACCTCTACTAAGTTCAGAAGCAAGAAAACTAGTTGAATCTTATATTCCTAAGTGGGAACTTGAATTCATATCACAACTCTGTTGTGGTCAAGTCAAAATCTCAATTCATTTCACAAGTCATTTTGAAAACATCTGACAGGGGAACAGTATGGCCACTCCAACTGTCCATAACCGCGGACGCGGCTATTCGAATAGTTTGACACTCTGCAGAGATTGTACACTTTCACCACAACATTCGATACATTCGTTAGGAACAAATCCTGAATTCACCATACTCAGTATGTGGATAATCAATCCTAACCTTTCATTTACACGCCCTAGTATAGGCACCTCTCCTATGAGTTTGGCCTCCCAACCATGACCAACTGTCATCTTGGATACCGCACAGGTGGACAATCTTCACAAGGTAGCCTCAGCTCAGACCTTGGCCGTGAGGGAACCCATACTAAGGTATATAAGTTTCTAGTCAAGCCCTACCCAATTTTCGGGTATTGTGGTTGTACAGTAAAATTGGAATGGTATCGCATCCAGACAACCATCAGTTTTATAAAGGGGTAAGGCTCATGCCTCAACATTTTCATCATCAAAATCATCTGGTGTTCGGAAACACATGTCAAAACATTTCAGTAGAATGACTCATCATTCCAAGGTTTTCATAACCATTTCCACCAAGTATTCACATCTAAAGTTGATCAAGTTTTAGGTTTAGCACTAGCATCTACAAGTGGGGTAAGTACTAATGCGGGGTGGTAATTAAGTGGATATTAATTGAGTTAAATCTCATGCCTTAGGATGACATCAAGATTATCTAGCTTAGGCCAAATTTAATGCTCTTTATGCAACCTTCAATTATCTTCCTAGAATCTACAAGTCACTTAAGTAAACTCTAAGAGAAAGCTTTGATAAATAAATAAAGTATAAAGCTTGCAAGTAAAACTAGGATTGGGTATCATCAAATGTGTCTAACCAAGCATGCTTAGTGCATTGCATAGGTTATCTAACTTTCATAATTGCAAGTGTTAGCTTGCAAGGTTTCAAGTATTGGCTTGCATAAGTATCAATATAAGCTTGCCTTGAGCAGAGAAGTGGTTGAAGTTCTCCTTGGCTTCTTCTTCATATCATCCTCCTTCCTCCTTGTATCCTTGGTCGGTACTAGCGTTTATAAATAAATACGAGGTACACAATCACCAAACAATACTTAACTATTTTCAATCATCACACAAAGGTGAACAATAGATGGTCTAGCATCATCACCTATCATTGCAAGATTAAAGCATTTGTCTTATTTATTTTAGTTTAGAAAAGTAATTTCTACTCATTGAAAAACTACTTAAGATTTAATATTCTCCAAACCAAACATGGGATCATGTTGACACATGTCATCACCACATTTTTCAGTATATGGGAATGTGATTTAAAGTGGTGTCACAATTTAATAAGGTTTAACCTTTTTATTTTTAATAAATAAAGTGACTAGAAATGCCTATGTGGCATTCTTTTATTACTTGGACATTATTTCTATAAGTAAACCCATATGATCAAATGTGATTTTTGAGAGTTGGAATCAACTCAAAAGCTATTATGGTTGAAATTTGAAAAATGTTTGAATGCATAAAAGCTTCTGACTTGTTATTTTTACCAAGGTTGATCTATAGATCCAAATGATTTGAATCCAACGGGCTTGGATTAAGCATTTTAGTACCTTTCTAACAAAATTGGTTTTCATGCAATTTGGTTCACTGAATCGAGCTGGGTTGATTTTTGAATATAGGTACAGAACTGAGTTTGAACTAAAAAGGAAAAGTCTAAATTCAAAATGTTGGGTCGCGCGGGAGAGTTTAATGGGCCGGCCCAGTGTCACTCCGCAGCACGGGGCTCAGCTGACAGGGGGTTCCACCAGTTAGTGGCTCATAACACGCAAAGCGGTACGGGGCGATCTTGGTCGCACGATCTAATTCTAATCAAACGGCTATGGCTCATCATTCACGTTGGGCAGCGCCGGTGAGACAGAACCCTAACGCGGCAGGTGGGGGTCGTGGCAGGCTCACCGGGGCTCAAGCGAGGGTCGGCGATGGGGGCGAACGACGAAGTCGATGACGGCGATTCTCCTGGCACCGGCAGCTCCTCCTGGGGCGGCTCCAATCGACGGCGCCTCTCCTCCTCTGCAGCGGCGAACTCCGGTGCAATTCCGGCCACCTGGTGCTTGCCTTGCTCTGGGGGTGAGTGGGTGTGATAAGTGAGAGGTGGGGAACGAACTGGTGTGAAGAAATCGAGCGGGGGAGGCCTCTATTTATGGTGGCGAGAGGCGACCGATGAGCGCGGGCTGAGCTCGTCGTGGTCGACGGCACAGGCAGTTATTGGCGTGGGCGACGGTAGGGGCGGTTCTATGTTCCCTGGCAAAGCTCAATGGCGTGGTGGCGAGGCGTGGGGCGGTGCTGATCGGTCGGAACGCTTCGATGCTCTAGGCGGGTCCGACGGGGGTTTTGATGGCGCACAGCGAGCGTGGTCCGCGCGGCGGCGAACGGGCATGTCTAGCAGGGTGCTGGCGATCACTTACGCACGCGGCGAGGGCGGCGCGCGGTCTGGAGGTGCTGGTCGAGCGCGGCGCATGGGCGCGCTCTCGGCATGGTCGCAGAGAGGTTTAGCATGAGCGTGGCGTGTGGTCCAGTGGCTGGCATTGCTCGAGGCTGGAACAGGGAGTGGCGGTGGGGTGCTGGCTAGCTCCCAGACAAGGTTGGCGAGGCTAGTGTGGCCTCTAGCTCGCCGACGACAACGGGGTGGAAAGTTTGCTCTCGGCCTGCCCACCATTGATGGACAGGCTTGCTTACAGTGATGCTAAGGATAGTTAAAGGAGCTAGATGATCTACTAAGGACTAGTTGCAACCAGAGAGGGAACAAGTTAGGCCCAAAACACTATTAAAAATAGTGAATTTGATTTGGTTTAAATTTTCCTGCCAAGTGTTTGATGAAATGGCCGCAAGAAACTTTCTTTTAAATTTTGAAAAGATTTTTGGTGGTGTGCTAGGCATGTGCTGAGGATTCTGTGGGTGCTTGGGCTTTGAAAATTGAACTTGTTTGAGTGGTTTTTGAAATAATGGGATCTTCCCATATGAGATAGATTCAATTTTAAACTATCATTTAAACTTAGCATTTGAATGTTTTTGGATGATCACAAAGTGGTCCTTGGTACCTTATTATGTGTACTAACAAGGGGTGCAAAGATCCACAAATGTTTCTGTTGAGTTTTGAAAATTGGAGATAGCCAAAGTAGGCATGAGAGTTAATTTGGCAAAAATGACCATTCACTTCATTTGCTTATTTTGAGTTGTTTGTCTTTGGGAAAAGTTTGGGGATTGTTTAGATGATGTTTATTTCACCTAAGAATCATTTTACAGGCAAAGAAACACAGAATCATGGCAATTCAAAAGAATCCAAATTTTGAATACACACACATATGAATGCTTTCATATTTTTAGTTGGAAAAGTTTTTGTTAACCCTAATTTTGATGATTAGAGTTTGATGATCCAAGTTTAATATTTTTGGGATGTTACATTCACCATATCGTCCTCAAATGAATGGTCAAGTGTAACTCTCTAATAGAGAACTAAAGACCATACTCGAGAAGACGGTGGATAAATCAAGAAAATATTGGTCACACAAGCTAAATGACACTCTTTGGGCATACCGAACTGCATTTAAAAATATGATGGGTATGACACCATATAATATGGTATACGGTAAGGCGTGCCATCTACTTTTAGAATTGGAATATAGAGCCTTTTGGGCAATCACGAACTTAAACTATGATCTTAAAGCACCAGGAGAAAAACGTTTATTAGACATACATGCTTTAGATGAGTTTAGAAGTGAAGCTTATGAAAATGCTAGATTGTTTAAGGAAAAGGTAAAAAGATGGAATGATAGAAAAATAGAGGATAAGGTCTTTAAATGTGGAGATAAAGTTCTTCTCTATAACTCTCGTCTTAAGTTGTTTCCAGGAAAGCTCAGATCAAAGTGTTAAGGCCCCTATATAGTTGAAGAACCTTATGCATCGGGAGTAGTGAAGCTCCAGGGGAAAACACCCTCTCTTTCATGAGTGGTGAATGGACAATGCTTGAAGCATTATCGTGCAAAATAAGATATAAGTGCAATCACCTTACGAATAATTACCCCAGAAGATTTGATTGAGCAAAAGTATGGAAGGAATGGTAACTGGAAGAAGGATAAGATTGAGACGAAGTGAGCAACACTATGGTCGACCTATAGACCATAAAGAGCAATTAATGGGAGGCAACCCATGTGAAATAAAGGGTCGAGTAAGTTTTTAAGTAAGTTTTAGTTGATTTTATGATTGAATAAAGGAACACTTGAAGCTCTTGTGAAATAAAAGAAATTTGGTTATAATAAAATCTCGTTCAATGAATGTTAATGTTGGTCAAAAATTTAAGTTTTCAATTTTCTGTCAAAACTTGGTATTCCATTAACTTTCAAACTAATAAATGATTCCCAAAGAAACAAATAAATTTTGATGTATATTGTAACCTTAATAACCAACTATACGGCGGGAATTAAATTTTTGGCAGTATAGTTGTTTATCGCATTCTCAAATTTACTTGCCAAGGTACAGAAGGTTTAATGACCAACTATAAGGCTGGAAGAAATCCTCCGGCCATATAGTTGCGGTCGTATAGTTGGTACTGCCGTAGATAAATAAAAAAATCTATAGTCGGTTCATAACTATACGGCGGGTTCTATACGGGCCGCGCCCGTATAGTTGCTCGTTAAGCTTGGCGGCTAGGGTTTTTGACCTCCCTTTTTAAAGACGGTTGCATCTAACCTTTTTCATTAAGTTTTCACAGAGCTACATCCTCCAACCTCGAAAAATCATCGCCATCTCCATAGACACCCCTTCTAACAACATTCGTGCAGCGAAGCCATGCAGCCTTTCCATGTCAACAAGGTTTGGAGGAAGAAGGAAGATAATTCCGTGAAGAGGATCGAGGATGTGGAACCAAAAGAAGTGTCATCGTCATCCAGCTCGGAGATCTAGCCTCTGCCAAATTGGGAGGACATGTTCCCGCAAAGGATGGAGATGATGAGGCTAGCAGATCAAGGATGAGTATCTCCCTAATCCTTACCATCACAACGTAGGATCTTATTATAAATTTCCTCTTAGTCCGCCACCACTTAAACCCAAGAAGGTGCGGCAAGATGAGATTCATGATAAGATCTATCGATTGTAAAAAGCTTCAAAGGCATATGTTGAAACTATTGGAGAAGGGATTGACTCCTATTGGATGATGAGCAAAGACCTTGAGAAAAAGGTCAATGACATCGATGGTAGAGTTGGTTTCTTGATTAAAACTGTTTTTGAGTTGACAGATGAGAAGAAATTCCTTAAGAGGAAAATTTTGAAGCTTCAATACGACATGGCCAAGCTCAGCATCCGCCTCGCAAGTGTGGCTAAAGTTAGCAACCCAGGAGAGTAAGACAATGCTCTTCCTACCCAAGAGGAGGAATAGGTACTAGCAAGGAGTTATTTGATCCCGCATGTCTTGATTCCAAGATTGGGGAGATCTCTAAAACCTTGCAATCTATCTTATAAGAATTTTAGTTTCGCATTAGCTCAAGTTTAGAAATAAAAGATTGCATCATTAGACTTCCCTTCAGGAATAGTTGATCCCATTCATGAAATTCTGAGTTTATTATAATATATGGAGTATTATTAAGTTTGAGTTTGTCTTATTGGATATATGAATGGCTTGAGTATGATTTTGCTTGCACTTGATGATAGCAATACGAGTCTTCCACACCATTTGCATTAAAAGGACATACAAAGATAATTTGATCAATATATTTTAGGTCAATGGTTTGATTTACAAAAAGGAGAGATTATCTAACTAATTAAAATTAAAAGAAAAACCTTGAACAAAGGAGAAATTATAAGTGCTATCAAATAGAGTGAGAACAAGTTGAGGTAGAATACTCAAGTTATAAGATGCTTCATATAGATTTGAAATTTGGTAATTGAGATCGTTAAACTTTGAAATTCCTACATGAAGTGGAATATATGGCTAGCTTCTTTGCACGGCACTTAAACAAAAGTGTGAGCACAAATATATATATATAGAAAAAGAATAAAAAGAAAGATGAAGAAAAAGAGAAAATGTGCAAAGAGCAAATAGGCATATACTACTATATTGTAGTAAGACAAAGAGACGTTTGATATTTTGAATCCCAAGTGAATATGTTAATCCTAAAAACACTTGGGACTACCTCACTAACTCATTTGGTTGAACCGAATACTTTTACATCATGTTGAGAGTAATCTTTTATGAACTGGTAATTGCTAAGGTGTGGAAGCCTGCTAATATTGTTCGGATGGTTCGAGTAAGGTACTATTCATGAACTTATTTATATGTATCCTTTATTATAAACACATGCTACAACTGCCTCATTTATTTTATCAACTCAACTTCATGAATATGAGGATCACATCCATTAATCTAAAACTTGCTCAGGGACAATCAAGAGTCTAAGATTGGGTAAGTTGACGAGTGCATATTTGCATCATGTTAGATCATTATTTTGCGTTTTAGTTATAGGATCTTGGTATTTTACGGCGTTTGCACGCACCTTTTATGTATATTTTCACCAGGATCGGGACAGATGATGGATCCGATGGACACAATTCTTGGACCAGTTATATTGGAGTGAAAAGGAGCCAAAAACTACGTAAATTGCTTGTTTGGGAAATATTAATAACACCAGAAGAAAACCCGAAGCAACTGAGGCATACAGAAGGTTTAACGACCAACTATATGGCGGGAGAACTTTTCCGGCCATATAGTTCCCGCCGTATAGTATGTGCCGCCTCCGCCTCCTTAAATAGTTTCACCCCGTGCAACTGGATCGGAGAGACGACATACAGAACACCCAGAAATTGCTGAAAACCTCACCGCTGGAAGGGATCTGGAGGAGGAACTTGCCCTAGGGATCCATCTTTGCCCTAAGCATATCTGGGAGGCCAAGGCATCGATCTCCATCTTCATCAACCGTTGCATCTTCATCACCACCATCATCTCCATCCATCCCATCTAGATCTTGTTGTAATTATTGCACTAGTTGTGGATTTATACAAGTACTATTAATTGATAATCGTTTACATTACCATTGTCATGATGTTGAGTGCCTCCATGTCTGAGTAGATCATTAGTTCTTGGGAAGATGGAGAAACCCTAGTATATGATTGAGATGAAATAGAGATTATTATGTTGTACATCATTATATGTATGTGTTAATTGTCTTCATCTTGATGTTGGGAGTTGTGCACCTCCTTAATATTTTCCTCCCCCGGGGACTCGATGAAGGGGATTACTTGTAGGTAGATGGAGGGGTGGTAGCACTTACTGTGACTATAAATTTGTTGTCATCCTTTACGTACTAGCTTTGGGAGTCAAGGAGAACTCATTAAGTGTGACACCCCCGGGATCAGGGCTAAACAAATCTCAAACCTCCGTCTGACATAAGCTTAACCTTGAGCTCGAGGATATCCAGAGGAGAATCGGTAACACGGCTGTGACCCTACGACACAAAATTACTAAAACAAGCTCATAACTGAGCAAACATCCAAATTATTACCAGCAGAGGTCACTAACCACAAACATCAAACAATGGAAGGAAAAGTATGATATTAATTATAGAAAACTTAACAAATGACCTAAGAGTCCTGAAGAAAAATGATGACATCCCAGCCCATAGATTCCAGGTTGTTGGCCGGGAACCCCCAAGCTACTCTTCGATGTCGATGTCATATGGAACTCATCTTTAGGGAACATTTACTCTGCTATAAAAGTATCAATAAAGCAAGGGTGAGTACAGGGTGTACTCTACAAGACTTATGGCTAGTGCAGTTGTTTTGCATAAAGCCATCTTTGTTTATAAAACAAAAGAGAGAAGAAGCTCGTCTAATCAGAATATTTTAAAAGGGAATAAGAGTGTGACATCTTCAAAGAATTGATTATCATCTTTCGATATCTACCAAGTCATCATCATCTGAACCTTAACTAGGATCACCCCCTCGTACCCATGAGGAAGCATCCTTAAGGACACGTTGATCTGCCATGTTTTACGATTAGGTTCAAGTTATCTATGATCATCACGTCCGTTCCCAAGTCGCCCATAACCGTGGACATGACTTTTCGAAAATATTATTACCCTACGGGGGTGTACAACTTTACCCACATGTACTAACCTTATCTTAATACCACAATGATTAGCCCTCTTCCTTGGAAGACCGGCAGAGGGTGGTTAGACATGACCTTTACCTTGCTTTCGCCGAGACCATGAGTCACGCCTAAGTATGGTTCTACCATAACGGATCAAATCCTGAAGCCGGTCCCCAACAACTAACACAGACTGACGCTGTTTTCAGCAGAATTACCTTGGTGTCTAGTTTTTGTGCAGAAAATTAACTATCAGGAAAATTTCGGAAAATATGCCAAAAATCCTATTTCACCAGAAGATCCACGAAGCCAGAAGACGAGACGGAGTGGAGGCCTGGGGGGGCCCACACCCTTGCCAGGCGCGGGTGGGCCTAGCCCACGCCTAGGGCAGGTGTGGCCACCCCAGGCACCCCCTCGGGCTCTCTCTTTGCCTATAAGTTACCCCTTGAGCTAAAAACCGAGGGGGGTCGATGTTTTTCCAGAAAGAGTTCTGATGTGCCGCCACCACCAGAAGCCACGATTTGGATCTAGAAACTCCGTTCTAGCACCCTACCGGGACGAGGAATTTGGAGAGAAGCATCGCCATCGTCATCACCAACACCTCTCCATCAACCATCAATGTTTCCCTCATCCATGAGTGAGTAATTCCCCGATGTAGGTTATGGGTATGGTAGGGATTGGATGAGTTCTATCGTGTAATCGAATAAGATTGTTAGGGCATAGTGTCTAGTATCTCTATTAGTGCTATTTGACTTTGTTGCAACTTGTTGTGCTTAATGCTTGTCACTAGGGCCCGAGTGCCATGATCTCAGATCTGAACTTATTATTGAATCATTATGATAGTATTGTTTGTGATCTTATGTGCAAGTTGTGTACACATATCATTGTACGGATCCAAAGTCCCCGAAGTGACAGAAATTGGGACAACCGGAGGGGATGGCTGTGGTGTGAGGATCACATGTGTTCACTGGAGTGTTAATGCTTTGCTCCGGTGCTCTATTAGAAGGAGAACCTTAATTTCCAGTAGTTCCCTAGAGGCCCCGCTGCCACGGGCTGGCTGGACAGAAGATGGTGTACAAGTTCTCATTGCGAGCACGCATGACTATATATGGAGCACATGCCTAGGATTGTTTAGTACTTGGATGCTTGTTCTCATTTATCTGCAATGCCCTGGATCTTGAAGTTATATGTTTAGACTCGTCCATGCAACGCCCGTCCATCCATCCCTATGCCTACCGCGCTCATATCCTACTATTTGTTGCTACTGTTACTATTGCTCCTATTTTGCTGCTGTTGTTGCTACTGATAAACTTCTGTGAGCAAGAACTATTTCCAGGTGCAGCTAAATTGACAACTCAGTTGTTAAGGCTTGCAAGTATTCTTTGTCTCCCCTTGTGTCGAATCAATAAATTGGGTAATACTACCCGCGAAGACTGTTGCGATCCCCTATACTTGTGGGTCATCAAGACTATTTTTTGGCGCCGTTGCCGGGGAGCATAGCTTTATTTGTAAGTTCACTTGGATCTATTATTGTTCACTGCTACTCCTTTCATCATGGGGAAGTCTCGTGATGGAATGTTTCCTATTTTACCATCCACTACAAGAAGAGGTACAGTCCTAAATACCTCTATTGCTCTTGATTCACCGTCTGTTATAAGTAAGCTTGTTACACCACCACCACATACTCATGCTACACACACTGCTACTACTGCTGAATCTGAAACTGCTTTTGATGCTCATGATGTTACTTCTACTGTGCTTGATGCGAGTGGTTCATTAGGTCCTTTCTTAGATGCTACTATGGCTGGTCTAGGAAATACTAAAACTCCTAGTGAAGACACTGTTACACTTGTTATCTCACCTGAGTCTAGAGAGAGTTATCATATTAATGATGGTTACATTGAGTTCACTGATGAATTTGTTGAAGAGTGCCTAAACACACATGGTGCTAGTGCTATTAAGAGTCTCCTTGCTAGACGTACAATTATTCCTAAATTGTCCTCTGATCCTAAGTTTGCCACCTCTCCCATAGATATTAAAGATAAAGATTATGATTTCTCTTTTGATTTATCCTATTTAGACATTGTTGAGAAAGAACCTTTTTGTGGGCTGAAAATGAGAGTGTTGTGGCTCATATGAATGAGCTTTCCACTATGAGTGCTTTATTCTCTGGTGATTTTAAGATGCGTAAGTACTTTGTTACTAAGATCTTCCCTTTTTCACTAAAAGGAGAAGCTAGGTCTTTGTTTAATAGATTACCTCCTGGTTCCATTGATAGCCCTCATTGTTTGATTGCTTCTTTCTTCTAGAAATATTTTCCTCCCAGTGCTAGACATGCTGCTTTGCAGAGACTTTTTGATTTTAAACAGGGAGAAGAAGAGAAATTGCATGAGTCATGGACAAGGTTCTGTGCCTTCATTCATGCGCATCCTGGATGTCCATTGCCTAAGAATGAGCTTCTTGATATTTATTATAATGGACTAACTGATGATTCTAGGACATACCTAGGTAGCTTTACTGATTGTGTTTTCAGGAAAAGAACTCCTACAGATGCTGAAAAATTAATGGCTAAGATAAGCAAGAATTATGATGATTGGACTTCAACTGAGCTAAATACACCTGAGCCTATTACTCCTGAACCAGTTCCAATACCAACACCAAAGAAGAGGGGAGTTATTGCATTAAATGATGAAGTGATGAAGGAAGCTAAGAAATGTCTAAAGGAGAAAGGTATTAGAGATGAATATGTGAAGAATCTACCTCCTATAGAAGAATTATGTAAACCAATTCCCCACTCATCTACTATTGAGGTACACTCTCTCCAACACTTTGATGAAGATGATATTCCTTATGGTAAACCTCCTGATCAATGCTTAGAGGTACTTGACACATTTATTGTTAAGCAACGTAACTTTAATAGACAAGTTCAGAATCATTTATTGGAAAACTTTAGAGCTATTAAAGAGTTGAAAGATATTGTGGGAAGAACTTCTAATGATATTAAAATGCTTTGTAAACACTTTAAAATGGTTCAAACCCAACTTGATCAACTTACTAAGGTACAAAAGGATATGCTAGTTAATGCCTCAAGAGATAAACATGCTTATGGAATTAGAACTAGGAGTGGTATAGCTACTCAAGATCATTTATATCCTGAAGGACCCCTAAAAGAATTGAGCAGGATTCTCAACAAGGTGAAAGTAGTAGTAGTCCTTGTAAGAGAAAGAAAAAGAAACACAAGATAGTTGAGGAACACCTTGAACCTGCTGTAGATCCTAATAGTATATATGTCTCTGATGCTGAAACTGAGAGTGGTAATGGTAATAATGATGCTCCTGATAAGGAGGAAGGTGAGGAAGAACCGGAGAATCACACTAAGAACACTAGAGAACACCCAGATTTTTAATCCCAGATGCCTGTTATGCCATACATCGCAATCCCAGGATTACCATTTTTGCGAGACATAACAGATTGGATATCACGGTACATCATCCATTACAAACCATACATAAGGCCTTTACACAAATAAAGGATCTCATGATCCAGTCTTAATACAATTCAAGCAGCGGAATAATGTAATAACAATGATAGCGTAGGTGAGGCTCCATCTTCATGGTCACAAGCAATGTTGACGATGGGATATGATCCTAGTTATCATAACCTTCCTGCTGTTCGTCTTCCTGATAGTCCTCTTCATAGTCTGGCCACGGGAATAGCTAGGGACAAATCCATGAGTAAACTCTTTAAGTACTCGCAAACTAATACTAACAAGTAAAGTGGTTTTTGAGTAGGATATACTAAGCTCTAGGTTGTTTTGCAAAAAGCCAAATTTATCTCTCCTGAGTTCAGAAGAAAAGAAAGTTAGTTGAAAAGTTTTATAACACCTAAGTGGAAACTTTAATTTCATGTCACAACTCTGTTGTGGTCAAGTCAAGGTCATAAATCATTTCATAAGTCATTTTGAAAACATCTGACGATGGAACAGTATGGCCACTCCAACTTTCCATAACCGCGGACGCGGCTATTCGGATAGTTTGACACTCTGCAGAGGTGGTACACTTTCACCACAACATTCGATACATCCGTCAGGAACAATCCTAAATTCACCATACTCAGTATGCGGATAATCAATCCTAACCTTTCAATTACACGCCCTGGTATAGGCACCTCTCGTGTGAGTTTGGCCTCCCAACCATGACCAACTGTCATCTTGGGAACTGCACAGGTGGATAATATTCACAAGGTAGCCTTAGCTTAAACCTTAACCTTTCAATTACACTTAACTACTTTTACTTATCACACCAAGGTTTTCACTAGATGATCTAGGATCATCACAAACATTACAACCAATAAGGCAAATAGTTTTATTTCCTTTATTTTAGAAAAGTAATTTATCCTCTTTGAAAAACTATTTAAGATTTAATATTCTCCAACTAAAACATGGGATCATGTTGACACATGTCATCACCACATATTTCAGTACATGAGAATGTGATTTAAAGTGTTTCACAATTTAATAAGTTTTAACCTTTTTATTTTAATTAAATAAAGTGACTAGAATGGCCTATGAGGCATTCTTTTATTCCTTGTCCATTATTTATGCAGCTAAACCTATATATTTTTATATATTCTGAAAGGTATGGTTAAATGTGATTTTTGAGAGTTGGAATCAACTCAAAGGCTTTTGTGGTTGAATTTTGAAAAATGTTTGAATGCAGAAAATGTTCTTCCTTGTTATTTTTACTATAGATGATCTACAATTCCAAATGAATTGAATCAAACAGGATTGAATTAAGCATTCCAGTACCTTTCTAACAAAATTGGTTTCATGCATTTTGGTTCAGTAAATCGACCTGGGTTGATTTTTGAATCTACGTACAGAACTGAGTTTGAAACTAAAAGAATAAACCTAAATTTGAATTACTGGGTCGCACGGGATGTTAACTGGGTCGGCCCACTGCGCACAGCGCGCGTGCAGGCTAGTTTAAGTGGCTGTCCCCACTCGTCAGTGAGACAGAGAGTGGCGATGTGGTATGGGGCTATCTAGGTCGTGTGATCAAACACTAATCCTACGGCTATGGTTCATCGTCCACGTCGGGCAATGCCAGCGAGACAGAACCCTAGCGCAGCCAGTGGGGGTTGTGGGAGGCTCACCGGGGCTCAGGCGATGGGGGCAAACGACGAAGTCGACGTCGGTGATCCTCCTGGTACCGGCAGCTCCTCCTGGGGCGGCTCCAATCAACGGCGCCCTTCTCCTCCAGCAGCGGCAAGCTCCGGTGAAATTCCGGTGATGCGCTGCTCGCCTTGCTCCAGGAGTGAGGTGGGGTGCTTCTGAGAGAGGGGAGTGAGATGGTGTGAAGAATTCGTGCTGGGAATGCATCTATTTATAGTGCAGCGAGGGGACCGAATGGCGCGGGCTGAGCTCGTCGGTGTCGTCGTCACAGTGAGCTACTGGCATAGGCAAAGGTAGGGGACGGTGTTGTGCTCCCTGGCGAAGCTCAACGGCATGGCTACGCGGAGTGGGGCGATGCGAGATGGTCGGAACACGTCGATGCTCTAGGCGGGTCCGACAGAGGTTTTAATGGCGCACAGGTGATACGGGTCACACGGTGGAAAACGGGCGTGTCTGGGGTGTTCCTGGGGTGGTGGCAATCCTGCGTGCACGCGGCGAGGGCGGCGCGTGGTCTGTGGGCTTGTGTCATGGGTGACGCTCGACTGAGGGGTGGAAAGTTGAGCTCGGCCTGGTCACCATTGATGGCTATGGCAAGCTCACGGTGATGCTAAATCTTGTTAAATGGGCTAGATGATCTACTAATAGCTTGTTGTGAACCAGAGAGGGAACAAGTTAGGCCAAAATCACTGCTCCTAATAGTGTTTGATGTTTGTTGGTTTGGTGATTGCAAGGTGTTTGATGAAATGGCCAAAAGAGATTCAAATTTGAATTTTTGAATCAAACTTGGTGGGTGTGTTGGTTACATACTAGTGAGTCTCTGGTTAGTTGGAAAGGTCAAGTGGAAGTGGTTTGGTTGGGTTTTGATAAATGGTGATCTTCACATATGATAAAGATTCAATTTTGAATTATCATTTGAATCAAGTTGCCAAATGTTTATGTAAGTTTGAAAGGTGGGCTTTGGTTCACTTTTACTTGGTCTAGCAAGGGGTGAAAAGAAATGGAAATGTTTCTGTTTGAAATCTTGGACTAGAAACACTCAAAGTGGTCTAGTGAGCAAGATTGGCAAAAATGACCATTTGCTTGTTTGATTTGTTTTTGATTTTATCTTGATTTGTTTATTCTTGGAAATGATTTAGATGATGTTGTTTTCATCTTTAATCCATTCCTTGCTATTTAGATCAATCTCACAAGTCCATGCATGCATTCACATAATCATCACATAAACACAATGCATTCATATTGATTTGATTAACAAAAGTTTTTGTTAACCCTAATTTTGGTGATTGGAATTTGATAATCATTGTTCAAAATTTTTGGGATGTTACAAACCTTCCCTCCTTAAACAAAATCTCGTCCCAAGATTTAAAAAGATCGGGAAACTCCGTCTTGATGTGATCTTCTCGTTCCCAGGTAGCTTCTTCTTCAGTGTGGTTACTCCACTGAATCTTGAGAAACTTGATGCTTCGAGTCCTGGTGGTTCTAAAAGCTTCCTCCAAAATACGGATGGGTACTTCGGGATACGTCAGGTCATCTTTGATCTCTATGGTGCGGTGATCAATGTTCTTGATAACTTCAGTCTTCTCCGGGACTTCAAGGCATTTGCGAAGTAACGATATATGGAACACATTATGCACGGCTGATATCTCCTCTGGCAGTTCCAGTTGATACGATACTTCTCATCGATGATTCAGAATCTTGAAAGGTCCGATATATCTGGGGGCTAACTTTCCTTTGAGCTGGAAACGCTGCATTCCTTTCAAAGGCGACATTTTGAGATACACAAAATCTCCGATATTGAAAGCGATGTCTCGATGTATCTTGTCGGCATAACTTTTCTATCTTGACTAGGCGGTCTTGAGATGATCATGGATCTTGTGAACTTTCTCTTCCGCTTCTCGTAGGATGTCGGGTCCGAAAATCTGACTCTCTCCTACTTCCGACCAATTCAAACGGGTACGACACTTCCTTCCATACATGAATTCAAATGGGGCCATTTGCCGACTAGCTTGATAATTGTTGTTGTAAGAAAATTCTGCGAAAGGCAGACAGTCTTCCCATTTAGATCCATACTCTAGCACACATGCTCTCAACATATCTTCGAGTATTTGATTTACTCGCTCCGTTTTTCCATCGATATGGGGGTGATAAGCTATACTGAAATCTAGTCGGGTTCCTAATCCTTCTTGGACTTTCTTCCAAAATCTCGAGGTAAACTGAGTTCCTATATCCGACACGATGTTCTTGGGGACTCCGTGCAGACTGACGATTCTAGCAATTTATAACTCCGCGAGCTTCGAACTCTGATGAGTGGTCTTGACAAGAAATTGGCGACTTTGGATAGTCTATCAACTATGACCCAAATAGAGTCATTTCCCTTACTAGAAGTAGGAAATCCGGTGATAAAGTCCATTCCCACGGAATCCCATTTCCATTCCGGAATCTGCAATGGTTGCAACAGTCCCGCGGGTCTCCGATGTCCCGCCTTGACTCTGTAAAATATCACACTTGGCGATGTAACTTTCGATTTCTCTCTTCATCTTATGCCACCAAAATTGTTCCTTAAAATCCTGATACATCTTCGTTCCTACGGGGTGGATAGAATAAAGAGTATCATGGGCCTCTTTCAAAATAACTTCTTTCAACTCTGAATCTGCTGGTACACAGAGATGTCCTTTGTACCACAACACCCCTTCTTCATCTTCGGTGAATCCGGGTACTTTGCCTGTACCGATACGACGTTTGATTCCATCGATACTAGAATTTACTTTCTGTGCCTCCTTGATCTGACTGATCAAAGTGGGTTGAAGTTCTATGCTAGCCAAAAATCCTTCACTCACTAATTCCATTCTGAAATCCTCCATCTCCTTGTGCAAGCTTGGTTGCTCCTTCAGAATCATAGAGTTTAAGCGGCACGGCAATCTGCTAAGGGCATATGCTACCACATTGGCTTTACCGGGGTGATAGTGGATGTCCAGATCATAGTCCTTGATTAGCTCGATCCATCTTCTTTGCCTTATATTCAGATCCTTCTGAGTGAATATATACTTCGGGCTCTTGTGATTCGAATAAATCTCACAACGGTTTCCCATGAGGTAATGCCTCCATGTCTTCAGGGCTAGAACTACGGCTGGTAGCTCAAGATCATGGGTTGAATAATTCTGTTCATCCTGCTTCAGTTGTCGGGACAGATAAGATATTACTTTGCCCTCTTGCATCAACACACATCCGAGACTGATCTTGGATGCGTCACAATACACATCAAACGGTTTCGTGATATCCGGCATGATCAAGATTGGGGTTGAAATCAATCTCCTCTTGAGTTCTTGAAAACTCGCTTCAAATTTGTCCGTCCATTCAAACTTATTATCCTTCTTCAGCAATTGGGTCATGGGTCTTGCGATGCTCGAGAATCCTTCTATGAACTTGCGGTAGTATCCCGCTTATCCGAGAAATGCACGAACTTGGGTTTGAGTGGTTCGGGCTTGCGAATCTTCCACATCCTTCACCTTTGCAAGGTCAACAGCAATTCCTCCGGCTGATACGATATGTCCGAGGAATCCTACCTCCTGTAACCAGAATTCACATTTGCTAAACTTGGCATACAACTGATGATCCCTAAGGGTTCCAAGGATGGTCCTTCGGTGTAGCTCATGTTCTTCTTCTGATTTGGAATAGATCAGAATGTCATCGATGAACACAACGACAAACTTATCCAGGAAGTCCATAAAAATCTTATTCATGAGGTTCATGAAATAAGCGGGGGCATTGGTTAATCCAAAAGACATGATCGTATACTCGTATAATCCATATCTGGTGGTAAAGGCAGTCTTTGAAATATCCTTTGCGCGAATCTTGAGTTGATGATAACCAGTTCTAAGATCAATCTTAGAAAACACTTTGGCACCAGTCAACTGGTCAAACAGGTCTTCTATCTTTGTCAGTGGGTACTTGTTATTGATGGTGACATCATTCAAGTTCCGATAATCCGTACACAAACGGTTACCTCCATCCTTCTTGTACACAAACAAGACAGGTGATCTCCATGGCGACGCACTTGGTTGGATCAATCCTATCTCCAGCATAGCATCCAGTTGCTTCTTCAGCTCCACTAATTCAGACGGGTTCATACTATATGGTCTCTGGGCTATGGGTCCGGTTCCAGGGATAAGTTCAATGATAAACTCGATATCCCGATCTGGGGGCATACCGGGCAAAACATTTAGAAATACATCGGGGTATTCACAGACTATCCGGACTTGGTCAAAGGTGGGTTGGGCTATACTCTTGTTGCACTTGAATTGACGGGTCAAGGTTTCAGATACATGATCTACTGATATTCCGGTTGTATTGGTCATGGTTATGGATTTCTTGGCATAGTCGATTAAACCTTTATGTTTCGACATCCAATCCATTCCTAGTACTACTTCCAAACCTTTAGTTCCAAGTACTATTAGATTAGCATAAAAATCTATGCTATGGATTCGGATAGGTACGGCCTTGCAAATTTTTCTAGCTTTGGTGGTTGAACCAGGTATTTGAACAATCATAACATGCTTCAATTTGGTGGGTTGAATCTTACTAGTGCATGCAAATTCTTCAGTAACAAACGAGTGCGATGCTCCAGAATCAAACAAAACTCTTGCAAGTACTGAGTTAACATCAAATATACCCAGCACGACATCTGGCGCTTCTTGGGCTTCTTCATCATGCATGAGAAAGAGATGGCTGTTGCGGTTGAGCGAGTTCTCTAGGGCAAACCTTCTTCCAGGCTGAACACGATGTTGCTGCTGAGCTAGGGCATTAGCATTGGGGGATGCGGCAATCTTCTTGGGGAACTCATTGGAATAGTGACCCTTGGTTCCACATTCATAACAAGTAACCTGAGACTTGTCTGCAACAGGCACAACATTGCTTCTAGTTCTTTGGGCTATGTTGGTGTTGGTGGCGGCATTGTTGTTGTTGAACTTGGGCGGTGCACGGTAGAAATAGCTGGGGTTGCCAGGGTTATTGTGATTTCCTCCGGGCCTTGGGTTTCCTCCTCCACGGTTGGGAGAGGTCGGGTGGTTCATCGGGGGTCTATTGGTTCTTGGGGAAAATCCTAGAGATGGGTTGGGGAGATACTTTGGTGTATGATGGGTTCCTGGTTGATGCATCATGCGACGCTTGCGGTTCTCATTAGCTTGGTTGATCTTGCCTTCCATCTGAATGGTAGAGTCCACTAAGGCTTCAATATCAGCAAAGGGGATATTGACTAACACCGTCTGCATCTCATCGTGCAGACCATTCACGAATCTCTCCTTCTTCTTGGCTTCAGTGTCTATCTCATCAGGTGCATACCTAGCCAATGACAAAAAAATCACGGTACTCAACTACTGTCATCCTTCCTTGCTTCAATTCCCTGAATTCATCTCTCATCCTCTTGATCAAACCTAGTGGCACATGGGTTCTGCTGAACTTGATTTTGAACTCTTCCCAAGTCATCATTTGTCCTCCATTCATGGCACGAACGCTGTTCCACCAGGCCCTTGCATCTCCGGCTAGATAGTGGGTGGCAAACAGTACCTTCTCGTTAGATTCCACTCCTGCAACTTCTAGGTTGTTCTCCATGGTTTGCAGCCAATCATCTGCATATAGGGGCTCTTTAGACTTAGTGAAAACGGGTGGATTGGTGTTCTGGAAGTTCTTGAGCTTGGATCCATGGTTGTCCTGATTTCCATGGCCTTGATTGTTGTTAGCCATCTGAGTTATCTGTTGAAGGGTGGCTAAGTTGGCTTGACGTTCGGCTCTTTCAGCTTCACGCTCCGAAACCAACATTTGCAAAATTTGCAACATCGTGTATGGGGTTGAAGTGCTTCCTCCGCGAGGCATCTGAAGATTGAGATAGATCATGAGAAAAGGGGGAAATTTCTAAGGTTCAGGGTTTGGGTGTTTGAAAAGTTTTCAAAGTTTGACTCAGATTTTTCTAGCAACTTTCTTTTCATTCATTCATTCATAACACACGATACAAACACACACCACAACAAAGGAAAACAGATGGTTTTAAGAACCATTCTGGGAAACTACGATACAGTGGGACCGGATACAACTCACTAACTCTAGTGCTCAAGTGCTACTACTCCTCGGAGTCGGTGTCCTCATCATCCTCATCATCATCATCAATGAAGGCGAAGTCCATGGCCTGATCCTCCAGAAAGTCACCATCGTCACTGAGATAGGAGTAGGGGTCTCCACGAAGGTCTTCCCCTGCATTCTCCCTCTCCTTCAGCTGCATATCCCTCTTGTGGACAGTCTCCTCCAACTCTGTGATCCTGTGGCGAAGGCGGGCGATGATGCGCTCCTTCTTGTCGAGCTGACGGCGACAATACTGGCGATCCTTCACTAGCATGGAAATGGTCTGATCCTTCTTGGCAGCGATGGCATACTTGTGGTTGGCGTAGGAGCGGGCATTGTCCAACTCCTTCTGACGTTCATACATCATGAAACTGAGGTGGTCCAACTGAGTCTTCATCTCATGGTGATATGGGGCCTCCAGTGGTTGTCCCACAACATCACGCCTTGGGTAGAACTCAAAGCGGGTACCCTTGATCTGATTGATACTCTGCGCACACAGATGGGCGAGAGCTTCCTGCATTGCCCTGGCAAGTCCATCGAGCCAGTTGTTCTCTCTCAAGGTGAACTGAATTCCCTCTGAGGTGGGGGCTTCAATCTTTCCTCGGAGAGTTGCAACAATGAGCCATTACAACTCCTCTCCTTCCTGATCATTGAGCTGAGCTCTGAAGAACTCGAGGTGCAGACGCTCCAGCATCTCCGACAGCTGGTCCAAGTCACGCTCAAAGATGAGGTCTCCTCCATTCCCCAACTGATAAAACTTGTTGTACTTCACGTCCATCTATAATAATATAGGATGAGTAAGTTAGTAGAGTGATCAAGTGTGTCAAATTTTATGTAAGTTTGCAAGAATTTTTTAGGAACATGAATTTTTATGAAATAATCCAAGTGGTAAGAATGAGAATAAGTTTTCATAAATACTCATTTCCTTGGTTTTGAAACTAAGTTTTTGATTCAAACGTCCATTCTAAACTAGGGTCTCCTATGGTCAGGATGGCTCTGATACCAACTTGTCAACACCCAGATTTTTAATCCCAGATGCCTGTTATGCCATACATCGCAATCCCAGGATTACCATTTTCGCGAGACATAACAGATTGGATATCACGATACATCATCCATTACAAACCATACATAAGGTCTTTACACAAATAAAGGATCTCATGATCCAGTCGTAATACAATTCAAGCAGCGGAATAACGTAATAACAACGATAGCGTAGGTGAGGCTCCATCTTCATGGTCACAGGCAATGCTGACGATGGGATATGATCCTAGTTGTCGTAACCTTCCTGTTGTCCGTCTTCCTGATAGTCCTCTTCATAGTCTGGCCACGGGAATAGCCAGGGACAAAGCCATGAGTACTCTTTAAGTACTCGCAAACTAATACTAACAAGTGAAGTGGCTTTTGAGTAGGATGTACTAATCTCTAGGTTGTTTTGCAAAAAGCTAGATTTATCTCTCCTGAGTTCAGAAGCAAAGAAAGCTAGTTGAAAAGTTTTATAACACCTAAGTGGGAACTTTAATTTCATGTCACAACTCTGTTGTGGTCAAGTCAAGGTCATTAATCATTTCATAATTCATTTTGAAAACATCTGACGACGGAACAGTATGGCCACTCCAACTGTCCATAACCACGGACGCGGCTATTCGAATAGTTTGACACTCTGCAGAGGTGGTACAATTTCACCACAGCATTCGATACATCCGTCAGGAACAATCCTGAATTCACCATACTCAGTATGCGGATAATCAATCCTAACCTTTAAATTACACGCCCTAGTATAGGGACATCTCCTATGAGTTTGGCCTCCCAACCATGACCAACTGTCATCTTGGGAACTGCACAGGTGGACAATCTTCACAAGGTAGCCTCAGCTCAAACCTTGGCCGCAAGGGAACCCATACTAAGGTATATAAATTTCCAGTCAAGCCCTACCCAATTTTCGGGTATTGTGGTTGTATGGTATAATTGGAATGGTATCGCATCCAGACAACCATCAGTTTTATAAAGGGCTAAGGCTCATGCCTTAACATTTTCATCATCAAAATCATCTGGTGTTCAAGAACACAAGTCAAAACATTTCAGTAGAATGACTCATCATTCTACGGTTTTCATAACCATTTTCACCAAGTATTCCCATCTAAAGTTGATGAAGTTTTATGCTTAGAACTAGCATCTATAAGTGGGGATAAATACTAATGAGGGGTGGTAAACAAGTGAGAATGATCTAAGTTCAATCTCATGCCTCAGGATGACATCAAGATTACCTAACTTAGGTCAAGTTTTATGCTCTTTATGCTACCTTCATATATCTTTCTAAAATCTACAAGTCACTAAGTAAACTCTAAGAGAAAGCTTTGATAAACAAATAAAACACTAAGCTTGCAAGTAAAACTAGGATTATGTGTCATCAAGGGGTATAAGCTTGCAAGTAGGTTTTGCATGGTTTAGCTTGTTAAGATACTGGTATAAGCTTGCTAAGTTGCAAGTGTTAGCTTGCCTTGTGCAGAGTAGGAGTTGAAGTTCTCCTCGTAGTATCCTCCTTCCTCCTTATATCCTTGGTCGGTACTAGCGTCTATAAATAAATACGAGGTACACAATCACCGAACAATACTTAACTACTTTTACTTATCACACCAAGGTTTTCACTAGATGATCTAGGATCATCACAAACATTACAACCAATAAGGCAAATAGTTTATTTCCTTTATTTTAGAAAAGTAATTTCTACTTATTGAAAAACTACTTAAGATTTAATATTCTCCAACTAAAACATGGGATCATGTTGACACATGTCATCATCACATATTTCAATACATGGGAATGTGATTTAAAGTAGTGTCACAATTTAATAAGTTTTAACCTTTTTATTTTAATTAAATAAAGTAACTAGAATGGCCTATGAGGCATTCTTTTATTACTTGTCCATTATTTCTGCAGGTAAACCTATATATTTTTATATATTCTGAAAGGTATGGTTAAATGTGATTTTTGAGAGTTGGAATCAACTCAAAAGCTTTTGTGGTTGAATTTTGAAAAATGTTTGAATGCAGAAAATCTTCTGCCTTGTTATTTTTACTATAGATGATCTACAATTCCAAACGAATTGAATCAAACAGGCTTGGATTAAGCATTCCAGTACCTTTCTAACAAAATTGGTTTCATGCATTTTGGTTCAGTAAATCGACCTGGGTTGATTTTTGAATCTAGGTATAGAACTGAGTTTGAAACTACAAGAATAAACCTAAATTTGAATTACTGGGTCGCGTGGGATGTTAACTGGGCCGGACCACTGCGCAAAGCACGCGTGCGGGCTGGTTTAAGTGGTTGTCCCCACTCGTTGAGACAGAGAGTGGCGAAGCGGTATGGGGCGATCTAGGCCGTGTGATCAAACTCTAATACTACGGCTACGATTCATCGTCCATGTCGGGCAATGCCGGTGAGACAGAACCCTAGCGTGGCCAGTGGGGGTCGTGGGAGGCTCACCGAGGCTCTGGCTAGGGTCGGTGATGGGGGCGAATGACGAAGTCGACGACGGCGATCCTCTTGGTACCAGCATCTCCTCCTAGGGCGGCTCCAATCAACGGTGCCCTTCTCCTCCAGCAGCGGCAAGCTCTGGCGAAATTCCGGCGATGCGTGCTTGCCTTGCTCCGGGAGTGAGGTGGGGTGCTTCTGAGAGAGAGAGGAGTCAGATGGTGTGAATAATTCGTGCTAGGAAGGCCTCTATTTATAGTGCACCAAGGGGACCGAATGGCGTGGGTTGAGCTCGTCGGTGTCATTGTCACTGCGATCTACTGGCAGGCAAAGGTAGGGGACGTTGTTGTGCTCCCTGGCAAAGCTCAACGGCATGGCTACACGGTGTGGGGTGGTGCGAGATGGTTAGAACACGTCGATGCTCTGGACAGGTCCGATGGAGGTTTTAATGGCGCACAGGTGATATGGGTCGCACGGCGGCGAACGGGCGTGTCTGGGGTGTTCCTGGGGTGGTGGCGATCCTGCGTGCACACGGCGAGGGTGGCGCGCGGTCTGTGGTCTTGTGTCGCGGGTGACACTATAGCGCGCTCTCGGCACGCTCGCAGAGAAGGTGGGCATGCTCGGGCTGTGTGGTCCAGGGGTTGGCTGCGCTCGAGGCTTGGACAGGGGGTGGCTATGGACGGTGGAGAGTGTCCCAGACGTGGTTTCTAGGCTTGGTTCTTATCCTAGCTTACTATCGACTGAGGGGTGGCAAGTTGAGCTCGGTCTGGTCACCATTGATGGCTATGGCAAGCTCGCAGTGATGCTACAGCTTGTTAAATGGGCTATATTATCTACTAATAGCTTGTTGTGAACCAGAGAAGGAACAAGTTAGGCCAAAATCACTTCTCCTAATAGTGTTTGATGTTTGTTGGTTTGGTGATTGCAAATTGTTTGATGAAATGGCCGAAAGAGATTCAAATTTGAATTTTTTGAATCAAACTTGGTGGGTGTGTTGGTTACATACTAGTGAGTCTCTGGTTAGTTGGAAAGGTCAAGTGGAAGTGGTTTGGTTGGGTTTTGAGAAATGGTGATCTTCACATATGATAAAGATTCAATTTTGAATTGTCATTTGAATCAAGTTGCCAAATGTTTCTGTAAGTTTGAAAGGTGTGCTTTGGTTCACTTTTACTTGGTCTAGCAAGGGGTGAAAATAAATGGAAATGTTTCTGTTTGAAATCTTGGACTAGAAACACTCAAAAGTGGTCTAGTGAGCAAGATTGGCAAAAATGACCATTTGCTTGTTTGATTTGTTTTTGATTTTCTCTTGATTTGTTTCTGCTTGGAAATGATTTAGATGATGTTGTTTTAATCTTTAATCCATTCCTTGCTATTTAGATCAATCTCACAAGTCCATTCATGCATTCACACAATCATCACATACACATAATGCATTCATATTGATTTGATTAACAAAAGTTTTTGTTAACCCTAATTTTGGTGATTGGAATTTGATAATCATTGTTCAACATTTTTTGGATGTTACACTAGGTACACAAAGGAAGATTTTATTGCTAAGAAACATGGTAGTGAGAGAGAACCTTGGGTGTAGAAACCTATGCCTTTTCCAGGTAAGAAACACAAGTGAAATGAGGAAGAACTCTACAACAAGTTCTATGAGTGGATGAAGCCTTTATTTTTGCAAATCCCTTTGACTGATGCTATTAAGTTGCCTCCTTATTCAAAGTATATGAAGGATATTGTCTCTAATAAAAGGAACATTCCTAATGAGGAGATCTCTACTTTGTTTGCTAATTATTCTTTCAATGGTAAGGTTCCAAAGAAACTTGGTGATCTAGGTATACCAACTATTCCTTGCTCTATTAAGAACAATTATGTTAGAATTGCTTTATGTGATTTGGGAGCTGGAGTTAGTGTTATGCATTTTTCTCTCTACAAGAGACTTGCAAGGTTCCCAACCTTTAATAAGGTAGAGATCCCTGTGTTTACAATGCTAGTCCCTGGATCAATAGCTAGCATCCACAGTTAAGATGTAATATCAAGAAACAAAGGTCATAATACAACTTTATAGCCAGGAATAACATAATTTATTACATCTTACATAGCTCATTTGGCTATTACATTTCATTGCAGCAGAATATCTATAAGCATGGGGTCCTTCATCTTCAAAGTGCCACAGGCAGACATGTTGGTTGTAGACTTGTAATCCTAATCATTAAACTTCACTAATATCAAACAAACCTGCAACATAACAAGTTACAGCCATAAGGGTCAATACATTTGAATTGTATTGGCAAGTGATACTATGGTAATATTGCGGAGTCTATCATCTATATGCATTTGGCTAAGTGGAGCTTAGGCTTGCTTTGCTCAAAATAGATTTTCCTTATCATTTGAAAACACTAAGTTTTTTGCTTTGACAAAATCACCCAAGGCATCTCCCAATAGAAATTGGTGATCCTTCAACCCTTGTTAAACCACAAGATTTTAACTTAGAAATCGGGATGAGGAGATTCTTGATAGCTTCCATGTCTTGATGCTCAAATTGTCCTTTTCCAGGGACATGGCTAAGTACTTAGATTTTACACTCTGCAGAGGTGGTGCACTTTCCCCACAAGACTTGGTTTCACCAAGACAAGATCTTTCAGAAGCCTTCCCTTAGACCAGAATGGACGCGCTCTAGCCTATCAATCCCCTACCACCAACTGTCCATTTGGCTAAGTTCTTGCAACCTATATGATCCAGGCAGAGCCCATAATGCCAAGTGGCTGCACTTGAAGCTTCTCAACATTTGACATCTCAAATCTCTTTGTTCCTGGGTGGCCATCCACAAGTGAGATACCAAGTTTTCCCCAGTATACTGGACTTGGTGATGCCCAAGTTTTCCCCAGCATACTGGACTTGCATAACCACTCAACACAAACCATTCCTTCCATTCCACCCAGGTGATTCATTCACTTAGTTGTTTTATTAATCAAAACACAAGTCCTCAGACTTAGAAATTTTCCATAGCATGAATATATTTTCCACCCTTGTTTTCTACTAGCTAAGCTAAGCATGATAGTAGTAGGAATCTTAACTTAGGAAATTCTACTAAGGTTTCATCTACTAGGATTTCCCATGGCATAGTTTACACTTAGCAAAATTCCATGCAAGTCCTACTTAGAAATATCACTAATGCATAGTGAAAATAATGGGACAAAAGTATGAAGCATCACTTGCCTTTTTGGTAGAGAGTATAAGTTCACTCCTTGATCTTTGCAATGTTCACTCACTTCAAATCACTACAATTCAATCAAGCAAACAATATTTCAATCTACCATTCAAGCAATTCATCACATAAAATAATAGTGACAAGACAATGCATGCAAGCATGCTAAAGATTGTTTTATTTGTAAAAGTGGTTTCTAATGGTTCATAAACATTTGAAAACACCTAGGTCATTTTATAAAGTGGCAAATTCATTTGTATAAGATTTTACTTCATAAACCATTTTTAGATCAAGTCATTATTTTATGTGGTGAAGAAATGCTTTTAATAAGGAAAAGTTCTATAGGTTTCACAAAATATGTTTTCAAACCATAAAACCTTGTGTTTAGGGTCCGTGAGTATATTTCCAAAACATTTCCCAAAGGTTTTCCTCCAAAATCATTTTTAACAATTAAACCATATTTTTATTTGACTAGAAATGGTTTAAATCAAAGATTTATTCTTTTGCTTCACCAAATACATTTTTGAAACCACAATTTGTTTCCTATGGTCAGTAGGTTCAAAACAAAACATTTGCCAAAGATTTCATCTCAAAATTCATTTTAGAACAATTTTTATATTCTAAACTAGCATACACAAGTTTCTGCAAAAACAATCAATTTAACAGAAGATTTTTACTAAACAAAGTGCATGGTTGGCTAGGGCTTATTTTTCTGAATCCATTTATATAAAGTTTGCAAAATTTGGACGTGTAGATTAAAAGTTATAGATTTTACAAAATTGAGCAACTAATAGATCAAATTATGTTTAAATCAAATCGACAGAGACACGTGTCTTATTTCTATTCGTCGGTACCGCTTTGGCCGGATCAAGCGATGGCAGCCGTTGGATTTAAGTGTGATCTTATGGCTCAGAACTAGCGTACCCTTTCAGTTAAGTGAATCTATCGTACTCGTTGGATCCAGATCGAACAGCTACTGTGCGACTGACCAGAGGTGGGCGGCGCTAGCGGCGGCAGGTGGCGGCGGCGTGTCTGGCTACGGCGTTTTGACGGTTGCAGGAAGCGAACGAGAGAGAGGTGTGGCTCACCAGGTTCGCCGTGGCATGGGGAAGCTCAACGTGCATTCTGCTTGTTGAGGGGCGCGTTGGTGTTGTGGGGATTGCTCGCCGGAGCTGCGCTGTGCCTCGGGTTCGTACGGTCGTCGACGGGGGCGGGGCTACAAGGCGTGCCAAAGCAAAATAAGAGGTGCGTTAAACGCGCACGGTACCAGGGAACATGTGAGCATCAATGAATAGCACCGAGGCGGTCTAAGCTTACTAGGAAATCTTGCCGGAGGAAATGGCAGGCGATGGCGCTACTGTTCGTCGTTGTTGCCGATGTTCTGGGGTGCGCAGGGACGAGCTGGTGCTACGAGGTGGTTCGCCAGGAGATGGGGATCACGTCTGTGTGGTCGAGGAGGCAAGGGGCGGTGAGGGGTTGCCGGAATCGTCGCCGGAGAGTCGTCGGACAGAGGACGGTGCAGAGGAAAATTTGGCAGCCTGGGGGCGCGCTAAGGTGAGGTGACAGAGGGGAAAGGGAGAGGATATGTTGGCGCTTAAGTAGGCGTGTTCGCAGGGGTGTTTAATGGCGTGGTTACTGCGTATTAACGCGAGGAAACGGCGACAGAACGGCCGGGGAGGAATGAGGGGTGGGGTCGTCGCGGGGAGGAAGAAGGTGACGTGGGTGTGGGGTCGTCTGGCAGCGAGAGAGAGAAGGGTGCGGTTGGGTCCTTCTGTCAGTGACGCTGCGGGTGAGTTTGCTGGTTCGAATCGTTTTCTGCGGGGGAAGAGGAACTGGGCTGGACTGGGCCAGGTGGGCTTAGCTGGGCTGGGTCGGCTTGATTCCTTTTTTTTTGTTCTGTTTCTGTTTTTTTTCTTTTTCCTTTATTCTGTTTTGGTTTTGTTTAATCAATTCAATCCTCAATTTGATTTCAAACCTTTGCTAAAATTTTGTGAAGATTTAAATATTGATTAGTAGTACATTCTGAAGTCAATTTTTGAATAAAAACTTTATTCTTTCTGGAGTCTTTTATTTATTCAAAAATAGGTTCTAGTTTTAAATCATATAGGATTTAATAATATTTCTAAACACCATTTGATTTTCCAAAACCTTCCAAATCTTTTCAGTAGGTTTTTATTTGGTTATTTGGGTGTCAAATAATTTATCTTGAATTATTTGGAAAGTATTTAATATGATTTATTAATCATTTAAGATTGGGTATTTGTTTTAATTCCAATGGAATCAAAATATAGTTTTAATCCCTTAAACTTCATTTAGAAGATTTATTTTATTTTAATTATGTTGGCTTAAGCAACTTTTATTTCACTTGGGTAAATTCCAAAATACTATTTTCCCATGAATTAAATAATTATTCTTATTAGAGACTTGTCTTTATAAAATAGGGATAGAATGGTTATTGTCATTTTATTTTATTTTGGAAATTCTTTATCCTTTTATTTTATTTGATTTGGATTATAACCATTCCATTTTCTTAATGGATTAGGCCAAGATTTATTTGGTCTTTCAAATATTCTTTATTTAATATTTCTTTCTTCATCTTATAAAATTCATATCTTTTTATTTATAGATCCAAACTTGGTGATTCCAATTTGTAAAATCTTATTTGATATTTATTTTTCCTTTTAAATATCTTTAGGATTATTTGCTCTCCATTTGGTAGGAATTTTAGATAAGGGCTTTATTAGCTTTGGAATTTACTTTCCCTTATTTTATTTAAATTCATAAGATTTATCTATGGCTCCAAATTGAATGAAATCGATTTCTATGGTTTTATAATATTTCTATTTGTCTTTATTGATCATTTGTAAATGTTTGTTGACAAGATTTTATATGGATCAAATCCATAGGCTTGGAGATAACTTGGAAATGATTTTATTCCATTAGGATTTTAGGGTTTGGTTTTATTTTCCAAGTGTTTAAATTTCCAGATGCATTTATGAGGAATGCATTTCTTTTGATTTGGATTTTGTTGCATTCAAACTTTAATTAAAGTTTGTTCAAGATGGGATTTTAAGTTTCCATTTAGAAACAAAAAGTTTCTTTTCACCCTAAAATTCAACAATAATTTATTTTATTTTATTTATTTTTCACATTACAAGATTTGGAAAATCTTGGGATGTGACAGGCTACCACCCTTAAAATAAAGGCTAGGGGTTACAAGTTGGCTCAAAGCAACTAGGGTACTACCACCCTTAAAAAAATTTCCAACTAAATTACATCTTGGCTTGCTTGGGATCTTGTTGGAATCTCTCTGGGCAAACATCTGCATAGTGTCCTTTGTTTCCACACTTGAAACATGTGACAAGGCTGAGATCCTTCTTAGGCTTGTTTATCTTGTGCTTCATCTTTTCTGGACAATTGCTTGCATAATGTCCTTGGTTACCACAATTGTAACATGTGATAAGATTGAGTTCATCACGTATCTTCTATGGGCAAGTTGCTACATAATGGCCTAGCTCTTTGCAGTTGTTGCACCACACTTGGCTAATCTCCTTATATTTTTGATTCTCTGGACATTCACTGGCATAGTGTCCCATTTCTTTGCAATGACCACATTGCACATGGCTTTTGTCCTTCTTTTTCTTAGGTTTCTCCAAAGCTAGGAGTGCTTCTAGTTCATGTTCTTCATATGTTATCTCAAAGGTAGGAATGTCTACTGGTCTCCTTGACTTTCTATTACTCCTTGGATAATACATATGTCTCCTTTTTGGTCCTTTAAAATGAGTCATGTTGTTGGGAGGTACAAGCTGAGATTTTCCTTTGTCTTCATCCTTCTTGGTAGACTTGGCTCTCTCATGGTAGTCTGCAATCAGTTGTTGCACTCCACCTTGTTTCCTTTGTTCAACTATGGAATAGATGGGGCATTGGATAGGGACATGATTGTTTCCTTCACATAGGTAACAAGTAGCTTGGGATGTAGGGCATTGGTCAATTGGATGTTTCTCTTCACAATTGGGGCATTGATCTTCATGCTCCTTGGAAGTGTGATCCTTGTCTCCACAAATATTACAAGCTTGGGTTCCTTCTAGAATAACATCCTTGTCATCCTTGTTGTCACAATCTCCTTGGGAAGAGTTGTCTCCCATGTTGATCATTTGAGTAGCCATCCCTTGCAACCATTGGGATTGAAATTCCAAAATCCTTTGTATGGCTAGGTCTAATCCATTGTTGTTGGCTAAAAGCTGAGTTGTCACTTGGCTCAACTGGGTTTGGTTTGCTAGTAGTTGTTCTCTCATGTGCATCTCTTGGTTGTTGTTGTTGTCATCATCCTTGATGTTGGAGTCTCTTGGAGATGTCATCTGTTTGGGTTGGTTTGGGATTAGAATAGGCAAAATATTTCTAAGGAAATAATTCTAATCACACACATCACAATTCACACAAGCAATGTGCAAGCAACCACAAACAAACATTCCACTCAAACAACAAATTTCAAGCACATTTTTAGGCAACCAAAAATATTTTTGTTACACCACACTAAATTGGTGGGTTTGACTTAAACTAAATATGGTGGTCCAACTATATGGTTCACTTGAGATCTTTCCATCCTTCTTAGTTGATTCTTCATGAACACAATCTTTGTATCCTTGGAGAATTTCTTGCATCTTGGTCTCAAAACTTCAAAGGAATGATGGTTCCTTAGTATTCAAGTCTTGAGTAATATTTCTTGTCTCAGTTGTAGTCCTTAGTGATATCCAAGTTGATGTCCTTGGTGAAAATGTTGAAGATGTTGAAGTCATTAGAGTTGAAGATGTTGAAGTCATTAGAGTTGATGAAGTCCTTTGCACATGGTGAAGTCTTTGGCAATGGGGTAGGCTTTATCCATCAAGTTTGAAAATAGAAAAGATGTAGAGTCAAAACCAAAATGGTTGAGGAAAGAGTTTACAAGATTGGTTGTAAATACGTTTTGGAACAAATACAACTCCTATTTTTCTAAGGGGTTTTGTCCAATCCTAGGTTTACAAATCCTACAGGCAACACAATGCTCTGATACCATCTGTAAGGTTCCCAACCTTTAATAAGGTAGAGATCCCTGTGTTTACAATGCTAGTCCCTGGATCAATAGCTAGCATCCATAGTTAAGATGTAATATCAAGAAACGAAGGTCATAATACAACTTTATAACCAGGAATAACATAATTTATTACATCTTACATAGCTCATTTGGCTATTACATTTCATTGCAGCAGAATATCTATAAGCATGGGGTCCTTCATCTTCAAAGTGCCACAGGCAGACATGTTGGTTATAGACTTGTAATCCTAATCATTAAACTTCACTAATATCAAACAAACCTGCAATATAACAAGTTACAGCCATAAGGGTCAATACATTTGAATTGTATTGGCAAGTGATACTATGGTAATATTGTGGAGTCTATCATCTATATGCATTTGGCTAAGTGGAGCTTAGGCTTGCTTTGCTCAAAATACATTTTCCTTATCATTTGAAAACACTAAGTTTTTGCTTTGACAAAATCACCCCAGGCATCTCCCAATAGAAATTGGTGATCCTTCAACCCTTGTTCAACCACAAGATTTTAACTTAGAAATTGGGATGAGGAGATTCTTGATAGCTTCCATGTCTTGATGATCAAATTGTCCTTTTCCAGGGACATGGCTAAGTACTTAGATTTTACACTCTGCAGAGGTGGTGCACTTTCCCCACAAGACTTGGTTTCACCAAGACAAGATCTTTCAGAAGCCTTCCCTTAGACCAGAATGGACGCGCTCCAGCCTATCAATCCCCTACCACCAACTGTCCATTTGGCTAAGTTCTTGCAACCTATATGATCCAGGCAGAGCCCATAATGCCAAGTGGCTGCACTTGAAGCTTCTCAACATTTGACATCTCAAATCTCTTTGTTCCTGGGTGGCCATCCACAAGTGAGATACCAAGTTTTCCCCAGTATACTGTACTTGGTGATGCCCAAGTTTTCCCCAGCATACTGGACTTGCATAACCACTCAACACAAACCATTCCTTCCATTCCACCCAGGTGATTCATTCACTTAGTTGTTTTATTAATCAAAACACAAGTCCTCAGACTTAGAAATTTTCCATAGCATGAATATATTTTCCACCCTTGTTTTCTACTAGCTAAGCTAAGCATGATAGTAGTAGGAATCTTAACTTAGGAAATTCTACTAAGGTTTCATCTACTAGGATTTCCCATGGCATAGTTTACACTTAGCAAAATTCCATGCAAGTCCTACTTAGAAATATCACTAATGCATAGTGAAAATAATGGGACAAAAGTATGAAGCATCACTTGCCTTTTTGGTAGAGAGTATAAGTTCACTCCTTGATCTTTGCAATGTTCACTCACTTCAAATCACTACAATTCAATCAAGCAAACAATATTTCAATCTACCATTCAAGCAATTCATCACATAAAATAATAGTGACAAGACAATGCATGCAAGCATGCTAAAGATTGTTTTATTTGTAAAAGTGGTTTCTAATGGTTCATAAACATTTGAAAACACCTAATGGTCATTTTATAAAGTGGCAAATTCATTTGTATAAGATTTTACTTCATAAACCATTTTTAGATCAAGTCATTATTTTATGTGGTAAAGAAATGCTTTTAATAAGGCAAAGTTCTATAGGTTTCACAAAATATGTTTTCAAACCATAAAACCTTGTGTTTAGGGTCAGAGAGAATATTTCCAAAACATTTCCCAAAGGTTTTCCTCCAAAATCATTTTTAACAATTAAACCATATTTTTATTTGACTAGAAATGGTTTAAATCAAAGATTTATTCTTTTGCTTCACCAAATACATTTTTGAAACCACAATTTGTTTATGGTCAGTAGGTTCAAAACAAACCATTTGCCAAAGATTTCATCTCAAAATTCATTTTAGAACTTTTATATTCTAAACTAGCATACACAAGTTTCTGCAAAAACAATCAATTTAACAGAAGCTTTTTACTAAACAAAGTGCATGGTTAGCTAGGGCTTATTTTTCTGAATCCATTGATATAAAGTTTGCAAAATTTGGATGTGTAGATTAAAAGTTATAGATTTTACAAAATTGAGCAACTAATAGATCAAATTATGTTTAAATCAAATCGATAGAGACACGTGTCTTATTTCTATTCGTCGGTACCGCTTCGGCCGGATCAAGCGATGGCAGCCGTTGGATTTAAGTGTGATCTTACGGCTCAGAACTAGCGTACCCTTTCAGTTAAGTGAATCTATCATACTCCTTGGATCCAGATCGAAAGGCTACTGTGCGACTGACCAGAGGTGGGCGGCGCTAGCGGCGGCAGGTGGCGGCGGCGTGTCTGGCTATGGCGTCGCGACGGTTGCAGGAAGCGAACGAGAGAGAGGTGTGGCTCACCAGGTTCGTCGTGGCGTGGGGAAGCTCAACGTGCCTTCTGCTTGTCGAGGGGCGCGTTGGTGTTGTGGGGATTGCTCGTCGGAGCTGCGCTGTGCCTCGGGTTCGTACGGTCGTCGACGGGGGCGGGGATACAAGGCGTGCCAAACCAAAATAAGAGGTGTGTTAGACGCGCACGGTACCAGGGAACATGTGAGCATCAATGAATAGCACCGGGGCGGTCCGAGCTTACCAGGAAAACTCGCCGGAGGAAATGGCAGGCGGTGGCGCTACTGTTCGTCGTCGTTGCCGATGTTCTGGGGCGCGCGGGGATGAGCTGGTGCTACGAGGTGGTTCGCCAGGAGATGGGGATCACGTCTGTGTGCTCGAGGAGGCAAGGGGCGGTGAGGGGTTGCCGGAATCATCGCCGGAGAGTCGTCGGACAGAGGACGGTGCAGAGGAATTTGGCAGCCTGGGGGCGCGCTAAGGTGAGGTGACGGAGGGGAAAGGGAGAGGAGATGTTCGCGCTTAAGTAGGCGTGGTCGCAGGGGCGTTTAATGGCGTGGTTACTGCATATTAACGCAAGGAAACGGCGACAGAACGGCCGGGGAGGAATGAGGGACGGGGTCGTCGCAGGGAGGAAGAAGGTGACGTGGGTGTGGGGTCGTCTGGCAGCGAGAGAGAGAAGGGTGCGGTGGGGTCCTTCTGTCAGCGACGCTGCGGGTGAGTTTGCTGGTTCGAATCGTTTTCTGCGGGGGAAGAGGAACTAGGCTGGACTGGGCCAGGTGGTCTTAGCTAGGCTGGGTCGGCTTGATTCCTTTTTTTTTGTTCTGTTTCTGTTTTTTTTCTTTTTCCTTTATTCTGTTTTGGTTTTGTTTAATCAATTCAATCCTCAATTTGATTTCAAACCTTTGCTAAAATTTTGTGAAGATTTAAATATTGATTAGTAGTACATTCTGAAGTCAATTTTTGAATAAAAACTTTATTCTTTCTGGAGTCTTTTATTTATTCAAAAATAGGTTCTAGTTTTAAATCATATAGGATTTAATAATATTTCTAAACACCATTTGATTTTCCAAAACCTTCCAAATCTTTTCAGTAGGTTTTTATTTGGTTATTTGGGTGTCAAATAATTTATCTTGAATTATTTGGAAAGTATTTAATATGATTTATTAATCATTTAAGATTGGGTATTTGTTTTAGTTCCAATGGAATCAAAATATAGTTTTAATCCCTTAAACTTCATTTAGAAGATTTATTTTATTTTAATTATGTTGGCTTAAGCAACTTTTATTTCACTTGGGTAAATTCCAAAATACTATTTTCTCATGAATTAAATAATTATTCTTATTAGAGACTTGTCTTTATAAAATAGGGATAGAATGGTTATTGTCATTTTATTTTATTTTGGAAATTCTTTATCATTTTATTTTATTTTATTTGGATTATAACCATTCCATTTGCTTAATGGATTAGGCCAAGATTTATTTGGTCTTTCAAATATTCTTTATTTAATATTTCTTTCTTCATCTTATAAAATTCATATCTTTTTATTTATAGATCCAAACTTGGTGATTCCAATTTGTAAAATCTTATTTGATATTTATTTTTCCTTTTAAATATCTTTAGGATTATTTTCTCTCCATTTGGTAGGAATTTTAGATAAGGGCTTTATTAGCTTTGGAATTTACTTTTCCTTATTTTATTTAAATTCATAAGATTTATCTATGGCTCCAAATTGAATGAAATCAATTTCTATGGTTTTATAATATTTCTATTTGTCTTTCTTGATCATTTGTAAATGTTTTTTGACAAGCTTTTATATGGATCAAATCCATAGGCTTGGAGATAACTTGGAAATGATTTTATTCCATTAGGATTTTAGGGTTTGGTTTTATTTTCCAAGTGTTTAAATTTCCAGATGCATTTATGAGGAATGCATTTCTTTTGATTTGGATTTTGTTGGATTCAAACTTTAATTAAAGTTTGTTCAAGATGGGATTTTAAGTTTCCATTTAGAAACAAAAAGTTTCTTTTCACCCTAAAATTCAACAATAATTTATTTTATTTTATTTATTTTTCACATTACAAGATTTGGAAAATCTTGGGATGTGACAAGACTTCAGCTAGAAAAGTTGATACCAACTAATATATCTTTGGAAATGGCTGATAAGTCAACTACTATTCCTGTTGGTATATGTGAGGATGTTCCTATTCAAGTGGCTCATAATTTCTTGGTTTTAACTGATTTTGTTGTGCTTGAAATGCCTGAAGATGATAATATGTCCATTATTCTTGGGAGACCTTTTCTTAATACTGCAGATGATGTCATCAATTGCAATCAAGGAAAAGTAACATTCAATATTAATGACAAAGAGCATACTATTTATTTCCCCAAGAAGGTTGCTAGAAGCTATTGCATGAATTCCATTGAAAATATTGAGGGTGTCAAGGTTGGAGAAATATATTGTCCCATTCCACAAGAAAATTTTGAAACTATTATGATTGGTACCATTGCCATCAAGTATGAGGTAACATAATCACATTGTGGAATGCAAAGTTTTGTTTCATAAAAGATTGTTTTGGTAACAAGACTTGATCAACCTTGTTAACAAAAGGATTTTAATGAACAAAAAAATGTTTTCACTATGGTTATACTTGCTTTCTTTTACTTTTCTCCTTCCTAGTATTTGCATTTTCATTTGCTAGCTTTGGTTTTGTTAGTTGTTTGCTTGTTAGAGTGTCTTAGAACTTCTGTAGTTTGGCTTTTGGTTTGCTTTTGCTTCTTCTAAAAAACTGTTTCTACGAGAAAATCAATTTTCATACCCTGAAAATTGGCCAAAAATAAAGTTTCCCGAAAAATCCCAGAAAATTCAAAATAAATTTTTCCTCGAAAAAAGGGGCAGAGGGACACCTGGAGTGACCCAGGGGGCCACCCCAGGCACCCACACCCCTGGTAGGCGCGGCCTCCCTACAGGTGGCGCCTGGGTGGGGTGTGGCCCACATGGGCCCCTCCAAAGTGTCTCCTCCCAGCCATCTTCTTTCTCTCTCCCTAAAAACACTGGAAAACTTGCTCAAGCTCGAGTTCCTGCTGTTCTTGCTCGCGATTTTCGACCTCCTTGCTCAGCACATCTTTGTTGCTGATTTTTGGAGGGATTGCTCCTTGGTATTTGCCGCCTCCACTTGTCCAATTAGATTTGTGATTGATAGATTGTATCTTGAGTATTTTGCTGCTATAGGTGACATGTTGTGTGAGCTTGCATGCTTATTCTATGCTTAGAGATTTCATTTTGATGCATGTGTAGCCCTCTAGCAAGTTCCTATAAGTAGTTTCTCATCATTTATCAACGTGGAAATTACTTGGTTTGATGTTTGTCTAAAAATTTCAGAAGAGAAGATGAGTGCATATCCACTAAATCAATATGATTTGATGGTACCTGAGAAAATGAAAGTTCATCGTGAGGAAGGAGTTTTCCCTTCCATATATCCATGCCAGGAATTTATGAGAACCGCGGGAATCCTCCAGGATTTCCATACTATCGTTACCAATGCAGGGTTGGAACACTTTGTTGAAGGTGAACCTTTTCAGTATGTCAAGCTAACCATGGTTGTGATGCAGGACTTCCGGTTTACTTGGTCTTCATCTAATCCCATGGTCCATTATAAAATATACAATCTAGCTGTCGACCTGCCTTTTGCTGATTTCTGTGCAGCAATTACAGTACCTCAGTGGGGATCTTGTGAGAAGATCAAGGAGAGTCCCAAGTCACTTATGGATTTGTATGCTAAGATTTGCCAAGGTTTCGACTTCTCAAAAGAAAGTGGTAAAATTCGGAACATTCAGTTCCCATCCATTAGATATTTTGCCTACTACCTCCGTTTCAAGGCTTAAGGCGCACACGCTTTTCAAAGCAAAGTTTGACCAAAATAATTGAGCAACAAAATCTTGATTATATTGTACATAATTAGTACCATTGGATTCATATTGAAAAATACTTTCCGGTGATACTAGTTTTATACCAAAACTCTTTACGTATTTAGAGTAATTCTTGGTCAAAGAAAAAACACGCAAAACGAGGACGCCTTAAGCCCTGAAACGGAGGGAGTATTTCATTACCAAGTGTGTTCTTGCTAGAAAGATTGCTAGGAAGTTATGTTCTTTTGATCTAGCTTTTAACGCAACTGCTTTGAATAGGAATAGATCTTATAACCTGGGTGCTTTGATAGCTTACCGTCTCACCACCAACCGCGAGAAGGGTGGAATTTGTGGAGGTCTCGCTGTTTCTAGGTTGCTAGCTTTCCATGGTTTAGAGCCTCACCATTCAGATTATCGGTTCCCCATAGAGAAGCTTGATCTTGAATCCATGATTCAGCATGGTTTTGTTTCCTTGGGGGCTAGTGTGATAAGTTTACCGTATGAGCTATATTTTGCCAAGTGTGGTTGGAGAGGGGGTAGGACTGAAAAAATAGTATATTTGCCTGCACCTGCTTTGTTTAATTTTGATAACAGGCAAGGATGGTCGCTCGCGGAGGAGGAGTTTGACACATACGTGGTGGAACTCTCCAAGCAAGAGGAGAATGTTGGAGAGGATGCCGAAGATGATTCGGTTCAGCCCTCCAACTTGGGAGAGTCTTCATACCAGCAGCCCCCCTATGATTGGAGCACGTCTTCTTCTTCATCACAAGCACCTGACTATGATCATTCCTATGATGACCCACCAGCTTGGGGGTACTACCCGCGCTATTGAGCCCCACTTAGGCCAAAAGCCTAAGCTTGGGGGGAGGTATACCGACATTACACTCATCTATATATCATGTTCTGTCGGTTCTTTGTATATCCATTGTTTCGCTTTCTTTTTGGTTTTTGTTCCTGCTTTCTCAAAACAAAAAAAATACCGAAAATATTTTCGTTGTTTCTATTGGTTTGTTTCTTTGCTTTGGTTTGCCTTAAAAGAAAAATCCAAAAAGATTTTGCTTTGTTTGGTTTGTTTTTGCTTTGTTTGTTTTTGCTTTGTTGTCTTGTTTAAAAAGTCGAAAACACCAAAAATATTTGTTGTTCTTCTTTGGTTTGTGAGTTCTTTGCAGGGTTCAGTCGTCCTCAGTAGAATTTGGTTTCATGTTATTACTCAACTCACACAAGTGAAGAGCAATAATGAAGATTAAGACAACTTGAGGTGTGGTAAGAGGCTGGTTGACATGGTTATACCCTACGGGTACGTGGTCTCAGCATACCTAGTCTAGCCCAAGGAAGGCCCACGGTGGATATACGCCGGCCCATGAAGACTTTCGGGTAGCCCAGGCCCATAACACCTTCAGATCCTTGGAGAGCAAGACTTGAGTAGATAGGAAATTGAAAGGGGTAAAACCCTAGAACCTGTAACCGACTAGGACTATGCCCGGGACCTGCCTAAGTCTATATAAAGGCCAGGAGGGCACGGCCTAGATCTCTCGACTCATACTTTCGCATACGCACCACCACGCCAGATCGAATCTGCGCACCTTGTAACCTTCGGTTCCGCCGTAATCAAGAGCAGACAAGCAGGAGTAGGGTTTTCCCTCCGGGGGCCTGAACCTGGGTAAATCTCGTGTCCCCTGGTTGCTTGTCTGTTAACCGTTCCACGATCTCCAGCATCCCTATCTTCTCCAAAACCCAAGTCCATAACAATGGGCATTGACGAGTCGAAACCTCGTCAATTGGCGCCGTCTGTGGGAATCGGGGCTGCTGATTGTGCGATCGTGACGGTCCCGACCCGATCGATCTACAACTCTGCCGCGACGGAGAGTCACCTCCTCTTCGGCGCTTTCGACTTCACCGCTCACTCGCCGGCCACCAAGAAGGATTTCGAGCCCGTAGGCGATGGACTCGAAATCTTGTTCGGAGCTGCTGCTTCCAGGTGGGACAAACTGGCACCCTCCGCCTTCCTGAGCGGGTGCCTGTGCCATCAATCAGGCCCGCCTCGTGGGCTCCACACCCTGTGCTGCGCACATCACCATCGACAGATGAGTTCTACGACAGCAACAGCTGCAACTCTGATCTGTGTGATCCACCTTCGGATGAAGGGACCTACGATTCCGGGTCCGAAAGTTGCGGCAGTAGCGGACCAATATACGAGTGCTACCAATGCGCCGCAGTCATCCAGGAACAGCAAACGCCTAACCCGCCGCCCAACACGAACCCCAACCCGTAGGACAGAAACGGCGGAAACGGCGGGAACAGAAGAAGCCAGTCCCCCCACCCGAAGGGGAAAACAACGGCCACGTCATCCAACTTAGCAAAGAAGGATGGGTCCAGGCACGCCGCGCCGTAGCAGGCGACATAGTCCTACTTGTAGACTCCTCACGTGAACTACTGATGGCATACCATTACCTCCTGATCGAGGAGCATAAGAAGCAAGTCAAGATGCAGGAAACACTTGACAAACGCAAGCAAGCAGCCTCTGAGTCCAGCGCGCGACGAGCTGCGCTCTCCGCCATGGCCCCCGGCTCTAGCACGAACGGAAACCAAGGAAACAAGCACCGCTCGCGGGTGGAGAACATGGATCCCAAGGAGCGCCGTGATGTGACCCGAACTCTCCACGCATCGGTCATGGAGATGGATGCCGACGGCAACATCATCCCGAAGAAACCACAAGCTGCGATCATGGCAGCCACCGCGTATCTCGCGGCCCACCAACCTCCGGAGGGGGACCCAAAGAGAGCCATGCATAAGTCCGCACTCACCGGACTCGGACTTGTCGGAGCTGCGCTCCACGAAGACGCTCCTACGGAGCCAACGAAGAAAGCTCTGGCCAGGCGCAACCGGAGCCCCACCCCTTCATCCGAAGAGGAAGAGGAGCACGACCTTCCTCGAAGGAAGAAGAGCTCGCGTCACCGTAAACGCGACTACGATGTCAGAGATGCGCTTACGCAGTGCAAAATCGACAAAGCACGAGCCAAACGTGCATGCTCGTCTAAATCCGAGATGGACGAAGACGAAGGAGAACTCTGTGGAGCCCGATGCTTCAGCAGATCTGTTCGGCGAACACAGATGCCACGCAATTTCAAGCTTCCTTCGGATACTCCGAAGTTCAACGGCACGCAAGATCCAAAATCCTGGCTCAGTGACCATCTGTCATCCATCAAGCTGCACGACGGCAACAAAGAAACCGCCATGCAATGCCTTCAGCTGCAGCTGACAGGCGCGGCGCGGGTCTGGCTCAGCAGCCTATCATCAGGGTCCATCCGAAGTTGGGAGGAGCTAGCATACAGCTTCATTCGAAATTTCAAAGGCACCAGCAAGAGGCCCGCCTCAATCGAAGAGTTGCGAGCCTGCACTCAGAGAACGGGCGAATCTATTCGCTCGTACATACTACGCTGGTCTACCACCAAGAACTCCGTGGCACACATCTCCGAAGAGAGGGCCATCGACTGTTGGAGATATGCCCTAGAGGCAATAATAAATGTAGTTATTATTATATCTTTGTGTTTATGATAAATGTTTACATTCATGCTATAATAGTATTAACAAGGAAACATTAATACTTGTGTGATTTGTAAACTTAATTTGAAGTCCCTAGTAAAGCCTCTATATAATACTAGCTTGTTGGTTAATAGATGATTGTGGTTTCCCTATCATGAACATTGAGATGTTATTAACAAGAAGATCATATCGTTAGGAGAATGATATGATGGACATACTCCTATAGATAAGTGTAGCATAAAGATCAAGTCATTTTAATAGTTCAATTGCTATATGCTTTCTGATACATAGTAATCTAATTCCTTCGACCATGAGATCATGCATATCACCTTTACCGGATGGATGCTTTGATGACATCAAACACCACACCGTAACTGGGTGGCTATAAAGGTGGCATTGAGTGTTCGGAAAGTATTGGTTGAAACACATGGATCAAGAATGGGATTTGTCCATCCATATGACGGATAGATATACTCTGGGCCCTCTCGGTGAAATTTCATCCAATTAGCTTGCAAGCATGTGACTGGCTCACAAGGGATCACATATCACGGGAACGAGAAAAGAGTACTTATCGGTAACGAGGTTGAACTAGGTATGCAGAGATACCGACGATCATAACCTCGGATAAGTAAACTATCGTGAGACAAAGGGAAATTGATATCGTATGTAAGTGGTTCATTCGATCGCAAAGTAATCGTAGAAATATGTGGGAGCCATATGAATTTCCAGATTCCTCTATTGGTTATTGTTCGGAGAAGTGTCTCGATCATGTCCGCATAATTCACGAACCGTAGGGAGACACACTTAAGGATTCGACGTTGTTTGAGTAGTTATGGAATGATGAGAAAGAGACCGAATGTTGTTCGGAGTCTCGGATGGGATCCGGGATATCACGAGGAGATCCGGAATGGTCCGGAGAATAAGATTCATATAAGGAAAGTCTCGTTTCGGAGTTTGGGAATGATTCCGGTGTTTTCATCGGGAATGTTCTAGAAGGTTCCGGAATGTCCGGCACTCCGGAGGGGAAGGGGTACATGAATGTGTCATTACAAGTTGGAATGATTGCATCATGTACTAAGTGTCATCGCTGTCCAAAATAAAGGGTTTATTCAAATCCTAGTTTGAAAAGTCAAACGGCTAGTTTGAAAAGTCAAACGGCAGTTTTTGGAAAGAGGAGGAGAGGTGGAAACCGAGTTGGGGAGGAGTTCCCTCCTCCAACCGATGGCGCCCACCCAAGCCGAGTTGGGGAGGGACTCCTCTCCCTCCCCTTGGCCGGCCGGCCCCCTCCACCTATATAAGGAGGGGCAGGGCTCCCCTCCTTGATACACAACTCCTACTCCTCCAAACCCTAGCCCCAAGCCGCCGCCGCCGGCCCCTAGGGCACCAACTCGCCGCCGCCTAGCTAAACCCTAGCCACCGGCTTGTCCCCTCCTTGGTGTGTCTAAACCCTAGAACACCGAGGACTCTCTCATACTCCACCATACTCGCTCCGGCTTAAGGCGAAGCCCTGCGAGATCTCCCCTCTACTTCCGGTACCACGCCGTTGTGCTGCTGAAATCTCGAGGAGAGTGCTACAACCTCCGCTGCCTACTGGAACAAGGGAGGGGAAGGTCTTCGTCGAGTACCGAACGTGTGACCGACTGCGGGAGCGCTGCCGGAACGCAGCGCCGGAAGGATCGTCTACGCGATCTTGAGATCGGGAAGATTACGACTACATCACCCACGAGAATCCGCTCTCGTTAAACACTTTGGAATCTTCGAGGGTGAGTTATTCTATCGACTCGTTGCTACAATCTAGTAGATAGATCTTGGCTTGTTTGTTTGTATGCGGTAGAAAATTTTTGTTTTCCATGCTGCGAAACCCTACATCGACGCCTTCAGGGACGGCGTCAAACGACAAGATTTCAAGGAGGAGCTTGGGCGCGTCAAGCCCAAAACACTTGACCACCTCATGGACATCGCCAACAGGTGGGCAAACGGCGAAGATTGCATTCACCGAGCACAATCGTATGAAGAGGACGACTACGGCCGACGACGGGAACGCCGCAGCAAGAGGAGATCGCGCATCTACGAGGACCGCGACGGACCCGACATGGTCGCGGCCGGCTACGCCGACCGCCGCAACGACAACAGCCGCAACAGGGGAGGATACCGCGGAGGAAACTTCCGCGACAGCGGACGCCCAGCACAGTCGTGGCAACGCCGCGACCGCGACAACGGACCCTCAGCATAAGACAAACTTTCGGGTCCATGCACCATCCATTTCTACATCGACAAGCAAGATGGCAAAAAGAAAGCCATCCATATGCTCAAGGACTGCCGCGAGTTCCAGAAACTCAGCGAAAGCATGGTGCAGATGAGGCAACAAGCCCTAACACCTGCGTTCGGAAACCCAACTGCGCCAGGCGAAATAGCGCTCGGAGCCCCTCCACCACCGCCTATTGGAGGCCCAAACCAACCAGTCGCACCAGCACAGAACAACACTGGGAACGGGTACCCCCCACCGAAAGGAGCACTAAATATGATCCAGAAGGGGCGCCCCACGAACAGGGTGCAGAAGAAAATCACCCAACAAATCAACTTGGCCGTGGCAACTCCGCCTACAATCCCTGAGTACCTCAGTGGATCGGGGTCCTGCATCACATTCACTCGCGCGGATCACCCTTGCCAGATCCCTCGCCCAGGTCATGCTGCCCTGGTGCTGGAGGCGCAGATCGGAGGCTTTGAGATGAGTCGCGTCTTCATGGACGGCGGCAGCGGCATCAACCTAATGTTCGCAAGCACTCTAGCGGCAATGCGGATCCCGCAATGTAGCCTGGAACAGTCAGACACAACGTTCCACGGCATCGTTCCAGGGAAGGGCATATTCCCCCGGGCAAGATAGGGCTCGACGTCATCTTCGGGAAGCCGGACAACTTCCGGAAGGAGCGACTCGAATTCGAAGTGGTGTACTGGCCATCACATTACCACGCCATCCTTGGGCGTGTAGCATTCGCAAGGTTCCTGGCTGTCCCACACTACGCATACCTACTACTCAAGATGCCAGGGCCGAAGGGTGTCATCACAGTCCACGGGAGCTTCACTCGATCGGACCAATGCGACAGGGATTTCAACAAAATCTCCCAGTCTTTCGGCATGCAAGACGAACTCGTAAGGCTTCGCGAGGTGACGGACAACGGGGCACCCCCAGTCACAAGGCAAAACGCACCTGACATGTCTTTCGACTCCACCGTCAACACAAAGAAGGTGCAGGTCCATCCGACTGACGCCTCCAAGACGGTGCTGATCGCCAACGACCTCAGCCCCGCATAGGAAGGCGCGCTCGTCGAATTCCTCCTTGAGCGCTGGGAAATCTTCGCCTGGTGTCCTGCGGACATGCCAGGAGTTCCCAGGGAATTCGCCGAGCACGCACTCAACGTCTTTCCAGATACCAAGCCAGTCAAGCAGTCCATCCGGAGACTGTCCGAACCACGAGCCGAAGCCATCGGCAAGGAAATCAACAGATTACTCGCTGCAGACTTCATCAGGGAAATCAAGGAAAGCGAATGGCTGGCAAACACAGTCATGGTCCCAAAGAAGGACACGGACATCCTGCGAATGTGCAGGGATTTCACGTCACTAAACAAGCATTACCCAAAGGACCACTTCCCTCTTCCTCGGATCGATCAGATCATCGATTCGACTACAGGTTGTGAGAAACTCTCCTTCCTCGACGCCTACTCAGGCTATAACCAGATTCGACTCAAGGTCGAAGATTAGGAGAAAATGGCGTTTATCACACCGTTCGGAGTATTCTTCTACAACACAATGCCCTTCGGGCTAAAGAACGCAGGTGCTACGTACCAGCGATGCATGCAGGCCTGCCTCAAGGACCAGATCGGTCGCAACGTCCAAGTCTATGTTGACGACATAGTGATAAAAACCAAAGAGGGAAGAACACTTATCGACGATCTCCACGAGACGTTCGACAACCTTGATCGCTACAGGATCAAGCTCAACCCAAAAAAGTGCGCCTTTGGCGTCCCATCGGGTCAGCTGCTTGGGTACTTCATCTCTCAGCGAGGGATCGAGGCGAACCCGAAGAAAATCAGAGCCATCATGGCAATGGAGAAGCCGAAAAACCTTAAAGGCGTCCAGCAGCTCGCAGGGCGAATAGCGGCGCTAAGCAGATTCATCAGCCGCATGGGCGAGAAGGCCCTACCATTCTACCAACTGATGCGCAAGGCAGACAAGTTCGAGTGGACACCAGAAGCCAACGATGCATTCGAAAGCCTCAAGCGGCTCCTCTCCACCTCGCCCGTCTTGGTCACGCCAAAGGAGCGCGAGCCTCTGCTGCTGTACATAGCAGCCACACACCAGGTGGTCAGAACTGTACTCGTGGTCGAACGACCCGAAGAAGGCAAGACTCACGGGGTCCAGCGCCCAATTTACTACTTCAGTGAGGTACTGACACCAACAAAGCAGAGGTACCCTCACTACCAAAAGCTCTCCTACGGCGTGTTCATGACGGCTCGACGGCTGAGCCATTACTTCCAGGAGCACCAAGTGATGGTCGTCAACGAAGCACCCCTGAACAGCATCATGAATAATCCAGAGGCCACAGGACGCGTGGCCCTGTGGGGCATCGAGCTGTCACCCTTGGACATCGTCTACGAGAAGCGACTCACAATCAAATCTCAAGTCCTTCCGGACTTCCTGGTACATTGGATGGAGCTGCAGCTGCCAGACACCCCAGATATGTCGCAGTCATGGACGATGCACTTTGACGGCTCCAAGCGAGAAGCCGGAGCAGGGGCGGGGGTCATACTGACCTCCCCACAAGGCGACACGATGAAGTACGTCCTTCGGATGAAATTCCGAGCTTCTAATAATGAGGCCGAATACGAAGCCCTCATCCACGGCATGAAGATGGCAAAGATATGCGGCGCAACGCGCCTGGTCATCTACGGTGACTCTAACCTCGTCGTCCAGCAGACGATGAATGAGTGCGACACACACGCCGAAAACATGATCGCGTACCGCGCACTCTACAACGCACTCGAAGGAGAATTCGAAGGCTGCGAGCTTCGGCACGTTGGAAGAGAAAGCAACGAGGAAGCCGGCAGACTCGCCAACATCGGCTCCACCTGCGCGAAGGTGCCACCAGGTGTGTTCCTCGAACAGATCTGTGTGCCATCCATCAAGCGGAAATTCCCTAAGGGATCACCCGAAGAAGCAGAACACTCGGGGGCTATGCTGCCCGAAGGACATGAACGACCCGAGAAACTGGACACAGAAGTCGCCATGGTAAACCTAATGCAGGTCATGGCAGTCGAAGAAACTTGTACACGGCCATACCTCCATTTCTTGTTAAATGGAGAACTGCCTGACAGCCCGACAGATGCCCGGCGCATCTCTCGTCGGTCAAAAGCCTTCACCACCATCAATGGCGAGTTGTACAAGTGCAGTATTACGGGTGTACTACAAAGGTGTGTCACCATCGGTGACGGGAAGGCCATCCTCCAAGACATCCACGAGGGCATCTGCGGCCATCATGCAGGCAGCCGCTCCCTAGTCGCCAAATCTCTACGGGCCGGATTCTACTGGCCAACGGCCATGAGCGACGCAAAGGACTCGTCCGAAGATGCAATGGATGCCAAAGGTTCGCCGACAAACCGCACGCACCCGGGTCCGAGATCAGACCCATACCCATAGCCTGGCCTTTTGCTCAATGGGGCCTCGACATGATCGGCAAACTGCCAAAGTCCTCGAAAGGGGGACAAGTTTACCTCCTGGTCGTAGTCGACAAATTCACCAAGTGGATCGAGGCCATGCCCGTCACCAACCAAAAGGGCAAAATTGCCGTCAAGTTCTTCGAGTCCATCGTCTACAGGTGCGGCGTACCGCATAGCATCATCACCGACAACGGATCGAATTTTATCTCCAAGGAATTCCAGGACTTCTGCGAAGGCCTTGGGATCAACATCACATACGCCTCAGTGGCACACCACCAAACGAACGGGCAAGTGGAAAAGGCCAACAGCCTAATCGGCGCTGGAATCAAGAAGCGCCTCATGAGTCCACTCGAACGGAAAGCGGGAGCTTGGACGAAAGAGCTACCATCCGTCCTATGGAGCTTACGGACCACGCCAAACAGCTCCACAGGCTACACACCGTTCTTCATGGTGCACGGAGCTGAAGCCGTGCTACCAGCCGAAGTACATCACCAAGCCCCCCGGTTCGTCGCTTACAGCGAAGCCGAATCCACGACTGCACTCGAAGATGCCGTCGACACACTCGACGAAGCAAGAGACATAGCAGCAGCTCGATCAGCGGTGTACCAGCAGAGTCTCTGCAACTACCGCAGCCGCCGGCTGCGCCCAAGGTCCTTCGTCGAAGGAGACCTCGTCTTGCGAATCAAGCAAGAACGACCGACGAAATTCGAGTCACCATGGGAAGGACCCTACGTCATCACCGAAGTCATCTTAGGTGGCGCCTACCGCCTCAAGCACGTGGAGTCTGGAGTCGCATACTCCAACCCATGGAACATCTCGCACTTGCGACGATTCTATCCCTAGCTACCTACCCCCTTTACTTTCAATAAGGCTTTCAGCCAAGGCTATTCAGCCAAACAATGTACTCCCTCCATTACGATATAAATAAAGCTAAGTGTCTCGCCCCAAACTCTAGTTCATTATTTGCAACTCTACTTTACGCTGCAAACGCACTCGGGGGCTCCCCCCACCTCACGATTTCGTCGACTGAGGATCACACGTGTACACCTGAGTAGCTGACAACGTCAGGCAAACGAAAAGGACACGTACTCAAACAAAGCATTGCGTGCTTACAACAAACAAACCTTTACAAAGGGCACAACACGCCCGGTCGGAATATACAAATTTTACATTTATCTCTTTTTACAGGTACTACCTATGTTGAAGAATAACCTGAGCACGCTGCTCAAACAAATCTACGACCTGTTCGGCATACTGCCTTACAGCCGCGTAATGTGGCCGCATGTCCCACTCACCACCATCCGGCCAAAGAGGTGGCCCAGCTGCCACAACAACCAAATCTACATCAGGCCGGTGCAGCCTCACAAGAGACAACGCAGTCTTGACTCCAGCGACGAGCTGTTGCCGCACCAACTCCTTGACATTGCTCACGCTTCGAAACTTCGACAGAAGACCCGCAAGGCTCGTCGGTACGGCATCCAAAGGAAACATGACGTGCAACACCGAGGAAAGCGATGTCTGCACTTGGTGAAGCACCCGCGAAACTTGATGCACACGATCCTGCACCGTCGCCAGAGCCATGGCGCGATCACGATCCATCCAGAAGAAGCCGCTAGCCTCCATGTCCTACTGAGTCAAGCAATTGACCCGAACAGCGACACGCTCTTTCTCTTCCCTAGGAGCAAGGTTAGCACCTGCGACATTTGCACAAAATAAGAGGCAAATCCAGCAGGCTCACTCGAAGAATTGAGCTGCAGCTCGAAACAAAGAACAACTTACACTGAAGCTGCTCAGACAGCCGAAGCAGTTCCGCCATCAAGTACTCCTCTCTGGCTGCACCACGATCCGCCTTGGACTTCCAAACATCGGCATGACCTCGCAACCCGAGCAACTCCCTCTCCAGACTACGCACACGGTCCCGAAGAAAAGCGAGTTGAGAAGGATCATCCAAAGATGGCCGAAGCTGCGCTGCAGGTGAGGTGTCAACAGGGTCGGCACCCGAAGGAACCTAGAACAGCAGGAAAGCAAAGGACACAAACACTCAGACAGTGGTAGAAGCACACCTCAGGCAAATTCATTAAAACATATAAGGCCACTACATGGCACAAGGATTGTGTTCTCCAAAATATTTACAGCAAAAAGTAGACTACAAACTACCCTACGTCTACAACGTCTAAGACGCGGCACCCTGAGTCGCCTCGGAGCCGGACGGCCTAGCTTTGGCCCCGCCCTGCTGCCGCAGTGCATACTCAGACACCAAATCAATGAGCTTGGGCCCATATCGCTTGCAGCGAGCAGAGTAGTCAGCAAAGGCTACCTCGGGTCCATCTGCGGTCTTCGGCATCCGGGAAGTGATCTGGGGCAGATCCAGCTCCGCTCCAGCCGCCAAGGCCATCGCCAGCCCGACGGACGCGACGATGCCCTTCTGCTTGCGCTTGTACGCCGCAGGCGCTTCGGCTGACAGAGCCTCCGCCAGAGCATCCACATCATCGAGGGCCACGCCCTTAGGGACAAGCTCCTTGTAGAAGCGGCCAAGGACCTCTTTCGCCTTGGAAAGGGAGCTAACGACGGTGCTGCAGCGATCTTCGACCGCCACAGTAGCATCATCTAGAGCACTCCCGTGCTCTAGAGCACCGCGGTCAAACTCGATGCCTGCGGCATCTGAGACAAAAAAAAGGAGAGAAGACATGAAGAAAAGAAGCACAGACGAAGACATGAAACACGAAGAAACAAACACAAATACAGCACTTACCCGAAATAGCCTTGGCAGCAGCCATGAGCTTTGCCGCCACCTCTCTTTCACGAGCAGCCGCAACGGTGGCCAGCTGCTCCTCACGGTCCGCGGCCTCCTGCTGCAGACGCTCTTTCGCTTCGGCTGCCTTAGTCAGCTCTAGATCGAGGCATTCCTTCGCACCAACGGCGGCCTCGGCCTTCTGCTCCGAATGACCAAGGCTCTTCTTGAGAGCATCGACCTCACAGAGAGAAGTATTATGCTCCTCTGCATTCAAAACAAACAAACGTCAGAAAGCAGGACCGGAATAAACGAAAAAAGCACGAAAAGGCAAATAGGTACCTTGAAGCTGTCGAAGGTTAGCCTCCAGCACCAGACGCTCCTGCACCAGCCGCTTGGCCTCCTGCACAAAAGGCTGCAGAAAAAGAAATAGCAGTAAGAAAAAGGACTTGGGGGCTACGCCCAACACAAAAGGAGTAAAAGCAAAATTCTCACATGAAGACACTCGGGAGCTCCCCCCGTGGTACGAAGAAGAAGTACTTACATGCTCCGATGGCGACTTCGAAGGCTCGCTGGCGAAATTCTGAGGCGCAACCACCTGCACCTCCTGCAACGGAGGATCCGGAGCCACGCCACCCGAAGTCGCCACCGTCTGAGGAGGAGGAGACGCAATTTTCGACTCCCCCATCATCTCCCGCGCTCCATCACTGGAGGAATCGTGGGAGGAATGCCTGCATACGAAGCAATCAGCACCAGTGCAAAAATCATGAAGGAAAAAGGACAATAGTACAACAAGAAACTTACGAGCCCAGTGAGCTCAGGTCGAAGACAGGAGGAGTCCTTCGAGCTCTCTTCTCCTCCTTCTTCTCCTCCTTTTTCTCTTCCTTCTTCTCTTCCTTCTTCCGCTTCGCTGGCGGGTGCGGTGCTACAGCTCCCACAGGAATGGCAGGAATGGGAGAGGAAGAGCCTCCTTGACCGTCACTATGATGCTCAAGGCCCAGAGGGTTTCTGGGAGTCGGAGGAGTCGAGGCATCCGAAGACTCGCTAGAGCTCCGAGATCGTTTACGCGTATGGTCCTCACTCGACTCGTCGGCATCCTCCGCCGGAGATCGCGCCGAAGGCAGTTCGGACACGGACTCCACCACTTCATTATCCGGAGCATTCGGATACTTTTCAGGCACTGGCGGCACCATGCCCGGCACTTTGAAGCTCTGCAAATCCAGAAGGGACTTTGTTAGCAAACAAAGGAAATAAACATGCAGTCAACAGAAAAATGCTACGCGCACGAATCTACACCTGCGGTACAGCCAACGTCGAAGAAAACGGAGGAGTTAGCGACTTCCCCAGGATTTTTTCTCCGGCCTTGAACTTCAGCAGCGCGCGAAGGGTCTTGTCAAGATCCTCCTCGGAGATTTTCTCAGCCGAAACCCTCGTCGGATCACGGCGCCCAGAATAAAGAAACATCGGGTGCGCCCTCGCTTGGAGAGGCTGCACCCGACGCTCAAGAAACGTCCGGATGATGTCCACGCCGTTCACCTCCTTCTCCGGAATCAGCTGGAGATCCTCCACCCGACGGTAAAGGGCCTCTATCTCCGCCACCTCACCGTCCAAGATTTTGTTTTTCCAAGACCTTTTCGGCTCAATCATTTGGGAGGGGTCAAAAGGAACAAGACCAAAATCTTGCCCAGGCACTACGGAGTCGCGGATGTAAAACCATCGCCTCCGCCAGTACTGGACAGATTCGGACATGGAAAAGGAAAAGAAAAGAAGATTGGGACTAAGGGAGATGATGCAACCCCCAATGGGATAAACACCATCCGAACCAGACTGCCTCTTCACGGAATAAAGTTTCCGGAAGAGGCCAAAATGCGGCTCAATGCCAAGCCAGCACTCGCAAAAAGTGATGAAGCAAGCAATGTGGAGAAGAGAGTTGGGCGACAGATGGTGAAGCTGAATGCCATAGAAAAAGAGTAATCCACGGAGGAAGTCGTGGACTGGAAAAGAAAACCTACGCATAACGAAGGCGAGAAACATAACCCGATACCCAAATGGGGGACGGGGGATTACCTCATTGCCGGGGAGTTTGACGGCCTCCCTATCTTGCGGGATCAGATCCCGCTCGCGAAGCTTGCGGAGATCGCTCTCCCGCGTCTCTGATCGCCGCCAGCCACCATCGGTGACACGGGTAGCGGTGGCGCTTTCTTTCCTTCGGCGGCGCTGGTCCCAACTGCAGATGACGATTTCTTTGGTTTCCCCATTGCGCTACGGCGGCGCCGGTGGTGAAAGCGCAGAAAGTAAGATGGAAATGTGGAAGGAAATCCCAGTGCGCAGCAAGAATTGCTAGAGCACAAGGAGGCAGTGAAAACAAGAACTGATGCGGTGAAAACAAACCGCGGCTTTCCCCAATGATTATAACAGCGAAGACGACGCACGGCAGCCGTCCATCCAGAAGACCTAACGCCAACGGCAGATCTGACCGTACACGTGTCAGCATCACAACGAACCGTCGTTACCACGCCATCCACTACGCGCGGAAATCGAGGAGATGCCGTAATTATCTCCACGCCGCGCGTGACCGGTCAATTCAAGGTCAGCAAGTGGGACCCATGTTTCGTCAAGTCAAGTCATCTTTGGCGTAGCAGACGCTTGAGGTCATTGATCGTCAGCAATGATGTCATCAAAAGCTATACTAGCACCAACTACAATTCTTCGGCTCCACAGCTAAGAGTACTCACTCGAATCTTCGATTCGACTAAATACTCGGGGGCTACTCCTATCAGGAGCGCTGGCCGCGCACCCGACAGACGAATAAAGACAAAATAATTCTTCGAGTCCTATGTCGAGTCTACGACTCCACTACGGACTCGGGGGCTACTCCCATAGGGAGGATGGATTTAAGCATCCGAAAATTTTTGTGTCCTACAGACTCAACACTGAACAAGCGCCTGAATAAAAGTCTCCGCTCGAGTCTACGACTCGAGCAGACACTCGGGGGCTACTCCCATAGGGAGCGCTGATCGCGCACCCTATGAAATCTTCGACTGCGATCTTTCGGATCAGCATGCAAAAACTTTTTGGCAACTCTGCCCCAACAAAACGCTGAGTGAGCAACGATCTCCTTGGCCACCCGAAACACCTCCGCGGTGACAAATGTTCGAATGTTGCGTCCGTGACACAAAGATAAGACCTACAGATATCATCTGGTGGCCTGGCAACGCACCCGACTGCGCTCTGCTAGTATGAATCCGTGCCAACAGGTGCGATGAAAAATCCCAACGGACGCGTTGGGTACATCAATTAAATTCACTGGAATTCTACTTCTGTAAGTCCTCTGCGGCCTGAGTTGAATTACGCCAGCATATGTTCCAGTTTCGAGTTAAGGGACTCGAAACTGAGGAAGATCGTGTTGTTTCGTCCTAAGACAGTTAACTGACTCTGATCCGTCGGGTGAGTCAGGCACACGCATCAACAATCCCTACACACATACTGTTAATACATAGTTGCACCCGAAGGATTGGAGAGTCCTCAGCCGAATCTACGATTCGACTGATCACTCGGGGGCTACTGACATGGTTATACCCTACGGGTACGTGGTCTCAGCATACCTAGTCTAGCCCAAGAAAGGCCCGCGGTGGATATACACCGGCCCATGAAGACTTTCGGGTAGCCCAGGCCCATAACACCTTCGGATCCTTGGAGAGCAAGACTAGAGTAGATAGGAAATTCAAAGGGGTAAAACCCTAGAACCTGTAACCGACTAGGACTATGCCCGGGACCTGCCTAAGTCTATATAAAGGCCAGGAGGGCACGGCCTAGATCTCTCGACTCATACTTTCGCATACGCACCACCATGCCAGATCGAATCTGCGCACCTTGTAACCTTCGGTTCCGCCGTAATCAAGAGCAGATAAGCAGGAGTAGGGTTTTCCCTCCGGGGGCCTGAACCTGGGTAAATCTCGTGTCCCCTGGTTGCTTGTCTGTTAACCGTTCCACGATCTCCAGCATCCCTATCTTCTCCAAAACCCAAGTCCATAACAATGGGCATTGACGAGTCGAAACCTCGTCACTGGTAATGAACTCTAATTGTTTTCATTTTTGTATATATACTCATCATTGTGAGCATGCTTAGTATGTTCATTGTAAGGAGCATGTTACTGATGGATGCTTAGTAGTTCTTGCTTGTCTGCGATTAGCTCCAGCTTGCTAATAGTTTGTAGCATGTCATATGAATGTTTGCTTGCATTGTTTTATTCATATTTTGGTATGATATTGTGGTATCCTCCTCTAAATTTTTCATGTGAATCGACTTGGCACATGCTCACGCATGCATATGACTAAACAATAGTCAGTAAGCCTCGATGATTTATTTTGCCTCAGAGTTCTTGTATCATTTTCATGCCATAATTAGTCCTGTTTTGTTGTAAGCATGATTATGACAATTATTGCTCTCTCGTTTGTCGCTCCCTCTCTATTGCTAGCCTTCACTTGCACTAAGTATGAGCTCTACTCGTGTTTCCAACTCTCCAAAACAATTATTGCCAACTGTATCCACCATACCTACCTATTAGCATCACTTGCTATTTCAGTGCATATTCTATATGCCTTGTTTTCTTCCAAATAAAATGTTTGTCTGTTTTGAGAAAATTAGTTAGTAAAGCTCTCACGAACTTGATGACACACTTTATTTCTTGCACTTAATAATCCTGAACCATTGTGACCTGCCCATGAAAGTTATATGCTTGCAAATTATATGCTGGGAGTTAGCAGAACCGTGCTGTCACGGGGAACGCTTTCAACACTTTTTGGATATTTTATCCAGTTGATACCTTGCTCTTTTGTTTGCGGATGTTGACGGTGTGAAATAAAAGGGGAGCTTGTGAGTTCATGGAGTATATATATATATATATGTTAGAGAAACGCCTGGGCCGCTAGCCTAAGCCATGCCTAATCATGGTGGAAACTTGCAGCATTACCATAGTGAGCGTCTATGAAGCATCCTCAATAAAAAGCTGTGCACATAGTAAATAAAAAGATTGCTGAGATGCTCATTGTCTGCTTGCCTTGTCATTTTGATCACGGGATAGCTCCCGTATCATGTGCAAGGAGTACCCTGTTGGCGGTTCTCTATGATATGCATGTATGTACAATGACAAGAACTTGCAGGTAACCAAAGTTGAGTAGCATGTGGAGCGGCCCTCGTACTCAAGGAACATGGATTTTCCAGTTTATGGTCTGTCAAGCATATAACTCATGTTGGACCTCACTTTCACCTTAACCATATGAAGATGCCTATGATAGGGGCAATGAGATCTCAAAGCTAGTGAGTACCTTACTTTCAGCATTTGGAAGCCTTTCAAACTTTTCAAAACCTTTTCACTTCCTTGTTGAGTCACCACTTATTCTATGAGCACCTTCTTGAGAGCATAGTTGTCATTCTTGTGTTTGTGTCAAAACTTGATTAATTATGCTTGTATCTCTGATATCTTTACTTCTAGTCTTCATGTGAAATTCAAAGGTGCCTTGGCATTTATATTGTTCTCTACAAAGGCAAGCGAGATACCACTCTATCATACCTTACTATGAGCATTGCAACGTTGCTTATGTTTATGTTCCATGCTACTTATTATTATTGAGTTGGTTTCTCTTCATAGCTTGCAATGACTATTGAGTAGACTTGTTGCATACTTCTTATTATGAATGGTTTAAGTATCTACTCATGTGCTGAAAATATATACATCATATGAAGCAAATGTGTTCGTGAAAGTTCTTTTATCGTACTCAGTTTTCAACTGAATTGCTTGAGGACAAGCAATAAGCTTAGCTTGGGGGAGTTGATACGTCCAAAACGTATCTAATTTGTCGAACACTTTTTTGTTGTTTCTCCTCTAAACTTGTGTGATTTGGATACAACTAACACGGACTGACGCTGTTTTCAGCAGAATTACCTTGGTGTCTAGTTTTTGTGAAGAAAATCAACTATCAGGAAAAATCCCGAAAAATATGCCAAAAATCCTATTTCACTAGAAGATCCACGGAGCCAGAAGACGAGACGGAGTGGAGGCCTGGGGGCCCACACCCTGCCAGGCGCGGGTGGGCCCAGCCCGCGCCTAGGGGGTGCGGCCACCCCAGGCACCCCCTCGGGCTCCCTCTTCGCCTATAAATTACCCCTTGAACTAAAAACCGAGGGGGTTCGACGTTTTTCCAGAAAGAGTTCCGCTGCGCCGCCACCACCAGAAGCCACGATTCGGATCCAGAAACTCCGTTCTGGTAACCTGCCGGGACGGGGAATTTGGAGAGGATCATCGCCATCATCATCACCAACGCCTCTCCATCAACCATCAATTTTTCCCTCATCCATGAGTGAGTAATCCCCCGCTGTAGGCTATGGGGATGGTAGGGATTGGATGAGTTCTATCTTGTAATCGAATAAGATTGTTAGGGCATAGTGCCTAGTATCTCTATTAGTGTTATTTGACTTTGTTATAACTTGAGGTGCTTAATGCTTATCACTAGGGCCCGAGTGCCATGATCTCAGATTTGAACTTATTATTGAATCATTATGATAGTATTGTTTGTGATCTTATCTGCAAGTTGTGTACACATATCATTGTCCGGATCCAAAGGCCCCGAAGTGACAGAAATTGGGACAACCGGAGGGAATGGCTGTGGTGTGAGGATCACATGTGTTCATGGAGTGTTAATGCTTTGCTCCGGTGCTCTGTTAAAAGGAGCACCTTAATTTCCAGTAGTTCCCTAGAGGCCCCGCTGCCACGGGCTGGCTGGACGGAAGATGTTTGTAACACCCTCAGAATCGGCCCTATGCATGTTTTAGCGAAACCCGCCAAACCCGCATAGGAACGATTCAAAGGTGCCCACCAGGCACTTTCGTGCGGGTGGAAAACGAAGTAATAACATTACACAACAGTCCTCGATGGGACCCACAGAACAGATATATACAACAGCGACTCAATGAGTCAAGAATACAGATATAATGTACAAAGATCCAAATCACCTTGAAAATGACACAGCATCCGACTACGGACAAGATGCAAATGGGGCTAAGAGCCCTGAAGAATAACCAATGGCGTCCATAACCCTGCCCAGGCCAAGCCGGAAGGGTAACCCTGCTAACGGCGTCGATCTCAAAACCTGCTTAAACAAAAGGGGTGCCGACAAAGGGCAAAGGAAAAAGAGGAGCGTCAGTACTGAGGCCAGTACACGGCGAGACTAGAATTCGGCGGTCCTCGCCTACATAGGTATGGTGGACTGAGCGACAGCGGCAGCATGCACTAAACTACCTATAGAGACTCGACACAACTAGCGGCAATCAGAGAGGGGTAAGAAAGACCTACTCGGATCCGACCTGAAGCTAACATCAAGCAAACCCATCCTGGTGTTTCCCCCTCGAGACCAAACGAGGAAGTCAACCGAGGAACTCACACAGTTGGCAGTTTTACTTATTCAGTTATCGTTGCAGCAATTACTAGTCAGGTATAGATAATCATCCTGATAAAATAAGCGGTGGGCAGTTTTATTTAATCATTCCGTTATAGTTGCAACACTTACTAGTCAGATACAATTAGCATGAGATAACCCGAAAACCCAGCAGTTGTTGGTACTTTTATTCAGCCATTCCGTTGTAGTTGCAATACTTACTAATCAGATACAATGGTCGCAAGCGACACCCAAACAAACAATTGTGGGCAGTATTATTTAGCCATTCCATTATAGTGAAGCTGATTACTAGTCATTATAAAGTCAAATTTACAGCAGTAAACTTTAGTTATGCTTGTCTATGGTCGAGATACTGTGCTCCAAGTCGTCCATAACCGCGGACACGGCTTTCAGAAAGTTTTACCCGGCCGGGGTGCACCAATAGCAACACACACTCGATCAACCTCGGAAAAACCAAATCAAAACCCAACGAGGCCTTCACGACAAAGCAATCACAGGATTCAGAAATATTTCAGGGGGCCACCCCTTGGAGTACACCCGCAACGAAGTAAGCAAGCTCCGAGACGGACTCAAGGTTTGCGACAATGGCTGTAAGCGACAGCAGATCCCCAAACGGGGACTGTCGATACCGCGAAAACACTCCGCTTCCAAAACAGTACAGCGTGCTCCTCACACAATCGTAAATAAAGCAGTAAAGCATGGCATAGGTACAGGATAGTAAATAAAACCTCAAACTAGTTGTGGCCCCAAGAAATAAGACGGAATCAAGCTCTGGCTAAGGGGGGTCCCATATACCTCCCGGATGTGGATAGCGCGATAAATCAAGGAACAGGTATCAAGTACTCGGGGTCCTACGGGACACAAGTGGGCGTTCGGAAACCAAAATATAATCTATCACCCACCGATGCCTCTGCTTATTTCAATTTTAGTTGTTAAACAGGAATTAAAGTGAACGATAAATAAAGCCGAGATCATCTCCAACATCAAACATGTGGCAATACTCCAACAACTGTGGTACATGACGACACGCAACAGCACTTGAGCAAGCGACTACGACGCGCAAGTCCAACTATCTACCAAACAACAGGTAATAGGAGGTGGCCATGGCAATATAGGGCTGCACGGTATATCACAGGTACGGAAACCAAAGCATCGCAACACAGATAGCAATAGATCAACAGGAGGGAATAAATACTATAAAAGCAAGATAGGTAGAAAGGGGGAGATGCTCGCTTGAAACCATTGTCGAAGGTTCAACCGAAGATCGGGGCGAAGCTCACATTAACTCAACGGCCTTATCCGCGAAGAACGAAAACACTAGAAGAAACACCGGATGCAATATTCAATACACAGCAGAAGATCGGCATGATGCATGCATGATGTATGGCATGGCAAGGTGCGATGCAATTAGGTCATATTAAGCGGAACCGGGGTCCCGACAATTAGTTAAACGGTTCAAGTTGTTTACCTACCCCGCAATGTAAATGTTGTATTAACATGGCCAAAATATGGTACCGGTTCGCTACATCAATTTAAATGAGGCCAATATGAGACTAGATTTGCCCGCATATGGGCCCCATATTTAATTATTAGGTGAATCGGCATAAGGCCCCCAAACCACATGAATGTATGCATGCAAGACAATTATTATGCGACAAGTTATATTATGTTATAAAAATAGGGTTTCGGGAAGGGATTCACACATTGAGGGGTCTCGACGGTCTTGGTCCGGGGGTTCGGGGTTCGGGGTCGGTCTCAGGGTTCGACGGAACGTTCTCGTCTCCGGGGTAGTAGATCTTGTCGCTTGGCATCCGTGAAGTAGCTCTTGTTGTTCTGTGTCGGTGACCTCGGCATCCGGGAAGCAGGACTTGGTTCGGTGTCGCTCTTGTCGGGCCCGCGTATCAGGCCGGTCTTGACGTTCGGGGACGAAGATCTTGATGTTCTGCTTCGGTGGCCTTACCGTCCGGGTTCTCGAGCAACGCATCCGGGAAAGAGTACTTGTCACCCCGGGGTCTTCGTATCCGTGAAGTAGATCTTGGCATGCGGGTTCGGGATCGGTCTTCGGGTTCGGGGGTCTCGGCGTCCGGGGATCCTCCGGGTCCGGGGTGGAGGACTTGGGTTTTGGCGGTGTCTCGTTGGGGTCCATGTCGAAGTACTTGTCGGTGGTCCATCGAGCGTCACCATGCTCATTCTCTCGATACCCTGTCGACGCGGAGATCTTGTAGTATCTTGTCACCTCACGAGTACACGGCTTACACGCAGTTCTTATCGAGGCCGGTCTTGAACACCGGGGGTCGGAGGAGGCGGTGGCCGAGCGGGGTCGGGACAGGGCGACGGCGCGGGACAGAGGGGGCCGAGCGCGGGGAGGCGAACCGCCGGCGAACGCGGCGGAGGAAGCCCAGGTCGGGGACAGCGGATGGCGGCGCGAGGCAGACGCTGCACGCCGCGCCGGCGAGGGCAGCGGAGGCCACGGGGTCGACTCGAATCGGCAGGAGCTTGGGTCGGGGCGAGGTGGAGGGTCGCGGGCCGGGGAGGATGGCGAGCTCGGCGGGGACCGGCGAGGCAGAGGATGGCCGGAGCGGTGGCCGCGGCCGGCGGGCGCAGGCGGCGGGCCGCAGGAGGTCGCGGGGAGGGTCGGGACGACGGCGGCGTTGACGGAGGCGGTGGTGGGCGCCGGAGAGGGAGGGCTCGGGGTCGCCGGCATCCGTGACGAGCGGGGCCGGAGGCGAGGTCGCGCGCGCGGCGGCGCAGGTCGGGGAGCCGTGCGGGGCGGACGGGGCGGCCAGGGACAGGCGAGCGGAGGAGAGGCGAGGCTCGCCGGCGCGCGGGGTCGGCCGGAGCGAGGGGGAACGGAGGTGAGCGCGGGACAGAGGAGAGGGAGAGCGGCGGTGCGGGATGGAAGAGAGAGGAAGGAGGGAGAAGCGCGGTTGGGCGAGGCGAGCAGGGGCGTGCGTGGGGCCGGGTCGGGGGAGTGGTCGTGGCTGGTGAGCGGGACCGGGGCAGGGGTGGGCCCGGCTGGCAGGGTGGGGTGCTGGGATTGGGGCAGGTGGAGAGGAGGGGCTGCGCGCGTGTGGAGTGTGTGCGTCGTGTGCTGAGTGCGCAGGGGCTGCTGGGAGTGGGGAGAGAGGGTGAGGGAGTGATGTGGAATGGTCTGGTTGGTTGAGGGATAGGGAGAGGGTGAGGTGGCGGCTCATGATAGGAGGGGGTGAGGTGGCCGGGGGTGTGGGTAGGTTAGACTAGGTAGCTTTAGGATTTAGGTGTACCGGTTGGTTGGACCGTTTTAAAAACCTGGGGCGGTCGTTCGGGTCTATCCGGCCCGTTCGACTGCCCCACTAAAAATAATATAATTTTTATTTGTTTTGATAACACCGTTTGCAAAACATATTTAGTCAAAACAAAATATTCCGGCGACCCGGGTTTGGCGTTTGAATAAAAGACGGGGCGTTTTAGAAAACAACCCGGGTTTTCCCGAAAATAGTTTTATGCGAACAGACGCAAGACGATGACGATGCTCAAATGCAATGTGGCATGATGACATGAGCATGCTGTCATGATGATGCAATGCACAAAAACAACGCGATTTTCTAGTAGTGGTTTTGCGGGATGCCACAATGTTGTGCAAGTTCTCATTGCGAGAACACATGAATATATATGGAGCACATGCCTAGGATTGTTTAGTACTTGGATGCTTGTTCTCATTTATCTGCAATGCCCTAGATCTTGAAGTAACATGTTTAGACTCGTCCATGCAATGCCCGTCCATCCATCCCTATGCCTACCATGCTCATATCCTACTGTTTGCTGCTACTGTTACTATTGCTCCTGTTTTGCTGCTGCTGTTGCTACTACAAACTGTTGCTACTGATAAACTTCTGTGAGCAAGAACTATTTCCAGGTGCAGCTGAATTGACAACTCGGTTGTTAAGGCTTGCAAGTATTCTTTGGCTCTCCTTGTGTCGAATCAATAAATTGGGTAATACTACCCGTGAAGGCTGTTGCGATCCCCTATACTTGTGGGTCATCAGGCCGTGCATTTTGGACATTTGGACCATGCATCAGGGGATTCAAGCATTGTCGGCCTGTTATGTCCGTGGATGGCACATTTTTTATCGGCAAGTTCAAGGGCACACTATTGACTGCCATATGCCACGACGCAAACAACCGGGTTTTGCCTTTGGCTTTTGCCTTGGTTTCGGTGGAGAACAACGACAACTGAGAGTGGTTTTTCCATATATTGGGAGTGCAGCAATGAACATTTGTATACATATCATTCATAAAACTGCAACAATGAACATTGTAGAAAAGTTCGAGCCACAATTACCAAATGACTAAAGTTCAAACAAGTTCCAACTAACACAAGTTCGAAATGACACATAGTTCAAACAAGTACAAGTTAAGGAGGCAGTTCAGGACGACCACACTACAAATCCTTGTCACTTTCTCCCCTTTCCCCTTTTTGCCACACAATCCTCGTTCGCCTTTCTACGTCCCTCCTGCCTCCTACCCCTCCATGGAGGATCGGAGTATTCCTCCTCGTAGCTAGTAGCATGGCATGCCACCTGTTCCTGACGCTTGTTCTCTCATTCACTTGGCGTGTAGGGATTCCTCGGTAGCCTCCTCCTCCTCATCCGCGACCGTTGACTAGACTGCGGGGCTCCATGTAATTGAGACATGCCTATCTCCTCCTGTTCATCCTCGTCCTCGCCATCTTCCTCCTCATATTCATCCTGGCCCGCTTCCTCCTCCTCATCCTCGTCATCTTCCTCCTGTTCATCTTGTACATCATCCTCTAGGCTGGAAGACCTAACTGGCAATGCGGCCTCGACGGTGCGGCAACCAAGCAAGACACCTAATCCATGGCCCCAACGCTTGGTCCGCTATGAAATTGACGAATATGTTAGAACATTTCAGCACACGTAAAAATACAATAGAACTAGGAACCGTATGAACACATACCTCCACAATTGCTAGATGGGCTGACTCGGACTCCTTGCCCGGAGGATATTTAAGTGCTTCTGTGACCTCATCCACGTGTTTCGAGATCTCGTCGCGCTAGCAAAATAACAAAATAGTCAATTTTTTGTCGCTATAATTGCACGTAATAATCCCCAGCACAATGTTTACCACAAAGCGGATAACCCCCGCTGAATTTGCACCCCTGCCGCCTCGGACAAGTCTGTTGTACTCTAGCTGGCTCAGATCGTCAAAAGCAGGAAAAGGATCCTCCACTATGTCATGAGATGCAAACAAAGGCGACTGTAGGTACAAAGGAGACACATTCCCAAGACACACAAGATACCGATTGAACTCTGCAGCATCATGCGGCGCCTCAGGATAAGAGACCGCATTCGGGTTTTCCATCTCCTCAATCCTTGCATAGAACTTCTGAATATACTTGTGATGATATGCAGCCCAATCTTTTTCCCTCTTTTGCTTGATCTTGTCCAATCTACAATCAAATTCATCGACTTAGTACTATCATGTGACGCCCAAGAAAATTAGCTAGTTAGGGTATAAGGATCACTCACCCGTGAAGAGCTATGCTAGTGTCCTTGTATGGCGGCGGGGTCTCCTGAAATAAGCCAAATTGCCTCATCACCCGGTTGTGGAAGGTGGAGCTCAACAGCGTAGACACAAATCAACGGGGCACGGATCCTCCAGAGATGTGCTTCTTGCATACATTTGTGGTTTAAGTCCGCCTGGACCAAACACCCGTACCCACATTCCCTCTAGTTCCGTATGGCTCCCATTCCACCTAAGAGGAACACAATATTAGCATGTGGACTCGAAGTATATATGGTGGAAAAGATGAGTTCTTGAGACCAATCAAAATATTACCTTCTCCGGGGTTAGAAAGTCGATTTGGTTCGTGTAACGCAAGTAGCATTCCTCGAATTCACCGTGGAATACTTCGGTATTATCCCACAAGTATGCCCATGTAGGAGCGCGGAGACGGCTATTGCCATGATAATCCCACGGTTTTTCCTTCATCAGAATGGGTCGACCAACTGGTATGCGCAACCAGGACCATATGGTCAGTAGCACCATAGGTCCACCAATACTTGCTCCTTTTCAAGTTCTACAACACGCCTCGTCCAACTGCACATATAGCAAGCATACATAAGTATCCGGTCGATCAAGCATATATACTACTACCATGCAATATATATGGGTTATTACCTGTCGATACAAGTAAGCAAGTGCCGCCGAACCCCAGCTGTGCATATAGCCCCATTCCGCAAATAGAGTGAGCCACATGAATGACGCGTTCCTTCCCGTGCCATCTGAGAAAAGTGTTCTACTTATGGCATACCATAAGTATGCACGGGCATACATCTGGATCATGTCCTCATCGGCGTCCTCGAGGCATTTGCTAAAATTTTCTTGTATCCATTTATAAGTAGCATCAGCAGACATCTTCTCTTGTGTTGGCGCCTTACCAATTAAGCCAATCATCACTTCACGCTAATTATTCGAATATGAGCTCATACACACGGGTTGTCCTTTGATGGGAAGTGCAAAAATCATGGAGACGTCCTGCAGAGTGACTGTCATCTCACCACAAGGGAGGTGAAAACTGTGTGTCTCCGGTCTCCATCTATCAATAAGCGTTGTGATCAAACAAGTGTTCATATGCAGCGTCGAACGCGAGACAAGCTGGATGAAAGGGAGAAATCCAGTCCGCTCAACTTATGGAATGCAGCGCTCATCATATGGCATCTTCTTGCTATGCACCTCCTTGGAACTTAGGTGCAACCACTTGAAGACATGCTTATTCTCCGCGATGTACCGCCCATGGTGTCGTTGATCATAATGCCCATTCAAAATAGATTGTCCTTCCATCCTACAAGTGGTTGCAAAAAAACAAGTGAATAAATTAGGTCGAGGAAATTCTCTAGTCCACCACAAATACATAATAATGCCTCACAATATGAATGCACATTCATTCCATGCCATCTATAATCCATATATGCTCATTGTAGAAATATGACTATCTATAATCCATATATGTCCATTCCAAATATGAATATACAATAATGCCATGTCATCTATACTCCATATATGCCCATCTATAAGCCATATATGCCAACAATAGGCCCAACAATAATCCATATATGAATACATTCATTCCATATCATCTACACAAATCACAATATGAATACACCATTCAATTAAGCCCAATATGCCCATATATACATGTCAAATCTATTCTACTAACCCTAACTAAGCAATTTCACTGATTTACTAACTTTAACAAACTATCATTCTACCACACTTATGGATACAAAGAAATTCGACATTATACCATATACATGCCTCATTGCCAAAGAACTAGGGTTAAGAGGAAGAGGACCATGTGATGATTTCAACCAATACAACAAGGAAAATCGAAGGAGAATACCTCAAGTGGGGGGAGAGGAAGAAATTCCACCAGAAAATCGCTTTAGAATCGACCGATTTAGCATGTGGATTTGAGGGGAGCTTGGAGGGGAGCCGTCGCCGCCATGTCTCTGTGTTCGTGCGGGGTGAGGGGTATGGCGCTGGGAGGGGTCGGGGGATGGTGCCGATGCCATTTTCTAGGGTTAAGGAGCATGACGCTTTTCGCAAAAGCGCCATACCTAGTAGCATGGCATCCCCCTGAAAAGCGCCAAACATTAAAACGGGCCCGCGTGGGCCAAGTCGACTGACACGTCGGAAAAGCGCCGAACATTAAAACGGGCCCGCGTGGGCCAAGTCGACTGACACGTCAGACGGGTCATGGCGTTTTTCGCAGGGGCGCCATGGATGCATGGCGTTTTTCGCGGGAGCGCCGTACTACTGACCTTGACGCCATCCGGTAAACGCCAAGGAAACAGGTTAGATCGAAAATTCTTCGAAAAAGTAGGTCAATTCATAAGATCATTCGTACCTATCGACCGCAACAAGTGCCTCGTCAGAGGTGCAGGTCACCACGCTTAATAAGCATATATATATATAAATAATCGACTTACCAGCACCATTCCTCTACAAGGGCACAATACCCGTAAGTGGGGCCCTCAGCTGCTGATACTGGTAGCTTTCCTTTCTTGCACACACACTACAAGTAGTGTTCCCCTTCTTAGAACATCACCACTGTTAGCAGTAGCATATTTCACGTGGCAGGCACGCCACCAATAGTGTTGCACCTACAGCCTTTTTTCTACTACGGTTAGAGCACCAGAATTTTTTTGTTAGGAAGCATACATGTTTTTTGCATGCAAGTCTGTACGAACACAGACTACAGTAACAAATACAAGTAAAATTCAGGTTTTTAATTAATTTATTTCAAATTTACTGTTCATCTTTATGCTGCCAGGAGCCAAAAACTCAGCACCCATGAATCTGCAGTAGCTATGCAAGTGCAGTTTTGTGATGGTGCGCACCAAAATACCTTTAGTTTTATGAAATTTACTGACAAATTCATTGGAACGGAGCACAAGGCAACATGCGTACAACTATGAGAACTGGAAGCATATACTGTACATACTTGTACACAAAAGAGGGTCATTTTTCACATCTTGTGACAAGGTAAAGTCATCCAATACATAACGATAAGATATACATGCTACCTAATATGCTAAGTAATTCAATCAAGAAGATAAAATGCTAAAGTTACATCGTACCAAATCAAACCTGTTTCTCCAAACGAGAAAAGGAACAAAAAAAAACTAGAACCAAAAGGTAAATCAGATAGAGCCCTGATACTTCACCATGCCCATCAACCATTAGCTGTAAAGCTAAATTATAACATGACATCTCCCCACGGACATAATTTACAGACCTTTTTACATCTTATAAGTTACAGAAGCCAGGTGAGTAAAAACCAGTAGACAACATTAAGAACCACAGTTGTGCCTATTGTTCATGCTTAACGCGTCCTTTCAGTATCCCTGGAATAGGAGGTGAGGTGCGTAGAATCATTCCATTTGGCCTTGCAGGTTGTGGTGATTGATTCCCATAAATACTTGATGTGCTTGAGCATTCAACCTGGTTTGTAACCAGAGCCATGGTACCATCAGTTTCTTCTTTACCGGAAAATCCCATTGCTTTCAGTACAAAGGAATCATCGTGTAACTCAAAGGGTGTGCTGCATTTTCATAAATACACATGTCAGCCATGGTTTCGAAATATCTTCCTTTTACACTTATGAGTTCACAATATTTCATGACTCAGTTGATTCTGCGTCATTCATGGCGCTGAGCAAGACTAACAATATCCATTACAAATAATGTAGCAGGTGTGGGCCCATCATGCCAAGTATGCAACAAGCTTTACCTTATACGGAGTACAAAATACAACCTTCATTCACAATTATAACATGTTTTAGATATTTCAGTGTGGACTATATACGGATCAAAATAAATGAACCTATACACTAAAACGCGTATAGATAAATGCGCTTCAGAAAAAAGCTATAACATCTTATACTTGTGAACAGAAGGAGTAACAAGCAAGGTATATGCTGGCCTTCACTGAATGCTGGTGGTCTTGTACTACTGAATGTTCAGTTGGCAATCAGATTGGACAGCACAAGGCTCTCGACTGGAATAATCAACATACATTTTATTTCGAACGAAACGGACTGTATGCTGATCATATAAGAGAAAAAAAACAGCTCCCTCTGTTAAGAAAATGAGGGGCCCTAATTTCAATTTTTTAGATGATAAATAGTTAGTGATTCATGTCCAGCGGAAAATCTGTGGGACAGAATTTGAGAATTCCTCCAACACAAAGAATGCAAAATAAAAACAGACTCGTGCTTAACAGCAACAGACAGCATTTAATTGTGAAACTGGACATGTGAAATCTAAAAAAAACTTAGTGCCCATTTCTCTTTAAGGAATTGTGACTTATTACTAAACTCTTAGTTCATCTGGCGAGATACATCATGTCAAAGAATGCATGGTAGAATAAGTCGTTTACCTATTGAAGTCAAAATGGACCAACTGCATATCTTCTGAAATCTCCACTTCTACAGTTGCATGAGGACGTGTCTGGTTGCACAACAAAAAGCAGTCCTTGTCACACCACCAGATACAAAACGCAGGAAGCCACGCAGAAGTCAGGAAAGCATTGTGCGGGGCATAAAATCGGAGAGAGAAAAAGAAGGCAAAGTCATGAGGGTTCGTGTGGATAGTTCATGCATCCAATTTAATATTTCAACAAAGTAGAATCAATTCACACAGATATGAATATGTAGTTCTGTTGAGGCCAGGCCTAAAAATAGGATAACTATTTTGGGAAGAACCTGGAGTTATTTTCCAAATGGCTGCGTAACATGAGAACTAAAACCTAATCTATAATAACTAAATAGTTCATCCCCACTACCTATTTCTCTTAACATGCTGCCTATCCAACTCAGCAGACTGCCACATCAGCCCAAACTGATCTCCATGTTGCAAGCACAAAAGGAAAAAAATTGATCCATGAGGGCCACCGTGCGGCGTAGACTTGCTGCTTCTCCTTCCAGTTAATGGTGCCCCTTCTAGAAACTGCATTTGTTTAATCTTCTTTTTCACTGTGCACCGATCCGAGACTCTCTGCCTCTTCCCCGATTCCCTCGCACCTTTTTTCTCCACCATGCCTCTTCTCCTCCCCTACCTCCTCACCATCCTCAAAGCAGATAAAACCCTGTTTTATCCTCCATCAGTCACCCTTATCCCTTCATCTCCCTGGTTAACCGTCCCCAAATCCGAACATGGCCATGGCATGATGTCGCTAGGCGATCTCTCCGCAAGCACGGATCGCCTCAAACTGTCTGAATTTTGTTTTGGTCATTGACATGTTGTCATGGATCTATTACTAATCTTAACCTTTCATCTTTATTTCATCTTCTCAGACCATGCGGCTGCAATCCTGCAGCATACGATTCCCTTTTTTTTACCTTGACTTGATTCTGTGTGCAGATAAATGAGGTGTTGCAGCTAATAATCAGATTTGTAGGATGTTCTCTGTACCGAGGTACTCCCTCCGTTTCAAAATATAAGATGTTTTAACTTTTGTGAAATAAATGTATCTAAACATCTTTTAGTGTATAGATTGTGAGTGAACCACATACTAAAAAGCGTCTAGATACATTCATATCACAAAAGCTAAAACGTCTTATATTATGGTACGGAGAGAGTATATATTAGGTACTTCAGCCGAGATTTATCATACAATTCCAATGAAAAAAAAACTGTGTTGATCATGGTTAATTTCAAAGACATTTGGAGCAGGCATGGAAAAACAACTAACTCTATCTCTTCTTTCTTACGGAAACAACTCTTATCTTTTCTACTTGGCTACCTTCTCTAGACGAGGCCAAAAGTGACCACCAAATTACAGGCTTGCTCAACTGTCTTCACCAAATAATTGTCCTTATGTATAGTAACAATTTATTGAGTTCAATTCTTCACCAAGCAAACTGAAGGTACTCGTGGCCTCCCTCAAACAAACAAGTGGAGGTCAGAGGGGCAACCAAAGTTCCTCTTGCCTTTTTGGTTCATGCCCTTTGATTTCAGCACAATATTGCAAGCTTTTGATTTCTGTTATTGCCTTTCAACTTCATTATAAAATTTCCCCTTTGTGTTTTCTTCAGGTTGAGACTGGAGACCAAGAACGTATTTTACATAAAGGGTCAAAAAAATGTTACTGGTCATGGTATGTTCATGTTTACAGCGGACATGACCAAATTGACAAAGAAATCCTATTTTTAATTAGTTGTGCAGATGGAGTTACTTAAGTAAAATAAAATACTCCTTATACATCCTCATCTAACGATCTCTTTTTAGTTTCTTATATTCTATAGATGACTAAGTACAGTATATTGCTTTTCTCTCCTTGAAGTACTGCTTTAAGTGAATCAAGTGTACTTCTGGCACAAGCAGACATTATTGACCACATGTGACATGACTATATATGAGTGAGCTTCCATCTAAACCACAAAGCTACTTCAGCCCGAATGGACCTATATGTCCTATATAATCTAAACATTTTCCGTTTGCTTCGATAAGAAATATTAATCAAAGTTTTTGTTGTGCGCAAACAGCAGACTAATACTCCCTTCTTGGTCTATATAAAACGTTGACCCCCGGGGAATGATCCCTCGCGGGCTATACGTTGTTAGGTAGATGAGACCTCTCCAGCAGCGAATTATACGCGCTCGGATAAAACCCCGTTTAATTCAGTCCCCATGGGGACTTGAACCCGGGTGGGCTGGCTGCGCACTCGCTAGCCTTGCCACCAAGCCAGCGCTTGGTTCTCCCTTCTTGGTCTATATAAATAGTATCTTTTTGATGATACCATATTAAAGTTTACCTGATTATTCTATCCATCTATGTATATGTTGTGGCATCAGTAAGTTCAATCAGGTTACAATTAGTCTAAGAATCCAGTTCGGTTACTAGTATATAGTCAAATTAAAGAAATAGGGTTAGTTGTGTCAGAGTCCTATTCCTAGTTAAATACTAGGAGTCCTAGTCGGTTTGTGCACCTCCTGCCCTGGCATTGGTCCTCCGATAAGAGGACATGTATCTGGTCTCTTTGGGGCAATCAATAAACAATCAATCTAACTTCTACTTGCTATTCCCGACCCTCTAATTTCTATCAATCTATCCCTGCTACCATTCTAATCGCCGTCCTCTGCACCAGGACGCAGAGGACAAACTCGCCCTCCTCTGACCCACCCGTATTACCTTCGAAGCTCCAAGCGGCCAGGACACCTGGGGTAGTGGAGGCCATGGTCGAGAGTCCCCGCAACATAGCGAAGGATCCTCTTCACAGCCTGCTGGTGCTCCGTCGTCGGTCGCTGCATGAAACGACTAACGTAGCCGACGGAGAATGCCAAGTCCGGCCGACGGAGAACGCCACAAGACGCCGGTACTGTGTAGCGTCCACTTCCTCCGTCATGCTATTGTGGCTCAGCTTCAGCCTCTCCTCCATCGGAGTGAGAGCTAGGTTGCAGTCGGTGAGCCCAGCTAGCTCAACGACGCGCTTGGCGTAGGCGGTCTATCGAAGCATGATCCCGAAGTGGTCCTGGTGCACCTCGATCCCTAGGTAGAAGGAGAGGAGCCCCACATCACTCATCTGGAAGGCGGCCTTCATCTCTTCCTTGAACGCCGCCACCTCTGCATCCTTGGTGCTGGTGATGACCAAGTTGTTGACGTAGACACCTACCAACAAGGCATATCCTCCACTGCCCCGAAGCCCATCGTCTTGAGCGTGGAATCTAGCTTGGCATTCCATGCCCTTGGTGCCTGCCGCAAGCCATAGAGAGCCTTGCACAGACGAGTACCTTGCCCTCCTAGCCAGGAATCACAAATCCCGGCGGCTGTTGCACGTAGACCTCCTCCTTCAAATCGCCGTTGAGAAAGACAGACTTGACATCCATGTGATGGACGTGCCAACCCTCCTGGGCGGCTAGCGCAAGGAGAAGTCGCACAGAATCCATCCATGCCACGGGAGCGAAGGCGTCGTCGAAGTCGACTCCGTCCTGCTGCAAGAAACCTTGGGCCACCAAGCGAGTCTTTGTGCTTGACGATGACGCCGGCTTCATCCCTCTTCAGCTTGAACACCCACTTAAGGGTGATCGCTCGGTGACCACAAGGGAGGTCAGCAAGCTCCCAGGTGCGGTTCTTCTCAACCGCATCCATCTCCAACTGCATCGTGGCGCGCCATGCCGCGTCTCGCTCGGCTTCTGCCAAAGACCGAGGCTCGCCGTCGTCACACGCAAGTTGCAACTGCGCCTCCAGGTCGCGTGGCACCAGTCCCGGCACCTGCTGGTCGCCGAGTAGGTTCTCCATCGTACGGTACCGCAGCGGCTCGTCGCCATGATATGCGTCGATGCACTCCTCGTCGTGAAGCAGCGGGGAAGCGAACTCCATCGAACTGTGCTCGACGTGAGCTAGTGCCGGTGTAGACGTGCCCAGAGGTGTGACTGCTGGTGCTAGTGTAGACGTGCCCGGAGGTGTGACTGTTGGTGCTAGAGCACGTGGCGTCACCAGCTGTGGTGCCGTCAGTGTAGCAGCCACTAGGATCAATGCAGACTTGGGGACTGAGGTAGACGTGCTCGGCGAGAAGGAGCTGTCTGCTTCCCCGGCTTCCTCAAAGTGGACATACTCGACAATGAAGTCGTCAAACGTCGGAGTCGAGCTGTCGTCCACTGCCTTACCCCACGCCCATCCTCGCCCTTCGTTGAACACGATGTCTCGCGCCGTGCGCACACGCTGTGTCTTGGGGTCGAGGATGTGGTAGGCCTTCGCACCCTCCGAGTAGCCAATGAACACTCCCGGAGTGCTCTTGTCGTCGAGCTTGCCGATGTGGCCGAGCTCCTTGGCTAACGCAAGGCAGCCAAAGACTCACAAGTGGGAGACCGCCGCTTGCGCCCATGCCAAGCCTCGTACGGCGTCTTGTCGTCAAGTGCCTTAGTAGGTGAGCGGTTGAGGATGTAGACGGTTGTCAGCACCGCCTCTCCCTAGAAGACAGTCGACATCCCTCTCTGCTTGAGGAGGGCCCGAGCCATCCCCACAACCGTCTAGTTGCACCGCTCGACAACGCCGTTCTGTTGCGGGCTGTACGGCGCGGAGTAGTGGCGCTGGATGCCTTCATTAGCGCAGTACGACGTGAATTCAGCCGCCATGAATTCGCCGTCGTTGTCGGTATGCAGCACGCGCAGCTTGCAGCCACACTCCGCCTCCGCAGCAACCTGCGGTCGCCTGATGGCGTCCGCTGCTTCTCCCTTGCTGCCAAGAAACACCATCCGCATGTAGCGGGAGAAATCATCGACGAGTAGCAGGAAGTAGCGTCGTCCTCCCGGTGTGGCTAGAGTCACCGGGCCGCACAAGTCCCCGTGCACGAGCTCGAGCTTCTCCTTGGCTCTGAGGCTCCCCTGCTGGGGGAAGTGGAGTCGCCTCTGCTTCGTCACCACGCAGACATCGCAGAACTGCTCCACGTGTTCAAGGCACGGCGGGTCTCACACCATCTCCTTGGTGTTGAATCGCTTCAGGGCCTCGAAGTGAAGATGCCTGAAGCGCTCGTGCGACTGCCACGCCTCGTCGTCCCGACGAGCGGCGAGGCAGAGGGGCTGTGCCACCTGCACATCGAGGACGTAGAGCCAATTTGCGCCTCTGGTTACCTTGGCAAGAAGGCGATCCCAGATGCGCAGGATTCCGTGCTTGACCAGCACGCGCGAGCCATTCTCATCCAGTTGTCCCAAGCTAATGATGGAATTCCTCAATGCAGGGATGTAGTAGACACCAGTGAGCATCCGGTGCTCTCCAGTCTTGGCGGTGAAGATGACAGAGCCGACATCCTGAATCTCCATGGCGGAGGCATCTCCAAACTTGACGGAGCCTCGCACGTCGGAGTTGAGCTCAGCAAAGAACTCCCGTCGACCAGTCATGTGGTGGGTGGCGCCGGTGTCGGGGCACCACCCGCCAGTCTTGTCGGTGCAGGAGCCGTCACCGAGAAGGGCGTGTGCCTTTGGCTCGTCGAGGTGGAGGGGAGCCGTTGTGGTCGATGCCGCAGGACGTAGCTCGATGCTCGCATGCGCCATGAACAGAGCCGGCTCCTCCTCTCCTGCCTGTGCGACGTGGGTCTGGCTACGTCGTGGTTGTCGACACTCCTTGGCCCAATGGCCAAGCCGGCCACAGTTGTGGCAGCTTGTGCCAGCGACGCCTCCTCGGGCGCCATGCCCGGCATCACCTTGCGCCCTGGCCTGGCTGTGTTTGCACCCCTTGCGCGGCATGCCGCGCCTGCGGCCGCCTGTCGCGGAAGAGGACTCCCCCCTCTTCCTGTCGCCGTGGCCGGCATCCCACTGCTCCCGAGTGAGGAGCAGCTTCCCATCAGTGGTGATGGGCCCCGAGAGAAGCTGTGGCTCATCGGTGTCGACGACCTATTGCCTCCTCGATTGGCATCGTGCTATGGTCCAGCAGGAATTCAATAGAGCGAGCCATCTGCTTGTACTTCGCGGGGACGCAGCGAAAGAGCTTCTCGACAGCTCTTTCCTCATCGTAGGTGACATCGTCGGACTGCACCATCTTCTACAGCAAAGTGTTGAGACGAAGAGCAAAGTCATCGACGTCCTCACTTGGCTTGAAGGCCAGGTTATCCCACTCCTTGTGAAGTGCCTGCAGAGTGGACTTGCGAGCACGGCCGCTGCCGACGCGCGCCGCAGCGATGGCGTGACAGGCCTCCTTGGCAGTCTGCTCGTTGAAAAGCGAGAACTACATCTCAGGCAGGACTGTGGCGATGAGGGCGTCCAGCGCCCGTCGATCGTCATGGTGGTCGACGTTGGCATCCTGGACTGCCCCCCACATGTGCCGCACCTGGAGCCGGACCCTCATGAACGCGGCCCACTCGACATAGTTGGTTTTGGTGAGGGTAGGCCACCCAACACCGGGACCAACGTCCCTGACCACAGTCCGGACCCCGTAGAGGCTGCGGTCTTGGTCGTTTCGGTGTCGTCGCCGCGCGCGCCTCCTCCAGGAGCGCCACCACCGTGCGCTTGGCCGTGCTCGGCTGCCCACTATGTCGTCCGCTCGCGGGCTGCGTCGACGCTGCCATCGCCTAAAACTGAGCCATTGATGTTGCCGCGCGGAGCCTGGACCTTCGCCGTTGCCGCAGATGATGCTTCCACCGCTGCTGCTTCTGCTTCCGCTTTGGTTGCTGCCAGTTTCGCCGCTGCCAGCCTTGACACCGTTGCTGTCGCCACAACGGTTGCTACTGCCGCCCACTCACGCTCCTCTGCCTCGGCGAGCTCAGCGTCCTGCCGACACCGCACGCTCGAGGTAGCCGAGTGCTGAGAGCGACATGTGAACATGGCTCGCCACTGGGAGGTTGCATGGAGGGAGAGTTGCTTCTGACGAGCTGCTGCTCGACTGCACGGAAGGAGAGAGGTAACCAGGGACACCTTGAGCTGCTGCACTTGCCCGCTGGGGCTTCTTCACACCCGTTGAAGGGGATGAGCAGGAAACACTCAGCCTACAAGACAACCCCATGAAAGCCCGAACCATTTTTCTAGGGTTAGGGGCTCTAGCGGCGCGTGTGGGCGACCAGGCGGCGATCAATCGGCGTTCAGGTCCTGCACGGTGCACGGGGGCAATCTACACCACGTCTTGGATCACCTCCCGCGGGATCTGCCATGGTGGAAACGTGGTCAGGGACTGGTGCAAGTCTGGGGGAAGATGGCGGCGGAGAACGGGTGATCCACGGGGTCACGTCAAAGCTGGCCAAGCTTGGTCTAACTGCCAAGGAGAAGACGATCTTGGTGATGGAGGATGAGGAGGATGGAGGGGCTCCAGTGAAGTTTGCAGTGATGGGCAAAGTTCTGTCAACAAAAAAAATCCATATTCAGACAATTGACAGTGCTTTGCGTCCATGGTGGGGAAACCCTAGGGGTCTGACCTTCAAGGCTAAGGGTGACAATGTCTTCTTAGCTATATGGATTTTGGGAGAGATCGGAAGTGCATCTGGGAGGGGGCACCATGGACAGTATCAAAACATGCAGTCGTCCTGGATGATTTCGATGAGTATGAAGCCATTGGAAATCAAATTCAAGATACTTCCGATATGGTTCAGATGTGATGATTTGCCGTTCAACTGGATGAATGAAGCACGTGGAAAATCTATTGCTAGCCAGGTTGGAGAATTTATCAGTCTGGATCTGCATGGCAATGGCTCCAGGTCTGGTTGGGGATAGAGTCTACGAGGTAGAGTCTGGATTGATCTTGATGAACCTCTTATGAGGAGGTTCCCGATTGAATCCAAGAAATGAAGATGGTAGAGTGGTACCCAATAAAATATGAGCGTCTGCCATACTTTTGTTTCTCGTGTGGGAGAGTTGGCCACTCCGAAAAAATTTGTCCAACTCCCGCTAAAAGAGATGAGGAGGATAGGTTTCCATATGATGCCTCGCTGCGCTACCAGGATCCATGGAAGCAAGAATCTCAATGGCAGCAGGCAAGGACCAGAGACGACACAAAGATGCATTATCATGGCCGGGAAGGTGACTCTAAGGTTCAGCGTGATGGAGCCGCTAAAGCTAATGGAACCGACCCTGATAAAAGTTTTGATCCCTCTACTAGCCATGTGAAGAATGTGGTATCGAAGTTTAACTTTAGGGCTACGGGAGGGGCTCGTGGTGAAAGTGCCAAAGTGTACAAGAGGAGGGAAACGCCAGAAGCACCGCTGGATATTGCCTTTCCTGTTATTAAAGGCCCCAACGATGTAGTCATGTTTGAAGATGATCCAGCGGGCAATAAGCAAAATGCTCTAGTTAATTCTCCAAGTAAAGTTCCTGGTATTAGTATCCCAGCAAAGCGAACTAAGGACACTGGAGATATTGAAGAACAGCAATCCGAGTCTGATTTTATGGCGGCGGCTGAGAACCAGCCCCGCCTGGACCAATGAGTTTCATAGGCTATAACTGTCGGGGGCTTGGGAAGCATCCGACAGTTAGAGAACTCCGCAATGTTATTAAGCGAGAAGCGCCCTCTCTTCTCTTCGTGATGGAAACGAAGATTGGAGGTAAAAGAGTGGAAAAGTTGTTAAACTCTTTGGGATTTGGAGGGAGTTTTGCAGTGAACAGTGATGGACTCAGTGGTGGTATTGGGCTGTTCTGGAAAGCCAATATGGTGGTAGAACTGAAGAGTTTTGGCTCCAATCATATTGATGTCCTTATCAAATCTATGAGGAATGATGAGAAACCATGGCGCTTTACCGGCTTCTATGGTGAACCCAGGAAGGAAAATAGGAATCTGAGTTGGACGCTCTTGAGGCGGCTAGCCCACTCTCTAGATTACCCATGGTTGTGTGTTGGCGACTACAATGAAACGTTGTTCTCTAGTGAGCACTTCAGTACCTCGGATCGCCCAAAACCTCAAATGCGGGCGTTTCGAGAATGTGTTGAAGATTGCAATCTTACTGATCTGGGCTGGACGGGACTCCCCTTCACTTGGGATAACAGACAGCCGGAGGGATCGAATGTGAAGGCAAGATTGGATCGGGGTTTTGGTAATGATGCTTTATATGAAAATTTTACAGTATCCCGAGCCCAGCACTTGAGCATGGTGGAGTCTGACCATTGTGCCATTCTTATTCGAATGATAAGAAAGAATTTAATTGTTGGCAAAAAGGGACAGAGGGTGTTCAGGTATGAGAATGTCTGGCAAACGCATACCGAATATGATCAAATTGTTCAAAATTTGTGGACAAAGAATGCTGTCGGTGGCGGTTTGAGGGGTGTAATGCGTACACTGCAGAATATGCAGAAGGGGCTGGATAAATGGGGTGACAAAACTTTTGATAATTTCAAGAACAAGTTGTCCAAGCTCAGAAAGGATTTCGATCGGCTAAGGCTGAATTCCATGGGTTCTGGTCCAGGCAAGGAGGAAAGGGAGGTGATGGCTGAAATTACCAAAGTCCTTGCTCAGGAGGAAATCTGGATTAAACAACGCTCCCGTGTCCAATGATTAAAGGCAGGTGATAAAGACTCTGCCTATTTTCATGCTCAGGAAGAGGATAAATTGAATTTCCTCTCTCAAAAGAGATAATGGCTCTTTGTGTGTTGAAGAAGGATACATACATGAAGAGGTTCAGAATTTTTACCAACAGCTGTACACTTCTCAAGGGGCACCAAACATGGATGCACTACTGCTTTTTGTCCAGGAACATGTTACAAATGAGATGAGGGTGTCTTTGGATAGACCATTTACGGAGGAGGAGATCAAGTACGCTCTATTTCAGATGCATCCGTCTAAGCTCCTAGGGTAGATGGTTTTACTACGGGGTTTTTTCAACGCCACTAGGAGACCGTGAAAACAATTGTGGTTCCGGCGGTGTTGGAATTTCTGAGTGGGGGCGAGCTTCCAAGTGAGCTTAATGACACATCCATCGTTTTAATTCTGAAGGTTCGAAACCCCTAGTCCATTAAGCAATACCAACCGATCTCCTTGTGTACAGTAATTTGTAAGATTTGTACAAAGGTGATTTCTCTAAGGTTAAGGCCGGTTTTGGAGGAAACAATTAGTCCGGAACAGAGTGCTTTGTTCCGGGACGGTTGATCACCGATAACGCTTTGGTGGCTTTTGAGTGCATCCACACAACGAGAAGAAAGAAGGCCAAAAAAGGAGTTTGTGCGGTGAAGCTTGATATGATGAAGGCATATGATAGAGTGGAATGGCCCTTTCTTGAGGCTATGATGCACAAGATGGGCTTCCCAGATCACTTGATAAATCTTATTATGAGATGTGTCTCGTCAGTCAGATTTTCAGTTAAGGTTAATGGTGAATTGCTGCCATATTTCAGTCCTTCTTGAGGTATAAGGCAGGGCGATCCGGTTTCTCTCTACCTCTTTCTACTGTGTGCAGAAGGTCTCTCAGCACTCCTAAATAATTATACAAGGGGCTTTGTGGATCGAGGTATGCGGGTGTGCAATCATGCACCATGGATCACACATCTCCTATTTGCTGATGCCTCCCTCATCTTCATTGATGCATCTGTCCAGGGTGTAGATCGTCTAAACACTATTCTACATATGTATAATGAGGCTTCGGGTCAAATGGTAAACAGGGAGAAAAGTTCCATTTTCTTCAGTTCTGGAATTCCCGATAATACCCTTGATTTGGTGAAACAGGAGCTGGATATGATGGTGGAGGCCTTTAGTGAGAAGTATTTGGGTCTACCTACAGCAGTGGGCAATCTCACTAATGAGGATTTTGTGTATATTTCCAACCGCATAAGGAGTAAGATAACTGGATGGGATAAATTGATGTCTTATGTGGGAAAGGATGTGATGATTAAGGCAGTGCTCCAGGCTATCCCAACTTTCAGTATGAGTTGTTTTTAGCTTTCAAAGGGTACTTGTCAGAAAATTGTATCTCTTATTGCGCGGTTCTGGTGGAGTGGCTCGATTGATAAGAAAGCTATGCATTGGCTTTCATGGGAAAAACTTGCGCGACCGAAGGCCTCCGGCGGGATGGGTTTCCGTGATTTGGAGCTGTTCAATCTGTGCCTTTTGGGGAAGCAAGGATGGAGGTTGCTCACTCAACCTCAATCCTTATGTGCCCGAGTTTTGAGTAGAAGGTACTATCCAAGTGGTGATTTTATGTCAGTTACCCTAGCTCGAACTGCATCAAAAACCTAGAGGGCAATCCTTGCAGGACGACGAGCCCTTGAATTGGGACTGTTAAAACGAATTGGTGATGGGTCTACTGTGTCTATATGGCAGGATCGGTGGATCCCTAGTTTGGCCGCTAGCCGTCCAATGGGTAGGTTGCTTGACACTGATGTTGTGACGGTTAATGAGCTCATTGATCCTATGCAACATCAGTGGAGAACTGAGAAGATACAGGAAATTTTTCTAGCCCCGGATGCTCGAGCGATATTGTAGATCCCTCTTCAGAGGAGTGTAGGAGAAGATTGGCTAGCTTGGCATTATGAGAAAAATGGAGTTTATTCTGTTAGATCGGCCTATCGTGCGCTCTTGTCAGCAAAGGAGGGTAGAGAGGCAGCGATCACTAGTGGAGTTGGACATCTAGTATGCACAATGATGAAAAGTGGAGAAGACTCTCGAAGTTGGATGTTTTACCGAGAGTACGAGTTTTTTGGTGGCGGGTTTTGAAAGGCATCTTGCCGGACTATGCAACTCTCACCAGGCGGCATGTCATAGTAGATAGTACATGCTCGGTATGTAAGACAACATCAGAGACTTTGTATCATGCATTGATGGAGTGCGGGCATGCGAAACAATTCTGGAGGGCTGCCCAATGACATCTTGCATTGGAAGTTACCGAATCTGCATCCTGATACTTGGGCAATGGACATCTTATGTGATGCTATGTTCAGTCAAGGGGAGCGAGAGAGATTGATTTCCATAATGTCAGCAATTTGGGATTCCAGAAAACGATGGACGCATGATGATACGGGATATGATCCTTCTAAAACACGGGAGTCTATTGCTGAGACATTGGGTTAACTGGAGATGAAGGTTCCTAAGGTGGGAGCTAGTCGACCACCATGTACCTGGCATGGCCCAGGGCCAGACATTATAAAACTGAACTGTGATGGCGCAGTTAGAGAGGAGCAGGGTATTGCAGGAGGTGGAGGTGTTGATGCATGGGGTTTTAGGGCTGTGTGGTGTTATGTTTACCACGGCATTTCGGATCCTCTCTCTGTCGAAGCACTTGCCTTCAGAGATGCAGTAGGCTTTGCAGAGCAACATGGTTTTGTGTGAGTTATCTGTGAGTCAGACTGTGCAGAGTTGGTGAATCTATGGAGAGGAAGGAAGACACAGCGCTCGGCTTTAGCCCCTATGTTTAGTGAAATAGACGAGATGAGCTCCTCTTTTGAGCTCTTTGAGTTTAGTTTTGTGGGTCGTAATGCAAACAAAGTAGCTCATGAGTGTGCACGCTATGCTTGTACACAGGTAGAGAGTAGGTCTTGGGATGAACCCCAAGATTTCTTAGATAACAGTCTTAGGACTGATTGTAATCTTAGAAGAGCTCTAAGCTCCCTGGAATTGAGGCCATGTGGTTGATCGATACATTTCCCACTGGATAGGACCTAGTTGTCGGTGAGTAACCGCCTTGGTGTTGATTATTGACTGCTGGAAGAATTAGGAGTCAGGAGCCTCTGGTCGCTTGGGGACCTCTCTGCTGATAGAGGTTGGTTTTGCGCAACCTCTTGACTCAGTTAGCTCGGTCTTGCGCGTGCGTTGTGTGGGACCTTGGTGGTTGTTCTTTCGCATCTGGTGATGCGTCGTCTCCTCGCTGTCCGGCCGCAGTCGCGGCGGCTTCTTCGGCGGCGGCGGCGGCGCCTCCGGCATTTGCGTCGCGTGCTGGCCTCTGCATCCTCTCCTACGACGAGAATGAACTCCACTCACGACCCTGGACTGTTCGTCCATCCCTAATTTCCTAACAGCCGGATGGCTCTGCCAACGCATAGGGACGAGCTGCGCAAATCCTTCGGCAACAATACGAAGTTCCCGCGACTTAGATCTCTCCCCCCAACAGCAAGGTGTAAGGCCATCTCCTCCCCTTTCCTTTCATGTTTCTTTATTTAGATCGATTCCTCTTATATTATTGATCTTAGGCTCAATTCTTGGTTGGTTTTTTCCATCTTCAAACGATTTCTGATTTTGTTGTGGCTGGTGATTACTACAACACAATCAGTACTAACTCAGATATGCTTGGTGGACAAGCTCTAGCTTTTTTTACAATGTTTGATGTTGGTGTTTTGGGGGACAATTTTCTGGATGGGCTTAGTCCCTTGGACCTCCACACCCTCTTATATATAGCACAATCTATCCTTAAATCTTCACTCGTACACTGGAATGATCTAGACTCTAGTAGGACATTACTATTATACTAACACTCCCTAGAATACTCTAGACTCTACAAGAGTAGTACTACCTACACTAACTCAGACTCCAACACTCACTGGAATACTCTAGACTCTCCTAGGACAATACTACTATGCTAACCTAGACTCCAACACTCCCCCTCAAGATGAGCATGGGTCAGTCACCATGACCATCTTGCTACAACTCCATGACACTTACTAGGACCACTAAACCTCTAGCTTGCAAGCATAAAAATCTACATGAGAGCGTTTTACTCTAGCTCTTGCTCTAGTGGTCGTCAAGCACCTTATGTTGCACGATGTGTTGTGTGAGGCTTGGTTGCTGCTCTGTACGGAGGTTGCTTAGTGAGCTAGTTAGAATGGTGCAACTGAGATGTTGATAGGAGGAAAATAAGTCAGCTGGATTTGGGGGACAATTTTCTGGATGGACTTAGTCCCTTGGACCTCCACACCCTCTTATATATAGCACAATCTAGCCTTAAATCTTCACTCGTACACTGGAATGATCTAGACTCTAGTAGGACATTACTACTATACTAACACTCCCTAGAATACTCTAGACTCTACAAGAGTAGTACTACCTACACTAACTCAGACTCCAACACTCACTGGAATACTCTAGACTCTCCTAGGACAATACTACTATGCTAACCTAGACTCCAACACTCCCCCTCAAGATGAGCATGGGTCAGTCACCATGACCATCTTGCTACAACTCCATGACACTTACTAGGACCACTACACCTCTAGCTTGCAAGCATAAAAATCTACATGAGAGCGTTTTACTCTAGCTCTTGCTCTAGTGGTCGTCAAGCACCTTATGTTGCACGATGTGTTGTGTGAGGCTTGGTTGCTGCTCTGTACGGAGGTTGCTTAGTGAGCTAGTTAGAATGGTCAACTGAGATGTTGATAGGAGGAAAATAAGTTAGCTGGATTTGGGGGACAATTTTCTGGATGGGCTTAGTCCCTTGGACCTCCACACCCTCTTATATATAGCACAATCTAGCCTTAAATCTTCACTCGTACACTGGAATGATCTAGACTCTAGTAGGACATTACTACTATACTAACACTCCCTAGAATACTCTAGACTCTACAAGAGTAGTACTACCTACACTAACTCAGACTCCAACACTCACTGGAATACTCTAGACTCTCCTAGGACAATACTACTATGCTAACCTAGACTCCAACACTCCCCCTCAAGATGAGCATGGGTCAGTCACCATGACCATCTTGCTACAACTCCATGACACTTACTAGGACCACTACACCTCTAGCTTGCAAGCATAAAAATCTACATGAGAGCGTTTTACTCTAGCTCTTGCTCTAGTGGTCGTCAAGCACCTTATGTTGCACGATGTGTTGTGTGAGGCTTGGTTGCTGCTCTGTACGGAGGTTGCTTAGTGAGCTAGTTAGAATGGTCAACTGAGATGTTGATAGGAGGAAAATAAGTTAGCTGGATTTGGGGGACAATTTTCTGGATGGGCTTAGTCCCTTGGACCTCCACACCCTCTTATATATAGCACAATCTAGCCTTAAATCTTCACTCGTACACTGGAATGATCTAGACTCTAGTAGGACATTACTACTATACTAACACTCCCTAGAATACTCTAGACTCTACAAGAGTAGTACTACCTACACTAACTCAGACTCCAACACTCACTGGAATACTCTAGACTCTCCTAGGACAATACTACTATGCTAACCTAGACTCCAACACTCCCCCTCAAGATGAGCATGGGTCAGTCACCATGACCATCTTGCTACAACTCCATGACACTTACTAGGACCATTACACCTCTAGCTTGCAAGCATAAAAATCTACATGAGAGCGTTTTACTCTAGCTCTTGCTCTAGTGGTCGTCAAGCAACCAATCAACTCCGACCATCCAGCTCCGCTCATGGGAGCCATCACCATCACCGGACACCTACTCTGCATCAAGCTAGCCTCCTCCCATCCTTCTTGTGTTGGTCCACCGTTGCCTCTCCAACCATGCACCTTCTCACACCGGTGCGTACAACGGTGGCACCACACGCCTTCCCTCATCAGCTTGAGCATCATCATTGTCTCTTCATTAACTTTGGTTCCCACAGAACCACGGCTGCCTCACCTCAACAACAGCTCCTACAGAACCACAGCCGCCTCACCATCAACATCACCATGCACAAACTTTGCATCAAGCTGGCCACCTCCAATCCTTCTCGCATTGGTCCACCGTTGCCTCTCCAACCAAGCGCCTTCTCACACCGGCGCCTACACCGGCGGCACCACACGCCTTCCATCATCAGCTTGAGCATCGTCATTGCCTCTTCATCACCTCTGGTTCCCGCAGACGGCTGCCTCACCTCAACAACAGCTCCTATAGAGCCACAACCGTCTCACCTCACTGGTCAGCTATCCACAGTTCCACACTCTCCTGACCTCCACATGACTTCCACCTCTCCAACGCGGTGACAACCTTAACCTCTACCTCCTCTCCATCAAACCCCTGGCCATCTTCACCTTAGCCACCACAACCTCTACCATTTCTTTCCTCAACCCTCTGAACAACCTCAGAAACACCACCTCTCCTATGTCATCATCAAACTCCTCGCTTACCATCTCAATTTTCACACCTCCCGACAACTCTTCAAACTCAGCGTCACTCGCCTTCTCAGCACCATGGCTTCACCATCACAACATACAACTCCCATCATTCTCCCCCCTGTCTGAGGGCTCACCTTGTCCTCAAACACCAGCAGTCTGTGTGACCATAATCTCCATGATAGTCATAAACAGCAATACCAGCAGGGAGCAGCTTCTCTCTCTCACTTCCTCTGGATCATTCCACAAGCCTCGAGCAGATGCGCATGCATCACTCTCCTTTCTTCACTCAGCAGGCCATCTGCACTTCTCTCCACTCCAGGATGCAGCTGCTTCGCTCCCTTGTATCAGCTCCAACCTACCAGCAGCAAAGCAGACTGCAAATCATCAATCTCTTCTTCCCTGCAGAAGCACCCACTTCATCTCCGGTTCAGGCTAGCACCAGCCCTCTTCTCTCTACTCCATTTATACACCAGGACATCACCCACGGGACACCAATGTAACTAGCTTCCTGAGAAACACCTAATGCAGAGCAGCAACCAAGCATCGCATGATGCACCTTGCAAACATGAGGTGGCTACCGTCTGCACAGAGCAACGAGGTGCGGCCTCCCGCCGCCTAGGTGACTACAATGTGCCCAGTGTTGTTGACGACAAGAGCCGGAGTAGATGCTGCAGTGGGGAAACAATGGTGGCTAGGGTTAGGAGGAGGAACCTAGCTCTGATACCATGTTGGTGTTTTGGGGGACAATTTTCTGGATGGGCTTAGTCCCTTGGACCTCCACACCCTCTTATATATAGCACAATCTAGCCTTAAATCTTCACTCGTACACTGGAATGATCTAGACTCTAGTAGGACATTACTACTATACTAACACTCCCTAGAATACTCTAGACTCTACAAGAGTAGTACTACCTACACTAACTCAGACTCCAACACTCACTGGAATACTCTAGACTCTCCTAGGACAATACTACTATGCTAACCTAGACTCCAACATTTGATATAAAGCTCGGCATAGTTTTTTGTTGATATGAAGATTACTGTGTAATTTATGATGGTTTTGTGAAGCATGCAGATGATGAGGGTGATCATTCTACATCTCTAGCTTTCGATTATGCATACAATGAGGGTAAAAATTCTAATCTATGTGCCTTCAACTTATGTGAGTAAACTATATCTTCATGTGATAACAGATTTGGCACTGAAGAATATTCCTTTAGGTTATTGCTATTGTATTTTCCTCTCTATATATACATATATAGAGCCAGATTATATTTCCAACGAACTGAGTTCAAAGTATGATTATGTTTAAGTGGCGGAGCTGAAGGGCCACCAAAATTTCTATGAAGATCTTCTCGGGTGGCATTGCTTTTTTGTTCACTTTCATGTATTCACCAAAATATTTGTATCGAGATTTTTTAATTTCTGGAGCTTACTCCACTAAAAATCTAGCAGAAACTATAGATTCCTGTAGTGGATACAGATAGTGCTTCTATATGTTACTGAAATTGTTCAAAAATTTGCAATGATTTAATGTCACTTTTAAGATATACTTTCTACCCTCGATCGGTTGATGTCTGTCTTCTGTAGGATTGAAGATTTTGAGTTTTCACACTGTGCACAATTTTTCTTATTTTATGCTTGTTCAATTTATCCCATCTACAATCCATTTGCCTCTACTGTGAAAAAAGTGCTCCATTATTAAAAAGGAGTATATGACAGTCAGGATGGTAGTTAGCTACAACTGTCTTTGCTGTGGCACAATGTGAGAGTAAGTTCTCTTTTATTTTTATGCCTTCAGTAACATACTCTGACTTATGTGGGTTCAGAGTTCAGAAGATACGATCTATGCAGAAGGTGTTTGTAGGCAATGGAAGATGATTAGTGCAAATATAATGGATTGGAATCCAGGGGATATTTTCTGATATTTAGAACAATAAAAATCTTGAAATGTCCCACTAATTAGTGAATTGAACTTCTAAGGGTCGACAGGATATGTAAATCTGGTAAATTGATGTTATTGTTGATATGCTTCCAATTAATATTCCATATTCTCTTCATACTAATATATAAGCATGGTGGTATTGCCATTTTAAATATACTGCCACCTGCAACTATAGCTCATATTTTTTCCTTTCCTCCCAGCCATACTTCTTAAGGTAATTATTTAAACGTTCTATGCTACTTTGCACTGGATCGCCTGCGTTTCCATCAGCATTAGGAAAAGAAACCAAATATCAAATGCAATTGACAAGGCTCTATCAATAAATAGATAAAACATCTGAAGTTTTCTTGCTTTATTTTTTGCTTCAACTTCACAGCCTTCCCTGTGATTTGCTCTGTCAAAGGAAATATTAGGCAACACTGCATCTATCTGCCTCAGATAATTCTGCGCACGTTGTGTTGCATTATACGTCTTTATTGATCTTCTTGTATCGTCTCTGCTGACAATGCCTTCTTTTGTGCGTTTCAGTTCAAGATACCAACGCTTCCAAAGCTGCGTCCACTTCCACAACTTTTGCCATGGTTCACTCTAATTGAGAAAGAGCAAGACGGAATCATGTTCGCTTGAATTGATCTGTTATCGGAAGATGAATGGCTCTCCATGTATGAAACACTGCCTCCTACTGATTCAGCTACTGATACCACTTATCCACCCCTGATTTGATGCAGCAAGAGTGAAAGCCTATGCAAATCAAGCTTATTTTGGAGGATTATTTGGAATTTGTTCCACAACATATAGTGCAGAAGATTATTCCTCCTGTGTTGGTCATATGTATGTTCGATTATCAGACTTACTTTCAGGTATGGTCTTTAGGCCACTAAACTTCTAATGTCCTTCGTTTGTTATAATGTCAGAACATTGTACTGTATCAGGTCTTAGTGTATTCCGTGTGTTCTTCGGAAGAACTTATTTTGCTACGAATTAACTGGTAGCTGACAGTATTGTGCAACTAAACACAGATGGGTTATTTCAAATAGCATGCTCCGTAGAGTTTTGCTAGGAATTGGCAGTGTACAGCTAAGTATATGATGGAGGGTATAGTGTATGAACAAAAATTTCGAAGATCGAATCAGTTTTAGCACCTACCCAAATTACATGACGTTCACATGGGCATGTACACCCACTTCACAGGAGACACCCAACGACAACAATTATTTCAGCTGTTCTGGAATTGTATCTGTTCTGCTGGACGAAGAACCTGATGATCAATTTCATGATACTTCTGAAGACAGTGATTCTTGCCATCAATTCAGGTCGGAGAAAAATGGAAGTGTGATCTTTTCTCCTGTTACCTATCTTGGTGCATCGTACAATTGTTGTTATATTGATTGGAATGGGATAGATTTGTAGAAGCAGAAAATCAAATAGAGAATTCTGGTCCACCCATATGCAATTCTATTTCTTATTTTGCTGAAAAGTGCAAGTAGTGTGTGCAAGAGATGAATTGTACATGCTGTAAGTAAATATTAACAAATAATCTATTTTTTTTAAGCTGCAAAGTCAATGGCTGACTTTCACTGGCGTCGTGGAAGATGCGGTAAATATTATTGCAGTGATCTCTCGGGGCGCGGCAAAGCGCACCGGGTCCTTCTAGTCCAGGCCAAAGCAGCAGGTTTTCAGACGCACTCTTTTCCTTCCAGGGTACCCAAGGGGGTTGGAAGGTTTTTAATGAGGCGGGCCTGTTAGCTTAATTTTAATATATTGTTTTACGTCAAAAAAAAGCCTACAAGACAACCTGGCTCTGATACCACTTGATAGGATCTCAAAATTTACTCTCATTGAAGAAGAGGATGACACTAGGAGTTGAGGCAATTTTCTGGTTTATTTCTCACACAAACTCACACAAATGCCATACCAACCTGAGGGGTTGGGGATACATATTTATGAGCTGCTAACCAGCCAAGCACATGCTAGATGCTAGTCTAAGATGCTAGTCCTAAAGCAGTAGTCAAGGATGATATCCTAACAGCCAGTCCTTGATGCTCTATCCTAACTGCCAGTCTTTGACACAAGGACCATGTGTGCTGCAACCCCACAAAGACCATAGTACAGAGACTTATCCATCATTGTGCACCTCCTCCTATAAGAGAACATGTATCTGGTCTCTTTTGGGCAATCAATAAACAATCAATCGATCTTCTACTTGCTATTCCCGACCCTTTAATTTCTCTCAATCTATCCCTGCTACCGTTCTAATCACCGGCCACGGCACCAGGACACAGGACGAACTCGCCCTCCTGTGACCCACCTGTATTACCTTCGAAGCTCCAAGCGTCCACAACAGTATATCGTGCGGTAGTATATATTTCTAAGAGATATGCACTCTTTGGTTGGTTATATCAGTGCATCGTTGTACAAGTAACTTTCTATGACAACAGAGCTTGGAGTGGCCTGGACCTGCACTTCTCCTTGCAGGAACTCACGCACTGTTCCAAGGCTCCACCACCTGGGCCTTTGGAAATGGTCAAAAGGCCCCCTTTTGGGAGGACAGATGGATCAATGGCGAAGCAGACAGCGACATTGCGCCCGACTAATACAAATGCATACCAAAGCGGCGCCGCAAGGTCAGAACCGTGGCTCGAGGACTGCTTGCCAACAGCTGGGAAAGGGACATTCAAGCACAATCGGACTACACAAGATAGGCCAGTACATACAGCTGTGGAGAATCTTACAGGATAGTCCTAAACAATGACCAAGATCAGGCGATCTGGAGATGGACCACGGATGGGATTTACACAGCGAGTTCCTGCTACCTTGCCGCCTTCCATGGAGCAATATCTTGTTTCTCCTGGAAGCTGACTTGGAAGAGTTGGGCCCCTCCCAAGGTCAAGTTCTTCATTTGGTTGGCCCATCTCGATCGTTGCTGGACTGCGGAACGCCTAGCGCGGCATGGTCTCCAACACCACCCTAGATGCCCTCTTTGCGATCAGGCTGAGATCATCAGGCACCTGTTGCTGGAGTGCCCGGTCGCCTGCCAAGCGTGGCATGAGACCCTCGCCTGGCTCAGAATGATTGCAGCACCACCTGATCAAGAGGCCTCGATCACAGAGTGGTGGCAACAGGCCAAGACCAGCAACCCCAAGCCGATGCGCAAAGGGCTCACCTCCATCTCGCTCCTCATCCCATGGATGATTTGGAAGCACAGAAACAGCGTTATCTTTGATGGAGCACGGCCTTCTGCCCATTCCCTCATAGATTCAATCAAGGATGAAGCAAGGCTCTGGGCATGAGCGGGCACTAGGGGTCTTCGCGTAGTTCTCCCAACCACCTGGGACGTTCACTAGTGTCTTTCTGTTTTTCCTGTAACCAACCTCCTAGGAGGATGTAAAACAATCTGCCTTTTCAATGAAATAAAACGCAAAGGTCCTTTGCGTTTTTCTCAAAAAAAAAGCAATTTTCTATGTGCTCTGTTTCAGCATGCTTGATAATTTCTTATAGTCCCGCAGCAAGGCGCGGAGTATTATCTAGTTAGGTGAACATTGCAAACCTTGACAGGATGCTGGGACCTGAATATGCAATCTAAGTAATTTTCATTTTCTTTATATTTGTTTGTTCTCGAGGTTAGTTGCTACTCCTAGTATAACTACCTCCGTCCCAGTGCATGTGGCGCCTTAGTTTTGCATGCACAAACTTTGACCATAAAATTAACCACTAATACATGTGTTATTTGTAATAAGAATTATAGCATTAAAAACTTCATTCAAATACGAACTCAACAATATAACTTTTCCGACATACAATTGAAGTTTTGTTAGTCAAATTAGTGGTCAAACTTAAATCTCGGAAAACAAGTGTGCCACCTAAATAGGGACGGAGGGAGTATTAAATACCAGTGCAGACTTTTCTTTCAGATTCATAAAAAAAATAGAGTAGTTCAGGAAAAATAACAGCAAAAATCCCATTTCAGAAATTCACTACAACACCCGATCCACTGAGAAAACCAGGAATCAGATGGAGTTGACTCCTTTGCTGCAGAGTTTCACAATGAACAGAACATGCCCATAGCTCCAAAGAGAGAGTGGAAACTTTCTTCTTGAAGTTTATTGAATTTCATTAATGTTGTGTTTCCCCAATAAAGCTCCAAAGTGACTTCAATAGAAATGCCAACACAACTTGGCTAGATCGCCCAATTGGCGTTTGAGTTTGATGGCACGATTTACTTTACTGAAGACGATATATGAATAATGGGAAACCATATTGTTTACCTGAACCAATATAAATGGCAGGGCCACTCCACCTGAAGGAGCATCTCCCAAACAATATAGCTGCTCATTTCGCTCTACCAAATTTTGGAGGCCTACAAACTTAAATACAAGTAGAAGAAATAAATGTTTAACAGTCAGTTAATAATCGCAACTTTCTGTATCATATACTCTCCTATCTAATTCTGATTCCAGAGAAACAACAACCTTCTGCAATACTATACAATAACATTAAAACAGGTACTATGCTTGCTAAGTGAAGAATTCAGTAACACGTTAATTCTAGCACCCAAGATTGCCTTGATCGATTAAACAAGCACCAAGAGGTTGCTTTACGTCCAACATAACATGTGCCAATGTACGACAAAGGCTGAATAGAAGACCACTGTTCTCCTAATTCTGCATCTATGCTGTGGCACATAAGTGTACAGCAAGCGAACCCCATCAATATGGATACAAAATTCACTATCCAAGGTAGAGTAAAAAAACTGAAACTTTCACTCGACAGAACAACAACTATAATCTACACAGAAGTACCGAACTTAGGGCATGTGCAACAGTAGTCTCTTAAATAGGCGCTTAAATAGTCAGTTACTTCCTGGAGATAAGCCCCGGCGGTCTGGGGGGTGTATTTTCCATTCAAAGTTGAAGCGCCCGCCTCTTAATTATGTGCCAATGCTTAAAAAATGGCTGGGAGCAACACATAACCACCAGGACTTAATCCCTAGTGCCCGGGCATAAGCACCCCGTTGTACGTGCCCTAAGTGATCAAGTGTATGAAACCAATCCCACAATTTAAGAGATTAGCGTTACAAAATTCTTAAATTATCAATTCAAGTAAAAATACTGTATACCCTTACTTGGTCTTGTAGCTCTTGCAAATATGCATTTTTCTTGTCAATTCTACCTTTCAGTCCAGTGACCTCAGTCTGTAAAATGTTCATGCACTCACCTATGAAGGAAACCACCAGAAGAAAGGTGGAACTGTTGATGAATATATAATTAGGGTCAAACTTACCTTAAACTTGTCAATATCACTCAAACTTGTCCGTGGCAAGCCCTTCCACTGAATTTCCTTTTTATCTTTAGATATAATATCCATAGCCATCAGGACGTTCAGAGCATCATAAACCCTTCTTCGTATATTTTTCTCATCATATTGTTGCTACATTTTACATATAATCAGCACAATGCACATAACAAATAACTGATCAAAGGGAGTAGCCATATTTCTTAACTGCATTGGGATTATCAGGATCTTGTGATCCAATATTGCTATTTGGATCCGCAAACTCAGTTACAAGTTCATCTGCCACCTGAAAAAGACAGGCTTTACATTATATAAGCAATATATAAAATTCGCTGCATACGACATAAGATTTCCTTACAGACCTTGGATTGTATACGCAACACCTAAACTCAAGAACGCAAATACAACAGGCTTCCCTTTTTCCTATACATTTTCATATAGATGGACCTACAGAGAAGATTTCCGTTGAACAGCTGGGGAACCCGATGATCAGGATCCTACCACACAGCAGCAACTATTTTTCTTTATTAAATTATCGGAAAGAAAAAAGCACAATCAGTTGGTCCGTTTGTTTTCTTATCAAGAAACTGACAGGGAGCTCTGTGTATTCATTGACAAGGAATATATTCATTACAAACGCCTTGTTTTTATTACAAACAAAAAACAGCGGAAGGAAGTTTAGAATCCCATCCACCGTCTTAGACACGAACCTTCTTTCACAACACGCCACTCAAGCAACCCATCGGCGCACAGACACTAAGGGCATGTTTGGTTGCCCACGGAGGCGTTTCCCGCACCCAGCCAGAAGATATAAGCGAGTTTGGTTGCCCACGCGGAACAAAATCTTTGCATTGCATGAGTCTTAAAGCAGTCCTCCTCCTGGCTCCGGGGGAACGCCCAAATCAGCCGTTCCACGGAGCCAACCTCTTCTCGCGCACGCTGGGTAAACGGCTGCATCCAGCCGTGCGAGAGCGAGATGGCGGGGGCTCGCCCGTGTCCGCGAAATTCCGGCGGGAGAAATTGGGTCACTGCCCGCCGATTCGCACCGCCTATTTTACACCGCCCTGCCTCGCCACCATCCCCCCCCCCTCGAATTCTCCATCCAAATCTTCTTCATCTACAAGCATGGGTAACCTGCGTCGCGTATTCCGGTCGGTCGATCTCCGGCAAGTGTTCTTGCACCGCTTTGTCGAGATGTCCACAGCATTTGACCCTGAGATCCTGGTAAGAGCACTCTAACCCTAGCTTTGCAATGAAAGATCTGTTACCATTTTTGTCTGTAGATCAACATAGGTTTGTGCGGCTACTCTGCTTACATTCATGCGTATTGCACGATTCTATGGTTCTTGCTTATGTTCATGCTTGTTGTATGGTAGTATGGTTCTTGCTTAGGTTCCATGGAAGATTGTTGTGTAGTGTGGGGAACGTTCATGCTTACTATGGTTGTTCGATTTGTACCAGAAACATGTTTGGTTGCTCCAGAATCCAATACCCACTCTGAATTTAATCTATCCATAGCTATGGAGGCACTTTCAATCTTACCTTCATTAGTGTAGACAAAGTGGGCAAAGTTTCCAAAGCTTGTATCAGTTTGCTGCTCTCCCTTCTTCATTTCGTTTTGTCCAGAACTGGACTGTCCTTGCCCTTCATTTATGACCGACATGTTTGCTCTAGCAATCCGTTGATAACTAAAGTTGCTAGAATTTCCTGCATTTCTGCCTCTTAACTCCCCTGTAATTTCCTCTGCCATACCCTCTTCCACGGCCACGCCTTGGGGCAAGACAGTTCTCACTTAGATGTCCATTTACTCCACAATTGTAACAATCTCTTGTCTCCTGCCTATTTGACACATAGTAAGCTTGCTTAGGTACCACCTCCACTTTCTCAATCTGTTTCAGCCTTGTTTCTTCCTGTCCCATGGCTGCTATTGCCTCTTCCAGTGTAGGCAATTGAGTAAGATACATTAGAGCAGCCCTCCTGCCCTCAAATGCAATGTTTAGTCCCTTCAGAAATTTCATCACCCTTCTGTCCTCGATCTACTTCTTCACTGCTGCTACACATTCAGGATGAGGCAGTAGCAAGGGAGCAAGGTGATCTAGATCTGCCCATGCACGGTTCAGCTCTCCCACATATGTCGTCACTGTTTTGTCACCTTGAGTCAGATCATGTATTGTGTCTTCAATTTGAGAGACCAACATAACATTTCCCTTGCCTGAATACATCTTTGACAGGGCATCCCATACCTCCGTTGACGTTGAGAGCGCTTCCACCGAAGCTGCAATAGCACGTGTCAAAGAATTCAGTAGCCAGGTGAGAACTAGTGAATCCGTAGCATTCCATTTCTTCCACTCCTGTCCCTCCTTCTCTTCAGGCTCAAGGACCTTTTCCAACACATACCCTTCCAGCGATTTCGTCCTCAAAATCAACATGCCCCTCCTGGACCAACTTAGATAATTTCCAACCCCATCCAGCTTGATCTCATTTGGCATGAGCTCAACCTTATACTGCACCTCCCCATATGGGGAAGGTTGCCTACCTTCCTCAGACGTAGCAGAAAATGCCCCATCTACTGTCTTTGCCGCCGGCAAAGTGGCCAGCTTGTCAAGCACCTTGGCCATAGAGGGCGAAGCCAGCCTAGAACAGCATTGGGGTCATCTCCATTTCATTGGGGTCATTTTAAACTAATGAACAATATTTATCAAAGATTTAGTAAGGATTTTCATTGGATCATTGGTGTCAATTGAACCCACTAATTGTACCTAGCTCCGCCCCTGCCATAGACAGCTCATCGTCCATCTCTAATCACAGCAACACAGCTTCAACACTCTGCCACCTGCAGGAGACCACACACCACCCACGCTCAGCCCCTCAGATCACCTACTGCAGGAGCACCATCATCGCTGCCCTGGTTGTCGCCGGTGGCTCTGATACCATGTAGATTGTAGATTGTAGATGACAGCTGCGAGGGGTAGAACTCCTATCTGTGTTGATCTAGGGTTCCCAGGAAGGAACCACTATATATACTCTGTTACATGGGCCTCATGGGCCAGCACAACACACACACACACACAAGGCCACAGCCCAACAGGTAGACAAGCTGCAATGTTGGCTGCAGCCCATGTACAGCCCAACAGTAAGGATATAAGGAAGAAAACAACTAACCAACTGACTAACAACTAGCCAAAACCGAAGAAAACAGGGAATCAAACAAGTGGGGCTTGGCTTCTCCATCGACCCAGAAATCTCAATGTGGGCAACAAAACGAAATGCCCTTTAGGCACGAGAGGTTGAATTGGCGCGTGCAGCTTCCATGGAGCCATGATCCCCAGGTGAGCCAAAAGGGCACGAGCAACCAAATACGCCCTAAGATTGCCTAAATGCTTGCACAATATTCCACATACTATGGTGGGGTTGGATTGGTCCCTCCCCGTAATGATGCCACTGTGGATATCTCACATGAGGAGTCAACCAGAGCTGATCATGAAGTGGCATAGCTTCTACCCTTGACGTCACTGGCTTGCAAGATATTTTGGCTTTAGTAATAATGCTGATGACTAGTCTTTTGTTAGTTTGCTACTCTTTAATTTAGTTGGCCCGGTAATAAATAGCGGTGCCAAATGAAGATCTGGTGCGTGCGTGGTTGTTTGGTAGTTAACCATGTTCCATTATCTCCGATAGTGGAATCCAGAGCAGGCTGTTTTAAAGTACAGAAAAAGCTGACACATTCTTCACTATGGACCACGCGATAACAGGCACTTGAACTTGTTGACGAAGGCTGAACGGGTCTTGAAGTCAAACTTTGTCATCTTATCCATGAGACTGCAGCCTGCAGACCCTCATCAGCAGCTCCTAGCCCTATCCCTCTGCTTCTACTTCAGCCCCTCAATGCGGCCACTCTGGCAAGGCTTATTGATGGGTGTGACAGCACCCTCACCACATCTTGTCGAGATTAAAAGGATATGACTGAGGATCACTCACGGATATTTTTGATATACTGGATTACTGACTATGTGTATACCATGTGATGAACCAATGCAGGGTCCAATGATCATGTGTCATTGGATAGAATATTAGAATCATTATGATACAGTTGCGGAAGGAGCATCGTCCAGCATCATAAAAGTGCACAATGTGATGTGGCTTGACTTACCACAGAAACTATTTCTTCTTTGATTCAAAGGAATTCACTCTAATTTGCAATCAAAGAGGCCCTTACAGGGATAGCATGTAAGGTTTCTCAGATCGAGTATACCTGTGAAACAGGCAGACCTTGAACGAATGGGAAATCATGCATAAACAGTAGGAACAGAAGATATAGATACAATCGCATAAAAGAAAGATGAAACAGACAAATGTCCTTCGACATCAGAAGGAACAGATCAGCCAAAACAGTAAAGCTGATTGTTAACATTTTGTGATTAGTCAGCGTGGAAGTCTCTATTCACATAGAAAAGTCAGTAAGGTTCATCATGAACAAAGTTTTATTCATATTGATGCCTAACAAAAATTAAGTCAGAACAGATGCACATTTGTCTCTTTTACCAGACAACCAGGTATGTCAACTCAAAGATTAAACATGTAGCAATAATTCCTCCTATATTGGTTAGTTCATGTATCCTTTCCTGTGTGTGATACAGAAGCTAATGTTGTCCCCAAACCCATCACATAATAAGCAAAAGAGAATCGTTTATGATATTAAGATTCAGTGATGAACAAAGTGATTATCAATTCAAATGGACTTGGTGCATACAAGCCCATGACATGAAGAAGATCCACAGTCCATCCGCAGACACTAGTTCTTATGTTGTATCACAGGTTCATTGTTAAAGAAGTAAATAATATCATATAACAGTGGTTAAATATGAAATATATGTGGTTCACTTTTTCAAAATATGGGTGTATATTTATGTTATGCATACTCTGCAATTTAGATATACCAAAACAAGATAAAGTGTAGCATACTAGCATACAAAGAAACAAAAAACAAATACCTCGTTGTAGGTTGTTCTCCCTTTGCCTTCAACTTTCTCACAGACTGAAAAAGGACAAATAAAACACTTCATGAGAACATTCAACATTATATTTGGTTAAATACGACAGAATAATTTGAATTTCTTAAAAGTAAAGAACAAAAAAATATCAGCTAGGATTTTAGATTAGAAAATAAAGTAAACAGTATCTCAGCTGTAATCTGCTTATGCGTCCATGAATCAGTACGCTTATATGATGATGAGTAGAAGAGTATGACAGAAGTTCTCGTAGAAAGAGGAGTATTCAACTCACCTTTCATACTGAATTGGCGTAGTCCACGGTTACCTTTGTCAGGACCAACTATGCGTGTTCCTTTCTTTTTCTTCTTGCTGCATTGCAAAATCCAATACATGCATGTCTGTAAGTGCCCGGCTATTTGTAAATTTCCAGCAAAAAAATAAAGTAGCATACAGAAAATAAGTTTTGCAATGATAAAGCAGAAGCACTGTAAAATGTTTAAATAGTGATATATTTTAATCAATCAAGTAAAAAAGGAAAATCTCAGGAAGCCAACAAGCAAGCAGCTTTGATCATAGACAAACCAAAATCAGCAAAACCTGCCATCAACTTCGATACCATGTCACTTTTGTCATATGGAGTAATCTACGCCATTAGATATAGAAGCTATCCAAACCTATCATAGCAACATATTCGATGGTCAGCATTAGTACCCATAAAAAGGATAGGTAGCTGATCTTTTTTACCTATTTTACTTATCTACTTCACAACGGATCTAACACTAACATGATTGGAATGTTGCATCCAATAGCTTTGGATTATAGAATTCCCTACTCCCAACAAGACATGAACTTACACATAAAAGTTACAAGACAATGAGCTTCAACAAGCATGTTATTGACCCAGACAACAGTTGTTGTTTTTAACAACCAATTCAATGCATAGTATTCATAAGTTCATAACACTTCATCGAAGCTCAGTAGTCCATCGACGCATCTCCCTAGAACGCTCTTCCGAAGCCAATGCACACCAACTGAAACCAACACATGCTGCAGGAACTATACATCAACTGAATCTAGTGCACACTGGACAGCGGGATGCAGCTCCACATAGTACAGCCCACGAGACCAATTCCCCTTATCTCAGATCACAAAACAACTCAACATCCACCCCGCGGAATATTCCCAAGTGCTCAGATGGCAGTGGACAGTCCACGGGCAAAGCAGGTGGTGGGCAACTCAACATAAGCAGCAACACGACATCAGATTCCACCGACCTCGCGGTTGGCTGCGACAATGGCGCGTCATCTCCCTGAATTTCGAGATCATTGAGGCGGCGGGCGACGGTGCTCCCGCTGGCCGGCGTGGACACTGAGGCTGACATCGTGGCAGCCGCAGCCGCAGCCCCTTTGCTGGGCCCGGCGCGACCAGAGGGGGAACCCGTGCTTCCGGCTCTGTTGGAGGCCGATTGAGCCATGCCGCCGGAACTACGGGCGCTGGAGACCATCGCGGTGGGGATCGCGCGGACTGGGGCGCAGAATTGGGAGGAGGATGAGGGGAAGAAAACCCTAGGAACGAAGCGCAAAATGGAGGGAGAGACAGAAACGAGGAGAGCGCGGAGTGACGGGCATGAGAAATTTTAAGATTTTTTCCTTTCCTACTATGTACTTCTTTTAAAATATAACATTTTTAGGTTTAGGTTTATAAAGAAAATAAATCTAGACTTGTTTTAATGTGAAGATTTACTTTAAACTTGAGTTAATCTATATACAAAAGTAGTCTAGATAACATGCTTTACAAAGCTAAAATATTTTATATTTTAAAACGAACGGAGTACTTTGTTCCGGTTTTACTTTTTTTTAAGGAAATAGCCGGACTTGGTAAATATAATAAGGGGCCGTGTTTTGGAACAGTAGAACGCCCATAAATTTTCTCATCAACTTGATGAATTAATTTTAAAATATAGGACTTCCCTATTATAACAGGTTGTTCGAAGGGGTCTTCTGTTCTTCCATCAAATATTTTGCTTTCCCGGGGTACTCGGATACCCATGGATTTTTTTGTTTCTTTACTGGCTTCATATAATTCTGAAAACACAAGTTTTCGAGTCCCATACGGCGTTCCACGATTCGTGTCGTTAGTCGTATCGAACGCGCGCTAGTGGCTTCTCTTAAACGGGCGTGTGTGGGGTCGGTTTTCACCCGGTTTGAGCGGTGGACGGCAGTTCAGGGGAAGAGGCGCTGATATTTGCCTCGAACGGACCGACGTTAGTGGGATGTGTGGAGATAGGTGGGCCCTCTTTGGCAGTGACGGTTAATTTGAATTTCGGGGGGCGTGCTGATAAAAACCTGAGGCCCCGTTCATTCCATTTTGTTTCCCCTCTCCTCTCACCTTGCTCGCTCCATCGGTGGGCTCTGGTGTTATCACCCGGATTTTTAATCTCAGATGTCTGTTATGCCGTACATCGCAATCTCAGAATTACCATTTTTACGAGACATAACAGATTGGATATCACAGTACATCATTCATTACAAATCATACATAAGGTCTTACGACAAATAAAGGATCACATGATCCAGTCTTAATGCAATCATGGAAGCGGAATAACGTAATGATAACGGTCGCGTAGGCGAGGCTTCCATCTTTATGGTCACAGGCAATGCTGACGCTGGAAGATGATCCTAGTTGTCGTAACCTTTCTGCGATCCATCCTCCTGATAGTCCTCTTCATAGTCTGGCCATGGGAATAGCCAGAGACAAAGCCATGAGTATTCTTTAAGTACTCGCAAACTAATACTAACAAGTGAAGTGGTTTTGAGTAGAAAAAACTAAGTTCTAGGTTGTTTTGCAAAAAGCCAGACTTACCTCTACTAAGTTCAAAAGCTAAGAAAGCTAGTTAAAAGTTTTATAACACCAAAATAGGAACTTGAATTTCATATCACAACTCTGTTGTGGTCAAGTCAAGTCATGATTCATTTCACAAGTCATTTTTGGAAAAAATATCTAACGACGGAACAGTATAGCCACTCCAACTGTCCATAACCGCGAACGCGACTATTCGAATAGTTTGACACTCTGCAGAGGTGATACACTTTCACCATAACATTCGATACATCCATCAGGAACAATCCTGAATTTACCATACTCAGTATGCGGATAATCAATCCTAACCTTTCAATTACACGCCCTAGTATAGGCACCTCTACTATGAGTTTGGCCTCCCAACCATGACCATCTATTATCTTGGGAACTACACAGGTGGACAATCTTCACAAGGTAGCCTCAGCTCAAACCTTGGCCGCAAGGGAATCCATACTAAGGTATATAAATTTTTAGTCAAGTCTTACCCAAATTTCGGGTATTGTGGTTGTACGGTAAAATTGAAATGGTATCGCATACAGACAACCATCAGTTTTGTAAAGGGCTAAGGCTCATGCCTCAACATTTTCATCATCAAAATCATCTGCTGTTTAAGAACACATGTTAAAACATTTCAGTAGAATGACTCATCATTCTAAGGTTTTCATAATCATTTTCACCAAGTATTCCCATCTAAAGTAATCAAGTTTTATACATAGCACTAGCATCTACAAGTCGGGGTAAACACTAATGAGGGTGGTAAACAAGGGTGAATGATCTAAGTTCAATCTTATGCCTCAAGATGACATCAAGATTATCTAACTTAGGCCAAGTTTTATGCTCTTTATGCTACCTTTAAATATCTTTCTAAAATCTACAAGTCACTAAGTAAACTATAATAGAAAGCTTTGATAAGGAAATAAAATAACTAAGCTTTCAAATAAAACTAGGATTTGGTATAATTAACTTTATCTAACCAAGCATGCCTAATGCATTGCATAGGTTGTCTAACGGTGGTCTAACTTTCATAGTTGCAAGTGTTAGCTTGCAAAGTTGCAAGTATAGACTTGCATGGTTAAGAAACTTGCAAGTGGTAGCTTGCCAAGTTGCAAGTGTTAGCTTGTTAAGATATTAGTATAAGCTTGCTTTGTGCAGAGTAGTGGTTGAAGTTCTCCTCGTAGTATTCTCCTTCCTCCTCATATCCTTGGTCGGTACTAGCATCTATAAATAAATACGAAGTACACAATCACCAAACAATACTTAACTATTTTTATTTATCACACCAAGGTTTTCACTAGATGATCTAGTATCATCACAAACATGACAATCATTCAAGCACTTGTCTTATTTGTTTTATTTTGGAAAAGTAATTTATACTCATTGAGAAACTACTTAAGATTTAATATTCTCCAACTAAAACATGGGATCATGTTGACACCTGTCATCACCACATATTTCAGTACTTGGGAATATGATTTAAAGTGGTGTCACAATTTAATAAGGTTTAACATTTTTATTTTTATTAAACAAAGTGACTAGAATTTCCTATGAGGCATTCCTTTATTACTTGTCCATTATTTCTGCAAGTAAACCTAGATATTTTTATATATTCAGAAAGGTCTTGTTAAATGTGATTTTTGAGAGTTGGAATCAACTCAAAAGCTTTTATGGTTGAATTTTGAAAAATGTTTGAATGTAGAAAAGCTTCTGCCTTGTTATTTTAACTATAGGTGATCTACAAATCTAAATGGTTTGAATCCAACGGGCTTGGATTAAGAATTCCAGTACCTTTCTAACAAAATTGGTTTCATGCAATTTGGTTTAGTGAATCGACCTGGGTTGATTTTTGAATCTAGGTACAGAACTAAGTTTGAAACCAAATGAATAAACCTAAATTCAAACTACTGGGTCACGCGGGAATGTAAATGGGCCGGCCCACGGCGCACAGCGTGCGCGGGTGAGTTTAAGTGGCTGTCCCACCAGTCAGCGAGACATGGGGTGCAAAGCGGTACGGGGCAATCTAAACCACACGATCAACTTCTAATCAAATGGCTGTGACTTATCGTCTCCATCGGGCAACTCCGGCGAGACAGAACCCTAGCACGGCCAGTGGGGGTCTACGGGGGCTCACCGGGACTCAGGCGAGGGTCAGCGACGGGGGCGAACGACGAAGTCAACGACGGCGAACCTCCTGGTACCGGTGGCTTCTCCTGGGGCGGCTCTAATCGTTGGCTCCTTTCTTCCTCCTCTGCGGCAGACTCTGGCCAAATTCCAGCGACCTGCTGCTCGCCTTGCTCCGGGGATGAAGTGGGGGTGGTTCTGAGAGAGAGGGGAGTGTGTTGGTGTGAATAAATCGAGCGGGGGTGGCCTCTATTTATAGTGCCAAGAGGGGACCGAAGGGCGCGGGTGGAGCTCGTCGTGGTCGTCGTCACAGTGGGCTAATGGCATGGGCGACGGTAGGGGAGGTGCTGTGCTCCTTGGCGAAGCTCAACGGCATGGTCGCGAGGCGTGGGGCGGGGCGAGATGGTCGAAATGTTGCGATGCTCTGGGCGGGTCCAACGACATTTTCATGGCGCACAGGCTCTCCTGGTCGCGCGGCGATGAACGGGCATGTCCTGGCGGTTCCTGGAACGGTGGTGATCTTGCACGCAAGCAGCGAGGGTGGCGTGCGGTCTATGGTCGCGTGTCGAGTGCGGCTCTCTGGCGCGCTCTCGGCATGGCATAGAGGCATAGGGCACGGCGGTTATAGAGTGTTCCAGGGGTTAGCAGGGCGTTGGCATTGGACAGGGGGTGGCGGTGGACGATGGTCAATGTCCCAGACAAGGTTGGCGGGGCTAGAGCTTCTCCTAGCTTGTTGTTGATAGTGAGGTGGCAAGGTGAGGCTCGGCATGCTCACCATTGATGGCAATGGCAAGCTCACAGTGAGCTAAAGCTTGTTTACTGAGCTAGATGATCTACTAAGAGCAGGCTATGAGCTAGAGAGGGAACAAGGTTGGCCAAAAACACTGCTCACTATAGTGTTTGTTGTTTGTTCGATTTCTGTTTGCAAGGTGTTTGATGAAATGAACGAAAGAGATTTGAATTTGAATTTTTGGTTCAAACTTGGTGGGTGTACTAGTCACATACTAGGTAGTCTCTGGTTAGTTGGAAAGGTCAAGGTGAATTGGTTTGGTTGGTTTTTGAGAATTAGTGATCTTCACATATGATAAAGACTCAATTTTGAATTGTCATTTGAATCAAGTTGCCAAATGTTTCTGTAAGTTTGAAAGGTGGTCCTTGGTTCACTTTTACTTGGTCTAGCAAGAGGTGAAAAGAAATGGAGTTGTTTCTGTTTGAAACCTTGGACTAGAAACACTCAAAGTGGCCTAGTGAGCAAGATTGGCAAAAATGACCATTTGCTTATTTGGTTTGTTTTTGAATTATCTTGATTTGTTTCTGCTTGGATTTGATTTATATGATGTTGTTTTCATCTTTAAATCATTCCTTGCTAAACACATCATTCACACAAGTCCATTCATGCATTCATACATTCATCATATACACACATGCATTCATATGATTTAATTAACAAAGGTTTTTGTTAACCCTAATTTTGATGATTGGAATTTGATAATCATTGTTCAATAGATGTTACAAACCTTCCCTCCTTAAACAAAATCTCGTCCCGAGATTTGAGAAAGAAGAAAGCAAAACTAAGATTTAAAGAGATCGGGAAACTCCATCTTGATGTAATCTTCTTGCTCCCAGGTAGCTTCCTCTTCAGTGTGATTACTCCACTGAATCTTGAGAAACTTGATGCTTCGGGTCCTGGTGGTTCTGAAAGCTTCCTCCAAAATACGGATGGTTACTTCGGGATACGTTAGGTCATCGTTGATCTCTATGGTTTGGTGATCGATGTTCTTGAAAACTTCAGTCTTCTCCGGGACTTCTAGGCATTTGCGAAGTAACGATATATGGAACACATTATGCACTGCTGACATCTTCTCTGGCAGTTCCAGTTGATACGATACTTCTCCTTGACGATTCATAATCTTGAAAGGTCCGATATATCTGGGGGCTAACTTTCCTTTGAGCTGGAAACGTTGCATTCCTTTCAAAGGCGACACTTTGAGATAAACAAAATATCCGATATTGAAAGCAGGGTCTCGATGTCTCTTGTCGGCATAACTCTCCTGTCTAGATTGGGCGGTCTTGAGGTGCTCATGAATCTTGTGAACTTTCTCTTCTGCTTCCCGTAGGATGTCGGTCCAAAAATCTAACTCTCTCCTACTTCCGAAAAATTCAAAGGGATACGACACTTCCTTCCATACATGAATTCAAATGGGGCCATTTGGAAACTATCTTGATAACTGTTGTTGTAAGAAAATTCTGCAAAAGGGAGACAGTCTTCCCATTTAGATCCATACTCTAGCACACATGCTCTCAACATATCTTCGAGTATTTTATTTACTCGCTCCGTTTGTCCATCTGTCTAAGGGTGATACGCTGTGCTGAAATCCAATCGGGTTCCCAATCCTTCTTGGACTTTCTTCCAAAATCTTGAGGTAAACTGAGTTCCTCGATCTGACACAATGTTCTTGGGAACTCCGTGCAAACTGACGATTCTAGCGATGTACAACTCCGCTAGCTTCGAACTCTGGTATTTGGTCTTGACTGGTAGGAAATGGGCGACTTTGGACAATCTATCAACTATGACCCAAATAGAGTCATTTCCCCTACTAGAAGTAGGCAATCCGGTGATAAAGTCCATTCCAACAGAATCCCACTTCCATTCAGAATCTGCAATGGTTGCAACATCCCTACGGGTCTGTGATGTCCCGCCTTAACTCTCTGACAAATATCACACTTGGCTATGTTGCTTCCGATTTCTCTCTTCATCTTATGCCACCAAAATTGCTCCTTCAAATATTGATACATCTTCGTTCCTCCGGGGTGGATAGAATAAAGAGTATCATGAGCTTCCTTCAAAATATCTTGCTTCAACTCTGAGTCTGCTGGTACACAGATATGTCCTTTGTAACACAAAACTCCTTCATCTTCGGTGAATCTGGGTACTTTGCCTGTACCGATATGACGTTTGATTCCGTCGATACTACCATTTCCTTTCTGCACCTCCTTGATCTGACTGATCAAAGTGGGTTGAAGTTCTATGCTAGCCAAAAATCCTTTACTTACTAATTCCATTCTGAAATCTTCCAACTCCTTGTGCAAACTTGGTTGCTCCTTCAGAATCATGGAGTTCAAGCAGCACGACAATCTTCTAAGGGCATCTGCTACCACATTGGATTTACTGGGGTGATAGTGAATGTCCAGATCGTAGTCCTTGATTAGCTCTGTCCATCTTCTCTGCCTCATATTCAGCTCCTTCTGGGTGAATATATACTTCAGGCTCTTGTGATCCGAATAAATCTCACAATGGTTTCCCATAAAATAATGCCTCCATGTTTTCAGGGCTAGAACTACAGCCGCTAGTTCAAGATCATGAGTAGGATAATTCTGCTCATGCTGCTTCAATTGTTGTAACACCCTCAGAATCGGCCCTATGCAAGTTTTAGCGAAACCCGCCAAACCCGCATAGAAACGATTCAAAGGTGCCCACCAGGAACTTTCGTGCGGGTGGAAAATGAAGTAATAACATTACACAACAGTCCTCGATGGGACCCACAAAACAGATATATATATACAACACGACTCCATGAGTCAAGAATACAGATATACAGTACAAAGATCCAAATCACCTTGAAAACGATAGAGCGTCCGACTACGGACAAGATGCAAATGGGGCTAAGAGCCCTGAAGAATAACCAATGGCGTCCATAACCCTGCCCAGGCCAAGCCGGAAGGGTAACCCTGCTAACGACGTCGATCTCAAAACCTGCTTAAACAAAAGGGGTGCCGACAAAGGGCAAAGGAAAAAGAGAGAGCGGTCAGTACTGAGGCCAGTACACGGCGAGGCTAGAATTCGGCGGTCCTCGCCTACATAGGTATGGTGGACTGAAGCGGCAGCGTAGCATGCACTAAGCAACCTATAGAGACTCGATATAACTGTCGGCTATCAGAGAGGGATAAGAAAGACCTATTCGGATCCAACCTGATGCTACCACCAAACATACCCATCCTGGTATTTCCCCCTCGAGACCAAACGAGGGAATCAACCGAGGAACTCACACAGTTGGCAGTTTTATTTATTCAGTTATCGTTGCAGCAATTACTAGTCAGGTATAGATAGTCATCCTGGTAGAATAAGCAGTGGGCACTTTTAGTTAACCATTCCGTTGTAGTTGCAACACTTACTAGTCAAATATACGATTAGCATGAGATATCCCAAAACCCAGCAGTTGTTGGTACTTTTATTTAGCCATTCCGTTATAGTTGCAATACTTACTAGTCAGATACAATGGTAGCAAGCGTCAACCCAAACAAGCAATTGTTGGCAATTTTATTTAGCCATTCCATTATAGTGAAGCTGATTACTAGTCATTATAAGGTCAAATTTATAGCACTACTTTAGTTATAGTTGTCTATGATCGAGATACTGTGCTCCAAGTCGTCCATAACCGCGGACACGGCTTTCAGAAAGTTTTACCCTGCAGGGGTGCACAAATAGCAACACACACTCGATCAACCTCGGAAAAACCAAATCAAAACCCAACAAGGCCTTCACAACAAAGCAATCACAGGATTCAGAAATATTTCAGGGGGCCACCCCATTGAGTACACCCGCAACGAAGTTAGCTGACTCTGAGACGGACTCAAGGTTTGCGTCAATGGCTGTAAACGACTGGGAACCCAAAACTGGGCTTGTCGATACCGCGAAAACACTCCGCTTTCCTAAACAGTATAGTGTGCAGTACCTCGCACAATTTAAATAAAGCAGTAAAGCATGGCATAAGTACAGGATAGTAAATAAAACCTCAAACTAGTTTGTGGCCCCAAGAAATAAGAATGAATCAAGCTCTGGCTCAGGGGGGTCCCATAATCCTCCCGGATGTGGATAGCGCGAATATTCAAGGAACAGGTATCAAGTACTCGGGGTCCTACGGGACACAAGTGGACGGTTAACAACCAAATAACATCTATTGCCCACCTGTGCCTCTGCATTACCTACTTCAATTTTAGTTATTAAACGATAATTAAAGTTATGATCATCACCAACAATAAACACACGGCAATACTCCAACAACTGTGGTACTTGACGACACGCAACAGCACTTGAGCAAGCGACTACGACGCGCAAGTCCAGCTATCTACCAAACAACAGGTAATAGGATGTGTCCAAGGCAATATAAGGCTGCAAGGAAATCACGGGTACGGAAACTAGAGCAACGCAACACAGATAGCAATAGATCAACAGTAGGGAATAAATACTATAAAAGTAAGATAGGTAGAAAGGGGGAGATGCTCGCCTGAAAAACATTGCCGAAGGTTCAACCGACGATCGGGTCGACACTCGCATCAACTCAACGGCCTTATCCGCGAAGAAGAAAAACACTAGAAGAAACACCGGATGCACTATTTAATACTACGGCAAAAGATCGGGCATGATGCATGTATGATGTATGGCATGGCAAGAATGCGATGCAATTCGGCAATATTAGGTGGAACCAAGGTCCCAACAATTAATTATAGGTTCTTGTTGTTTAGCCACCCGCAATTTAAATGTTGTATTAACAAGACAAAACATGGCATCGATTTGCTACACAAATTTAAATGGGGCCAATATGAGACTATATTAGCCGGCATATGGCCTCCATATTTAATTTAGGTGAATCGCCTAAATGCCCCCAATAACCAAATTATGTATGCGAGCATGGCAATTTTATATGCAACAAGTAATATATCATTTAATAAAATAAGGCTCGGGTTTGGGTTCACACATCTCGGACCGAAGATCTTGGTTCGATGTGGTTCCGGGGTTCGGTCTCGGGGTTCGACGGGGAAACGATGAAGTTCGGACTCGCGATGGCGAACTTGAGTAGATCGTGTACTAGGGTCTTCGGATCTGTGAAGTAGATCTTGTCGCACGGGCGTCAATGCTCCCGGGAAGGAGAACTTGTCGTTCAGGGTCTCGGTGTCCGGGGTGAAGTGCTTGACGTCCTTCGGTTCCATGTCGACGACCTTGGTGTCCTCGATGGAGAACTCGGTGTATCCGTGTCGTGGTTCTTGTCGGGGTTCTCGGCTTCGGGCGCCGGGATCGGTCTCGATTGTCGATGTCGGACTCGGGTTTCTTGTCAACGAGAGGCCTTGCCGCATCAAGCTTGAATCGACTATCTTCGGAAGGTCATGGCATTCCATGGTACAGTGCTCGCCTCGTCTTTGAAAACAACGTCTCCACAGAATGGGGCCGGGACAGTGAATATCCTATCCACGACAGGCCACCAATGCCAATGTTCAAGATGCTCACGGTACACCGATACAAAACAAGATGCTCCCGACAGCAACAGAAGAACAACGCGGCGACAACACGGGAAAGGAGAGGAGCGCTCGCAGGCTCGTCTCGAAGCGGCAGGACGCGAGCGGGCCCAAGGACAGAGAGGGACGGCGCTGGGTCACGCGCTAGGGAGGGACGCACTGAGCTGCGTCGGGTGGAGCCCCGGCGACGGGGAGGTGGCGAGGTGTCCGGAATCGGCGACTCCAGGGGCGAGATGCAGCGACACCGCACGGCCAGAGAGTGGCGGCGGCCTCGAAGGCAGGCTCAGGCAGCGACCAGTGCTGAGGAGGGAGAGAGGACCGTGGCGCGGCGAGGGAGGGCCCACAGCGGCCTGCGGAGGAGGTGACCAGAGCCGACCTCGCGAGGGGCGACCGAGCACGGGGCCGAGCAAGGCGGTGGAAGGAGAGAGCGGGCACGGCGAACTGAGGGAGGCCGGCCAGAGGAGACGCGGGAGGGTCGGCGAGCGGCCGAGGCCCGCGACGGCGCGGCCGGAGCGGAGGGGACCCGAGGCGGCGGAGGCAGAGATGCGTCCGAGAGGGGGCGACCGGTGGCAGGGACGCGCGGGAGGATGGCGAGCTCTGGCTAGAGGCCGACGTCGGGGTCCTTGGGCGGAGCGGTCGCAGCCGGAGGAGCAGAGCGGAGGGGCCCCGACAGAAGGGGTCGCGAGGAGGGAGGAGCGGGGCCGGCGGAGCTCGGGGACGCCGCGGTGGGGGAGGCCGGACCCGTGAGGTAGGGCGGCGGGGACGCGGAGGAGAGGTGCCAGGGGGCGGCGCCGGGAAGCGGGGAGGGGGCTCTGGCGGCGGCGGTAGAGAGCAGACGAGGCGGGGTGCAGCGAGGAGAGAGGCGGGAGGTGGGAGAGGACGGTGCGGGAGGGGCGGTGGCTATCGGGGTGGGGCCGGGGCGAGCGGGGAGTGGGGCCTGGGGGTGTGGCGTGCGTGTGTTGTGTGTGTGTTGGGTACCAGGTGGGTGGGGACGCGCCCAGGTGGCGGCAGGGTGAGAGTTGGTTGGGGTGAGGTGGCGTGAGGTGGTTGGCTGGAGGAGGGAGAGGATTTGAGGTGGCGTGAGGTGATTGGGTGGGGTGAGGTGGAGAAAGGGTGGGTAGAATAGGATTGGGTAGATTCTGGGTAGATAGGATTTTTGAACTGGGGTGGCCGACTGGGTCGGATCGGCCCGGTACGGCTGCCCCTAAAAATAATATAAATTTTATTTAATTTAGAATAAACTTTTGTAAATAGTTTTTAGACAAATAAAAGACCCGGAAAAGCCCGGCGCTTTAATTTGAAATTGAGACGGGGAATATTTAGAAAACCAAACTAGGCTTTTAGAAAATAGGTTTCGACAAACAAATGCATGATGACATGACGATGCTCAAATGCAATGTGGCATGATGACATGAGCATGCGGTCATGATGATGCAATGCACAAAAACAACGAGATTTTCTAGTAGTGGTTTTGCGGGGCGCCGCAATTGTCGAGATAGATAAGATATTACTTTGCCTTCTTGCATTAGCGCACATCCGAGACCGATCTTGGTTGCGTCACAATACACATCAAACGGTTTTGTGGTATCCGGCATGATCAAGATTGGGGCTGAAATCAATCTCCTCTTGAGTTCTTGAAAACTCGCTTCACATTTGTCCGCCCATTCAAACTTCTTATCTTTCTTCAACAATTGGGTCATGGGTCTGGCAATACTCGAGAATCCTTCGACGAACTTGCGGTAATATCCCGCTAATCCGAGAAATACACGAAGTTGGGTTTGAGTGGTTGGGGCTTGACAATCTTCAACATCCTTCACCTTTGCAGGGTCAACGGCAATTCCTCCGGCTGATACGATATGTCCGAGGAATCCTACCCGTTGTAACCAGAATTCACATTTGCTAAACTTGGCATACAACTGATGTTCCCTAAGGGTTCCAAGGATGGTCCTCAGGTGTAGTTCATGTTCTTCTTCTGATTTGGAATAGAACAGAAAGTCATCGATGAAAACAACGACAAACTTATCCAGAAAGTCCATAAAAATATTATTCATGAGGTTCATGAAATAAGCGGGGGCATTGGTTAATCCAAAGGACATGACAGTGTACTCATATAATCCATATTTGGTGGTAAAGGCAGTCTTTGGAATATCCTCCGCGCGAATCTTGAGTTGATGATAGCCAGTTCTAAGATCAATCTTAGAAAACACTTTGGCACCAGTCAATTGGTCAAACAAGTCTTCTATCTTTGGCAATGGGTACTTGTTCTTGATGGTGACATCATTCAACTTCCGATCATGCGTACACAAACGGTTAGCTCCATCCTTCTTATCCACAAACAAGACATGTGATCTCCATGGCGACGCACTTGGTTGGATCAACCCTATCTCCAGCATCATCCAGTTGTTTCTTCGGCTCCACTAATTCAGATGGGTTCATACTATATGGTCTCTGGGCTATGGGTCTGGTTCCAGGGATTAGTTCAATGATAAACTAGATATCCCGATCTAAGGGCATACCGTGCAAAACATCTGGAAATACATCGGGGTATTCACAGACTATTCTGACTTGGTCAATGGTTGGTTGGGCTAGACTCTTGTTGCACTTGAATTGACAGGGCAAGGTTTCAGATACATGTCCTACTGATATTCCGGTTGTACTGGTCATGGTTATGGCTTTCTTGGCACAGTCGATTAATCCTTTATGCTTCGACATACAATCCATTCCTAGTACTACTTCCAAACCTTTTGTTCCAAGTACTATTAGATTAGCATAAAAATCTATGTCATGGATTTGGATAGGTACGGCCTTGCAAATTTTTCTAGCTTTGGTGGTTGAACCAGGTATTTGAACTATCATAACATGCTTCAATTTCGTTGGTTGAATCTTACTAGTGCATGCAAATTCTTCTATAACAAACGAGTGCGATGCTCCAGAATCAAACAACACTCTTGCAAGTACTGAGTTAACAGAAAACATACCCAGCACAACATCTGGCGCTTCTTGGGCTTCTTCAGCATGCATGAGAAAGAGACGACCATTGCGGTTGAGCGAATTCCCTGGGGCAAACCTTCGTCCAGGCTGAACACGACGCTTCTGCTGAGGTGGGGCATTTGCATTGGGGGCTGCGGTAATCTTCTTGGGGCACTCATTGGAATAGTGACCCTTGGTTCCACATTCATAATAAGTCACTTGGGACTAGTCCTTTGCTGCAACAGGCACAACATTGCTTCCAGTTCTTGGGGCAGTGTTGGTGTTGGTGGTGACATTGTTGTTGTTGAACTTGGGCGGGGCACGATTGAAATTGCTGGGGTTGCTGGTGTTGTTGTGGTTTCCTCTGGGCCTTGGGTTTCCTCCTCCATGGTTGGGATAGGTCGTACGGTTCATCGGGGGTCTATTGGTTCTAGGGGCAAATCCTGGAGATGGGTTGGGGCGATACTTTGGGGTATGATGGGTTCCTGGTTGATACATCATTCTACGCTTCCGGTTCTCGTTGGCTTGGTTGATCTTGCCTTCCATCTGAATGGCAGAATCCACTAAGGCTTCAATATCAGCAAAGGGGATATTGACTAACACTGTCTGCATCTCATCATGCAGACTGTTCAGGAATCGCTCCTTCTTAGCTTCAGTGTCAATCTCATCCGGTGCATACCTAGCCAATGACAAAAATTTGTCACGGTACTCAACTATTGTCATCCTCCCTTGCTTCAGTTCTCTGAATTCATCTCTCATCCTATTGGGCAAACCCGGTGGCACATGGGTTCTGCTAAACTTGACTTTGAATTCCTCCCAAGTCATCATCTGTCCTCCATTCATGGCGCGAACGTTGTTCCACCATGCTCTTACATCTCCGGCCAGATAGTGGGTGGCAAACAGTACCTTCTTGTTAGCCTCCACTCCTGCGACTTCCAAGTTGTTCTCCATGGTTTGCAGCCAGTCATCGGCATCTAGGGGCTCTTTAGACTTAGTGAAGATAGGTGGATTGGTGTTCTGGAAGTTCTTGAGCTTTGATCCATGGTTGTCCTGATTTCCATGGCCTTGGTTGTTGTTGGCCATTTGAGCTATGTGTTGAAGGGTGGCCAAGTTGGCTTGACGTTTGGCTCTTTCAGCTTCGCGGTCAGAAACCAACATTTGCAAGATTTGCAACATTGGGTCTGGGGATGAAGTGCTTCCTCAGCGAGGCATGTGAAGATTGAGATAGATCATGAGAAAAGAGGGAAATTTCTAAGGTTCAGGGTTTTGTTTTTGAAAAGTTTTCAAAGTTTGACTCAGATTTTTTTCTAGCAACTTGCTTTTCATTCATTCATAGCACACGATACAAACACACACCACAACAAGGAAAACATATGGTTTTAAGAACCATTCTGGGAAACTACGATACAATGGGACCGGATACAACTCACTAACGCTAGTGCTCAAGTGCTACTACTCCTCGGAGTCGGTGTTCTCATCATCCTCATCCTCATCATCAATGAAGGCGAAGTCATCCTCATCGGTGAAGAAGTCCATGGACTGATCCTCCAGAAAGTCATCATCATCACTAATATAAGAGTAGGGGTCTCCACGGATGTCCTCCCCTGCATTCTCCCTCTCCAGCAGCTGCATATCCCTCTCGTGGATGGTCTCCTCCAAATCAGTGATCATGTGGCGAAGCGGGCAATGATGCGCTCCTTCTTGTCGAGTTGACGGCGACGAGATTGGCGATCCTTCACTATCATGGCAATGGTCTGGTCCTTCTGAGCAGCGATGGCATAGTTGTGGTTGGCGTAGGATCAGGCATTGTCCAACTCCTTCTGCCGGTCATACATCATGAAGCTGAGGTGGTCCACTTGGTTCTTCAGCTCAGGGTGATATGGTGCCTCCAGTGGCTGTCCCATAACATCACGCCTTGGGCAGAACTCAAAGCGGGTGCCCTTGATCTGATTGATACTCTGCCCACACAAACGGGAAAGAGCTTCATGCATGGCCCTGACAAGTCCATCTAGCCAGCTGTTCTCTCTGATGGTGAACTGAAATCCCTCGGAGGTGGGGGCTTCAATCTTTCCTTGGAGACTTGCAACAATCAGCCATTGCAATTTCTCTCCTTCCTGATCGTTGAGTTGAGATCCGAAGAACTTGGGGTGCGGATGCTCCAGAAGTTCCGAAAGCTGGTCCAAGTCACGCTCAAAGATGAGGTCTCCTCCATTCCCTAACTGATAGAACTAGCTATACTTCACGTCCATCTATAAGAATGTAGGATAAGTAAGTTAATAGAGTGATCAAGTGTGTCAAATTTTATGTAAGTTTGCAAGAATTTTTTAGAAACATGAATTTTTAGAAAAGAGTCTAAGTGATAAGAATGAGAATAAGTTTTCATAATTACTCACTTTCTTGGTTTTGAAAGTAAATTTTTGATTCAAACGTCCATTCTAAACTAGGGTCTCCTATGGTCAGGATGGCTCTGATACCAACTTGTCAACACCCGGATTTTTAATCCCAGATGCTTGTTATACCGTACATCGCAATCCCAGGATTACCATTTTTGCAAGACATAACATATTGTATATCACAGTACATCATCCATTACAAACCATACATAAGGTCATACAACAAATAAAGGATCACAAGATCCAGTCTTAATACAATTATGGCAGCGGAATAACGTAATGATAACAGTCACGTAGGCAAGGCTCCATCTTCATGGTCACAGGCAATACTGACGATGAGAGATGATCCTAGTTGTCGTAACCTTCCTATGGTCCATCCTCCTGATAGTCCTCTTCATAGTCTGGCCACGAGAATAGCCAAGGACAAAGCCATGAGTACTATTTAAGTACTCGCAAACTAATACTAACAAGTGAAGTGGTTTTGAGTAGGAAAAACTAAGCTCTAGGTTGTTCTGCAAAATGCCAGATTTACCTCTACTGAGTTTAGAAGCAAAGAAAGTTAGTTGAAAGTTTTATAACACCTAAGTAGGAACTTGAATTTCATATCACAACTTTGTTGTGGTCAAGTCAAGTCATGATTCATTTCACAAGTCATTTTTGGAAGAAAAAAAACATCTGACGACGGAACAGTATGGCCACTCCAACTGTCCATAACCGCGGACGTGGCTATTCGAATAGTTTGACACTCTGCAGAGGTGGTACACTTTCACCACAACATTCGATACATCCGTCAGGAACAATCCTGAATTCACCATACTTAGTATGCGGATAATCAATCCTAACCTTTCAATTACACGCCCTAGTATAGGCACCTCTCCTATGAGTTTGACCTCCCAACCATGACCATCTGTCATCTTGGGAACTGCACAGGTGGACAATCTTCACAGGGTAGCCTCAACTCAAACCTTAGCCGTAAGGGAATCCATACTAAGGTATATAAATTTTCAGTCAAGCCCTACCCAAATTTTGGGTATTGTGGTTGTATAGTAAAATTGGAATGGTATCGCATCCAGACAACCATCAGTTTTGTAAAGGGCTAAGGCTCATGCCTCAACATTTTCATTATCAAAATCATATGTTGTTCAAGAACACATGTCAAAACATTTCAGTAGAATGACTCATCATTATAAGGTTTTCATAATCATTTTCACCAAGTATTCCCATCTAAAGTAATCAAGTTTTATGCTTAGCACTAGCATCTACAAGTGGGGGTAAACACTTTTTAGGGTGGTTAACAAGGGTGAATGATGTAAGTTCAATCTCATGCCTCAGGATGACATCAAGATTATCGAACTTAGGCCAAGTTTTATGCTCTTTATGCTACCTTTAAATATCTTTCTAAAATCTACAAGTCACTAATTAAACTATAATAGAAAGCTTTGATAAGGAAATAAAATAACTAAGCTTGCAAATAAAACTAGGATTTGGTATAATTAACTTTATCTAACCAAGCATGCCTAATGCATTGCATAGGTTGTCTAACTTTCATAGTTGCAAGTGTTAGTTTGCAAAGTTGCAAGTATAGACTTGTATGGTTAAGAAACTTGCAAGTGGTAGCTTGCTAAGATATTAGTATAAGCTTGCCTTATGCAGAGCAGTGGTTGAAGTTCTCCTCGGCTTATTCCTCGTAGTATTCTCCTTCCTCCTCGTATCCTTGGTCGGTACTAGCGTTTATAAATAAATACGAAGTACACAATCACCAAACAATACTTAACTATTTTTATTTATCACACCAAGGTTTTCACTAGATGATCTAGTATCATCACAAACATGACAATCATTCAAGCACTTGTCTTATTTGTTTTATTTTGGAAAAGTAATTTCTACTCATTGAAAAACTACTTAAGATTTAATATTCTCCAACTAAAACATGGGATCATGTTGACACCTGTCATCACCACATATTTCAGTACTTGGGAATGTGATTTAAAGTGGTGTCACAATTTAATAAGGTTTAACATTTTTATTTTTATTAAATAAAGTGACTAGAATTTCCTATGAGGCATTCTTTTATTACTTGTCCATTATTTCTGTAAGTAAACCTAGATATTTTTATATATTCAGAAAGGTCTTGTTAAATGTGATTTTTGAGAGTTGGAATCAACTCAAAAGATTTTATGGTTGAATTTTGAAAAATGTTTGAATGCAGAAAAGCTTATGCCTTGTTATTTTAACTATAGGTGATCTACAAATCTAAATGGTTTGAATCCAACGGGCTTGGATTAAGAATTCCAGTACCTTTCTAACAAAATTGGTTTCATGCAATTTGGTTTAGTGAATCGACCTGGGTTGATTTTTGAATCTAGGTACAGAACTAAGTTTGAAACTAAATGAATAAACCTAAATTCAAACTACTGGGTCACGCGGGAATGTAAATGGGCCGGCCCACGATGCACAGTGTGCGCGGGTGAGTTTAAGTGGTTGTCCCCACCAGTCAGCGAGACAGGGGATGCGAAGCGGTACGGGGCAATCTAAACCACACGATCAACTTCTAATCAAATGGTTGTGACTTATCGTCTCCATCAGGAAACTCCGGCGAGACAGAACCCTAGCGCGGCAGTGGGGGTCTACGGGGGCTCACCGGGGCTCAGGCGAGGGTCGGTGACGGGGGCCAACGACGAAGTCGATGACGGCGAACCTCCTGGAACCGGTGGCTTCTCCTGGGGCGGCTCCAATCGCTGGCTCCTTTCTTCCTCCTCCGCGGCAGACTCCAGCCAAATTCCGGCGACCTGTTGCTCGCCTTGCTCCAGGGATGATGTGGGGTGGTTCTGAGAGAGAGGGGAGTGTGTTGGTGTGAATAAATCGAGCGGGGGTGGCCTCTATTTATAGTGCCAAGAGGGGACCAAAGGGCACGGGTGGAGCTCGTCGTGGTCGTCGTCACAGTGGGCTAATGGCATGGGCGACGGTAGGGGGACGTGTTGTGCTCCCTGGAAAAGCTCAACGACATGTTCACGAGGCGTGGGGCGGTGCGAGATGGTCGAAATGCTGTAATGCTCTAGGCGGGTCCGACGACATTTTAATGGCGCACAGGCTCTCCTGGTCGCGCGGCGACGAACGGGCATGTCCTGGCGGTTCCTGGAACGGTGGTGATCATGCATGCAAGCAGCGAGGGCGGCGCATGGTCTGTGGTCGCGTGTCGAGTGCGGCGCTCTGGCGCGCTCTCGGCATGGCATAGAGGCATAGGGCGCGACGGTTATAGAGTGGTCCAGGGGTTAGCAGGGCGTTGGCGTTGGACAAAGGGTGGCGATGGATGGTGGTCAATATCCCAGACAAGGTTGGCAGGGCTAGAGCTTCTCCTAGCTTGTTGTCGATAGTGAGGTGGCAAGGTGAGGCTCGGCATGCTCACCATTGATGGCAATGGCAAGCTCATAGTAAGCTAAATCTTGTTTACTGAGCTAGATGATCTACTAAGAGCAGGTTGTGAGTTAGAGAGGGAACAAGGTTGGCCAAAAACACTGCTCACTATAGTGTTAGTTGTTTGTTTGATTTCTGTTTGCAAGGTGTTTGATGAAATGGCCGAAAAAGATTTGAATTTGAATTTTTGGTTCAAACTTGGTGGGTGTACTAGTCACATACTAGGTAGTCTCTTGTTAGTTGGAAAGGTCAAGGTGAATTGGTTTGGTTGGTTTTTGAGAATTGGTGATCTTCACATATGATAAAGATTCAATTTTGAATTGTCATTTGAATCAAGTTGCCAAATGTTTCTGTAAGTTTGAAAGGTGGGTCTTGGTTCACTTTTACTTGGTCTAGCAAGGGGTGAAAAGAAATGGAGTTGTTTCTGTTTGATACCTTGGACTAGAAACACTCAAAGTGGCCTAGTGAGCAAGATTGGTAAAAATGACTATTTGCTTATTTGGTTTGTTTTTAAATTTCTCTTGATTTGTTTCTGCTTGGATTTGATTTAGATGATGTTGTTTTCATCTTTAAATTATTCCTTGCTAAACACATCATTCACACAAGTCCATTCATGCATTCATACATTCATCACATACACACATGCATTCATATGATTTAATTAACAACAGTTTTTGTTATCCCTAATTTTGATGATTGGAATTTGATAATCATTGTTCAATATTTTTGGGATGTTACATCTGGCGATTTTGGCGGTGTATTGCTCTGTCGCGGGGCGAGAAGTTATTCGGCGACGGCGGCTGTCGGGGGTGGGGGTGGTTAGTCTGGGCGGCAACCCCTGTTTTCTACGCAGATTTGGTCTCGATTTTTCGATGCTTACCTTGGTTTTTTGTTCATGGCGATTTTGCTCAAATATTAGAGGAGAGGGTTGGCCGACGACTTCTAGGCGTTTCTACTGGGTCGGACTGCGACGACGTGCCGTGTAAGTTCGCTCCTCACACGCGCATGCATGCTCATTCTTTGTCTGTCTCTCGTTTCTATGTCGGATTTTTGGTGGTGGAGGGATTCTGGCAAATTTATGTGCGATTCACGTATATTTATTTGGGATCCTGGTGTTCCCGGCTAGGCGGCGACCGTCTCTATTTGTAGTAGTGTGGTGGGAAGTAGTTTGGTGATGTTTTGTGCTTGGTGGCGAGATCCAGCGAGCTCGTTTCCGCGCGGTGGTGAAATCCGGCGAGCCCATTCGAGTAAGCGGCGTGGCGGTTAGATTCGGCGAGCCCATTCGAGTAAGCGGTGCGGCGATTAGATCCGGAGAGCCCATTCGAGTAAGGGACGTGTTAGTGTGATTCGGTGATCATTCCTTATATGTATTGGAGTACTAATGGTTGTATTTGTGTGGCAGTAGGTGGTATCAGTTTTAGAGTATAATTTTTCAGTGCTCTACTTGGAACAAAGTATGAGTGTGGTTGGTTTTTCAGTACTTTTGTTTATAGGGTTATGTGTTTGATGGGTATGTGTGTTTTTGTATTGTGTTTTTAGCCTAGCTGGGGGTTGGTTAATGTGTATACGTGATACGTCTATTTTGTATCACTATTTTATATCATAATTTACTGCTATTCATTGATATATTTCATATTAAGAGGTGATACTTATGTTATTTCATCTATTTTTGCATGTTGGGTGACTTTTGGAGGATGAACTACCGGAGTCAGGATTCTGACGGAAAAAAGCGGTGTCTACATGCAATATTCGCGAAGATCGGAAAATTTTATAAAATATATGGAAAATCCTATTTTTCTAGAATACGAAGGAAGCCAGAAGGGGAGGCAGATATGGGCCACAGGGGGTCCACACCACCCCCTAGCGCGGCCCCCCGGGTCGCGCCACTAGGTGGTGTGGCCACCCTGGCACACCTCCTGCTTCGCCCCTTCGCCTATAACTTCCTCCCGAAACCCTAATACTCAGGGGGCAACCACAGAAAGATTCCGCCGCCTCTGGGGGTAGAAACTACAGAGAGAGAAAGAGCTCTCCGGCAGGAAGATTTCTGCCGGGCAAATTCCTTTCCGGAGAGGGGAGATCATTGCCATTAACACCATCATTAAGTTAGACTTCATGGGGATCATCATCATCCTCACCACCATCTCCACCAACACCATCATCACCACTCCATCCCTCTGTAACAATTGGGTTGAATCTTGCATAGTTTTAGGGGAAACTTTCCCGGTGTTGATTACTTTTGTAGTTGATGCTTGTGAGCGGAACAATTGAATTATTGTTTATGTTCAGATTGTTATTCATCATTATATCATCTCTGATCTTGATCCATATGATATCTTGTGAGTAGTTCGTTTATTTCTTGAGGACATGGGAGAAGTCATGTTGTTAGTAGTGGAATTGTGTTGAAATAACATTCAATGGTTTGATATTTAAGTTGTGGTGCTATCTTCTAATGGTGTCATGTGAACGTCGACTACATGATACTTCACCATTTATGGGCCTAGGGGAATGCATTGGTGTATTTGGCTACTAATTGTGGGGTTGTCGGAGTGACAGAAACATGAACCCCCGTTAGGAAACCTTTACACAAGGGAGTGTAGGATCTCAGAGTTTAATGTCGTGGTTAGATTTTTATCTTAATTACTTTCTTATAGTTGTGGATGATTGCAAGGGGTTTAATCACAAGTATGTATTAATGCAAGTAAGGTTGGTACATTAGCATAGGTTCACCCACACAACACTTATCCAACCAAAGAAGATTAATCAACTATATGAAGCGAAAGCACTTGACAGTATTCCCATGTGTCCTCGAGAACGTTTGGTCCTTATAAGTAATACAACCGGCTTGTCCTTTGCTAAAGAAAGGATTGGGACACTTGCAGCAATTATTGTTGTTGTCTTTATTCACTTGCACTTTATTTCTTTGCATTATCAAAAAAACTAAAAATCCGTTTGCTAAGTATTTACAAAGATTTCCTGCTCCATACCACTAGTCAACACCTTCTTCTCCTCGTTGGGATCGACACTCCTATTTATCGAAAGTACTACAATACACCCCCTATACTTGTGGGTCATCAAGACTATTTTCTGGCGCCGTTGCCGGGGAGTGAAACGCTATTGAAGATCGGGAACTGGTAAAGGAAACTTCTACTATGGGTATTGCTTTTTATTTCTGTTTGTTACTTTGTTTCCAATATGGATAACCCACTTGGTTTCCTTTTTGGGAAAACTACTACCACTGTTAGGGTAGTAGATGAACCACCACCTTCTGAGATAGATCCTTTTAAGATACCTACAAGAATTGTTGATCGTGTTATGGATAATTATTATCTTGGGGATGGAACTGTCCATCCTGGTGATCACTTGCTTTTTATCCATGAATTATGCGAGTTGTTTAAGTGTGCGGGTATCACAACTGAACAAGTGAAGAAGAAGTTACTCTCTATATCATTAAAAGGAAGAGATGAAGAATGGTATAAGCTGTTGAAAAATGGACAATCCATGGAATGAGAGGAAATAGTACCTCTATTTTATTCTAAATTCTATCCTCCCAGTGAGATTCATAAGGTTAGGAATCTAATATATAACTTTTAGCCTCATGATGGAGAGAGTACAGCCCAATCTTGGGGGAGATTGAAGTTATTAATGCTTAAATGTCTTATTCATGAACTCCCTAACAATGTTATTATTAATAACTTTTATGCAAGGCTTTCTCTTCATAATAAAGATTTATTAGATGCTTATTGCACTGGATCATTCACACGTATGAGGGAAGAATCTAAATGGGATCTTCTAGACCGTATTCAAGAGAACACTGAAGCATGGGAGAATGACAAAGGAAGAAAGTCAGGTATAAATTATGATTATAGATGCATTAAATCTTTTATGGGAACTGATGACTTCCGTGATATTAGTATTGAGTATGGTCTTGATTCTCAAAGTATTGCCAATTTTTTAAGGATTTTTCCTCTTATATAGAGATTCCTAAAAAGAAGTGGAACAAGTACCATGCACCTTATAAAGATGTTGTTAATCATGTTTCTGCTAGAAATACTGAAGTTTATACTATTGATCATATTTTGCCTGAACCTTATATTGAGAAAATACCTTTTCCTTCTAAGGTAAAGGAACATTCTATTATAAATAATGTGGTTATCAAAAGTACAAATAAAGCTGTTGAACGTGATGGACAAATAAATATTGAACCTGTAGTAGCCATTGTGAAATACCTTGTAACTAAAAATGTAGAAGATGGGCACATTATCTTTTGTGAAGATGCTTCTAATATCGTTTCACATCCTAGTAAAACTAGGAGAGATACTGTCCCTGTGCTTTCTGTTAGAATTGGTGATCATTGCTATTATGGTTTATGTGATATTGGTGCAAGTTCTAGTGCGATTCCTTATGAGATTTACAAAGAAATTATGCATGAAGTTGGTCCTTGTGAACTTGAAGACATTGATGTTGTTATTCACCTTGCTAATAAAAAACCATTTGTCCAACTGGTATAGTGAGAGATGTGGAAGTTCTTTGTGGTAAGATAAAATATCATGCTGATTTTCTAGTACTTGGTTCAGCAGCTAGTAAAATTTGTCCTATCATTTTTGGTAGACCTTTTCTGCACAATTGTGGAGCTATTATAGATTGTAAGAAGGAGAAAATTTTAACTAAGTTTGATGGAGAATCTTATGAGTTTAATTTTTCCAAATTTTCTAAAGCTCCTTATGAAAATGATTTGCCTAATGAGGATTTTAGAGTTGAACAACTTGCTTCTATTGATCCAGTTTTTGACCTTAAACCTCTTTTTGATGATTTTAAGTATGCTCATTCTGATGATAAGAATGTTTCTTGTGACATTTATATTGTTAACTTTATTCATAGTGCTACTGAAAGTTATTATGAGAGAGGGAAACATGGTTTTATGCATCTCAATAATATTAAGTTTCCCCGCTTTATGTTGAAAGCTATGAAGTTGCACTTGTTTTGTCTTCCTATGCTAGTAGCCTTTTGTTTCAATAATTTGTTTTCTTACAAAACTCCCTTGCATAGGAAGTGGGTTACACTTAAATGTGTTGGATATTTGCTTCTTGATGCTTTATTTTATTTCAAATTCATATCTCCTATGGGAACATCATTGAAATTGTCATGCCCATTTTAATGGCTATAAAAAAGAGCTTTTGGGAGACAACCCATTTTAGTTTGCTTTTTCTTTGAGTCTTGGAAGTTATTACCTCTGTAATAACCTCACCTTATCCTTTTTGTTTGTTTTTGTGTCAAGATTTGCCTCTTTTGAGAAGTAGGTGAGTTGTGGGAAGTTGCTGTCCCGAAACAGATTTTTTATGCTGCACTATAAAATTCGTGAAAAATCCCAGTATGTCGGATGGAGCTGTAGTTTTCTGTGCTTGTGCCCCAAGTTGTTATCCAACTTTCGTTAGTTTTGCACTTTTTGATTTGAGCAACAAAATATTTTTAAAAAAATCAATCTTTACCTGCTGGTCTGTTTTGACAGATTTCTACCATTATTTGCATTTGCCTCTTAACTCGATTTCCTTTTAAATTATTTTTGGGGTTTTGAAAGGAATTGCTACAGTAGCTTATGTTTTGATGGATTTCAGTTGAAATTGAACCCAAAGGTTCTTCATTTTGCATACACTAATGTTGATAATGAAGATTATGTGGAGCTTTGTATGAAAGAGATCTTCAAATGTTGGGAGAGAATGATGTAAGGAGATGAAGAATGGTCGAAGGCTAAAGCATTATATTTCTGGAGATTCTTATAATGAGGTTGTTAATATTATTTAAATGGTGACTCTGGAATAATTTATTAGATACCAAACTCAGGAACTTGCAGATTTCGTTTTCGAATAGGTAAAAGTGCTAGAAATAAAAGGTTTGCGAAAAACTTTTCTTTTTATATTTTTATAGTTTTTATTCCATACGGAAGATAATGAGACGAAAGAGGGAAGGAAACGGAGCCCGTCCCCGTCCCACACCACCTAGTGGCGCGGGCCCCACCTGGCCGTGCCACTAGGGGGTGTGACCACCCCGGAGCCCGTCCCCGTCCCGTTTTCGTTCAGTACCTTCCTTATGTCGTAAAACTTCGTAATATATAATCACCCGACCCCCCCGAGGTCCGTATATCGTGTTATCGTAATGTTTTTGTTTCGATCTGTTTCTGTCAGGCAGCTTCTCATTTTTGGAGCCACAATGTCTTCCTCTGGATCACCCATGGAGGATTCCTTCGCGAACATCATCAACCCGTACATGTATGAGTTAAAGATTCACCCCCAAGGAGTTGTTACTCAAAGACAGGAAGGTACAGATAAAGGAGGTTCAGGGCCCTAAAGGAGAAGGCAGTCTGGAGTATAGGATGGAAGCATTCAAGCAAGAAGTTTTTAGGTACAAGAAGATGGCGGAACGTGAAGTGGACGTCATCCACAAGATAAGTTCAGAACTCGTCGCGAAGCATAAGAAGGAGACTGCCAAGCTTCGAGATGAAATCCTCTCGCTCCATTAGACCACCAACCAATTACAAGCATGACTCTACGGCATGCAAAATCAAAACTGTGAGTATGAGGCTAGGTTCAAACGCATAAGTTCTGCTGCTAGTTTCAGGATATTGGAAACCAAGACATCCTTTGTGGATGGGGAGCCTTTACCTTGGAAGTCTGATGATGACAAGGGAACACCACCACCACCGAAGGAGTAATTCGTCATGAGGTTTTGGCATCCCCTTGGTTTGTTCCAAGCTTGGGAGAGTGCCACGGTATCACATCATTATCTTTCATCTTTTTACCTTTTTAGTAGAGTCATAACATGAATAGAGAAGTTATCATATAGGATGGTTTGCATTGTGGAAGTATCTCTCCTCTAGTTGGTTATGAATGTATCCCTTGGTGTGAGTGCCTTTATGGAATATTAGTGAGAAGTTTCATCATTTACTTTTTGCGCATCTTCAGTTTGCAACTTCTGTTATATGATTGATCTTGTTGATTAGTATTGGTATCACTTTGGGAGCATCAAGTAAATTTAAATTGGTTTTGGCAAACCTAGCTATAGTCAGTAGCAACACCTTTTGAGGTTTGAAAGGAAAAGGAGAAAAGAACTTACAGGTATTTTATATTATTTTCTTTCTTTCTTGATTGGCTCATAAGCTTGGTATTCTTTAGTTAAGATCTTTTGTGTTTTCAAGGAAGATTGCATGTTTGTTTCTATCACTTGTATGTTTGCTTGTTTCCTTCAACTCTTATGCTTGCTATCCAGCCTTGCTAGCCAAAAACCTGTACTAAGAGGAAATGCTTCTCGTGCATCCAATCCTTGAACCAAAACCTATTCCATTTGTGTCCACCTTATCTACCTATTAGCATTATTGCTATTCCAAGTAAATTCTCGAGTTTCATCTACCTTTCAAATTAAAAATTATTTTTCTATGTGAAAACTAGTTAGTAAAGCTCTCACGAACTTGATGGCAAACCTTATTTTTCCTGTCCTTAATAAACTTGAACCATTGTGCCATCTATGTTATATATGCTTGCACTTATAAGTTGGGAATTAGAAGAACCGTGCTGTCACGGGGAACGCTTTCAACACCTATAAATATCTACCTAGTTGATATCATGATCTTTTGTTTATGGATGTCGGCGGTGTGAAATAAAAGGGGAGCTTATAAGTCCATGTAGTTATGTATATGTGTTATAGAAACGTCTGGGCCGCTATCCTAAGCCATGCCTAATCATGGTGGAAACTTGCATCATCACCATAGTGAGCAATCTATGAAGCATACTCAGAAAAAACATACAGAAAAAAGAGAGAGAAAATATATGCACCATTCTCATGGTAAATAAAGGATTTTTGAGATGTGTAGGGTTCGCAGCATAGAAAACAAAAAAATTCCTACGATGAGAACAACTACGTACCAAGATCTATCTACTAGATACAAGCAACGGGTGGATATACATCCATAGAGTACATACCCTCGAAGACCATATAGAGTTAACGAGGTTGTACTCGTGGATGATGTAGTCGAACGCTTGCTGATCTCAAGATCGTGATGAAGTCCATCTGGTCCAGCCGGTCCAGCACCATCACGTCCAGCACCACAAAGAAGTGGTGCATCCGTGATCGCACACACGTTCGGGTACCCCGACAACCTCCGTGCTCTTGCTTCAGCGAAGCAGCGGAAGCAACAAATCCTTCCAGAAAAAGCCACCGGGAACATGTATCTCGCTGATCCGAGACCATGGGGAAATTCTAAAGGAGGGAGAGAGATCCTTCGCGAGGAGGTGTGAGATGAGAGGAGGGAGTGGGGTGCCTTTTATAGGGAGAGGGGGGCAGCCCCCTCCCATGGCGTGGAAGCCATGGAGGTGCCCCCACCTCTTCCACATTCATGTGGGTGGAGCTCCCACTCACATAAATAGCCACCCACTCAAAATTCCACTCACCTCCATTAAATTTCCACCAAATTTAATGTAATCTCTCATTAAATAAAACTCTTTTATTTATTTATTCAGAATTTTTTAATTAATTTAATTAACAAAAATTCACATAAAACCCCTTGCTAGTATTCAATTTCACATGCAGAACGAGTTTCAGCAATTTCAACCGAAACAGTTTCGGTGTCTAGTGAAATACCTGTGCTTTCCTTTTTCTTTCTCTGGCATATTATTTGCTCCAAATGGTGTTGGTATACCTTAAGTGTGTCACCATACGGTTCGCGAATAATGTAGACATGATCGAGACCCTTCTCCGATCAATAATCAGCAACGGGACCTGGAGATCCGTACTGACTCCCACATATTCAACGATGACTTCTGTGATCGTGTGAACCTTATACGCATGTAACTCAATCCCTTTGTCTCGCGATATATTACATGTCCGATATTCGATCATCGGTATCCCCATACCTAGTTTGATCTCATTACCGACATGTACTCTTTTCTCGTTCCCGTGATATAACATTCTAGTGATCAAATCACTTGCTTGCAAGATAACCAATGTGATATCACCGAGAGGCCCAGAGTATATCTCTCTGTCATCGGGATGGACAAATTCCACTCTTGATCCATGAGCCTCAACATAACACCTTCGTACTACTGAACCCATCTTTATAATCGCCCTGTTACGGTGTGACGTTTGACGTTATCAAGATACTCTTCCGGTGTTAGTGATTGACATGATCTCATGGTCTAAGGACTAAGATTACTTCGTATGATGTTATAGCAATATAAACACAATGATCTTGATTGTAATGCTATACTTCGGATGAATGTTCATCACATCATTCCAACAATGTTGTGACCTCGTTATTAACAACATCCAATGTCCATGATCAGGAAACCTTTGATCATATTGTTAATTAACGAGCTAGTTTATAAGAGAGGCATAACTAGGAACTTCCTTTTTGTTTATTAAACACACTTGTATTAACGTTTCTGTATTAATACAATTATAGCATGTAAAATAAACATTTATCATAAATAAGGAATACGATAATAACCACTTTATTATTGCCTCTCGGGCATATTCCCTTCAAGATGCTCACTGTCTGTTGCCTTGTCATTTTGATATGTGATAGCTCCTATGTCATGGGGCAAGGGGTACCCCATTGGCGGTTCTCTATGATACACATACACTTACAATGATAAGAACTTACCGGTAACTAAAGTTGAGTAGCATGAGGAACGACCCTCGTACTCAAAGGACATGAGATTGCCAACTTATGATTTGTCAAGCATATACTCCATATTTGTTCACTTTAACCTTAATCACCTCAATATGCTTATGATAGGGGCAATGAGAGCTCAAATCTAGTAAGTACCATAATCTTTTGGAAGCTCTTTATGAAACTTGAAATCCCCGCTTCCCTCCGCGAAGGGACTTTTCTTTTACTTCTAAGTCGAGTCAGTAAACCTACTCCTTTCTATCTCTAGCAAGCATTTGAGTTGTTGTGTTTCAATCATTCACATGATGATTTATTCAATCATGTTTCTTATATTCCTTGTTTTGCACATTGCTCTTATCTGAATGAATATTACTTTGAAAGCTATCGTTGTGAAAACCCTTTTATGTTTGAGGAAAAGGACTCCTATTATAAACTTCATTACAAAAGCTTTGCTTGAAAACTAAGTATGATTGTTCAACTATTCTCTGACCAAGAATAAAGTTTGCCATTACCAATTATGATTTGTCTTTATGCATCTTTATTGTGACTCCCATACTCATTGCAAGTTAAGTTATATAATGGTGAGTTGTTTTATGTTATGAGTTGTGTATTGGTGAATGTGATACTTCTTGTCCGTATTATTTTTATCGACACTTCACTCCATAAACCCGTGGTCATGTTTATTGAGCTCAGTTTTTGCTTGGGTGCAAGCGAGGTTTAAGCTTGTGTGTACGTGATACGTCCATTTTGCATCACTATTTTATATCATAATTTACTGCTATTCATTGATATATTTCATATTAAGAGGTTATACTTACGTTATTTCATCTATTTTTGCATGTTGGATGACTTTTGGAGGATGAACTGCCAGAGTTAGGATTCTGATAGAAAAAATGGTGTCCAGATGCAACATTCGCGAAGATCGGAAAATTCCATAAAATATATGGAAAATCCTATTTTTACAGAAGATGAAGGAAGCCAGAAGGGGAGGCAGAGATGGGCCATAGGGGGCCCACACCACCCCCTGGCGTGCCCGCCTGGGCCGCGCCACCAGGTGGTGTGGCCACCCTGGCACACCTCCTGCTTCGCCCCTTTGCCTATAACTTCCTCCCAAAACCATAATACTAAGGGGGCGACCATAGAAATATTTTGCCGCCTATGCGGGGCGGAAACTACAGAGAGAGAAAGAGCTCTCCGGCAGGCAGATTTCTGCCAGAGAAATTCCTTCTCGGAGAGGGGAGATCATCTCCATCAACATCGTCATCAAGCTAGACTTCATCGGGATCAGCATCATCCTCCTCACCACCATCTCCACCAGAACCATCATCACCACTCCATCCTGCTATAACAATTGGGTTGAATCTTGCATAGTTCTTAGGGGAAACTTTCTCGGTGTTGATTACTTTTGTATTTGATGCTTGTGAGTGGAACCATTGAATTATTGTTTATGTTTAGATTTTTATTCATCATTATATCATCTCTGGTCTTGATCCATATGATATCTCGTGAGTAGTTCGTTTAGTTCTTTAGGACATGGGAGAAGTTATGTTGTTAGTAGTGGAATTGTGTTGAAGTAATATTCAATGGTTTGATATTTAAGTTGTGGTGCTATTCTTCTAGTGGAGTCATGTGAACGTCGACTACATGATACTTCACCATTTATGGGCCTAGGGGAATGCATTGTGTATTTGGCTACTAATTATGGGGTTGTCGGAGTGACAGAAACCTGAACCCCCGTTAGGAAACCTTTGCAGAAGAGAGTGTAGGATCTCAGAGTTTAATGTTGTGGTTAGATTTTTATCTTAATTACTTTCTTGTAGTTGCGGATGCTTACAAGGGGTTTAATCACAAGTATGTATTAGTCCAAGTAAGATCGGTAAATTAGCATAGGTTCATCCATACAATACTTATCCAACCAAAGAAGATTAATCAACTATATGAAGGGAAAGCACTTGACAGTATTCCCATGTGTCCTTGAAAATGTTTGGTCCTTATAAGTAATACAACCGGCTTGTCCTTTGCTGAAGAAAGGATTGGGTCACTTGCTGCAATTATTATTGTTGTCTTTATGCACTTGCACTTTATTTCTTTGCATTATCAAAAAAACCTAAAAATCCGTTTGCAAAATATTTATAGAGAATTCCTACTCCAAACCACTAGTCAACACCTTCTGCTTGTCGTTGGGATCGACACTCCTATTTATCGAAAGTACTACAACACACTATACTTGGCGGTCATCAGTACAGTCTGTGTGTGTGTGTGTGTGAGAGAGTTTTACCAATGTGTGTGTTTGGGCTATAAATTTTGGTCACCTATATAACCACATGGTTTCCCTCATTATGACATGTTGTTCTTCTAATAATGGGTAGGGGGAAGAGAACTGTAAGCAGTGAAGATGGTGATGTTGGATTACATGTTAAACAACAGAAAAAGGTACGAGAGTAATGATTTGTTTTTAGTTGCGAGCTATTAATTTTTTTGGGTATAGTCATCTAGTTAAATTGCTTGCAGTTACCAGGTTTTTATTCTGGTAGTTTAGTTTTCTGAACCTGGTAGATTAAAGTTTTAATCCTGGTAGCTTATAGTTTTTATCCTAGTAGCTTTTATATGTTATCGTTGTTACTTAGCTATATGATGCTGGAAGAATAATATTTTTATCCTAGTAGTTTAGGCTTTTATCCTGGCAACTTAGTTTTTATTCTACAACTTAGTTTTTTATCCTTGTATATTTTCCATGTTATCCTTGTTTTTTAACTATATTATTCTGGCAGCTTAGTTATTTTATCGTGGCAGCTTAGTTATTTCATACTGGTATCTTTTCCATGTAATCCTTGTTTATTAACTATATTATCCTAGCAGCTTAGTTATTTTATACTAGCAGCTTAATTATTTTATCCTGGTAGCTGATACGTCGTAAACGTATCTATAATTTTTGATGTTCCATGCTTGTTTAGTATCAACTTTTCTATGCTTTGTCTATACTTTGAGGTATTTTTATATATTTTCTGGGATGAACCTATTAAGAAGATGCCGCAGTGCCAATTGCCTGTTTTCTGTTGTTTTTGATTTTAGAAAAGCCAGTAAGGAAATATTCTCGAAATTGGACAGGACAAAAGCCGAAGTCAATATTTCACCGAGGAGAACACAGAGACCGAAGGGCTGCCACAGGGTCGCCAAAGGGCCGCCACACCCTAGGGCTGCACGGGCCCACCCTAGGGCGCGCCGCCCTATGGTGTGGGCACCCTGGCCGCCCCCTGCCTCGCCTCTTCGCCTATAAAAGCCCCCCGATACCAAAACCCTAAGTACCCGATCAGATCTCCACGAAACAGTCTGTAGCCGCTGCCACCATCATCCCTAGATCGGGGGGATCTGAAGCTCTTCCCGACACCGTGCCGAAGGGGAGAGATCATCCCGAAGGCCTTCTTCATCACCATGCCAACCTCCGGTATGATGCGTGAGTAGTTCACCCTTGGACTATGGGTCCATATAGTAGCTAGATGGTTGTTTCTCCTCCTTTGTGCTATCATGTTTAGATCTTGTGAGCTTCGTTCATGATCAAGACCATCTATTTGTAATCATACATGTTGTGTTTGCGGGAATCCGATGGATATTGAGATACTATGTCAGATTGATTATTGATTCTATCATATCTTATTGATTATTGATTCTATCATGTCCGTATTGTTTGATATCTTGCATGCTCTCCGTTTCTAGTAGCTATCTTGGCCAAGTAGATGCTAGTGACTCCAAGAGGGAGTATTTATGCTCGATAGTGGGTTCATGCCTCTATTGAATCCGGAGAAGTGATAGAAATCTCCAAGGTTGTAGATGTGATGTTGCTACTAGGGAGAAAACAATAATCTTTTGTTCATGGAACAATTGTATTGTTTACTTTACACAAATTGCTTAATGCAATTATCCGTTGCTTGCAACTTAATACTGGAGAGGGTTCGAACGATAACCTCAAGGTGGATTATTAGCCATAAATACAGTTGGATGGCGGTCTATGTATATTATCGTACTGCCCAATCAAATCTCATAGGAATCATGAATGTCTAGTATTTGCATTGTTATGCCTTTATCAGTTCCTGTCAATTGCCCTGCTGTAATTTATTCACCCAGCATGTTATGTTATTTATCTTAAGGAGAACACCTCTAGTGAACTATGGACCCAGGTCCAATCTTTACCATTGTTACATCACTACTGTTACCATTTACTTTCTGCAAGCAATCATTAGCTTCCACACTATACGTTTAATCATTTGTTTTCAGCAAACCAGTGAGATTGACAACCTGACTGTAAGTTGGGGCAAAGTCCTGAGTTTCTGTTGTGCAGGATTCCAAGGTGCTAGCAACATCTTGGAGTTGTTTCCTTGATCCTACTGGTTCGATAATTGAGGGAAATTTTGTCGCTGTGCTCATCATACCTTCCTCTTGGGGTCTCCCAACGAAGCTTTACAACTGAGCCGCGTTAGTAGCTTAGTTATTTTATCCTGGTAGCTTTTCCATGTAATCCTTGTTTATTAATTATATTATCCTCTTAGTTATTTTATTCTAGCAGCTTAATTATTTTACCCTTTTTGTATCTTTTCCATGTTATCCTTGTCTCTTAACTATATTATCCTGGCAGCTTATGTATTTTTCAATGTTAGTTTATTTTAACATAATCTGGTATAATGTTTTTTAACTGATTTTCAACGCCTTTTTTTTGCTAGTTTTGCATTGTGTAGTTACCGGGTAACATGTTTATAGTTACCTAGTAACATGTTTGTAGATACCGCTGTGTCCGTGTTATCGAGTGAATTTTTTTGTTTAGCATGTTTTTTTGTTTACTATAAGCATTGTTGCCCTTCATTAACTAATTTAATCATCAATAAATAGGCAAAAAAAGTTGTGGTTCCAAGAAATAGAGCTTCGTCGAATGCTATTGTGAAGCTTTATAATGCCACTAATGACCAGAAGAAAGTTATCACTGATATTTTGAAGCAGGAAAGTTTGCTGCAAATCAAGTGCGACGAGCTACACAATCCCCTGCTTTGTTGGCTGACCAAGTTCTACAGTTGCAAAAATAGGGCTTTCGTGTTTTCTGGACGTGGTAGTATCCCTATTACTGAAGAGTCAATCTATCTTGTATTGGGTGTTGCAAGGGGACCAATTGAAGTGCCTTACCATGTGGATAATGACATCGAGGTTGAATTAGCTAAAGAATTATTTTCTGGTGAAGGCACCAGACCGAAAGTTTCCAAGGTTGTAGACCTATTGCTTTAGTATAAATTAGCTGATGACACCTTTAAGAGACCGTGGATGGTTTGCATCACATGCATGTTGTTTGCTCCGACAACTGACACTAAGATCAACAACAAAGTGTATCCAATGCTGGTGAATTTTCTCTTTTCCCCAATATTCTTTTTCTCCTATTTTTCCTTAACTTATTTTTCATTTGTGTGTATATTTTTTTAATCATGTCTTGATCATAACTACTATTTTAATTTGTGCTATTTTTTCTGTTATCAGGTTAACATTGAGGATGCTCCAAATTTGAACTTGTGCAAGTTTGTCACTGATTACATGCATAAAAAAATTTCAAACAGGAAGTTCAGCAATGGTTGCTTTTTGTATGTAATGGTATTAATTTATTTTATTCAGTTTTCCATTTTTTTCAACATAATTAGTTCCTAGCATCTTACGATGATGAATCTGGTAGTTTAACTTTATTATGCTGGCCACTTATATATATATGAATTTGTTAGCATAGGTGCATGTTTGTGGCATGCTAAGTTACTGGTCCTTTGTAGTTTACCTGCATATAATGCAGTAGGCTAGATGTAAAAGATCGTTGCAGCCTATTAGTACTTGAATCTGGTAAATCCCTGGGCAGTCTAGCTACATTATCCTGTAACCTAGATATTTGATACTGGCATTTCTGCTGCATTGCGTTGGCAGCTTAATTATAGGATTTTTTGGGGTAGTATAGTTTTTACAATAATCTGATAATCTGGTATTTTGGCTATAACATCCTGGCAACCTAACTAAAAAATCTTGGTAGCCTAGCTACAATAATCTGATAAGCTCATATCATATCTACAGTATACTGGTAGCCTAGTTACTTGATTCTGGCAGTTCTTCTATATCATGTTGGCTGCTTAATCATGGAACTTTTTGTGATAGTATAGTTTACAGAAATCTGATAATTTGGCATTCTATCTATAACATCTTGGCAGCCTAATTAAAACATCCTAGTAACCCAGCTACAATAATCTGATAACCTTGTATCATATCTATAATATCCTGGCTGCCTAATTCAAATATCTTGGTAGCCTAGCTACAGTTTCCTGGCAGCCTAATTGTAAGATTCTGGTATCTAGTATTATTTTCTAATACATCTGATAATTTTCCCTGGTAACTTCTATGCTTTTTATATCATGTTTTTACTCAATTTTATTTTTATGTTTTTTGTTTATTCTAATATAGTTGTTTTTGTTTTTCCAGCTACGGTACATTACCTCGCTAAACTGTAATAATCATATACTTACATTGGATGAAGGTGAATTTTTGATTAATCGTTGGACAAGATATGTCGTGGATGCAGTATCTGGATTGGATATGCAAGATGATGATGTGAATTATTTTGGCAAACTTGAAGTGAGTAAATATTTATAATTTTATTTTTTCCTTAGATTTTTTGCTTTTTTCTTGTTATGTTAATACTTTGATGTACTAATTTCCTTTATTTTTTTCATTGTTTGATGTAGCTGCAAGAAGAGTTTGCATCACAATCAGACCATTATGGGGCGCAAGCTGGTTTTCATAAGTGGATGTCGTACCACATGCATCCCAACTGCAATGAAGAGGTAGTGGTTCATTACTATACAACCTGGTTACTTTTATAATTTTTCATCATCCGGTGCTAATAGAACTATTAACTTGTTTTTTTCTCATTTGTTTTTGGTCCTCTTTTTCATTGATCGTCACCAATGAGTTATTTTTCTTACTATTCCCTCTTTTTTCGTATGTGAAGGAGGCTGCAAAGGTGGGGACTATTGTACACAACTTTGCAAGAGGGTTCGATAGTTTTTGGGCAAGCTTGTTCGTGATTGGACCTCCCCTTGGACCTTCAGCTAGCCAATCTGTGGAGAATGCTTTCAAGGGCATCACAAGAACCAACACAAGATTGAATGATTTGTCATGTTAAGCGCAGGGGGACGACATCAATAGGGATGGTGAGCCGTCATATGACTCAGAATTTTCAAATGAAAAGAATGTATATGAGTTGTGGAAGCGCAATGCTACAAATTCAAAACAGATCACATCAGCAAAATCAAGCGACAACACACCATCAAAAGTCCAAAGCGCCAAGGGAAAGGGAATTGCGGCCTCCAAGAATGGTAGCAAGCAAAAAATGGTTGACGTAGGTGGATCTGTAGACAATACTGTGCAAGCGTCAAGTAATTCTGCTGATGAGGATCACATTGCATCTGCAATGAACATCGATACACTTGTCATACCCATACCAGACAGTGATGTTTCTTTGTCAGAAGCCAGCGATGATGTGTGTATTATTGAGTCACAAAATATTAGCAGCCAACAAGCTGACAAGATGATAAAGAAACAAGCAACTGAGATGCCTTCCAAGCTCGGTGGTTCAAATAAGCGACGTGGTCTTGTTGATATTCCTGAAGCTTGCAAGGAAGCACATGTCAAAATTAAGAAAATGGTTGCTGCTGAGTTGAGCCTACTGAAAAATTCTTGTGCTACAAGCCCTTTCATTGCTAATACTGCCTCACAAAAGTCACCCGATCCTTTGCCAAAAAGCGTCTCTTGAGGCAACCGGAGATGTTAGCATGCCACCATGTGGTATTTCAAGTATGAATTTGTAAGTCTAATATATATCCTTTATTTGTTCTTCTATGTTTTGCCATTATGCACCAAACAGTTTGTATTTGTAAGTAGGGATATTAATCTGGTATCTTGCTCTGGTAACTTCATTTTAATCATGGCAGCTTACCACTTTTAATTATGCTATAATGTTAATTCACCTTAGAACCTTTAGCTGGAATGCCCCTAGTACCTTAGCATTATTAATCCTGGTTTCTTTGCAATTTTTAATCCTGGTAGCTTTTTAAGATTCGATGCTGGTAGCTTAGGATTTTTTTAAAAAAATTATTGCTACTTATATGTATGATCCTGGTAGTTGTAGGTCTTTTTTATGTTGTCAGCTTAGTTTTCTATGTTATCCTTGTTGGTTAGCTATATCATACTGGCATATTAGCCTTTTATCCTAGTAGCTTTCGGTTTTTATCTTGGTAGTTTAGTTTTCTGATCCTGATAGCTTTTGTATGTTTTCTGATCCTGGTAGCTTAGGGTTTTTATCCTGGTAGCTTTTATATGTTATCGTTATTGCTTAGCTATATCATGTTGGAAGAATAATATTTTTTATCCTGGTAGTTTAGGATTTTATCCTGGTAGTTTAGGATTTTGTCCTAGCAACTTAGTTTTTATTCTACAACTTAGTTTTTTTATCCTTGTATATTTTCCATGTTATCCTTGTTTTTAACTATTTTATCCTGGCAGCTTAATTATTTTATCCTGGTAGCTTAGTTATTTTATCCTGGCAGTTTAGTTATTTTCATACTGGTAGCTTTTCCATGTAATCCTTATTTATTAACTATATTATCCTGGCAGCTTAGTTATTTTATTCTGGCAGCTTAATTATTTTATCATGGTAGCTTTTCCATGTTATACTTGTTTCTTAACTATCTTATCCTAGCAGCTTAGTTATTTTTATCCTGGCAGCTTAGTTACTTCATCCTGGTAGCTTATCTATTTTTCAATGTCAGTTTATTTTTACATAATGTGGTAGTTTATTTTTCGATGTCAGTTTATTTTCACATAATGTGGTAGTTTATTTTTCAATGGGTCTTATTCTTTCTCATTCAAATACATGGGATCAAGTGGCAAATGCAAAATTATAAAAGGTTGGAAAGTAGAACATCTCCTTGTTTGCAGAGTGATGGGGTAAAAAGTGCTGGAATGGGTGAAGCTGATAACACTGATCAAACAGATGTGTCTTTATTAAAGAAAAACACTACAAAAGAAAATCATACATTGCAAGACAATAATCAATCGATTCCTTCAGACATAATAGAGTAGAGGATTCCTAAAGTATCCAGAAGAAGCACTAGTTCTGCAATAATACTATCACCAATAGTATAAATGGGTGTCACTGGATGCGCTACAAATGATATTATCATTTCACCTACGCCACCCAGGCCAGATGCTAGTTTAGCCGGGAGTAGTGCTCAAAGGCCAGTTATGCTCTCACCACTTCCTCAGATGCCATCACCTCTCAACTTGTTTTCCTAGGCAAAGTATCAATGGGGAGGTGGGGAGACACATGTTGTTGTTTCAACTGAGCTTCAAAGAATTATTTCGGAGCTCTCAGCAGTAGCTCATGACAAACATAACGGGAAAGACGTCATTGTTGATGATTCCGAAGTTGGGTGCAAGATGCCAAGAGATAGATAGATGGGCATATTCACACCTCCGTCATTTCACTTGCTGTCACAGTCCTCACAATATGATGGTGATGGTATCGACATGAATGTGGAGTCCTCACAATATGATGGTGATGGTATCGACATGAATGTGGACAGCAACCCAGATAAGTATGGTGCAGGACAGGGTCCATCAAAACCAATTCGTGTTGCTCCTTTAGCTGTTTGGAACCCCACTGAAGGTAAAAAAGCTAACTTATTCAAGCACTCTTGCAGAAAATATGCTAATATATATATATATATATATATATATATATATATATATATATATATATATCAGATGCCATATTTTTTTATCAAATCAGTAAACCATGCCGCTTATAATGCATTCCTTTTTTTAAATTGTTGTATCATATTAAATCTGTCTTTTTTCTCTATGCCATGAAAGCAAAAAATCGTATCCTTTGTTCTATTTTTTGTTGCAATTCTTTTTTCATTGTTTTTGTTTTTTACTTACTATTCTCTATTTCTTGTCGCGTGCAACTCGTAATAATTTGCCTATTGAACAACGTAGAAAGGAAAGTTTACTGTCAGCATACTTGAACAGTGATGTTGAATAAAGCGATGTAGAAACTGATGGCATGTTGGATGAGTTGGAGGAAAATGCAAAACGTGAAGTTGAGAAGCGACAAACTGCACAGGTTGTTCCTGAAAAAGATGCAGATGAAGGCATGAAAAATTCAACACCAAAGCCTTTTCCCGCTAATCCTCGAGCGAGGAAAGTGTCAAATTTTTGCTCATCACCATTCGATGAATTTTTCAAAGTTACCGCAGATCAAGAGGTTGTGTACAAGCTTCTTATGAAGCATACATCAAAATGTAAAATGTCAAAAAAGGGATAAGTTGGTAGTTCTATAGTTTTTATCTGGTAATTCAGTAATACTAAACTGGCTACTGTTTTTTCAATCTCATGAAGCATAGAACAAAATGTCAAACCTCAAAATTTAAAAGGGTAATCTGGTAGTTCTATACTTTTTATCTAGTAATTCAGTAAGATTAAATTGGCAACTGTTTTTCAATCTCATGAAGCATACATCAAAAAGTCAAACCTCAAATATAAAGGGGTAATCTGGTAGTTATGTACTTGTTATCTGGTAATTCAGTAATACTAAAGTGACAACTATTTTTGTTTTTTCTTAAGTACCATCTGTTTTTGGTTTTTCTTACAACTGGTTGTGCCCTCGATTATTTTTCATTTGTTTTTGTAGTCTGGATATTGTAAATTATCCCAAAAATTGGGTTGATACAAAGGACCTTGCTGATTCGGTGAAAGGAAGGAGCCAATTATCAACTCGCATGTGCCACATTGGTGTTGAGTGGATCAATTGCAATTCTAAAATTGATAACATGATTGTCATCCCTTATATGGTAACAAAGTATATGCATGATGGTGCATGGGCTCATAGGTTGTTTGCAAAGCATGGAAGAAGACAAAGACTCACTCATTGTCTTCTAAAAACCAGGTTTGGATTTTTCTTAAGCACGACACCTCCTTAGTTATTTTTTATCATTTTGAATGTTCATGCTAAAAAATCAAACTTAGAAGATGGTAACTACATGCAAGTTTGCAAACAACTAGATTGTAAAAAATACGGCAATAACATATCTCATACCCCTTAGTTATTCATCATTTGGTTTATGTTTTTATCATTCTGGCAAATACCTTTATAAGTACCTGGCAACTATGTACTTAAAATCTGGCAACTATGTTCTAAATATATCCGATCAAACGCATATCATATATGCTTTTATGTTCTGTCATCTTATTTTTATTTTTTACTTTTTCTTGAAACAATCTGTTAAGTAACTAGAAATATATATATTAACAATGAGGTATGATTCGATAAACCCCCTACTCTGAAAAGTTTTAAATGTCCCAAAGGGTAGAATTTCCCCCGTGCGTATTAGAGGAAGGCGCGTGAGGGTAGTCAACCGACAGGTCTAAAAGAAGTGACCCTAAACCATGTACGCGGTGTTGTAATGTCAGCAGACACGTGCAAGTATTGTATTCGAGTTGGACACTTACGTTTCCAAATCGCATGCGCAAAATACCCGATAAATGACACGGTTCAGGCCCATACGGGCTTTGGTGGGCATTACATACATGGTCTAAATTTTATGAATTCCGATCCTATCCCCACGCGCGAAGAGGTACTGGTCGATCCAAGCCATCGATCTAATTTGTCTCCTTATATTCATTCCTTTGGGGGTCTATTGAATCAGAAGCCATTAGCAATATGTGTTGTAGGTGGTGTTTGTAATTTATGAGAATTTGGGAGAAACATCCGATGGCCCTTACCACTGGTTTGTTATAAGCTTGAACATTGTTGCACAAAGATTTAAAGTCATGGATTCTCTTCGTGGTGAGACTAGCGAAAGCCCCATTGCTTCTGTTAGCAAGTATGTGAATTTAATAGAGGAAGCTTGGGGTGTTTTTTACGATGGAGCAAAGAACCAGATTCAAGAGTTTACCACAAAAATTATTGATGTGCCGAAGCAAACTACTAAGTGAGTTTTTTCTTCCTTCTCAGTGCATTTTTTCTAACTGTATAGTAACATGGCAACTACATGCAACTAATCAGGCAGCTAGATGATAAATAATATGTCAAAGAAACTAAAAGTTTTTGATTATTTGTTTCTTGTCATTATGGCAACTACATAAGAAGTATTTGGTAACAATACTGTTACAACTTGGAAAAATTTTAAACATTTTGCCAAGGTTTTTTTTAAAACAATGATGATTTGGGGTATTTTGGGATGAACAATGCTGAGAAGTGGGATGGGGAGCACAATCCCTCCCATGAAGCCGGAAGATGTTGACAAAGTGAAGAAAATATGGCCACATAGGCTGTTGACTTCACCATTGAACCTCACAAAGAATTGGAGGTACTGCCTAGAGAACAACAAGATGCCAGATGGATGTTAGAAACAATTCAAGGTATTCGATGCTGCATCTTGCTTAATTTTTCTTAGTTTTTATGAGTTAGCTGGTCAGTGTTACCAGGAAACTTGGTAATTAAGTAGTTAGGTTTCTGGTTACTGTTACCAAGAAATTTGGCAAGTGAGTAGGCTGTTTGCTGGTTACTTTTTATCTCTGAAATTCTGGTAGGAAATTAGCAGTGTAACTTTCTCACCTATAATATTGCATGACATATGTGTGCAAAGACAACTATTTTGTTTTCATTTGTCCCGATATTACATAAGAGCATAGAAAACAATATGCCAAATTAAATTACAAGCATTTTTTACATCCCTCTAATACAACAATGTGCTTCTTAGTTTTTGGTTGGTCAGTTGTGGAAGTCATGTTCCTTGGAGCCGCATCCTTTGCACGCCCTTTTCACTTTTACTTGTATGTCCAGTGGACTCTTGAACGCTTTTTCCCTTTTGCGACCTTTTGTGTTTGATAGAGGAGGGTCATGTATCTTTATGTTATGCGAACTCTCCAATGCCTCAACGCCTGTGCATTCAGTATGGTCCACAATATCATTAGCAAGAAAATTAGTTGTGTGCTTGTCAATGCTTGAATAGTAACTGCACATATAGGTCCTACCGGCTCTGCACTTGAACTGCTTGGTGTAGTAGGTGGTGGTCCATTCGCAGTACTAGGGACTGTAGGTGCTGCTGTAGCTGTTTTGGGTCCTTTTTTCTAGGTGGATTCGCAGAAGTTGCAGTATGTGCTGTTGAAACCCTCCTTCTAGGTGGAACAGCGTGTGCCGGAGCTATTGCATATGCCCCCTTGATCTGGGCGGTTCATTGTTGGCTGCAACAGTCTCCTGTTGTTTTGCGCTGTTGTCTCTTCTTTAATGCAGCAAGCTCAGATTTCAGTTGTTTTATGTGCATAAACAAAATGCGCTGACCATCATCTATTTATTAATATTATAATTAATAGGATTTTTGTACTGGAATTTTTGTTATACATAACCATTAATCTGGTAACTTCATTTTAGGAATATGGAGGCCACCCTTCTCTAGTATGGCAACTCAATGATTTTTAACTGGCAATTGCATGTTATCAATATGGTAGTACATACCTTGATAATGTGACAGTAGACAATCCCACCCCTGTACATTTTACAACATTCACACTCATATAATTCAGCAGAAACATCTGTAACAACGTTATATGACCTGTCCCCATAGTGTGGAACATACGCTGTAATGCAGTTTGTAATGTAGCTGTTTCCACCTATAGTTGGTCATTAAGGCTTCCGCCTCCACTTCACGGCTCCTGGTTTCTTTGAACTATACGGCGGGAAATTTATTCCAGCCATATAGTTTGCACCAACTTCATTAGGTCAAATAGAACAACTTTCGTGAAGGTACCCCTATATAAAGAGGCTTTGGGTGACGGGAAACAACGCTTCTTTTTCGACCTCAACTCTCCCTGCCACCAGAAGCCGCCATGCTAGAGGAATAGTGAAAGGACTATATTTTCCCATGCTATTTTGGTGATGATGACAATCCTACTTGTGGTCTAATCGTGTATTTGAGTTTCAGGAAATATGCTTTTGATGATTCCTATGGTTTTTGTGGATGCTCTCTTTGCGGATCTCGTGAAGACGGCGGCCTTTTGTTTTTCTAGTTTCTCTCTTTTTATTGCTTTAGGTCGTCGTACTATCAAGAGGGGGTCCATCTTGGAAGGTTGTGGGAAATCAATTGTTCTTGCACAAACCCCATATGCACCACCACAACCATCCTATTTTCCTGCAAGAGAGCGAGGTTCTGTTCTGCTGAAGCTGTTTTTGTCTGATCGGAACTTCCGGCCACGCGCCGGAAGTTCCGCCCAGGACATTTCTATGGGCTGATCTTGGGCTTTGTTCCGATCCAACTTCCGCTGGGACTTCCAGTGAGCTCCAAAAACCTTCTGTCTGGGTATGCTCTGTTTTCCGGAAGTTGCACCGGAAGTTCCGATGAGGAATTTCCGCTGATCCCACTAGAAAGTTCCTGAGCGGAACTTCCGCCCAGACACCGGAACTTCCGGTCAGACATGCTTCGCGACCCAGAAGTTCCGCCCCTTGTTTCGCTCCAAGTTCCGCTGAAGGGTCAGCACCCTTCTGTATGAAGTGGTATATTTGATGGAAGTTGGGCCGAAACTTAAATCGGAAGTTCCACCGGAACTTCCGATCAATTTGACCGGAACTTCCGGTCGAGCTTTTGGATCGGGCGTCAACGGGCTGATGACCGTTGGAGCCTTGATGGGTGGAACTTCCGGCCCCTCACCGGAAGTTCCGGTGAGGTCGCGAGGGCTGTAACGGTTCAGCGCGGAGGGAGCCTATTTAAGGCGCCCTCCTTCTTCCTCCCACCTATCTTGAATATTTTCTCTCTCCTCCATTAATGCTTGAGCTTCACCTCACTAGATCTCTCTCCATAGCCACTCAAATCACTTGATCTTTTGAGAGGTGAGGGAGGTGACCTAGATCTACACTTCCACCAAAGAAGATTTGATTTCCCCCACCCATCCTTTGTGGATCTTGTTGCTCTTGGGTTTCTTGGAACCCTAGACGGTATTGGGCATCCTCGGAGCTAAGGCTTGTGTTGTAAAGCTCCGTGTTGTAGTTGAGGGCCTCCAATTGAGTTGTGGAGCTTCCCCCTCAACCTTGTTGTAAAGGTTTTGGTTGGCACCTTCAAGGTCACCGATTAGTGGATTGTGGGGCCTCCTTTATGGGGGAGCTCACCGGAGAAGAAGGTGAGGCCTTTGTGGCGCTCGGGTGACCTTGTGTGGCCCCGACACCTCTCCAACATAGACGTAGCTCCTTGGGAGTGAACTACGGGAATTATATCTCCATGTCCCCGCTCCGGTTACTACGTTCCCTTCCTTTACTTCTTGTCCTTTACCGTTCTTGTGGTTGTTGTAAGTTATCTTGCATATAGGTTGTCCACCTAGTTGCACATCTAGATAACTTTCCTTCTCGTTAAGCCTAAAAGAACAAATTAAAATTTGGTAATCCCCTATTCACCCCCCTCTAGTCGATTCAAAGTCGGTACTTTCAATTGGTATCAGATCCAAGGCTCTTATTTCGGGCTTTACCGCCTAAGAGACAATGGCCGACGAAGGGGGTAGTGAAACCGAAAACCCCAAGAGCTTGGCCACTATGGATGACCTCAAGCAATTGGAGTCATCCATGATGTCCAAGTTCAAGGAAATGATGACTATCTTGCAGTATCTCAAGCCAAACCCCATGGTTGCTCTTGACACACCCCAAACCATCGAGCTTCCTCCCACCGTTACGGTGACTGCCCCTGGGGTGAATCCCGCGGCCGTCACCACTCACTTGGGACTTGGTTTTGTTGCTCAAACATCTACCAAGGTTCCAAGTGAGAACACCGAGGAGCCCGAGAACTCAACTTCCAAAGAGGAAAATGGAGGAAAGGACTACTCGGCGGTACCCCCACCGCCAAAGTACACTCCGGATCCACCCATTCCCATGCCACACATCATTCCTCAAGGAGCACCACCTATGCTAGATACTTCAAATTTTGCCAATTGGCAATATCTAATGCGCTCACATATTTCCAGCTCTTCTATTGAGTTAATGATGATTGTGGAGGATGGGTTCTCTCCATATGACCCAAAGAAGTTGACACGAGGTGAAGTGGTGGACAAGCAACTCAATGCCACAACTTTGGGGATGATCCAAAAGGCTTTGACACCAAAGTACTTTGCTCACATTCGCCAATTCGACACTGCCAAGGGAGCATGGGATCAACTCACCGAGCTCTTTGTTGGGAATGCAAGCATCTAAAGCTCCAAGTTTGATGAAGTCAACAACGAGTGCGATGGTTTTGCTATGCAAGATGATGAGACTCCCGAAGACATGTATAGGCGGCTCAAGGTCCTTTGTTGCACTATGAGGGATCTTGGGGCCACCTATGTTGATGACAAGTTCATGAAGAGGAATTTCATTCAAGATCTCTTTCCGTTTGAAGAACAAAAGCTCAACTCCATCAAGGGAGGAACCAACTTTCACCTAATGACCTCCCAAGAAGTCTTGAGTGAAGTAATTGCCATGACCATTGCCAAGAATAATGCGGAGTCCGCCCGTGCTAGGGCCATTGGGTCAACCAAAGTGAATCTTGCTTTGAAGGCCAAGGCTATTGAAGTTGATGATGATGATACATCAAGTGAGTGGTCTCAAGAGGATCTCAAGTGTGCCTTCAACGAACATCTTGCTCTCGCTTCAAGGGCCTTTTGGAACAAGTTCGGGCTCAAGTCAAGGTCAAGGGACAACTCAAGATTCAACTCACCAAACAAGTCTCCCAAGGCAAGGTCATGCTACAATTGCAATGACAAGAGTCACTTCATGGCCAAGTGTCCCTTTTAGAACCGTGAAGACAATGGTGGTCGTCTCATTCGCAAGATCAAGTCAAGACCTCCTCATCCCTTGAACAAGAACTACGCCATCAAGAACGTCGCCAACAAGTAACGAGCTATTGTGGTCCATGAAGAATACATTTCGGGCACAGATGAAGATGATGACGATGAAGTCCAAGGTGGTGAGATTGTGGGAGTTGCTGCCATTGCCACTACCTCTACTCCATGATTGTCCCTCTTCGACTCACCTAATGAGAACGTAATCTCCTCCAACCAAAGGTGTCTCACGGCCAAGGCCACCGAGGTAACATCTAAACCCACTCCTCAACCCATCTCTAGTGAGCCTTCTTCTCTTGATCTTGTTGGTCTAGAGGTGAAGAAAGAGATGATTGGCATGTGTGAATTTGTTGCTACCTTGGATGAAGAAACTAAAACTTGCTTTGAGTCCTTGCTTGCACAACTTGACAATTCTAGGTATGCTTTAGATGAAAAGGAAGAACTTCTTGACTTGCTAAGTAAAAATGAAAGAGATGCCGCCGATGAAATTGCCTCTCTCACTCAAAGTCTTGAGGATGAACAAAATATGAGAATTAATCTTGAAGAAAGTGTGCCTAAACTTGTTGATGACCATAACAACACCATGTGCTCTCTAGTTAAAGAACGTGATCATGCTCTTGCTTTGGTTAAAGTGCTTAAGAAGGAAAAAGTTGAGTTTGTGGTTGGTCATGATAGGACTCAAGAAGACCATGGGAAACTCAAAGAGGAACACAAAGCCTTGGAGAGAAAATTCTCAAGTCTTTTTGAAGCCCATGAACAACTTCAAACCCAACTAACTTGTGAACATGCTAAGTCTTCCGCTGTGCAAATTATAGACTTGTCTAGCACTTCTAACCCTTGTTGCAAGCATGGGCATCTCATTGAGGAGAACAAGGCGTTGAAGGATCAACTTGCCAATACTAAGAAGAAGAATAAGAAGAAGAACAAGAAGAAAAAGAGCAAGGGCATGGCTCAAGGACCCTCATATGGACCAACCATCTTGCAAAGTGACAACTTTGCCGGAAAGAACAATCCCTCTTATATTCTTTGCAAGTCCAATGATGGTCATGCATATGCTAGATATGTTGGAAATTCTTACACGCATGATTATCATTGGACCATGGGTGCCAAAGACTCTTGTTACTAACAAAAGGGTACCCATTGCAAAATGGGTACCTAAAACCAAAGCTTGATTTTCTTGTAGGACTATGCTTCTGGTGGATCAAAATGGGTGCTTGATAGTGGTGCCACGAGTCATATGACTGGAAGCAAGTCTACCGTGACGGAGATGAGGCCAAATATTGCCAACACCATGGTCTCCTATGGTGATAAAACAAGTTCTCAGGTCTTGGGTTTTGGCAAAGTGGTGGTAACCCCGGATATATCCTTGGTTGATATCATGCTTGTCAAAACTCTTGGTTACAATTTACTTTCAGTTCGTGCTCTTGCCCTTATGGGTCATTCTTATTTCTTCCATGTGCATTCCGTGGTCCTCTTGTGGAGCAAGTCTCTCAAGGTGGCTTTCATAGGGTACGTAGAGCATGACTTGTATGTGGTAGACTTTTTAGGGACCACTACTCCTCATGCTCTGTGTCTCTATGCTAAAGAGGACAAGGGCTGGTTGTGTCATTGCCGCCTAGCCCATGTTAACATGAGAAATTTGCAAAGACTTCACTCCGAGGGCCACATGCTTGGGATTAACGATGTTTCTTTTGCCAAAGATCGTGTTTGTAGGGCTTGCATTGATGGGAAGATGCATGAAACTCCTCACAAAGTGCTTAATCAAATCACCACGGAGAGATGTTTGGAGCTCTTGCATATGGACCTTTTTGGTCCTCCCTCTCATGACAACCTTGGAGGCAAGAAGTATTGTTTGGTTATTGTCGATGATTTCTGAAGATACACTTGGGTGTTCTTTTTCAAGTACAAGAGTGAGACTCAACAAACCGTCATCGATTTTGCCAATGAGTTTCAACAGAAACACAATGCAACCATTCTCTCAATTAGAAGTGACAATGGCACCGAGTTCAAGAACTATACTTTGGATGAGTTTCTTAGTGATGAAGGAATCAAACATCAATACTCCACTCCCTATACCCCTCAACAAAATGGAGTTGCCGAAAGGAAGAATCGCACTTTGATGGATGCGACTCGGTCTATGCTAGCTGAATTCAAGTCTCCATACAACTTTTGGGACGAGGCTATCTCCACCGCCTGCCATGCAACCAACCGGCTCTATCTCCGCAAGAAAAAGAACAAGACCCCCTATAGGCTCCTCACCGGGAAAAAGTCAAATGTTAGCTACTTTCGGGTGTTTGGTTGCAAGTGCTACATTCTCAAGAAAGGAGTTCGTTTGTCCAAGTTTGAAATCCAAGGCTCAAGAAGGAATTTTCGTTGGTTACTCAAATCAGTCCCATGCTTATAGAGTCTACAACAAAGCCAACGGAAGAGTTGAAGAGACGATCAATGTGAAGTTTGATGAAAACCATGAGTCTCTTGTTAGACTAGATGGTGTTTGTGATCCAAGTGATGAAATTCCTCCTAAGGCCATAATAAGAATGGGTGTAGGTTTCCACCTCCTCATTGAGGATCCCCTTGCGGACGAAGGAGAAGGACCAAGCTCTACTCAAGTGGATCCCTCACTCTCACAAGACCATCTTGTCTCTCAAGGTCCTACTATTTTGGCACAAGCTCCCTAAAGCTCTTTCGAAGCTCCTCATGCTCATGACTCTCCAAGCTCCAAAGATCAAGTTCTTCATCAACAACATCAACCCCCCCAAGATGGGGCTCCTCCTCAAGGCACCTCCCAAGGTCAAGCTCTTCATGAACTACATCAACCTCCCCAATGTGGGGCTCCTCCTCAAGGTCATGGCTCTCCTCAAGGTCAAGCTCGTAAAGATCAAGGGCAAGCCAATGATACTCAAGGCTCTACTCCAAATGATGACTCCCCCGAAGTGGAGATTGATGAAGATGATCCTTGTGTTCGTGCTTATAGTCAAGGCGGGGGCTCCAATGGTGGAAATGACCAAGTGGTTGCTCAAAGCCTATTGTCTCTCCAAGCTCGTTCGAGATGGCCATATCCTTGATAATGTTTATGGAGATTTCAATAAAGGTTCCACTACTAGGAGGCAACTAGCCTCCTTTAGCTCTCATCGTGCTTTTATCTCTCTTGTGGAACCATAGAAAGTCTTCGAGGCTCTTGAAGATGATGATTGGCTTGACGCTATGAACGAAGAACTTCACAACTTCAAGAGGAACAATGTTTGGACATTGGTTGAGCAGCCCAAAGATTGTCAAAACATCATCGGTACCAAATGGGTTTTCAAGAACAAGTGTTATGCGAATGGAATCGTTGTGCGCAACAAGGCAAGGTTAGTTTCCCAAGGATACTCACAAGTCGAGGGCATCGACTATGGTGAAACTTGTGCTCCTGTTGCTCGCCTTGAATCCATCCGTATGCTTCTTGCTTTTGCTACTCATCATAACTTCAAGTTGCATTAAATGGATGTTAAGAGTGCCTTTCTTAATGGTCCTTTGAAAGAGTTGGTATACGTCAAGCAACTTCCGGGCTCTGAGGATCCACTTTTCCCGAACCATGTCTACAAGCTCAATAAGGCACTCTATGGCCTCAAACAAGCCCCACGTGCGTGGTATGATTGCCTTAGGTATCTCTTGTTAGACCGTGGCTTCGAAGTGGGCCTTATTGATCCCACTCTTTTTACTAAGAAAGTTGGAGGCCACTTGTTCGTATGCCAAATCTATGTTGATGATATTATCTTTGGGTCCATTAACAAAACTTTTAATGAGGATTGTGCCAAGCTCATGACCGATCGCTTCGAGATGTCCATGATGGGGGAGTTGAAGTTTTTTCTTGGGTTTGAAGTCAAGCAATTGAGGAAAGGGACTTTCATCAACCAAGCCAAATACATCCAAGACATGCTCAAGAAGTTCAAGTTTGATCAAGTCAAAGGTGCCAAGAATCCCATGCCAACTAAGGTTAATCTTGATCTCGATCCCAAGGGTAAGGATGTGGATCAAAAACTCTATCGCTCTATGATTGGTTCTTTTCTCTATCTTTGTGCATCCCGACCGAATATTATGTTGAGTGTGGGTATGTGTGCAAGATTCCAAGCCGCACCAAAAGAAAGCCACATGGTGGCGGTCAAGAGAATCTTTTGATATTTGGTTCATACCCCAAACTTTGGGTTGTGGTACCCCAAGGGAGCCAGCTTTGACCTTATTGGATACACGGACTCAGATTGGGCTGGTGACAAAGTGGGAAGAAAGTCAACCTCTGGAGCTTGTCAATTTCTTGGAAGATCTTTGTTGTGTTGGTCCTCGAAGAAGCAAAATTGTGTGTCTATGTCCACTGCCGAAGCTGAGTATATCTCCGCCGCACGTTGTTGTGCTCAATTGCTATGGATGAAGCAAACTTTGAAGGATCTCGGACTATATTTTGACAAGGTTCCTGTTCTTTGTGACTATGAGAGTGCCATTGCTATTGCTCACAATCCCGTGCAACACAACCGGACTAAGCACATCGAGATTCGTCATCATTTCATTCGGGACCATGTTGCTAGAGGAGACATTTCTTTGGAGTATGTTCCCACCAAGGCCAATCTTGCGAATCTTTTCACGAAGCCTCTTGATGTAGCAAGGTTCCGAGAGTTAAGGCATGAGCTAAATATCATTGATTCGAGCAATGTCGCTTGAGTGATTGCACACCTACCCGTGTCTCAATGTATATCTTGTTTGGATGTAGGCATGGACTTAGGGGGAGTGTAGTTCCTCTTATGAACAAACACTATCCCTATTATGCGCACATTAAAGTTTTCATACTCTATAGTCTCTAAAGGAGACCATTTGAGCTTCATGATGAGTGTTGGTAATGAACCCAAGATATATCTTCGCGGTGTCAAGCCATTTACTCTTATATAAGGTGGCCTCAGCCACCAAACCGTTTTTGTTTCTTGTCTTTTTATTTTATTTTATTTGAGTGTTTGATCTTTTTGTGTTTTTCTTGGTTTTTGTTGGCTTTGGTTCTTCACAGTTTGAGCTCTCTATCCTAAGCCTTTCCTTTCCTCAATCCCTCTCTATTCCCTGCACAAGTTCTTCCTTGTTTTCTTCCAAACCTGAGAAGCTTTTCTGGTGTCACCAGAACTTCCGGTCAGCTGCCGGAACTTCCGGTCAGCTCGTTGCTCATCTGAACCACCTGCTGACCTAGAACGTTTCAGCCTGTCCTGGAACTTCCGTTTCACCGGAACTTCCGATGCCTGACCGAAACTTCCGGTGATGCTCTATGTCCTATATAAGGTGGGCCCTAGGGAAAATGGGATCTTCTTCCTCTTTCCCCCAAGACCCATCTTCTATTTGGAGCAGCCGCCGGTGAAGTCTTCTCCACGAAGGTGCTCTGGCCCCTTTGTCTCTGTCCACCCCTCCTCAGATATGCTCCATGGGAACCTTCCCCACCTCGATATCCTCCATGGACTCCGGTATTTGACCTCAACTCCCTCCATTAATGGAGATCTAGCTCTCTCACCATTGCTTGAGTTAGGGATCACCTTGTCTAGGCTAGTTCTTTGGCTAGAACTTGTTGGGAGATCTTGGTAGGCCTAGGGAATCATGCTAGGTTAGATTGGCCCAATACATTCTTGGAAATTTTTGTACTTGTGGCTTGTAGATCTAGATCTAGTGAACTTGCTGTTTTAAACCGCCAGTTCGTGGTCTCACCGGAACTTCCGGTGAGCCACGACCGGAACTTTCGGTGGATCGTTTTCACCGGGAGTTCCGGCGCTTCAGCAGAAGTTCCGGCGACAGTACAATTTCTTCCTGACTGTATTTTTCCAATCTCCTTTTGTTCCTTCTTTCGAACTTGTGCACTTACCCCACCTTCTCTCCCTATTATTTTGCTTTCTTCTCAGGGCAAGGTGGTTCCCACAAAGGCAAGTGTCTCCGTCTACCATCCTCCGATATTCCTCCTGAGATCGATGAAGATGATGTTGAGGTGGTGCATCCATCCACTCAGACCAGCCATCAGAAGGCTGCTGCTACTCGTCGTGCTGCTGCTGCTGAAGGGAAGAGGCATGTTCTTGCCTCTCAGAAGGCCACTGCTGCTGGGCCTGATAGATCCAAGGCCAAGATTTCCAAATGGACTCAGAAGGCCTACTCTGAATTCAGGCGTAAGGATCCCTACCTTATTCCTCGTGACCATCTCTGCTTGGATCCCCTTTTCCACAACTGTCGTCAGGAACAAATCTTTGCTGAAATCTATGCTACCAAGACAAGGTTTGTGGTTGCTCCTCAGAAGTACATCAATGTGGTTCACATGGAAGAGAAACATGCATACTTTGGCGAGGCTCTCGATATTTGCAGGAGGTTTGGGCCGATTCCCCTCATGGAGCACCGTCAGAACTTTGATGAAGGTGTTATTGCTCAGTTTTACACAACTCTTCACTTGAACATGAGTTCCTCTACTGAAGGTGTGATGAAATGGATGACTAATGACGTGCTGCTTACTGCCAATTGGTCTGAGTTTGCTGAGCTCCTTGGCTATCCCATTCAGCCTGGCAAAGGGGCAGATGGTTGGCGTGTTCATACCGTCCAAGCTGCTGATCCTGAGGTCCTAGAGCCTCTCTACATTAAAGGATGGGGCACTGTTGGTTTTGTGAATCATCTGCAGCCAGTTTATGACATCATGCGTAGGGTGTAATTGAACACCATCTCTCCCAAGGCTGGCAACTTTGATCAGTTTCATGCCTATCAGGTTGATCTCATGCATCAGACTTATCTTCGCCGTGATTGTGACATGCCAATGGATGTCATGCACTTTATCTACACTGAGATGTGGCAGGCTATCGTTGACAAGCGCTCTTGCCCCTATGCTCCCTATATTCAGACTCTCATCAATCACAAGTGGCTTGAGGTGACTGGTACTCGTTTCTCTAAAGCCAACATCACTATTCATGAGGAGAAGAAGCTGTGTGTGAGCAAACACAACAAGCCTCGTTCTTAAGAAGAAAAGGAAGAAGCTCTCCAGAAGGCCCGTGATGAAGCTGGTGGTCCCTCCTCTGCTCCTGGTGGCTCTAGTGCTGGTGGTCCTTCTCTCCAGAGGCAGCCATCTTGGGCAAAGAAGCTTCTTGGAAAGGTGAAGAAGACTTTCTGCTTTCTCCAGAACCGCGAGTATCAAGCTTATGTCGATCAGCGACACAGTGTTCAGCGTCAGAAGGCCATCATGACTGCTCTCAACATACCTTGCTCTCCTGTCACTAGCTCCGTCACTACTCCCAGGGATGATTGGATTCGTGACAACTGCCATTGGTCTGAGGATGAATCTGAGGAGGAAGTCACTGGTCCGCCGCCTGCGTGGGATTCTTGGGTCCCTGAGCCCGCTCCTCCCTTTCATGGTTGGGGCGATTAGAGTGATCTTTTCTTCCTTTTTGGTGTCTCGATGCCAAAGGGGGAGAAAGATGTCTATTAGGTTGCCTACGGGGATTTGCATGGGTTGAGTCGCGAGCTTGTTCTTGCCTTTGATCTTTTCTAGCTCGTGAACTCTCTAGTTTATTTGTGTGCTTGTGGACCTCTTTATGTTTGTGAACTTATGTGTGCTTATGGACCATGTTACTTGTTTGAGACTATGTGGTATGATATGTTATGCTTGGTTAATGCCTAGTGTTTGGTATTATTGTCATTGGCTTATGGGCATTTGTATATGGTGGTGGAACTTTTAATCTCCCTTGTTATTTCCTCTATTGTCTCCACCATAGTTTGTTGGTGCAATGGTATGATCTCTATACTATCTATCATCTGTGTTATCTTTGCAATTGGGAGGGGAGCCTCCTTGTATGTGTGCTAGTCTTGTCCTTAGAGCATTATCTCTACCTTGCACACATATAGGGGGAGTCTATTCCATCCATTGTAAAGATCACTTCCATCGTTATGCAAATCTTTGGGATTGTCATCAAACACCAAAAAGGGGGAGATTGAAAGGACTATATTTTCCCATGCTATTTTGGTGATGATGAAAATCCCACTTGTGGTGTAATCGTGTATTTGAGTTTCAGGAAATATGCTTTTGATGATTCCTATGGTTTTTGTGGATGCTCTCTTTAGGGATCTCGTGAAGACGGCGGCCTTTTGTTTTTCTAGTTTATCTCTTTTTATTGCTTTAGGTTGCCGTACTATCAAGAAGGGGGTCCATCTCGGAAGGTTGTGGGAAATCACTTGTTTTTGCACAAACCCCATATGCACCGCCACAACCATCCTATTTTCCTACAAGAGAGCGAGGTTCTGTTCTGCTGAAGCTGTTTTTGTCTGATTGGAACTTCCGGCCAGGCGCCGAAAGTTCCGCCCAGGACATTTCTGTGGGCTGATCTGGGGCTTTGTTCCGATCCAACTTCCTCTGGGACTTTCGGTGAGCTCCCATAACCTTCTGTCTGGGTATGCTCTATTTGCCGGAAGTTGCACCAGAAGTTGCACCGGAAGTTCCGATGAGGAATTTCCGCTGATCCCACCAGAAAGTTCCTGAGCGGAACTTCCGCCCAGACACCAGAACTTCCGGTCAGACATGCTTCGTGACCCAGAAGTTCCGCCCCTTGTTCCGCTCCAAGTTCCGCTGAAGGGTCAGTACCCTTCTATATGAAGTGGTCTATTTGACGGAACTTGGGCCGGAACTTAAATTGGAAGTTTCACTGGAACTTCCGGTCAGTTTGACCGGAACTTCCGATCGAGCTTTTGGATTGGGCGTCAACGGGCTAATGACCGTTGGAGCCTTGCTGGGTGGAACTTCTGGCCCCTCACCGGAAGTTCCGGTGAGGTCGCGAGGGCTGTAACGGTTCAGCGTGGAGGGAGCCTATTTAAGGCGCCCTCCTTCTTCCTCCCACCTATCTTGAATATTTTCTCTCTCCTCCATTAATGCTTGAGCTTCACCTCACTAGATATCTCTCCCTAGCCACTCAAATCACTTGATCTTTTGAGAGGTGAGGGAGGTGACCTAGATCTACACTTCCACCAAAGAAGATTTGATTCCCCCCACACATCCTTTGTGGATCTTGTTGCACTTGGGTTTCTTGGAACCCTAGACGGTGTTGGGCATCCTCGGTGATAAGGCTTGTGTTGTAAAGCTCCGTGTTGTCATTGAGGGCCTCCAATTGAGTTGTGGAGCTTCCCTCTCAACCTTGTTGTAAAGGTTTTGGTTGACGCCTTCAAGGTCACCAGTTAGTGGATTGTGAGGCCTCTTTTATGGGGGAGCTCACCGGAGAAGAAGGTGAGGCCTTTGTGGCGCTCGGGTGACTTTGTGTGCCCCCGACACCTCTCCAACATAGACGTAGCTCCTTGGGAGTGAGCTACGGGAATTATATCTCCGTGTCCCCGCTCCGGTTACTTTGTTCCCTTCCTTTACTTCTCGTCCTTTACCGTTCTTGTGGTTGTTGTAAGTTATCTTGCATATAGGTTGTCCACCTAGTTGCACATCTAGATAACTTTCCTTCTCGTTAAGCCTAAAAGTGTGAAACAAATTAAAATTTGGTAGTTGCCTATTCACCCCCTCTAGTCGATTCAAAGTCGGTACTTTCAAATAGATCTAGATCTAAACCTCTAAACCCTTCTCCATCACCATAGCCATCCTCCACCACTTGTAATAGTAGATCTCTTATCCAATTGGCGACATTGTAAGACTATTTGCTATCAATCTTATAATCTCTATTACAATGTTTATGATTGTTGATTTCATCTCTATGTGTGAGTAATTCTCCTTAGTCTAAGGGCTTCGGCCTAGCCATGTAGCGTTTTGTGCATGTTATTTATCATAGATGGGATCATTTATTAGTTTATATGAAATTATGATTGTAGTACCCTCTCTTGCCTCAATCTAAGGACTTGTCAGGTATCTAAGACCCCGAGGATTGATCCAGGTAAAGGGAGTGTGAGTAATGACTGAGCTGCAAGATGGGAACCTCAGTGACAGAAGGGGTAGTACGGCTGTATGTGAGGGATTTACTTGGGATTAACGGTGACATCACTATGCATATCATTAGTTCTCTTTCTTCTATGGATGAGACTAGTATGTTATTGCTATAAGCGGTTGCGGAGGCGATAACAATAATGGATGCACTGCCCACATATAATTATCTTTCTATAACAATTGCATGCATGTTTTATTATTATCTATTATTCCCATCAGATGTTTTGCACAGCTACTGGTGAAAACCAAAGACCCTAGGACCTCTCTCTCTCTCCATCGTCAACAACAACAAAAAGATCGCAAATTCTTGGTCCGGTGAAAACACAAAAGGAATTCTAAATCTCTCGAAGGTCTGTTTAAGTAAAATCACTTTGCTTTCTGCTTCTCGAGGATTCGATAAACCTAGGTATACTAGGGAAAAAGAGCTATACTACATCCATAATCCGGATCGAAGGTGTCAACCCTTTTTCTGGCGCCGTTGCCGGGGAAGCAATATCTACCCTGGTGAAGTTAGTAGGAACCTTGCTAGTTTTAATTCTTGTTTTTAATTTTTAGTTTGCTTTTAGTCTTTATTTGAAAAACCAAAAAAAATTGTTAGTCTTTTAATTCTTGTTTTTATCATCATAAGTACTTGTTTAAGAAAATCCAAAAACATAGGAAGTATGGCTGAAAAGAAACTAGGGGAGTTTGCAACTCCCAACAATGATAATTTTTTTTATAGTCCTATTACTCAACCAACAATTGTTGCCAAGGATTATGAAATTAAGCCCCACTATTTAAGTTTGGTTCAATACAATCAATTTGGAGGATCTGCTGTTGAAGATGCATGTATGCACTTGAACACTTTCACTGAAATATGTGATATGATGTGCATTAAAGATGTTGACCCCGATGCGGTCAAGTTACGCTTATTTCCTTTCTCTCTTAGAGGAAGAGCAACACTACAAGGAATCTAGCTATATATGACCCTCCATTTTCGTCACAAAATCGTCATAGTAGTCTGTTATGACGATTCTATGACGATTTTGAGATCGTCGAAAGTTGGGCGTCGCAAATGAACTATAATGACGATTTTGGTAAAATCATCATAACCGTCTATAACGATATTGGATCGTCATAACGTCACGTGCCATAAACGTCACGGGCCATAACGTTAGCCATAACGTTATGATGATCACGGGTCATAACTTCACGGGCCATAACGTTATGATGATCCAATATCGTCACGAGCCATCTAGCCTGGCCAAATCAGATCTTACGTGGACAATCCTACGTGGAAAAATTATGACGAAATTAAATCGTCTTAAATCGAAATCAGCCCAGTCCATTTCGATTGCTTACTTGGGCTAAGCCCAATAATTCTGGCCTTTTACTTATTGCCATGGTTTGTTAGTGTTATGGGCTCTGACCATTGTGTTTCACATTTCAGTTTTGGGCCTTGGCCTTTTTACTGTCCAATTAGTTCCTAGCTTTTTCTATTTTTCTGAAACATTTCTGTCAATATAATTTGGGCCATGGCCTCTTTAGAGCCCAAATAATATTAAATCCAGTACAATTTTCAGCCATTTTTCCATATTTCTTCGATCCCGAAAATTATAAGATGATTCTGCCCATCAAATTTCTATTCATCATATTACATAACATTTGTTTAACTGAAATATAGAAGACATGGAAAATTTCAAATAACATTCAAGAATAGTCTTAGTCTATTACACAGTTGTTACATGGTTCATGCCAAACAGCCAGAAATTTTGACTGTTAGAATAGAAGTAGGTCTAAAATTATAGGTCTTCAAGCTTTTCTCGAATTTCTTTGGCTAGAACTCCTAGAAAAGAGAGGAAAAGCCAAGTTTTTAGAGTCGGGATATAGCAAATAATTGGCAACTATTACGAAACAGTAGAGATGCAAATGTAACAATGCAAGAGATTTTAACATGCAAGAGATTTTAGTATCATTTTGGCACCTAGAGTAACAATGCAACACATATTTGTTGATAAATTCTCCAACTAGTCCAAATATTGCCAGGTCATCTTACTAAGTACAATATGATACCAAAATTATTTCATTAATGTAAATACAATACACCATGTGAATCTAATGCTGGCAAGACCAAAAAGTTCATTGAATGGCACACTTGATCACAAAATAGGCAACAACAGTATTTTCCATACAATGCTTTCACATATAATCATAAAAAAAATGTCTAGGACATTACAGAACTGACCCGTATGACGATAGTCTAGTTCGCAGACCAGTCCAGGACTGTCGCTACACCTCTGTTTGGATGCCTAGGTCGAAGACACCAGATCCTTGCAGGGATCCAACTCCCGTTCCTTGTGCCCACACTCCAGTGGAGGCTTGAAGCTGGAGTCCGAGGGCGCCTGGAGAAAGAAAGAGCAAGTTTGAGATAGAGAAACTTTTGCATATATAGACTACTCTAATTCTAGAGGATGATCAGATTCATCAAACATGTATGCTCTACTATAATTTTCAGTGATCATAGAGAGATGGCATAGTAGTTTCAGTTGACATGGTTTCTTGCACTAGCCTGGACTATTTATGGTCTGACTTTCTTCCTATTCCTGGAATATTCAGCTAGTGTGCACAAGATTATTTTAACAAGAAACTGCATTTGCTTTAAGCTAATGTGCTACAAGTACTAGTGCATCTCATATATGAGAGCTGCCACTGTAGTACCTTTAGTTCATTCAAAACAGAAGTAAGATGTAACAAAGAGAGTTCATTTAGAGACAGATGAAAATATACCTCTAGTTCCATATGATCATGTAGTCTCATTCAATTATTGCCTTACGGACTCCAATATGTTACTCCGATTTGTTTACGGACCTACAAGGCTACGACAATTTTGTTTAGCCTGCAGGAAAGCCATAAAATCAAATTTGAGCATTAATAATACTATAATTTCTTTATAGACTCCATAGTGAAACAAACATTATTCGAGTACTCTCGCGGTTACAACTATTGTTATATACAACACAAGGGAAAAATGCAGAACTCCATCACAGTGTACTCATAAGCAACACATCACTACAAGTAATTTTGAAATAACATTATGGTTACATCACAATGTACTCCATCCAATTATTTGTTTGAGTAAAACTAATGGGAGAAACAGACAAATCATTTCCCTCTCTGAATTAGACCTAGTAATTTCAAAAATCAGATGATTGACTACAGATTGCTAGCTCAACTATACCAGGGGAGAAAACATGATGTAGACCGACAGACTATAACACTCCAGATTGCATACAGTACGCAATATGCTATAGTAGGATCATTATTCTTGTTTCTTCATGTCAAACAAGCATTTCTACAAAAGTTGATAGTAATCTCAGAGTCGCTTAAAATAAAAACGAGATTGGGAGATTGTCTCTAAATCTAGACATATTGTGAGGTGTTTTTGAAAATGTACCTGTGAGCTGGCTAGGAATCACATGAAGTACCATCCTGTCCGTTGCTTCCCTATCATGCGGATTCATCTTATCTAGTGTAGCGAATCAAATAATAAACAGTTCAATACTTCTTGCAGAGAATCAAAAGTAAAACAAGCATATCCATCACTAGAAGGCATACTCACAAATAACAAACAGATACTTGCATGCCTACAGTCTAGAAAAATAGACTTTATTTTATGTAAACACTGCCAGACATTTTGCTCGAGAGTATCACAAACTATTTGATGCCACGAGACAAGATGAACACATTTTATAATCATAGTCATTATCTAATTAACTAGCACCCAAATATATACATGTACTAGTTCAGAAAACTCATGTCTTGGATATTACATTGATATAGATATGATCAAATAATAAATTAGTAATATTCTAGATTGGCAGCAATACTTGCTAATTTGATAACATAGTTATCTGTTCAAAGGTTTGCAAACGAGCAATTGTGAATGGGCAAATGGAAGTAAAAAATGAGCGAGTGAACTAGCTGTACATGTTTCCACAATGCCTGACATGCTAAATGAAATTAAATAGATCTCCCTTTTCATATTGAAAATTTATCAGCACATTGTGAGAGCAAACTAAATCATCTATCGATAGTAAATCTGAAATATATCTTCCCAAGAACTAGTTTGATATTTCTATGTTAAAAGAGTTCTTGTCACATGGCAACTGATTATGCATTGCATTAATCTGAAGTTTGGTATATAACAAATGTGTGGAACATAACATTGATAGTACTTTCCACAAAATAGTCCTAATTGATCATGAAGTGTCAGTCTGGTCTACCAAGTAGAAGCTAACATTAGCCCTGGAAATTCATCATGAATTTTAGCTAGCAAGGTTCCCAAAAATGAGGACAAAGTACTTACAATTGATCTGACACAGTTACTAGCTAAGAAACTTGTTGTTGAACAGTCAAAACTTGTTGAACAATCAGACAACATCCATGTATTATTCATTCAACCTAATTAAAAGATTAAAACAAGGAGGGCGATGAAGACATAGATTCGTAGACATACCTGATGGTGCTGATTAGCAGTTCGTTGGGAACCCCAAGAGGAAGGTGTGAAGCAACACATCAACAGTTTTCCCTCAGTAAGAAACCAAGGTTATCGAACCAGTAGGAGGAAGGAAACGCCACACAGGTGTTGCAAGCAACGCGAAGACCTGCACAACACAAACTCAAGACTTTGCCCCAACTAGACAGTGAGGTTGTCAAGCTCACCGGTTTGCTGTAACAAAGGATTAAACATATGGTGTGAAAGGTAATGGTGGATTGTAGCAAGTAAACAAGTAACAGTGGAAGATGTATCAATGGTAAAGATTGGACCGGGGTCCATAGTTCACTAGAGGTGCTCTCCTTAGATAAACAACATGGCATGAAAGGTAAACAAATTACAGCAGGGCAATTGACAGGAACTGAGCAAGGCATAACAATGCAATACTAGTCAGAAAGATCCTATGAGATTTGATTGGGCAATACAACAAGATAAATAAACCGCCATCCAACTGCATCTATGACTAGAAGTCCACCTTCAGGTTATCATCCGAACCCGCTCCAGTATTAAGTTACAAGCAACAGACAACTGCTTTAAGCAAAGTGTGTAAGGTAAACAGTCCACATGTTCCATGAACAAGAGACCGTTATTTTATCCCTAGTGGAAACAACACATCTACAACCGAAGAGATTTCTGTCACTTCCCTTGGAAACTAGAGGTATGAACCCACTATCGAGCATAAATACCCCCTCTTGGAGTCACTAGCAACTACTTGGCCAAGATCATCAGAGAGCATGCAAGATCACAAATAACATAGACATGATAGAATCATAAAGACAAAACCATTAATCAAACCAACATAATAATCTCAATATCCATTGGATCCCCGCAAACACAACATGCATTGTCGGGGGGATAACCCCCGGTAGGGTCACGAGAGGTGAAACATAGCACAACTTGGTTAGCTCCGAGTAAAGAAAGAACCAGGCCGGGTAAGAACGGCCGGGTAAGATAAGCATGAGCGACCGACATATAAGTTATGTCGGCCCGCATAAGACAAAGTTGTAATTCTTGCAGGAACCGATGAGCCGAGTCTACCGAGGAAGGGCCGAGTCAAGAAGGACGCGTGGCACCTTTCCGAGTAAGGTTCAGGAGGGACCATGGTAAAGCATGGTCAAAAGAGAAGGGCGACGCCGGGTGACACAAAAGGAGCCGGGTGACGCCCAAAGCATATGTTGACGTACATAGTTACATCGTGACGCCAAAAGCAATAGGAAGCAGCGTACCAGAAGACCGTTAGATTTCAAGCTTTATGGACTAGGCCATTGGGCTTAGGGCAAGCCCATGACCCAACCCACATTGTAGGGACCAAGATCCAAACAGTAAACCCTAGAACCCAAAGGGGTATAAGCTAGTTAGCACTGCCTATATAAGAAAGGGCATAGCGGTAGTAGAAGGAGGTTGGACCAAATAGGGAACTAGTGCACAAAACCCTAGTTCATACAGCTCAAGGAGCACTTGTAACCTTCGGGCATCAATCAAATCGCTAAGTCTGGAGAGTTCTTCTTGTTCTTCGTGCATGGATCGACCGTGCACTCCCTCCCCGGTGACCACAAGCACCCATTCAGCCCCCAACTTAAGCCTACCCATGGCATATGCCGTGCCAGCACCACGACAGTTGGTGCCCACCATGGGGCAGAAGCAGGTGCTTGATGGAGTCTTCATCCGAACAGGCAACATCATCGACAAGACCGGCGAGCACGTCTACTCCGGCCTCATCCAGAGGTTTGGAGCGCTCAACTTCGTTAGCAATAACGCAGGCTGCTTCGGGTCCAAGCCATTCCCTAGGGGCGGTCGCTTCATCAAGTTCGGAGAGCACCAGGTCTACATCGCGGTGCGCGTGGAGCGCGCATATCCTGAGCGCGTCGTCCTGGCACCGGATCCACTAGCGGTTCCTGTCGCTGGGAAGCTTCACCAACTCGTCTCCATGGAGGTAATGATGATAGCGCCAAACCCCGCGGCTCCGCCAATAGTTCCAGTAGTGAATGAGAATGTTGAGGGAGGAAATCATGACGAAACGCCACGGGCTGCAAGAACAACAAAGGCACCACTGGAAAAACCAGAAAACATAGCTAGGAGTAAAAGGGCTAAGGAGCTGCAGGAAGCGATAGACAAGTTGGCAGAGCCAGTAGCACAGGCAACCGACCTGGCACGTGTGCAAGCCGAGTTGGAAGAGGCCAGGATATTTTTTTTGGAGAAAGCCAAGGAATTAGCGCAGTTACAGCAGGATGTGGATATCATGATCCGAGAGCTCAACTCGGCAAATCGAGTCAAGGGCGCAAAGACCCGGCTTGACGCGACAAGATTGAGAGGAAGGAATCTCAACGAGGAGCTGGCAAATGCGACGTCAAAAATAACGCCAGAGAACAGCAACGAAACAGCCATGCGGCCAACATATAACACAACAACAACTAATCTGCGAGGAGTAGAGGCAAAAATGGCAGAGTTACCCCATTTGGAGGGAGAAGCAAAGAAAATACAACAAGAACGAGTCATTGAACTAGTAAGAGCAGCAGGCATGCTGAATGAAGCGTATAACAGAGCAAATCCGGGTATAACAGGAAGGTCACAGCTGGTTCACTCGGAAACTCCTATCCCGGCAAGATCAGCAGGGCACACGACATCCTCACCAGGAGCAGCGCCTAGGCCGAGAAAAGAAAAGAGTGTGGATTCTGGAAGAAACAAGCAGATGGTCACCTATGATCCGGCAGTGGTCAAGGAAACCCGGCACATGCGCAGGGGGCGAGAAGGAATAATGCCCAAGGAAATGAAAACCAGGAGAATGCAGGCTAAGAAAGGCAAGCAGGGCAAAGAAATGACAACGGAGGGCAAAATTTTGCACCTCAAGCTAGGCATAGAACTCACTCGACAGGAGAAGGAAATCCAGCACCGAATAATGCACCAGCTCAACCTGAATGAAGACAACAAAGCGCGGGAAAGGCAGCTCAACAGCCTGCTGACCCGAACGCAAATAAGTATAATGATGGTTACTCAGCTATGGTGAATGACGAATATGAGTTGCCGGATCACACATATCAAGCAATGGGAGCAAGACTTGGAGGCAGGAACCTTCAGCCGGATGATGCAAGGCTGAAGCATGACCGAATAAAAATGGCAGAGATAATTGAATCGCAAGGTCCGCAGGGTCCACCATGATTTGGCCCAAGGATCATGAAGGAGCCACCGGTGCCAAATTTCCAGCTAGCTAGAGGGACAAAAACGTATGATGGAAGTACTAAGCCAGAGGACTGGCTCATAGATTATGGAACTGCTGTGAAGATCGCGCAGGGAAATTTGAGATGTGCAGTATGTTATGTACCGCAGATGCCGGAAGGACCAGCTCGGGTATGGTTGAATAATTTGCCACCCGGAAGCATTAACAGCTGGATCGATTTTCACGACGCTTTTGTGAGCAATTTCATGAGCACTTACAAGAGGCCGAATCACCCACAACAACTGGCGATGTGCAAACAAAGACCGAATGAGATAGATAGGGAATTCCTCACAAGGTGGTGTACGATGCGTAACTCTTGTGAAGGGGTAATCGAGTCACAGGCAATCGCTTGGTTTGCAGAAGGATGCAAACATGGAAGTGTGTTATGGCAAAGGTTACAGAGAGATATGCCGGCAAGTCTGGCGGGGAAACAATAAGAATTGCTTATTCGTATGCGTTAGAAGATCCGACTCAGCCGCTGCTTATGTCAGCAGACGGGATGACTGAGACTCAGATCTATGACACTGTCGGGTCGCAAAGGCGCCAGGAAAGGTCCGAATACAAAAGAAAAATAAGAGACGAAAGGCCAGATTATAGATATGGTTCGACTCAGGTCGCGGTCGTAAGTCAGGATCATCCGGATGCTGGAAGTAGTCAACATCAAAGGACAAGTGGACAACAACAATGGGTTCCAAAGAATGATGGCAAAAGGCCATACGATCAGAGGAAGCAATATCAGGACCGACATAAATATACCTATGAGATGATGCTGGACCAGCCGTGTAAGTTTCACACGCCTAGTCCGAGTAAACTGGCCAATCACACAACAAGGCAATGCACTTGGTTTCAGAAAGGAGACAGAGTGGATTCGCCAAATAAGCAGCTTCCACCACCTCCCCCTCCACCACTTACAGGAGGAAATGCTTGGACAGTGGGAACAGATAACAGATACGAAAATAGGCAGCCGAGGTATCAGAATCAAGAAAGAAGAGAAATTGTGCACCAGGTGCACAATCCAAGAGGTGACGACGCTCATGTCGGTCACGAAACTAGAAATGAGTACAGAGAACATCACCAAAGCTATGTTGTCTTTGTCATAAAGCCGAATGACAAAAAGATCCAGCAGCGATGAATGATGGAGGTGAATTCCACGATGCCGGCAATTCCCAAGTACATGCATTGGTCCGAGCAAGAAATAACTTGGAGCATAAAAGATCACCCCAAGATCATGCCAACCCCAGGAGGATATGCTCTAGTTTTGGATCCAACATTCATGGGCCCAGATATCAATGTCAAGTTTTCAAAAGTGCTGATTGATGATGGCAGTAGCATCAACATCATGTACACGGATACTATGCTCAAGTTAGGCATTACCATGAACATGCTGGAGCCGACTAAGACCACTTTCCACGGTATTGTGCCAGGATTTTCCTATGAGCCAATTGGAAAGATCTGGGTCGATGTCTTATTCGGCAACAGAGAGAACTGTCACACTGAGGCCATAGAGTTCGAGGTAGTGGATTTGGTCAGCTTATATCACGCCTTACTCGGCAGGCCGGCTATGGCAAGATTCATGGCTACTATCCACATTGCTTACTTAAAGATGAAGCTGCCAGGCCCATGTGGGGTGATTACAGTTGAAGGGGATTACAAAAGATCCATTGCTTGTGCCTCAGCCGGATCTTCACTAGCCGAGTCACTCATCATAGCACAAGAAAAGAATCAAATGTTTGAAGTGGCAGCACAAATGTCCATGCCGGCACTCACCAACCCGCATGGCAATGTGTCATTTCAAGATACCCAAGAAACCAAGAAGGTACAAGTGGATGAGACTTTCCCAGAGCGCATAGTTACCATTGGGGCTGGTCTCACGGATAAATAGGAAAGCGAGCTCACCAGCTTCCTTTGTGAGAATCGGGATATCTTTGCATGGTCCACTCAAGATCTGCAAGGAGTTTCGAGGGAGATGGCTGAGCACTCTCTTCATGTAAGACCAGATGCCAAGCCAGTGAAGCAACCCCTCTGCCACTTCGCCAAAGATAGGAGGAAAGTAATAGCTGCCAAGATTGCCAGACTTTTAGCTGCTGGATTCATCATGGAAGTACTGCACCCAGATTGGTTATCAAATCCAGTCTTGGTCGAGAAGAAGAAAGATGACCCGGACATGGCAGTGGTATGGCACATGTGTATTGATTACACGAACCTCAATAAGGCGTGTCCAAAAGATCCATTTCCCCTGCAACAGATCGATCAAGTCATAGATTCTACTGCTGGGTGTGAGTTGTTGTCGTTTGTGGATGCGTATTCAGGATTCCATCAGATACCATTGAATCTGAATGATCAAATAAAGAAAGCTTTTATCACCCCGTACGGGGCTTATTGCTATCGCACCATGCCATTTGGGTTGATAAATGCAAGTGCAACATATCAAAGATGCATGCAAAAATGCTTGTAAGATCAATTGGACAAAAACGTTCAAGTATACGTCGATGACGTGGTAATAAAAACCAAAAAAGTCATACTATAATTGAGGACTTGCGTCAAACATTCGCAAACTTAAGAATATTCCGGATGAAGCTTAACCCGGAAAAATGCACATTTGGTTTCCCGGCTGGCAAGTTACTCGGATTCCTTGTATCGAGCCGAGGAATTGAGGCTAACCCGACGAAAATCAGGGCCATTGAAAGAATGGAATTACCAAAAACCCTCAACGATGTCCAATAGTTTACTGGATGCCTGGCCTCGTTGAGCAGGTTTGTTAGTCGGCTAGGGGAAAAAGCCCTACCATTATATCAACTAATGAAGAAATCAGACAAATTCATGTGGACACAGCAAGCTGATAGCGCTTCCCATGAATTAAAGAAAATGTTGGCAACAACACCAATATTAGCATCACCACTATCCAAAGAGACAATGTTGCTCCATGTCACCGCAACCAACAGAGTTGTAAGTGCAGTAATAGTGGTTGAACGTGAAGAAGGGGGCAAATCAGTCCAAAGACCAGTTTATTACTTGAGCGAAGTGCTCTCTATCTCAAAACAGAATTACCCGCATTATCAGAAGATGACATATGAGGTATATATGGCAGCAAAGAAGCTGAAACATTATTTTCAAGAATACCCAATCCGGGTAATATGCGAGGCACCTATCTCGGATATATTGGGCAGCAAAGATGCCAGCGGCGGAGTCGCAAAATGGGACATCGAACTGGCACCGTATAATCCACAATATGATAGAAGAGATGCAATAAAGTCTCAGGCTGTTGCAGATTTCTTTGTAGACTGGATGGAAATGCAGTACGAACCACCACTGCCAGATCCGAACTACTGGAAAATGCATTTTGATGGGTCCAAGACGAAAATGGGTCTGGGCGCTGAGATAGTGCTCACATCTCCGAAGAGGGATCAACTGAGGTACGTGTTACAGATTCATTTTGCTGCTTCCAACTACGTTGCCGAGTATGAAGCACTTGTCCATGGCATCAAAGTAGCCAAGGAAATTGGTATCAAAAGGATCATGTGTTTTGGCGATTCGGATTTGGTGATTCAGCAAGTGTCTGGACATTGGGATGCGCTGGACGCAAACATGGCACTATATCGGTTCCATGTGAAACAAATTTCAGGCTACTTTAACGGATGCGAATTCCATCATGTTCCTAGAGCAGAAAATGCGGCAGCAGATGTACTATCCAAATTAGGGTCATCTCGGCAAGCAATACCACCAGGGGTAGCGCTGGAGCACCTCAGGAAACCATCGATCAAGCCGTCAGCAGAGTCCGACTCAATCAGGGTCACCCCGGCGAGTCAGGAGTCAGATGTGGTACCAATGGATATTGACTCAGGGGTATCTTCGAATCACTCAGGGACTGATCCGCTCAATTCAGGAGCTGCCGAATCACACTCGGGGACTCCCCAGGTCATGTCGGCAGAGCCAATGGACATTGATGCTGAAGCAGACCCGGAATCACTGATACCAGTATGGGCACAACCAATATTTGATCATTTAAAAGATGGGACCTTGCCGAGTGATGAAACATTGGCAAGGAAAATAGTACGAAGAGCAAAAGCGTACACCATAATCAACAAGGAATTGTACAAGCGCAGTGTGACGAGTGTACTGCAACGTTGTATCAGTCCAGAGAAAGGCCAAGAGATATTATTGGATATTCATCAAGGAGAATGTGGGCACCATGCGTCATCAAGAGCATTGGTGGCTGTAACACCCTCCGAATCGGACCTATGCAAGTTTCAGCGATTCCCGCCAAAATCCGCATAGAAACAATTCAAAGGTGCCCACCAGGCACTTTCGTGCGGGTGGAAAACGAAGTAATAACATTACACAACAGTCCTCGATGGGACCCACAGAACAGATATATATAACAGCGACTCAAAGGGTCAAGAATACAGATATAATATACAAAGATCCAAATCACCTTGAAAATGATATAGCGTCCAGCTACGGACAAGAGGCAAATGGGGCTAAGAGCCCTGAAGAATAACCAATGGCGTCCATAACCCTGCCCAGGCCAAGCCGGAAGGGTAACCCTGCTAATGACGTCGATCTCAAAACCTGCTTTAACAAAAGGGGTGCCGACAAAGGGCAAAGGAAAAAGAGGAGCGTCAGTACTGAGGCCAGTACACGGCGAGACTAGAATTCGTCGGTCCTCGCCTACATAGGTATGGTGGACTGAAGCGGCAGCGGCAGCAAGCACTAAACAACCTATAGAGACTCGATACTACTGGAGGCTATCAGAGAGGGGTGAGGAAGACCTATCCGGATCCAACCTGATACTATCATCAAACAAACCCATCCTGGCGTTTCCCCCTCGACACCGATCGAGGAAGTCAACCGAGGAACTCACACAGTTGGCAGTTTTATTTATTCAGTTATCGTTGCAGCAATTACTAGTCAGGTATAGATAATCATCCGGATAAAATAAGCAGTGGGCCGTTTTAGTTAACCATTCCGTTATAGTTGCGACACTTACTAGTCAGATACAATTAACATGAGGTAACCCAAAAACCTAGCAGTTGTTGGTACTTTTATTCAACCATTCCGTTGTAGTTGCCATAATTACTAGTCAGGTACGATGGTCGCAAGCGACACTCCAAACAAGCAATTGTGGGCAGTATTAATTAGCCATTCCATTATAGTAAAACTGATTACTAGTCATTATAAAGTCAAATTTATAGCGATAAACTTTAGTTATGCTTGTCTATGGTCGAGATACTGTGCTCCAAGTCGTCCATAACCGCGGACACGGCTTTCAGAAAGTTTTACCCGGCCGGGGTGCACCAATAGCAACACACACTCGATCAACCTCGGAAAAACCAAATCAAAACCCAACGAGGCCTTCACGACAAAGCAATCACAGGATTCAGAAATATTTCAGGGGGCCACCCCTTAAAGTAGACCCGCAACGAAGCCGGCCGGCTCCGAGACGGACTTAAGGTTGTGGGGACGGCTGTGAATGACTGGGAACCCGAAAGTGTGGCTGGGCTTGTCGACACCGCGGAATCGTGCCACGATCCTAAACAGTACAGTGTGCTCCTCGCACAATCGTAAATAAAGCAGTAGCATGGCATAAGTACAGGATAGTAATAAAACCTCAAACTAGTTTGTGGCCCCAAGAAATAAGACTGAATCAAGCTCTGGCTCAGGGGGGTCCCATATACCTCCCGGATGTGGATAGCGCGATAAATCAAGGAACATGTATCAAGTACTCGGGGTCCTACGGGACACAAGTGGGCGTTCGGAAACCAAATATTTTCTATCACCCACCGATGCCTCTGCTTACTTCAATTTTAGTTGTTAAACAGGAATTAAAGTGAACGATAAGTAAAACTATGATCATCTCCAATAGCAACATGCGGCAAATACATCAGCAACTGTGGCACTGGACGACACGCAACAACATTTGAGCAAGCGACTACGACGCGCAAGTCCAACTATCTACCAAACAACAGGTAATAGGGTGTGTCCAAGGCAATATAGGGCTGCAAGGGATGACACGGGTACGGAAACTAAAGCATCGCAACACAGATAGCAATAGATCAACAGGAGGAAATATATACTATAAAAGTAAGATAGGTAGAAAGGGGGGAGATGCTCGCCTGAAAACATGCCGAAGATTCAACCGAAGATCGGGTCGACACTCGCATCAACTCAACGGCCTTATCCGCGAAGAAGCAAAGCACTAGGAGAAACACCGGATGCAATATTTAATTCAAAGGCAGAAGATCGGCATGATGCATGTATGATGCATGACAAGGCAAAAGTGCGATGCAATTAGGTCATATTGAGCGGAACCGGGGTCCCGACAGTTAATTAAATGGTTCAAGTTATTTATTTACCCCGCAATTAAATGTTGTTATAACAAGGCAAGATAAGATACCGGTTCGCTACACCAATTTAAATGAGGCCAATATAAGGCTAGATTTGCCCGCATATGGCCCCATATTTAATTATAGGTGAATCGGCATAAGGCCCCCAACCAAAGATATGCTTGCGAGATGACAATTCAATATGCAACAAGTTGTTATTTTGTTATAAAATAGGGTTTCGGGAAGGGGTTCACACATTAGAGGGTCTCGACGAACTTGGGGTTCCGGGGTTCGGGGTTCGGCGGGGTCGTTCTCGGACTCCAGGGTTAGGGTCGTCGGATCGGGGTATAAGATCTTGTCGCACGAGCGTCAATGCTTCCGGGGAAGAACTTGTCGTCCAGGGTGTCGGTGTCCGGGGTGAGGTACTCGACGTCCTCAAGGGAGTACTTGTCGCACATGTGGTCTTCGGGTTCCCTGTCGATGATCTTGTCGCACGAGAAGAACTTGTCGGGTCCGCGCTTCGGATTCCGTGAGGCGATCTTGACGCTCCGTGTCGAAGTCCTTGAGGGTTCCTCCTTATTTACCGGTGGCGAACTTGGAAACGGCGTCAGGGTCCTCGGGGTGCGCCAGGTCCATTCTTCAAAACGTCGTGGTCGAGACGATCTTGGCGTTCAAGTAGAAGACCTTCGGCCATCGGATCCATGCTTCAAGGGTCCGCGGCGAGCTTGTCCGATGGCGATAGACCTTGGGGTTCCGGGGGGTTCGACGAGGTACGGTCTCGGCGTTCGTGAAGAAAGGCATGGCGTTCCAAGAGGCGGTCCTGGCGGTCATCGGGCCCATGTCGACGATTTACGGTTTTTGATGATTCTTCGGCCCCATCTCGGTACTTCCTCTACTCGATACCGGTACTACACACGGTACACGAGGCAAAGGAAACCGAGAGGCTCCCAAAACGGAGCAGCACCCCCTGGTACTGGCGACGACGACCTGCAGGGAAACGAAAACGGCGAGGGCGGCACATGCCGCGGGCGCCGGAGACAGGGACCGGGGGGCAGGGGACGGGGCACCGGCGAGGTAAAGGGCGAGGTCGACCGGCTCGAGCCTGCGGAGGGAGGCGGCGTCGCTGCAGCGGGCAGAGCCGGCGACGGCAGGGCTCCGGCGGCCGGCGGGGTGGGCTGATGGAGCGGGGCGGCGCGGGGCGAGCAGAGGGTGGCCGGAGGAGGCGGCTCGGGCGGAGGCGCGAGCCGGAGGGAGCCCCGGGCGGCGAGGACGGAGGGGAGGCGCGGCCGGGGAAGACCGGCGGGCGGCGGGCTTGGGAGGAGGTCGGCGATGAGGCGGGAGGCGGCCGGGTCCGGTGAGGGTAGGCGGAGCGGCGGGCGGCGGCACCGGCGGCTCTGCATCGGGGCGAGGCCGGCGACCTGAGCGGAAGGGGCGGCGGAGCTCCGAGGGGGGGGGGGTCGGCCGGAGCACGTGGCCGCGGCGAGGTCGGGGTGCAGCGAGAGGAGGAAAGGGTGGGGAGGGAGATGAGGCTGCGGTGGCGAGGGCGCTGGGGCCAGAGGGAGAGCGGGCGACGCGCCGAGGGGGGGACGGCCGGAGCTCGCAGCGGCGGAGGGGTGCTGGCGAGGCGGGTGAGGGAGAGAAACGGGGGAGGCAGAGAGGGTCGCGTGGGGAGTCTGCGTCGGGTGGGGGGCGGGGTAGGCCACGGGGGAGAGAGAGTCTGGCGGGTGGGCCGCGCGGGGTCGGTAGTTGGGAGTGGGACGCGCCAGGGGGAGGTGGGGATTGGGGAGGGTGCTGGGGCGGTTCCAGGGGGCTGTCGGTGTGCGTGCGTGCGTGGGTTTGGGTTAGTTGTGACTGGGTGAGGGAGAGAGGAAAGGGAGAGAGGCCAAGTGGCAGATTCTGGTTGGAGGGGGGGGGATGGCCAAAGTGATGTGGCAGTCTCTGATAGGTGGGGGTGAGGTGGAGGGGGGGCTGGGTAGGTTAGTTGGTAGCTGTAGGATTAATGGGGTGGGCCGTTTTATTTTCCTGGGGTGGTCGTTCGGGTCTATCCGGCCCGTTCGACTGCCCCACTAAAAATAACAAACATTTTATTTGTTTTAAACGGGCCGTTTGCAAACCGATAGCAGCCAAAACAAAATAATCCGGAGACCCGGGTTTGGCGTTTGAATAAAAGACAGGGCGTTTAGAAAACAAAACTAGGTTTATCTGCAAATAGTTTTATACAAGCAAATGCAAGATGATGACGATGCTCAAATGCAATGTGGCATGATGACATGAGCATGCGGTCATGATGATGCAATGCACAAAAACAACGCGATTTTCTAGTAGTGGTTTTGCGGGATGCCACAGTGGCCAAGGCATTCCGACATGGATTCTATTGGCCAAGCGCATTGACACAAGCGCAAGAGTTAGTCGGAAAATGCAGTGCTTGTCAACACTATGCATCCAAGTCACATCTACCATCGTCTGAATTAAAGACTATACCAATCACTTGGCCTTTTGCCGTTTGGTGCCTAGATATGGTAGGACCATTCAAACCAGCAAGGGGAGGCATGACTCATATTTTGGTCATGATTGATAAGTTCACCAAGTGGATAGAAGTGAAACCAATCAAAAAGTTGGACGGTAAAACAACTGTCACATTCTTAAGGGATATAATCCTTAGGTATGGTTACCCACACAGTGTAATCATTGATAATGGCATGAACTTTGACGAAGGATCTTTTGCTCGTTTCTGCGGGAAACACGGAATAAGAATCGATGTAGCATCAGTCACCCATCCAGAATCAAATGGACAAGTTGAACGGGCTAACGGCTTAGTTCTGTCAGGGATAAAACCCCGCTTAATGGAACCACTCCAGAGGTCACCTGGTTGTTGGATAGAGGAACTACCCTCAGTGCTATGGAGCCTAAGAACAACTCCGAATCGATCAACGGGTTATACGCCATTTTTTCTCGTATATGGGCAGAAGCAGTTTTGCCTGCCGACATAGAATATGACTCGCCAAGAATAAGGCAATACTCGGAAGCTGAGGTAAAAGAGGCTCGAGAAGATGGAGTAGACTTACTCGAAGAAGCAAGGGAATTGTCATTATCCAGATCTTCGATATATCAACAGAACCTCCGACGCTATCATAGCCGGAAAGTGCAACCTCGTGTTTTTCGAGAAGGGGATATGGTACTAAGGCTGGTGCAATGCACAGCGGGAATGCATAAATTATCACCCCCATGGGAAGGACCATTCATTGCAAGCAAAGCATTGCACAATGATTCCTATTATCTCATAAACGCTCGTGAAGCGCAAAAGAACAAGGCGGAAAGGTCAGGAGATGAGACCAAAAGGCCATGGAATGTGGCGCTGCTTCGTCCCTTCTATACTTAGGAGAAGCAATGCATGTATCACTCGAACTCTCATATGTCGGACGTGTGTGCCGGCTATGTGCTAATAATAAAATGGTATGATTCGAAAAACTGACTCGGGGACTACCCCTTAAGTTTTCCCTCTCAATTCTTTTATGTCGGCTGGCGTGATACTCGAAATTTATCTCGAAACAAGTAGTGTTTACTCGGAAGAAATCAACTCTTCGACTATGCTGTTGTCCGAAAACACGGCTTCATGGCAAGCAAGAGAAAAGTATGTATGACGGGTAAACATGAACGCCAGATAAGTACAAAGGAGAAACGCGATCCGGCTTTAGATTTTTGCCTAACTATCTGCAGGTCACGTTATACTACGTGTCGAGTAATCTCGGCCAAGTGATCCAAGTTTCATACCCGCTAACTATATCCTTAGTACTTTGAGACTCTAATGTCTAACACCGAAAAAGGTAGACAGGGGCCAAAGTCAAGGAAAGGTGACATGGCAAAATGAAACTCGGGGACTTGCCCTTGAATGATTCATACTTAGAACATAACGCAAATATATAAATCCTATCAAAAGGCGCATAATCAAACTTAAAGTGCAATGTATGTTACATTTGTACCCGGCATACCGGGGATCTAATCAAAGTTCGAGTATTTGTTAGCCTAAGAAGCAGAAGGGATCGGAGGAGCACTCTTGGAGCCAGGAGCATTGCTTGGAGCATTGGCCGAGTTAGGGGCATCCGTGGCCGGGTCATCCAGACCATCTGACTCGGTTGCTTCGCTGTCGCCACCCTCTTCATCAGCAACTTCGACGAGCGGGTTGCCAAGGTCGAGGAAGCTGGGCCTGTCACACCAAGCGTGCACCATGGTATATTGAATCATGGCGTAAGCTCGCTCCTGGCGCTTCTTGATCAGCTCCGGATCATTCAGCCATTTGCCATCCCCCCTTATGCGAGAAAGAACATCAAGGTTGATGTCCTCGTACCATGAAAGCACGAAGGAGAGAGCCTTGTCCCCTACAGCTCGGCCGGCCGACTCACGCCATTGGTCCATCCGGTCTTCAGTAAGGAGCAATCTCTCAGCAAGTGGCTCGATGAGTTCAGGTGGGTCTTCATCCGGCCAGAGCATGCGAAACACATGAATAGCCGACTTAAGCAGGTCCACACCGCAAGACTTGAGAGTCCTGACCCATTCAGACACCGCTTCGAGAATCTCCTCCATGGACACCTCGCCGTCGGCAGGAGCACCAGCTTCGTCCCTCATTTTCTTCATGGCTCGGATGGCAAACATATTGGCCTCAGGAAAATTTTCTGCAAGCAGAAAGAGAAAGTTAGCAAAATAACAAAAGTAGATGGAAGAAGTCCAGAGTGACCTATACAGTGCAGAAAGAGTAAGAAGTCACTACCGAGAAAGAATTTGATGGCAGTGAGCTTGCTATGCCAAGTTTTGGCCTTGGCTGTGGCGCCCCGCAAAAACCACTACTAGAAAATCGCGTTATTTTTGTGCATTGCATCATCATGACCGCATGCTCATGTCATCATGCCACATTGCATTTGAGCATCGTCATCATCATGCATTTGTTTGTCTGAAACTATTTTCGAAAAGCATATTTTGTTTTCTAAATACCCTGCCTTTATTTCAAATCCAAAACCCGGGTCTCCGGATTATTTTGTTTCGTCTACCAATGGATTTCAAAAGCCCCGTCTTAAATATTAAAATATTTATTTTATTTTTAGGTGCAGCCGTACCGGGCCGATCCGACCCAGTCGACCACCCCCAGTGCAAAACCGGACTACCTAAACCTTTTCCTACCCAATCCTAATCTACCCACCCTTCCTCCACCTCATCCCACCCAATCGGTGCTCGCCACCTCAGCTATCCTCCCTCCATCCACCCAACCCCCACCAATCGCCACCTTCCACCTCACCCCAACCCCCTCCACCCCTTCACAGAGCCCCCACCTCTCTCGCCCCCACTCCCCACTCCCTCACGCCTCCACCCCACTGGACACACACCACGCACGCCTACCCACCCATCGCGACCCACCCCGCGAACCAGACGCCGGCCCCACCTCATGACCCCCTGCAGACCCGACCCCACCTCCTCTAGCGATCCCCCACCCCGTCTCCTTCCTCTCTCCATCAACCACCTCCCCTCGATGCGCCCTCCTCCCTGCGGTCTCGCTCCCGCCTCCGCCCGCGGGCATCGCCTGCCAGGGCCGCTCACCCTCATCGCGCTCCTCGCGCTTGTCTCGGTCGTCCTCCGGCCTCCCTCGCCTGGCGCCCGCCTCACCTCCCCTCTGCAGACCGCGCAGCCAGCCCGACCTCCGGCGGCCGTCAGCAAGCTCCGCAAGCTCGCAGGTGTGCGCGTCGTGCCTCCTCGTCGGTCGGCCCCCTTCCGCCGTGAAGCTCCTCGCCGGCTGCCGACCCTCCTCCCCAAGGCCCCATCTTCCAGCCGCCGCTGCTCAGCAAGTCTCGCCGACCCTCGTCGCCTTCCCCTCGACCTCCTGACCGCCGGCGCCCCCTCGGGTCCCTGCGCGTTCCGCCTCTCCGAGCCGCAACCGTCGCTTGCGTCCTCCTCCCGCGGCCACCTGGCCATCGTCGGCGTCGATCTCCCCCGTACAGAGCTCCGTCCCGCCACCTCGAGCACCTCCCTCAGGCCAAGCTGAGCTCCCGCCGCCCTCCCGCAGGCAGGCGCCGTCATCGCCACCTGGGCCTTGCGGTCACGCCAGCAAGATCCCCGGCTGCACCTTCCTCACCCCATCGCGGCTCTGGCCTCTGTCAACGGTCCTGGCAGCAGCAGTAACCAACATCGACAGTATCACTAGGTGATAGTGGTGGTTGTCAGGTGTTTAGTACTGCTGGTTCGTGATATTCAGTAAGTTGTTCTGTGGTTTGACTCTTATCAGTGCACTTCCTGGGTAACATGGAGGATGTGGTGGTGATACCGCTGCGCAATTGCAGACGGCTAGAATAACTCGAAGCCTGCCAAACCCCAGAAACCATCGGCGTTTAGACCCAAGAGAACCACACCGAGAACCCGCGGTACCTGGAGGACGACACCAGACCGAAGCGTCAAGACCTCCTTCATGGAACGCCAAGATCTTCTCGACATCAGGGCCTTCGATATGGTTCCAACAAGATCGCCTACACGGACATCAAGTTATCCAACCCTAGATCCGAAGGCCTCCTTCCCGGATTCGAAGACCGATCTTGTCAAACCCTCAGACCCCAAGATCTTCGACCCTAATGTGTGACCCCTTTCTGCGCCCCTATTTTTATAAATGAAATACAAGCTTGTTGCATATAAAATTTCCATGCTTGCATACTTGTCTGTGCTTTGGGGGCATTATGCCAATTCATCTCATAATTAAATATGGAGTCTATATGCGGGATATCTTTGTCTTATTCCGGACTTCATTTAAATTGGCATGGCGAACCGAAGCCATGTTTGGTCTTGCTAATCCAACATTTAATTTGCGGGGTAGATAAATAACTTGAACCGTTTAATAAAATGTCGGGACCCCGGTTCCGCTTAATATGATCTAATTGCATTACACCTTTGCCATGTCATACATCATACATGCATCATGCCCGATCTTCTGTCATAGTATTAAATAGTGCATCCGGTGTTGGTGCTAGTGTTTTGCTTCTTCACGGACTAGGCCGATGAGTTGATGCGAGTGTCGACCCGACCTTCGGATGAACCTTCGGCAATGTTTTTCAGGCGAGCATCCCTTCCCCTTCTACCTATTTTGCATTTATAGTCTTTATTTCCTCCTGTTGATCTATTGCTATCTGTGTTGCGATGCTCTAGTTTCCGTACCCGTGATATCCCTTGCGGCCTTATATTGCCTTGGACACATCCTATTACCTGTCGTTTGGTAGATAGTTGGACCTGTGCGTCGTAGTCGCTTGCTCAAGTGCTGTTGCGTGTCGTCAAATACCACAGTTGTTGGAGTGTTGCCGCATGTTTAATGTTGTAGGTGATCATGGCTTTAATTACTGTTTAATAACTAAAATTGAAAGTAGGTAAATGCAGAGGCACCGGTGGGTAATAGACAATATTTGGATTTTAACCGCTCACTGGTGTCCCGTAGGACCCCGAGTTCTTGACACCTGTTCCGAGATCGAGCGCGCTAACCACAGGTGGGGTGTATGGGCACCCCCATCGATTAGTACCTGATTTCAAAGTATTGTACCGGGGGCCACAAGTAGTTTGGGGCTTTATTACTATCCTGTACTTATGCCATGCTTTACTGCTTTATTTACGATTGTGCGAGGAGCACCTGTACTGTTTAGGACCGTGACACGTTTTCGCTGTATCGACAAGCCCAGTCACACTTTCGGGTTCCCAGTCGTTTACAGCCGTCTACACAAACCCTGAGTCCGTCTCGGAGACCGGCCGACTTTGTTGCGGGTAGCTTAGTGGGGTGGCCCCCATGTACTTGCTTTGGGTCTGGGAAACGTCATGACTTAGGCCCCGCCGACATACCGATGGGTGTATGTTAACTGATCTGGCAAAAAGGGTCGAAGTGCGTGTGGATACTTTGGTGCACCCCTGCAGGGTTAAATCTTTTCGAAAAGCCGTGTCCGCGGTTATGGACGACTTGGAGCACAGTTCTCGATCATAGACAACTATAACTAAAGTTTACTGTTATAATTTGACTTGTATCCGATGTGACTAGTAATCAACTCCACTACCACGGAATGGCTAAATAAGAGTACCAACAACTGCTGGGTTTGGGATATCTCCTGCTAATTGTATCTGACTAGTAAGTGTTGCAACTACAACAGAATGGTTAACTAAAACTGCCCACTGCTTATTATATCAGGATGACTCATGCCATCTTTATTTGACTAGTAATTGCCGCAACTATAACAGAATGAATAAAACTGCCAACGGTGTGAGTTCCTCGGTTGACTTCCTCGTTTGGTCTCGAGGGGGAAACACCAGGATGGGTATGTTTGGTGGTAATATCAGGTTGGTTCCGGATAGGTCTTTCTTATCCCTCTCTGATAGCCGACAGTTTTATCGAGTCTCTATAGGTTGTTTAGTGCATGCCGCGCTGCCGCTTCAGTCCACCATACCTATGTAGGTGAGGACCGCCGAATTATAGCCTCGCCGTGTACTGGCCTCAGTACTGACCGCTCTCTTTTTTTCCTTTGCCCTTTGTCGGCACCCATTTTGTTTAAGCAGGTTTTGAGATCGACGTTGTTAGCAGGGTTACCCTTCCGGCTTGGCCTGGGCAGGGTTATGGACGCCATTGATTATTCTTCAGGGCTCTTAGCCCCATTTGCATCTTGTCCGTAGTCGGACGCTGTATCGTTTTAAAGGTGATTTGGATATTTGGTATTGTATATCTGTATTCTTGACTCTTTGAGTCGTTGTTGTATATATCTGTTCTGTGGGTTCCATCGTGGACTATTGTGTAATGGTATTACTTCGTTTTCCACCCGCACGAAAGTGCCTGGTGGGCACCTTTGAATCGTTTCTATGCGGGTTTGGCGAGAATCGCTGAAACTGGCATAGGGCCGATTCTGAGGGTGTTACATTGGCTTGGAGGGCGTCAAAGTTCAGATTTGCCGACTCGACCGATGACTCGGCCTTGTCGAGCAGCCTCTTGGTCTTCTCGGCGCTGGCGGCCTGCTGCTCATTCTTCTCGGCAAGATCCTCCTTCAACCCTTTCACCTCGGCCAAGTGCTTCTGCTCCTTCTCGGCCATTAGCTTCTTCAGCCGAGTCACCTCATATCGCTCCTTCTGGATCTCGGTTTGGTGCTTCTTTGGTTATTCGGAACAAATTACTTATCAGCACCAACAGAAACCTTCAGCTATCAAGTTAGTAAGGCAAGAAACTTACTCTCGGACTCGCTGATCTGCGAGTGAAGAGCATCGATGGTGGACTGAGTAGAGGCTGCAAAAAAAAGAGCGAGAAAAAATTAAGACCGTGAACCAAAGAGAATTACACCGAATAGAGAAAGGATGACTAAGGATGTTACCTTGGCCTTGGGTATCAGCCTGCAGCTTTTCATATGCAAGTTCGAGCTTGCGATGCGCCAGAACGAGAGCTTGGTGCACCTTGGTGTGCTCGTTATGCGTGAGCTGAACAAAGAAGACAGATGGTAAGGAAAGGTCAAGTCAAGCGGCCTACCGGATAAAAAATCTTAAGAGCTTACTGCCAAGTAAGTTCCTTACTCGACAGTAACCTCGAGGGCTAGGGATCGAAGCTCTAACATGAATTTGACGTAAGGAAATAAAAATCTTAAGAGCTTACAGCCGAGTAAGTTCCTTACTCGACAGTAACCTTGAGGGCTAGGGATCGAAGCTATAACATGAGTTTGGCATAAGGAAATGAAAGAGTTTTAAGAGCTTACAGCCGAGTAAGTTCCTCATTCAACAGTAACCTCGAGGGCTAGGGATCTAAGCTCTAACATGCAAGCTTGGGGTGAAGAAATTAAAGACTAAGTGATTCTGAGAGCTTACGACCGAGTAAGTTCCTTACTCGGCAGTAACCTCGGGGACTAGGAGATATGTATAAAGGAAATACTCAACAATACAAAAGAGTAAGAATATACTTTACCTCGTTCACTTCGTCGGAGCGGGCCATTAGAGTAACGGCCTGCTGGGTCATGTCAAAGATGGCCTTAGGGCCCAGCTTCAGCTTCTTGCCGGCACGGGTGCTGACCTCCTGCTCGCCAGCTACATTCCATGCCACAACATAAGGCTTAGCCGAACCAAGGCTTTTCCCACTGAGCATTCGAGTGAGAACTTGACCCGTTTTCAGGGTGGTTCCCACATTGGCACGGGTCGCAGTAGCGGATGTATGGAGGTTAATAGCCTTAGAGCCATCACCTGACCCGACAGCCGCGGATTCACCCTCCTTACCCGTTAAAGCGACCATTGTCGCCAACGTCGGAGGCCGGATCTGAGGAGCAGAACCCGGAGCATAGACCAGCATTGTCTGCTTGGAGGAGGTGGATTTGCCGGATGAAGGGCGAGCAGAGCCAGAAGCCTTGGGCTGGGTCTGGCCCTTTGACAGAATTGGAGAGCGAGCAGGGGGATTTGGAGAAGAAAGTGGAGTCAGCTGACTGGGCTCAGCAGTTTTGCTGGCTCCAAGATCAGGAAGTTGTTCATTCACATCAGCCTGAGGGCCGATGCCAAAGGAACTGGTGGCGGAAGGTTTCTCGGCGCCAGAATCACTGTCACCAAGATCAGAAAATTGTTCCTAGCCAGCGCCAGGGGCGCTAGCCGATTGACCCACCGGGTTTGACTGACACTGAGAGGCATGAGCCTCAATAGTGGGAGCCTCGACTCGGACGGGACTCGGCGCCGCCGAGTCAGCTGGAGGAGGCGCGGGCCTTAGTAGCGAGGCAATGCTAGAAGCAGTCTGGTTCGCCGACAAAGGTGCGACGCTGAAAACAACAAGACATGTATAAGAAAACATCAACGACAAAAAAGAAAGAACGAAGAAAGCAGAGTATAAAAACTTACTCGGTGACGACCGGGGTCCGGGTCACGGGTGACTCGGCGTGTGACCCGGCGTCCAGCGGCTTGGCGGGTCTCAGCCAGAGTGGCAGCAGGAGTTGCTGGAGTGGGTTTGCTCTTCTTGGCCGGCTAAGTGTTGGAGGAGGCTCCGCGTCTCTTCGGCTTGGCGACGGGGATCTTGCCGACTCCGCCCACGGCGAGAGGAGGAGTGTCATGTACCTGGCCAGCTGCATAAGTAAATAACAGGCTTACTCGGATAAGTTGGGAGACTAAGGTCACAAGGCATATACCTCCAAAAGCGTACAATCATCATCCTCATCATCGTCAGACCAATCTTGTAAGGGATTGTGAGATCGACTCTTACCCGAAGCTGAAGCAGCCGCATCGTGCGGGATGGGCATAAAGCACTCCAGGTCATACTTGACTTCATCCGAGTTGGAACGATCCCCGTTATAACCGGGGGGAGGGACAGTACTGTCATCAACCTGGTGAAGGAGATTCTGCGAAAGACAAACAAAATGAGTAACCAAAAAAACTAAACTGAAAGTGGCAAAAGAGCTAAAGCCTACTCGGCAAGGAAAACGACTCGGAAAACTTACCCAGGGGACAGGCCTGACCCGGCTAAACGGAGGGAAACTCCAAGCCCAATCATCCGCCAAGTTCAATTTAAAGATTGAGCTTACTCGGCGGGCAATGGAGTCATGGGTGAGCTCCTTAGTGGAGTGCCGAGTGGGATCGTGGGAGCCACTCATGAAGCACATCTTGTGGCTCCTCGCTTGGATGGGGCTTACCCGGTGTGAGATGAAGGCGCACATGAGGCCAGTGTCGGCAAGATGAAAGTTTTCATCCAGCGACAACAACCTTTCCAGGATCGCGTTAGCCTCATTCACCGCAGCGTCTTGGTCGCGCGGGTCAAGTTGCCAGAGCTTCTTGTTGGGGACCTCATCCGAGAAAGCGGGAGCCGGATGTTATCGGTGGACCCGCTGTTTTTGACATAGAAAAAGGTTTTATGACACTTCTTTCAAGAATCAAGCCTAGCAACCCGAGGAAAGATGGAGTCTCTCCTGGGCGTGATGCTAGCAGCACCGCACCAAGTCGGCTTTTTCTCGGCACGAGGAGCACCAGGCTGGGGAACAACCTGGACCCTAAATCTAAAATATTTGGCCCATAGAAGAACTGTAGGCCAAATTCCGAGGTAAGCCTCGCAAGCAGAGATAAAACAAGAAAGAGAGCCAATCGCATTGGCAGGAAGATGATGGGTTTACAAATGGAAGGTGGAGAGAAACGAGGAGAAGAAGGTGCTCACTGTAAGAGCAAAACCACGCTCAAAGTGAGAAAGGAAAACCACTCGCTCGTTAGCTTCGGGTTTGGGAGAAATCTCACCGGTGGGGAGACGGCAATCCACTTGTAGCGGGATGCGCCTGGTGGAGCAGAGCCACTCTACCTCCCCGGTGGAGACCTCCGAGCCTTCCCAGCCGCCACGCTCGCCGGCGGGAATCTCCTGCTCCTCAGCACCATCAGCGCCGTCGCGAGCGTCCATGAGTTCCGCAGATTCAATCTCCTCCGCAGTTTGAAGAGGTTTGGAACAGCGCAGACCTATGGTGGAATGGAAAGAAAAGAGGGGCGATTGCGAGACAAGAACATGAGGAAGAGGAAACCGCAAAGGGGGTGGTTCAATTTTGCAAGCGCAAGGAAGAAGAGAAGGCAAGGGAAAACTGAGCGGGCGTGGGGAAGTGAAAATCCCCAACCCCTACTTAAGGACAGTAAGAACCCTGGTAGTGGGATCCATCTGTGCCGTGCAGCCAGCGTGTGGCCGTGTACCAGGCCGGGTAGGCCAATCAGCAAGCGCCACGTGGCCAGAGATACACGAAAAATCCCGTTCCACGTCATAGAAGGGAGGACAAGAGGCGCAAGCCGATGGGACTGCCACAGTGACGAGGAATAACTGCGCATCCATCACTATGACGCCAGAGCTTGGAACAAAAATTGAGGCAAGCAATCATGATTACCAGCTGTCAGTGACTGAAGCGCGCCAAAAATGACTCAGAATTGGCCAAAGTGACTCGGCTCGAAGCAAAAATGAGCCAGGAAGTCAAAAGGAGGATCCGAAATCTGTCAGACAGACCCGACAAGGAGCAATATTGCGACAAATACAGATAAAAACTAAGTTCCAACCACATAAAAGGAACCTGGAGACGCCTAACAGCTTGAGCTGCTAGACCTCACCAGCTTCGGGGACTAATGTCGGGGGGATAACCCCCAGTAGGGTCACGAGAGGTGAAACATAGCACAGCTTGGTTAGCTCCGAGTAAAGAAAGAACCAGGCCGGGTAAGATAAGCATGAGCGGCCAACATATAAGTTATGTCGGCCCGCATAAGACAAAGTTGTAATTCTTGCAGGAACCGATGAGCCGAGTCTACCGAGGAAGGGCCGAGTCAAGAAGGACGCGTGGCACCTTTCTGAGTAAGGTTCAGGAGGGACCATGGTAAATCATGGTCAAAAGAGAAGGGCGACGCCGGGTGACACAAAAGGAGCCGGGTGACGCCCAAAGCATACGCTGACGTACAAAGTTACAGCGTGACGCCAAAAGCAATAGGAAGCAGCGTACCAGAAGACCGTTAGCTGCCAAGCTTTATGGACTGGGCCATTGGGTTTAGGGAAAGCCCATGACCCGGCCCACATTGTAGGGACCAAGATCCAAACAGTAAACCCTAGAACCCAAAGGGGTATAAGCTAGTTAGCACTGCCTATCTAAGAAAGGGCATAGCAGTAGTAGAAGGAGGTTGGACCAAATTGGGAACTAGTGCACAAAACCCTAGTTCATACAGCTCAAGGAGCACTTGTAACCTTCGGGTATCAATCAAATCGCCAAGTCTGGAGAGTTCTTTTTGTTCTTCGTGCATGGCTCGACCGTGCACTCCCTCCCCGGTGACCACAAGCACCTATTCGACCCCCAACTTAAGCCTACCCATGGCATCTGCCGTGCCACCACCACGACATGCATGATTACAAATAGATTAGATCTTGATCATGAATGGAGCTCACAAGATCTATACATGAAAGCACAAAGGAGGAGATACAACCATCTAGCTACTACATGGACCCATAGTCCAAGGTGGAACTACTCATGCATCATACCGAAGAGAAGGCCTCTGGGATGATCTCCCCTCCGGTAGGGTGCCGAGAAGAAATTCAGATCCCCCAATCTAGGGATGACGGTGGCGGCGGCTACAGAAGTTTTCATGGAATATTTATCGGGTACTTAGGGTTTCTGCATCGGGGGCTTCTTATAGGCGAAGAGGCGAGGCTGGGAGGCGGCCAGGGCCCCACACCCTACCCATGCATGGGGCAGGGCCCACCTGTGCCTAGGGGGGTCTGGCCACCCTGGCTTGCGTCTCTGTCTCGTCTTCTGGATTCTTGTCCCCCATGGAAAGTTATTGACTTTGGCTTTTGTCCCGTCCAATTCTGAGAATATTGATTATCTACCTTTCTGGAACAAAAAACGGAAGAAAACAGGCAACTGGCACTGTGGCAACTTGTTAATAGGTTAGTTCCAGAAAAGATATAAAAACACCTCAAAGAAAGACAAAGAAAAGCAAAGTAGATACTAAACAAGCATGGTGCATCAAAAATTATAGATACCTTTCCGACGTATCAAGCATCCCCAAGCTTAACTCCTGCTCGTCCCCGAGTAGGTAAGTGATAAAAAGAATAATTTTTGAGGTGACATGCACCTTCACAATGATGATCTAACCATTTGCAAGCATTGAATGCTGGGATCAATAAACTCTAAACATGTGCATGAAAGATGGAGTTCTAACAATAGGACATAGAAACTATTGTTGCAACATGACAAGCTACAAACAAAGATCATGAGTAACATGCATTGAAAACCGTTTGTTTGTTTCACATACAGAAAACATAGCATAGTGGCAATCAGCTTGTCCCACATAGAGTAGCAATATAGATGCATAGGACACCTTCAAAGTTCACAAGGGTGACTAGAAACAAATAGCACACGAACAAGTAATATCACAATATGCATCAATCAACAAGCTTTGGAACACTGCACACAGAATGACAACTATGCTCTCTTAATGGTGCCTAAAGGTAGAAGGTGGAGACTCAATAATGGTGGAAGAAAAGCCTTTTATAAAGGAAGCAGGGATTTCAAGTTTCAAAAAGAGCATCCAAAAATTATGGTACTTGTTAGCTTTCAGCCCTCATTGCCCCTATCATAAGCATCTTGAAGTGACTAAGGTTAAAGTGAACAAATATGGAGTATATGTTTGCCGAAGTATAAGTTAGCAATCTCAAGTCCCTTGAATACGAGGGCACACCTCATGCATACTGAACTTTGGGCCCAGGTAAGTTCTTGTAATTGTAAGTATTTGCATATCATTGAGAACCGCAAATGGGGTACCCCTTGCACATGGTACAGGAGCTTTCCCATAACCAAAATGACAAGGCAAGCAGACAATGAGCATCTCAGCAATCTTTTTATTTACCATATGCATAGCTTTTTATTGAGGATTCTTCATAGATAGCTCACTTTGGTGATGCTGTAAGTTTCCACCATGATTAGGCATGACTTGGGCTAGCGGCCCAGGCGTTTCTCTAACACAGAATACAAACTCCATGGACTTACAAGTTCCCTCTTTATTTCACACCGGTGACATCCATAGACAAAAGAGCATGATATCAACTGAGTACAAAGTACAAGTGCAATGTTGAAAGCGTTCTCCGTGACAACACGGTTCTGCTAATTCCAACGTATAAGTGCAAGCATATACAACAAAGTTTTCACAATGGTTCAAGTTTATTAGGGGCAAAGAATATAAAGTGTGCCATCAAGTTCGTGAGGGCTTTAATCACTAAGTTTTATCATAACAAAATAGTATTTAATTGGAAGATAGTTGAAAATAATAATATACTTGGAATGGTGTAACACACCATGCATAGGAGTTTATAGTGGACACTTTGGAATAACTTTGTTTTTTAGGAGTTGGAAGCATGAGAACTTACTCATACAAGTGGAGGCTAGCAAAAGACTAGGAGCAACCAACTAAGAGAGCAATAATGGCCATAATCATGTAGAGCAACAAAACATTACTAATCAAAGCATAGAGTGGTACTAAAAGTCAAGGACTAAATGATCATAGAGGCTATGGTGTTAGCATGTGCCAAGTCAACCCAAACAAAGCACCAAAGGAGAATACCGCAATACTATGCTTTTGTATGCTAAAACAACGCATGATTCCTTCAAGGCACATTAAGAAATCCTACAGAAATAATCACTAAGCATAAGGTCAAAACAATACCTAGCATGTCATGCTAAAGTCTAAGTCACAGTCAATGCAAGCTCCTCTTGCACTTCAAGCAAGAACTTACTACTCCTTTCCAACACCAAGCAACTTATTTGAAACAACACACAAAGATAATAATCAATAAAGATCAATGAGCTTGTCTCACAAATCCACAAAGAAGAACTAAAAATTTCTAAGCTAAAAGTACAAGAAAACTAAGGCTGAACACAGTTCTAGCAAAAGTGAACACTCACAAAACAATAAGAGTGAAAACTAGAGTGTTCTAGGCAATGAAAACAAAGTGTGTCTCTCTCCAAAATAAGTGTGGTGTAACCAACCAACTTACTCAAGCAAACTAAGAAAACTAAAACCAAAAACGAAAACTAAGACGCTCCAAAAACAACACATCAATGCATGAAACAATAAAAATGAAGTGTCTAGAAAGACCTGAGCTTTTTATTGATGAAGAAGGGGATGCCTTGGGCATCCCCAAGCTTTGACTCTTGTATCCGTTGAATATTTCTTGGGGTGACACGGGGTGGCATCCCCAAGCTTGAGATTTTGTCCATTCTTCATCTCATTACATCATTCTTTCTCTACACCTGCAAATTTTCCTTCATACAAAACTTCACACAATCTTCATTAGCAACATTAGTGTATTCAAAAGATAATAGACCTTTGGGTTTAGTTTCAAAACAGCAAAACTTTTCACTAAAAACACAAGCTACTGTATCAATTCCCTCAAAAAGCTCAATTTTCCAAAAAGAACCCAAAAAGGAATCAATAAGAAGAAAATGCAAATAATGGCAGAAATCTGTCAAAACAGACCAACAGGTAGAAATCAATTTTTTAGAAGACCTTATGTTGCTAAAATCAAAAAGTGTTGAACTAACGAAAGTTATCTAATATACTAGGGGATTTATTCGTAAATTTTCAGCTCAAACCGACTTACAGAGCTCCTCACGAATTTTTATGGTGGAGGACATAAACCTGTTTCGGGACAACAACTCCCCAAATCTTACTTTCCTCTCATTGGAGGTTATTCTTGGCACAAAAAGCAAACAAAAAGGATAAGGAGAGGTCATTACTTAAGTAATAACTTCCAAGACTCAAGGAAACTCTTGGGTTATCTCCCAACAAGTACTTTTATTTAATGCCTTTAAGTTAGGCTTGATAGTTTGAGAAGATGCTCACACAAGTAATATGAATTGAAGTAAAATAGAGCATCAACAAGCAAATTCAAAACACATTTAAGTCTAACCCACTTCCTATGCATAGGAATCTTGTAAATAAACAAGTCATGAAAGCACAAATCAACAAGCATAGGAAAGCAAAACAAGCGCAACTTCGAGATTTTCAACATAAAGAGGGGAAACTTAATATTCTTAAGATGCATAAAACCATGTTTCCCTCTCTCATAATAACTTTCAGTAGCAACATGAACAAAATTGACAATATACCTATCACATTAAACATTCTTATCATGAGCTACATGCAGAAAATGATTATTGCTCTCCACATAAGCATATTCATTCTTATTAATTGTAGTGGGAGATAATTCAACAAAATAGCTATCACTATCATTCTCATCACCATAATCATCAAATATAGGAGGCATATTGTAATCACAATTGATTTTCTCCTCAATAGTAGGTGGACTGAAAATATCATACTCATCATTGTAATCATCATAAATTGGAGGTTTGGTATCATCATAAGCAATAGAATAGCTATCTTCCAAAGCTGGGGAACTAAAAAGATCATTTTCATCAAAACTAGCTTCCCCAAGCTTAGTCTTTTCCATAGCATTAGCAATAATGGTGTCCAAAGAATTCATACTAATAACATTGCTATTAGCATGCAAATAAAGCTCCATAGGTTTTATAATTTTCTCTTCAAACACTTCATGTCCTAACTCAAGATAGATACTATAAAGCTCTCTATTTTTGTTGTTGTTTTCCATTAAGCCTAACTAGTGAAAACAATAAACAAAAAGACAAAATTGCAGAATCTAAAGGAAATAACTTCGAGCACTCACACCGGAGGATGTGAGTACCTTTTACCTTACCTCCCCGGCAACGGCGCTAGAAAAGAGATTGATGTCTACGCACTTCTATTCTTGTAGACAGTTGTTGGGCCTCCAAGTGTAGAGGTTTGTAGAACAGCAGCAAGTTTCCCTTAAGTGGATTACCCAAGGTTTATCGAACTCAGGGAGGAAGTGGTCAAAGATATTCCCTCTCAAGCAACCCTGCAATCAAGATACAAGAAGTCTCTTGTGTCCCCAACACAACCAATATAGGTGCACTAGTTTGGCAAAGAGATAGTGAAATACAAGTGATAACGGTGCCAGAAAATAGCTTCTGACTTGTTGTTAACGTGGGGTAACGGTGCCAGAAAAGAGCCGATGGCGTGGAGGAAAGGTAAAAGCCCAAAACCTCCTCGGCAAATGGAACAAAGATGGAAGCAAGCAAACATGCGATAGATCTATAAGCAAACGGTGTTTCAATGCTTATAAACAAGGCCTAGGGATTATACTTTCACTAGTGAACACTCTCTCATATAAATATCCTCTCTTCATGATACTACTCTTAACTACTCTCCGGTTGGACACTCTAATCATTGGTAGGGCTATAACAGCACTCCTCAAAGTCCGCCTTCCCCAATCTAGATAACCCCACACTGTCACCTTGAGCGCTAGATAGTTCCAACAAACACCACAATTTCATAGAGACATCCAACTCCAAATATAACTCATAACAAATATTCAATCTAGCCAAAGTGCCACACACGGTATGCACGCTGTCACTTTCACACACGTGGGGAAAAGCATAGATCTAATAAAGCACAAAGAGTATTTATGTAGACTCAAACCTAAGTGCCACCATGGCGTGCACGCTGTCACTTTCACACATGGGGAGAGCAGAGATCTAATGAAGAACTTGAGTAGCAAGGTAGATCTACTTGATTACAAAGCTCATGACCACAAGATCATGCATAGAGAGAGATGAACACATAGATACCGGTAGAGCCCTTAGCCTCGAGGAAGAACTACTCCCTCCTCATCATGGGAATCAACAACGGTGATGAAGATGGCGATGGAGATGGCTCCGGGGGCACTTCCCTGTCCTGGCTGGGTGCCGGAACAGAGACTTTCTGTCCCCCGAATCTCCCCTTCGGTGGCGGCGGCGCTATAGAGCTTTTCATGGATTTCTTTTGGATGCCCTAGGATTTTTGGGTCGGAGGCTTCTTATAGGCGCAGGAATCAAGGTCGGTGGGGGTCCAGGGGGGCCACACCCCCTCCAGGCGCCTCCAGGGCTTGCCCGCGCCTCGTGGTTCCATGTTGCTCCGGGAAAAATAATAACTTTGGATTTTGTCCCGTCCAATTCCGAGAATATTGATTTTCTGCCTTTCTGGAACCAAAAGCAGAAGAAACAGGAAATTGGCATAGTGGCATCTTGTTAATAGGTTAGTTCCAGAAAAGATATAAAAACACCTCAAAGTATAGACAAAGCAAAGCAAAGTAGATACAAAACAAGCATGGAGCATCAAAAATTATAGATACGTTTCCGACGTATCAACGCATAGTCGACAGTCATGCAAACAAAACATACACAAGTGTGTATGTCAGCGACATACAAGAGTACATCAGATCCAATCCATCTAAAAAATAGAAATATTCAACGCCATACGGAAAGGTCCAAAATACTAGATAGCTAATAGTTAGGATACATCCTCATACATCACACACCAGAGTACCAAGCGGAAATGGAAAACAGATCTGAGTATGGATAAGAAGCAAATTGGCGTAAGATGCCCTGAAAATAAGCACATCCCGCCCATAGATCTCATGGATATCCATCCCCGGAATCTCTACACCAGACGGTCGTTCCCACCATCATCGGTCTCTTTAAACTAGTAGCCTTAGTTTGTATATACCTGTCCATCTAGACCAATATTTTATCGTGTGAGAATCTAAGGGACTCAACAAGTCTTTATGCATCTAAAGGGAATGACCTGAGTGTGCGCAATTGCAGCGAAAATTAAAGCCTAGCAGTTCTATAGAGACACGCTACAACATCTGCCTAACCAATGATAGACGGACGCTTGTTAAATAAAAAATAGTAAATTACCCATCAGATATATATCAACATAAATAAACACTGCTCGCACACCTCCCCGTTCCCAAACGAGAAGGTGAAACAACATCTCATCTGTTGGCAGTTTTATTAATCATTCCATGATTATTGCACTATTACTAGTCAATTTAAAAGCGGTACTTTAGTTATGCTTGTCTATGATCAAAAAATTGTGCTCCAAGTCGTCCATAACCGCAGACACGGCTTTTAGAAAGATTTACCATGCAGGGGTGCATAAATAGCAAAACACGCACGATCAACCTCGGAAAAACCAAATGAAAACCCAACTAGGCATCACTACAAAGCATTCGTAAGATTCATAAATGATTTCAGGGGGCTACCCCACTAAGCTATCCGCTACGAAGTTGGCTTGCTCCACGATGGACCGAGGAGTTTGCGACAATGGTTGTAAACAACTGGAAACCCGAAAGTGTGACTGGGCTTGTCGATACCGCACAAACATTCCACATTTGTTCCAGAACCAGACAGTAGTAAGCGCTCTCCATGAGAAACAGTAATAAATAAAGTAGTAAATCATGTCATAAGTACATGATAGTAATAACACCCCAAACTACTTGTGTCCCCAAGAAATTACATAAGCCTCAAGCTAATACTAAGTGGATTTCATGGTCCCACATGCGGATAGTGCGACAGTCAAGGAACAAGAATCAAGTACTCGGGGTCCTACGAGACACAAGTGAGCATAAAGAACCAAATAGCAGATATTGCACACTGGTGCCTCTTTCATTAGTTATCCCATTAGTACTCAATTCAGTTGTTTAGGTACCTCATTATTCAAAAACTCTCGCAAACCCTACACATGCAATTCTATGACTCGCATGGATAAAACAACTCCTGTAGTAATGGCTCATAGGATAGATGGGACAAGCTTCGGTGAGGTTTAAAAGTAAAGGCTATGCAATACTTGAGATTCAATTTTATTCGTGACGCAATTATGATGCAAGAATAAGATAGATGCAATAGGTACTATATGTAGTGCAAGCATGGAGAAATGCTTGCCTGAAAGTTCAGTTGCAAAATAATATGGATCCGATAATACTCATGAGGCTCCTGATATTCTCCTTGCTCAGCGTCTATCTGGATAAAAACCAAACAGACAAGGGGACAAAATAAATATATTGCATAATAATATAAATCATATGCAACAATCAAACAAGGTAAGCCATGATAGAATGATGCACAATTTACATGGTATAACATAGCATGGCATGGGTAAGGTGTGAGAATAGGACATAACATTTTTAGTATTTAATTAGTCACCTTTTAGTTGCATAAAACATGCTTCCTCAATTATATTTATATGATGCATGCTTGGAATCATATCATGAAATACATATTTAGAACGGGCTCGTCGAGCTAATCGATTTAGACATATCATTTATCGAATTTGGAGTTACGGATTTAAAGTTATGTAATATATAAGAAATAGCATTTATTAACAATTAAATTATTTCGAAATTTTAAATTGCTCAAATGATATTTTAAATAGCATATTCATATTCCTGACATTTTTCTTATTAGAAAACATATATAACAAGTATTATTTGGAATTATGAATTTAAATTAATTTTAAAGTCAAATATATAAAAGATGGGTCAAAGTCAAAGGTTGACTAGATAGAGTCAACCCTCAATAGGTTTGAAATTATATCTGAATTCATATTTTTAAAATATGCATATTTCATTTTATAAGTTTATTTAAATTCAAATTATTTTAAAAGATATGAATTATTTAATTATATTCATTTTATGGAATTTTATTTAAATTTGAAAACCTGTGAAACCTTTTGTTACTCAGTTATTAGCTATCCACAGATAGTGACATGTGGGCTGGAGGGGCAACAGGCACCACACGCGCGCACACCAGCTATGGTGTGTCACGTGTGTGATATGGGGATGCCGGGTTCATATGCAAAAAGTGGAGGTGCCTTTTTGCAAATCCAATCAGATTCCATCAGGAAGAACTGAAACGATGTTGTGTTTTGATCAGCAAAACAGGTTAGTTGGGCCGGATTTCATGAGATGTTTATGAGTGACTGGGAGCTTCGTTTTGGGTGTGGTTTGTCTCGTTAGAAAGAGGGCACAAAGGGTTACCAACTTTGTTTAAAGAGTTTCCCCGGATGAAGACCAGGTAGGCTGTAATATGGTGAAGAACAAAGGCATAAAAACGTTGTCAAAAATGTCGACACGAACTGTAACTTCGTTAGCATTTTGGGTGGAAAATATTGAACTTCAACAGATGATATCTAGAGAAACAGAGATCGGATCAAGGCATGGTTGAATGCTTTGGATAGCTGGTTATGCCCTCTACGGATTTGTATCTGGGTAAACGTCGGAGCCAGAACAATGCGGCCGGGAAAAGAGAGGAACAGGGCGTCGACGAGTTGCAGCTGCTGTAGGCTAGAGTTGCACGTGCACTGCAGGAAGGCGACGCCATGAGGCTCTTGGTATGCGCTAGCAACATCGGCGAGGCTATGGTGATGGGGAGAGGCGGGAAAGGCTGGGTAGAGGCGGCGGCTCACCGGAAGAGGTCTTGGTGAAGGGAGGCCGAGGGAGTTCGCTTCAAGGGCAGGAGTAGTTCGAGCTTAAGCCTACCTTGGTTCCTTTGAAGACCGCTGCTGCGCACACGGGAAAAAAACCACTTCCGCCTCAGAGCACAAATCAGGCAGAGGAGGGAGGGAACGGAACCGGGAACTCACCAGGAAGATGAAGGTTATGTCCGCTTGAACAGAGGAGGAACGGAGACGCCGGAATTTGGGCCGGAGGGCGGCGGCTAGAGAGGAGGAAGTAGAGCATGATGTCGCTCAGATGCGCTTCAGGTCGAGGCGGCGGTGCCTGAAGCTTCATGAGGCCTCGAAGGTGATTCATGTACCTTCGGCTGGCCCTAGGAATGCCGGAAGCGATGGGGCCATGGGGAGGCAGCAGCGGCAGCTTGACGCCAGGAAGAGGAAACAGAATTGCGGCACAAGGGAGGAAGCCGACTAGGGTTCCAAGGGCGCATCTACAAGGGTAGATAAGGGGAACGCGACACGCGGGAGGCACGAGCAGTGACGCAAGCTGACGGCAGGGTGGACGGTCAACAGGGGCGGAGCTAGCATGTTAGTATTGGGGTCAGCTGACCCCAATGAAAATTATCAAATCCTTCACTAAATTAGAGATAAACATTGTTCATTTGTAGAGAATGACCCAATTTCTCTTGAGGTGACCTCATAGGATTTTTTTTTTGGCTTCGCCCCTGCGGTCAACTGCTCTGCTCCGTGAGCTGTAGAGAGAGCAGAAGGGAACGAAGATAAGAAGAACAAGACGAAGGGGGTGCCTTTCCATCGAAGCGATACGGGTTGCGGGAGCGGGGCCAGAAGAGTAAAACTGGGCCATGGCTACGGTTGCAGGCTGGGTCAGGCTAGAGGGTTGCTGCCAGCCTAGTTTCGCTTTTTTCCTTTTTCCATTTCAATTCTGTTTGCTTTTATTATTTGATTTAATTTGTTTGTTTTAGGTTTTGAACAGATGTTGTTTGCCAAACACTTGAGAAAAGCATAGATCCGAACCAGATGGAGGAACAACCAAACCAATTAAAGAAGAAGATGGTTGTATTGAGGCAAGGAATGATCAGGTGAGTTGGACTTCACTAAAATTCAAACAAAGCTCATGTGACACTCATGATGAAACAAGGAGGATATTTGGTGACGTTGCATGGGCCATGCATGATAATGAATGCATACATCCTAGTTGTGAAAACAACTAGAATTCTCAAGGCCCTTTTCAAGCATTCCCAAAATTGAATAGAACCCTCCATATAGAAGACACCTATTTTACTCATATAGCACTACACGATGGACCAAGCATGGAGGCACAAAAACTGCCGGCATAAGGAGCTTATAGAGGCAACGGGCCTGCCGGCACAAGTATTTTGCCGGCAATTAAAGCTGCCCGCTATAATCCTGATGGCAAATATCTTTGCTGGCAGGAAATCCTTTAGCGGCAGATTCTCTGCCCCAAGATATTTCTTTGCCGGCACATAACCTATGCCGGCAGTTTTTGTGCTGGGACGTTTCTACCGGCAGTTTGTTTGCCACAATGTCTCTACCGGCAGTTAGATTGCCCCAATGTCTCTACCGGCAGTTAGATTGCCACAATGTCTCTACCGGCAGTTTTTGTACCGTCAAATTTTGTAGCGGCAGTCAGACCGCCACAATTTCTACCTGCTGGCCAAAACCGATCCACCAGCATGAGTTCCTTTCTAGGCCCACTATCAAAATCGATCAATTCCAACAGAATAGTCATATACATAGATCAATTCACATACATAGATCAATTCAAAAAGAATAGTCACATACATAGATCAATTCACATTAATACATGTCGCATACATAGATCAATTCAAAAAGAAATTCAGGTCATTCAAAATAGTCTGATCACATAGATAAATTAATTTTCACATTGTCATAATCCACTCAATTGCAACACTGGTCGAGCGCATACATATGTCTAGCTGATCCAACAGTGCGTACATATGCCAATTATATAGGTACTGACTAATACAAATCCCAATAGTGCAACATTCACAAATATTTCAAGACACTTCTGCTGGAAAACAAAAGGAGATCTCCAATCGAACCACGAGTATCATCACAGCCTTGCATGGTATGAACTAGTCTGCATTCCTGTTCACCTGAAATAAATATTTGGTGCGTTAGGATCCTAGAAAGAGGAAAGCTAATATGTGTTCTCCAAAAAAGAAGGGACTCTGGTTTCCAGCTTTGTTCACCAAATCTGGCGACCTTTGAATTCAAATGCCAAATGTTGTTCCAAATGATCTACAATTCCTAAAGCATTCAGGTTTGTCGCATCACATGATCTGAAATATTGCAATTTAATATTTTACTGGCCTACTGAAGCATGTCAATCCTAAGTAAGGTTTTCACTTTGCATCAAAATAAACCATATGATCCTTTGCACCAACATAAACTATGTGATCCATCAAGGGTGGATATTGAGTCGCAATCAACAAGACAGTCACAATGAGAACTCTAATCGGCATTACACAAGAACTCTTGATAAGGTTGTAGAAATTAACACTAGTGAGGCTGCTAGCATATTGTCACCTAATAAGCAAATTCAGAACAAACAGGTTGTACCATCAAAGCTCAAGCAACAAACAGGATTAACTAATATCTCACCCAAAAATCATCATGGCATGGCAGTGAAAACATCATGGTATATACATGGCAGCAAGCACTAACTTGTTCACGCAATGGAATACAAAACAAGTGTACCTGCTCTCGATCAGCTGCCACCGAGGTGTATCGGCCTTCATTTGGAGCTGAGGTACGATTATCTGTGGACTTCTTTTGTTCCTCCATCTGCACATACAAAATAAAGGAGCAATACACAAAGTTTAACCTCCATATGAAAATTTAGTACAATATGAAGATGACAAGATACGACTTCTTTCAGAAATATTAGCCTACATGTTTGTAGAGCCAGGCAATAGATCGTCCTTGAGCTTGTCCCATGGTAGTGACATTTCCAATAGGACGAGGTAGCAAAGCATCCCTTTTGATTATGTAGTTGATGACAACCTCACAACATTCAACACCTAGTTCCCTTCCCCCTACCATCTTCTTTCGGTCAGTTGATAGAATGGTGGCTTTTGCCACAGGGGTAGTGTGGTCACGATAAATATTGTACAATATCACTTCTTTCCCCTGCTGCTCGAAATGATGAATAAAATGAGATAAATATTGCATAGTACTACTTCTCAATAAACAAGCACGAAAGAAGAAAAGAGAGAAAGAAATCAAAACATCACCTGTTGATTTATTTGTGTAATTGTTGCTTCCTTCTGGACTGGTTCATGTTGCCTTTTGCGCATCTCAGCGTCCTTCTTCTGCATTGTTTCCTGTTGCTTGCGGTGTCCTTCAGGATCCTTCATTCTCTGAGAAAGTGGAGTTTCCTTGTCTTGGTTCAAAGCGGCGCCTTTCATCTGCAAGAGCTCAGCTTCCTTCTTCTTCTGCAAGAGCTCAGCCTCCTTCTTCTTTTGCATGATCTCTGCTTCCTTCTTCTTCAGCAAGAGCTGAACTTCTGCTTGCTTCTTCTCAAAATGTTCCTTCGCTTTCCTCATCTCTTGCTGGACTCTTTCTTCCTCATCACCGAGTTCATTGTGATCTTCAATAGCATAGGACTCACCGACACTACCTTCAGGTCCTTCAGGTTCTTTTTCAATACTCTGCAAATATTAAATTAAAGGATCAATGTTTACATCAATAGATCAACCAAGTTTAACAGAAAACTAGAATAGATGGGACAAATGCAGAGAATCATGCAGCCAACCTTTGTCTTATTATTTCCAGCAATTGTTTGGGCCATCATCCACTTGAGTAGGTCAATTTATTCCATAAGGCCATCAAACTTGGATTTGGTTTCTTCTCGATTTTCTTCCATGTGCTCCCTTAGAACATCATTCGCCCGCCATGCCTCCTTGGTCTCTTCCTCTGCCATTTGTAGCTTCGTAGATTTCAGCTTCCGACCTCCTGGAATGCCAAGCCTTCCAGGACTCGGGCCCATTCCTACGCACCGAACATACCCATTTTTCTCTTTCCCGAATACATGTGTCAAAATGTCACCTTGCTCAAGTGTTTTCTCCAGCAGTTCTGGATTAGTTTCAATTGCTACCTCTATGTCTGACTACAATAAGAAAATAATTATCACAAGCCAAGCTTTGTCACACGGGGAGAATACATAGCGTAGTTATCAGAGACTAAATAGGAAGAGCAAGAGTACTTACAATTATTTTTGCAGTGTCACTATCAATAGGGGTTCCATCTTTCCTTTTTGTGTGTGTTCTCAAGAACAATTCATCTCTACGAGGGGCGTATCCATTTTCCTTGTGCTATATTCATTTGAGTATACTATTAGGCAACACAATATATATACATTCTGGTAAAGTAAAAAAACAAAAACAAAGATGACATAGTTTATACCATTTCAGATGCAACACGGGCAAAGATTTTACTTCCAGCTGTATGCATTACCTTCTGCCTTGATCGATTTAGTTTTCCTTGGTCACTACAATTCTAAGAAAATAGAAGTAGTTACTTAAAGTTGTCTTGTATTTCTAGGTTTATGAGCTAAAGCAAATCAAACTTGAAGTACTAAATTGATCATGCGCAAGAAGTTACTGTAATATGGTTTACCTTAAATTCTTCGCTTCTCCAGCATGTGACGAGCCATTGCCAATCCTCAATTGTTACCCTATCATCCCTACAAGCAAGTAGTTCTTCATCTATTTTTTCTTCTTTGAAATGCTTCTCTTTCAAACCTGACTTGAAATCTCTCCATTTCTTGTGAGCAGTTCCCCAAACCCAGTCCTTGATCTCATCATCCACAACATAGAATTTCTGGTTAAGAACATGAATGTAAAGATCATTTCATAACAAGCAACCATAGGAATATGTACTACAGCTACTAGACCATACATACCCTCAAGGTTTTCATGAACTCTAGCTTCCAAGTAATGTCAACTTGTCTCCAGTCATCATGCCCAAGAGGTATATGACTTTTGACAAGTGTTGCGATGAAGTTCGAAAACTCCGAAGCATTGTTGCCATCTGGTTGTCCTTTAGCATTATAGTGCACTTGCTGGGGTGGCTGATTTAATCTATCATAGACATGGTGCATTTTAGTGCGCTTCCGCCCACCCTTTTGCTTTTCCACACCCTCTTGTCCATCAACTAAAACAATTAATGTTCATCGACAACATTAACATGCAGTAATAATGAATACACATAATAAGTAGCAGTAATCAAAGATGCTTGAACATCAACCATACCTTCATCCTCCACTACTTGATCATCAGCTATTTCTTCGCTATTCTCACCATCATGCATAGCATGAGACCGCAACACTCTACTTGACCGTGGAATAGTTTCTTCATATGTTCTCTACAATTACAGAAAATGTTTCACTTAATGCAGACTCATTTATCTATAGATAATCACAAAGAAAATATTTAAGTTTGATACACCACCTTTTTCCTTGTGGTTGGTAGGGCCACACGCTTACTAGATGCATCTATCTCGCCCACAAGAGAACGGATCCCAAGAGAGTGCAGTCTTTCATTGTTTCTCCGGATTTGTTCTCTTTGCAGATCTTCTAGTGGATTGGACATCTCAGTTCCTTGCTCTCTTGACATTCTTTTTCCTGCAAAAACAGTTAAAAAGATTTGAACACTGAATTGCATGAAAGAAATCAAGCTGTACAGAAATAAAATGAAAAGAACTATAACACACTTTGCTTTATCCTTGGGAGCAGAGACAAGTATTCCATCGATATCTGCCCTAGTTTTAGGTATATCTCTTAAATCAACTTTGGGAGTTTCAACAACATGCATATTAGGCATTATAGACGCTTCTGCTTGATCAAAATTCTCATTTCCAGTCTTAAACATATCATAGAAGTCTCGTGGTCTTGGTGGGTGATTAACAGCACACCAGTTTGGATCAAGAGGATCCTCAACATAATATACTTGAGTGTCTTGAGATGCAAAAATGAATGGTTCATCAGCCAACTTATCACCTGTTTGGATCACATGCTTAAGGTTCACATCTGTGATACCTAGATTATCAACTTTTACCCATTTATCTTGAACACGGTTGTCAAACCAATCACACTTGAAGAGCACTATATTTCCTTTTTGATTGTAGTCTAGCTCAATGATTTCTCTAATGATGCCATAGAATATCCTATTTCCAATGGAGGATGATTAAACCAGTGACATGCCACTGCATTGGGTAGGCCTACCTTCATCATATGATTTTGTACGAAAATTATAACCATTGATAGTGTAACTACCATAACTCGTTGCAATCAATGAAGGACCTGCAGCCAAAGTCTTAATATCTTCGGGAACTTCTTGCCCATTCTCAACTAATTGTGCCACATGCGACCTAAACCACTCATGAAAAGTGTCATGCTGCTTTTTTTCAATTTGTTGCCTAGTAATATGACCAACTGAGGACAAATATTCAGCACGCTCACTACAGGAGTTGAAATGCATTCAGCTATGCTACCATAATTAAATAGGGAGTACATGAAATTCATAAACTAAAGCACTAGCAGTAACATACCTCAAATAGGAATCTATGTTGTCATAATTAAATAGGACATATCTATGTGCCTGAATTAATGTCTTGTGATCTAAAGTTACTGTAAGCTTTCCTGCCAAATATCGACCGTTGTTGTTGAAGAATGGCATGCTACTAGACTGGGCTCCATTAAGATCAGGTGTGGTTATTCTACTGAATCTGGTTTCACAACCTTCTAAATACCGAGAGCAAAATGTAAGACACTCATCAAAAAGGTACCCCTCAGCAATTGACCCCTCGGGATGACTCCTGGTACGAACATTGCCCTTTAACTTGCCCATATACCTATATAAGATGGACTAAACATATATCAATTTATTTGTTACATATAAGTTATGTGATGTACAAGTTCAGGTTGCGAAAATGACCTTTCTGTTGCATACATGTTGCTGAATTTCACAGGCCCTCCAATCCTCACTTGAAGTGGAAGATGAACCATCAAGTGAACCATCATATCAAAAAATGATGGTAGAAATATAGTCTCAAGAATGCTCAACGTCTCAGCTATTTCTTTCTCTAGCTCCTCCATATCACTTATGCGGATGACAGGAGAATATTTGTTTTTGAAGAATGCACTCACATGGGTAATTGCAGCACTGACTCCCTCTGGAAACGTTTTTCTCATAGCTAGCGGTAGGAGGTACTGCAGTAGAATATGATTATCATGGCTCTTTAGACCAACAATATTGTTCTCCTTAACCTGTACATTCTTCCTTATATCAGATGCATAACCAGCCGGAAACCTGACTCCTTTCAGAATTGGACAAAATAGCCTCTTCAATGCAGGGCTCAATGTGTATGGGGCAGAAGGCAGATCAAATAAATCATCTCCTATAGGAACAGGATGGAGATCCCCTCTAAGTCCAAGCTCCTCAAGGTCTCGACGAGAGTTGTAGTTGTCTTTAGTTTTTCCGTCAATGCCTAAAAGTGTGTGAACTAAGTTGTCACACACATTCTTTTCAATGTGCATGGCATCAAGGTTGTGAGGCTGTAATAAATCTTGCCAATATCGTAGCCTAAACCATATGGATCTCCTTTTATGGATTATTGGAGGATCACCATGCTTACGTTTGTTTGTTCTTGGTTTCTTAGAAGGGTGCTTGCCAAACACTGTCTCCATGTTTTGTGTAAGGGCATCCACTTCAGCTCCTGTAAGTGCTACAGGGGCTGCCCTAGATTCCACCTTGCCATCAAAAAAATCCTTTTGTGTTGTTCTAAATGGATGGTCTTCATCTAGGAATCTACGGTGATCCATGTAGCATGTCTTATTGCCTTTGGTCAGCCGAATAGAGCAAGTGAGAGACTGACACTTAGGACAACCAAGTTCACCTGAGATGGCACATCCGGCAAGAGTAGCCATACCAGGGAGATCGGTGATTGTTGAATGTACAGCAGCACGCAAATGGAAGAAATTTTTCTTGGAGGCATCATAGGTTCTGACTCCCTCCTCAAAAAGTAATTCTAGGTCATCGATAAGTGGTTCAAGGAAAACATCCATGTCTGCCCCAGGTGACTTTGGGCCAGGAATTAGCAAGGAGAGCATGAAGTTTGGTTGCTTCATGCACAACCAAGGAGGAAGATTCACTGGAATTGCAATGACAAGCCATATGCTATAGGAACAGTTCATTGATCTAAAAGGATTAAACCCGTCAGTTGCTATAATCAACCTAATGTTGCGACTATCAGCAACAAATTTTTGATGTTCTGAATCAAAATGCTTCCAAGCCGGTGAATCTGCTGGATGTCGTAGAAGCCCATCTTTAATGCGTCCTTCGTCATGCCACCTACAGTCTATTGCACTCTTGGGTGTTATGAACAGCCGCTGCAGCCTCTTGCCTATTGGGAAATAACGAAGAACCTTTCTTGGGACTTTATGTACATGTCTCCCATCAGGCTTCTTCTTTACAGATTTCCAGCGAGAGGTTTCACATACAGGAAAAAACCTCAGCATCTTTATAATCCTTCCAGAATAAAATACAATCATGCTCACATGCATGGATGCTAACATAATCAAGTCTAAAGCATTTTACCAATTTCTTAGCTTCATGGAAGTTTTTAGGCAGTTTTGAGCCTTTAGGGAAGGCCTCTCTTAGCAATTCTAGCAACATGTCAAAACTTTTATCACTCCAACCACCCATGGATTTGGTGTGAAGTAATCTAACCATAAAGCGTAACTTTGAAAAACCGGTGCTGCCTGGATAAAGCTCTTCACTATTATATTCTGCTAACATTTTAAGAGCTTCACTTTCATCACCATTGTCACTAAGACCCTCATCATCATCAACTCTATCACTAAAATTCCCTTTAGCGTGTCTTAGGTCTCTAATCATGCCAGCCATCTCATCATATTCTTCAAAGTCATCCTCCTCCTCCTCTATCGGTTCTTCTTCGTCGACATCAATATGATCCACATTAGGTGGAAGAGTGTCCTCCCCATGAAATTCCCATTTTGTATATGCATTGACAAACCCGTCACATACCAAATGCTGACGGACAACATCAGCTTCATGCCAAGAACAATTATAACAATTCCTACAAGGGCATACTATCGTGTTCCCTCTAGCGGAATGTGTAAAAGCAAACTGAATAAATCGAGCTACACCATCAGTATAAGGTGTTGTGTGTCTAGCCTCACTCATCCATCTTTTGTCCATTTTTATCAGTTATACTAAGATGGACCTAAAACAAATGAAATGCAAATGGAACATAAGCAGAAATATTATTCAGAAAACAAATGCAATGTAAATGAAACATAAGCAAAAATATCAACACTCATCATAGTTAGCAAGAGTTTAATATACCTATGTGTAGCAGAAACTAGGTGCAGCAGTCTTGGTATATCTCCAGCAGCCTTGGTATACCTCCAGGAGCCTCGGCTTAAGAAATTTCTTGATCTGCTACAAGAAATACAAACATGTAACTAATCAATATACATAAGCATGGAAGCAAACTCCTTGAAACTAACCAGCCATGGTTGATGTAACAAACATGCAAAACAAGTGCAATTTAGCTCTTGGGATCTGTAACTAATGAAGTATGTTCATTACTATTCTAGCATATGATTCACCAGCACATGAACTCTATACTCCTAAACATAAAGAACTAGAAAAGAAAGAAAGCATAAACACTAGCATCACATGAAGATATACAAATAAAAACGTAGAATTCAGACTAAATGCTGCAAGTTCACGCTTATAAACGCAGCAGCTCCAACATGACGATAAACCGCATCACGTCTAAATTTATTGTCATTGAAAGTTAGATAGATAAAGAAATAATATTACAACTATATCACACATTCATCAGTGGCACAACAATTCTCATCCTTTTTGAGTTTCATTAGGAAGTAGCATCACGTTCAGGACATTAAGACAACTACACAAGGGAAACATGCATGAAAATTGACCACATAACACCTAGGCATGTTCACTTAAGATTACAGTACGAGCATGTGAGACAAAGTGTATAAGGAACCAAAAGTTACACACGTCCAGAAAATAAACCTTCAACCAACAAAAACATCTACGCCTTGACGACATGTGCTAAGCATCTCAAGAATAAACAAAATAAAACTGGAACAACATGTGCTAAGCATCTCAAGAAACTCATGTTCAGAGGCAGAGCAAATTTGAACAATGGAGACATGCTTACTCTGATCAACTATCTAGAGCTCGAGACTGGGTTGGACCGCATCAGATGGTCAGGGACGACAAGAACTGGACTGCCTTGCACTCCTTGACGAGAACTAGACTCCTGCGAACCGAATAAAAATAAAAATGTTAGGGCGAAAGAAGTAAAATGGAGGAAACTAGGAGGAAGGAGGGGACAGGGAGCAACTGCGTACCTGGACGGCTAATCAGCAACAGCTGGTCGTGCTTTGTTCTCCTTGGATGGCAACCGATGGACAGGGAGTCGTGACCTTGCATCAAATCGAAAAAAAACCAAAATCTAAGGGGACAGGGAGAAAGAAGGGGGGGGGGGGTACAGGGAGAAGGAGGGGATGGCGAGGAAGCTTGGGCGGGGAGGATTACCTGTCGTGGTTGAACCCAGGAGGAAGAAGGAGGGGCGGGGAGGATGCTCTTGTGCTGGGAGTGCGAGCGGCGACGGGCGGGAGTACTGCGAGCGGCGACGGGCGGGAGTGAGTCGATGGGGGTGGGAGTGCGAGCGGCGACGGGCCGGAGTGCGAGCGTCGACGTACCAGAGTGCGAGCGGCGATGGACCGGAGTGCGAGCGGCGACGGGGGTGGGAGTGCGGCGGTGACGGTGGTTTGGGGATTTCTGAGTTAGGGATTTGGGGATTTCTCACTTAGGGATCTAGGGATTGCGCGCCACTATAACTCTTCCAGGCGCCAAGTTTTTTGGGTCGCGCCAATATTTCCCTCCAAGGGCTAATATTTTGGTCCACCGCGCCAAATTTCTGTACTGGCAGATGAGGTGCCACGTAGTGCATTTGTTCCGGCAGTTTATCTGCCTGGGTAGGTCTTCCCTCTTTCCGGCAGATAAATTGCCTTTGATCCAAAACCTTTAGCGGCAGTTTGCTTGCCACCCTATTTCTATCCCGGCAGTAAAATTGTACCGGCAGTCAAATTGCCGTTGTATGTCAACTTTTTCTGGCAGTTGTTTGCCTCCATGTTTGGTCCATCGTGTAGTGTAGGCTCACAAAAAATTAGGGGCATGCATGAATATGACCATGTCCAATATAGTGTGTGTGTCCCACTATTAATTCCTCATAGCCAAATATGTACTCAAGCAAATCCATAAGTCGAAGTGAAACCATACAAGGAGAAAGAGGCCATGCAAAGGTAGCCATGTAGGATTTCATAATCCACCTTGTGAAAACAAGAGAGGTACAAGTATGGAAGCATGTAGAGTAGAACTGGATCCAACCAAACACATATGAGCTAGAGGTAATAACCAAAGAAATGCAATTTATCATATATATCTTGGATCGTGGAATTGTAAGGTGGTGACAATAAAGGTGATGGACTTAGAATAGATATGCCCTCAACTCAACTTGGGCATGTAGCAATTTATCAAGAAGCAAATATAATATATCAAGAAGCAATACAAGTGATACATTATATAATGCATATGGGATAAGAACCAAATAGCAAGGTTTTTATATGATGCTCAAATGTAAGGTGGCATGGTGACATGAGCATGATATAATGATGCTGCAATAAATGACATGTAGGAAGTAGCATTATATAGGATAGGCAAGTAGTATTACAATTGTTATTCAATTGGGATGCTACAAGTAGAGTCACTGATGTCTGGGACCCACACGCAAAAAATACTTCGGTGAGTCAACATCTCGTGAGAAAGCGGAAATCTTACTTCTGCCATGCGCCCGTCGAGCTTCCTCCATGTTTTTAGCGGTTTCGTTGTAGTAGAGGGGCGCAAAACCGGAAAAAAAGTTTTACATCGGCCACTGACGAGGTTCGATCTCATTAATGCCCATTGTTATGGACTTGGGTTTTGGAGAAGATGGGGATGCTGGAAGTCGCAAGATGGTTAACAAGCAAGCAACACGAGGACACGAGGTTTACCCAGGTTTAGGCCCCTAGAGGGAAAGCCCTATTCCTACTTGTCTATTCTTGATTTTGCGGAACCGAAGATTACAGTGGTGCATAGATGCAATCTGGCGTGAAGTTTGTATAGGGTGAAGAGATCCTTCTCGCCGTGCCCTCCTGGCCTTTATATAGATAGGCCAGGTCCCAGGGTAGGTCGAGTTGGTTACAGGTTTGGGTTGAACCCTTTGAAATTCTATCTACAGCTAGTCGTGTCCTTCAAGGAGTCAAACTTGTAAAGGGATTGGGCCACCCGAAATATTCTTGAATAGCAAGTCTTCACGTGTGCCTTCCTTGGCCTAGACCTGGTATACCAATGTGAGGAACACGTTGGGTATATCCATGTCAGTATCCCCCGAGTCCTCAGTTGAATCATAGATTCATAGATTCAACTGGAGACTCTATAATCTTTCGGGTGCTTCTCATTTGAACCTGTTTTTATGAATAAGCATGTTAGTTCATAGGGATTGTTCATACGTGTGCCTGACTCACCTGACGAATCAGGGTTAGTTAACTTTCATTGGACAAAACAACACGATCTTCTTCAGATTCGAGTCATGGACTCGAATCCGGAACAAATGCTGGTGTAATTCGACTCAGGTTGTTGAGGTCTTACAATAATCGAATTTGAGTGACTTTTAAGAGATGCACCCAATGTGTTCATCGGGATTTTCATCGTGCCTGTTGCCACGGGAGTTTACTGGCAGAGCGCAGTCTGGTGCGTTACTAGGCCATCAGATGATATTTGTACGTCTTATCTTTGCGTAGTACACACAACATCCGAAGTTTTATCACCACGGAGGTGTTTCGGGTGATTGATGACCCACAAGTATAGGGGGTGCATCATAGTACTTTCAATAAATAGGAGTGTCGATCCCAACGAGGAGCAGAAGGTGCTGAACAGTGGTATGGAGCAGGAAATCCCTGTGAATACTTAGCAAACGGATTTTTAGTGGTTTTCTGACAAGGCAACAAAATAAGGAGCAAGTAACAAAAGTAACGAAAAAATGGAGCAAGTGTCCCAATCCTTTCTTAGCAAAGGACAAGCCGGTGGAAATACTTATAAGGACCAAACGTTCTCGAGGACACATGGGAATTCTGTCAAGTGCTTTCACTTCAAATAGCTGAGTACTCTTCTTTGGTGTTGTAAGTGTTGTGTGGGTGAACCTGTGCTAATGTACCGACCATACTTGGACTAATACATACTTGTGATTAAACCCCCTGCAAACATCCGTAACTACAGGAAAGTAATTAAGATATAAATCTAACCACATCCTTAAACTCTGAGATCCTACGCTCCCTTGTGCAAAGTTGTCCTAACGGGGGTTCAGGTTTCTGTCACTCCGGCAACCCCACAATTAGTATCCCAATACACAATACATTCCCCTAGGCCCATAAATGGTGAAGTGTCATGTAGTCGACGTTCACATGACACCACTAGAAGAATAGCACCACAACTTAAATACTAAACCATTGAATAATAACTCATCACAGGTTCACTACTAACAACATGACTTCTCCCATGTCCTCAAGAACTATACGAACTACTCACAAGACAACATATGGATCAAGATCAAAGATGATATGATAATGGATAAAAATCTGAACATAAACAATAATCCAATGGTTCCACTCACAAGCATCAACTACAATAGTAATCAACAACGGGAAAGTTTCCCCTAAAAACTAAAGCAATATCCAACACAATTGTTACAACAGGACAAAGTGGTGATGATGGTGCTGGTGGAGATGATGCTGTGGATGATGATGATGATCCCGACGAATCCTAGATTGATGACGGTGTTGATGGCGACGGTCTCCCCTCTCCGGGAAGGAATTCCCCCGGCAGAAATTTGTCTGCCAGAGAGATCTTTCTCTCTCGGTGTTTTCCGCCCCCCAGAGGCGACGGAAATCTATCTGTGGTCTCCCCCCAGGCTTAGGGTTCCGTAGGGAAGATATAGGCGAAGGGGAGGAGTCGGAGGCCGGGCAGGTGGGCCACACCTGCCCTAGGCGCGGGTCAGGGGGGCCTGCGCCTAGGAGGGTGTGGGCCCCATGTGGCCCTTCTTCGCCTCCCCTTTTGGCTTCCTCTGTCTTCCGGGGAAATAATATTTTCCCATATTTTTCTGGTATTTTTCTGATCTTCACGAAATTGCATCGAAACACCCTGTTTTCCATCAGAATCCAGACTCCGGCAGTCCATCCTCCAAGAATCATCCAACATGCATAAATAGTGGAAAAGACATAAGTAGTACCTTATAATAAGAAATATATCAATTAATAGAGGTAAATTTTGATATAGAATGGTGATGCAAATTGGGCGTATGAACTCCCCCAAGCTTAGACCTTCGCTTGTCCCCAAGCGAAAACTGAGCTCAGTAAACATGTCCACAGGTTTATGGAGCGAAGTGTCGATAAAAGAATACGAACAAGAAGCATCACACTTACCGTTACGCAAATCATAGAAGAAAGGAACTCACCATTATATAACTTAGTTTGCAACCAAGTACAACAGTCACAATAGAGATGCATAAAGATAAATCATAATTAGAATTGGTAGACTTGTTCTTGGTCAGAGAACACCTGGCAAACAGTTTCTCAAAATGCTTTTTGTAGAAGTTTTACAACAGGAGAACTCTTTGCTCAAAAAGGTTTTTTCACAAGTGAAGGATTTCAAAGTAATACTCAATAAATAAGAGTCTTGTGCAAACAACGAAGATAGAGAACATGATTGAATAAATCACCATATGAATGCTTGAAACACAACAACTCAAATGCTTGCTGAAGATAGAGAGGAAGTAGGTTTACTGACTCAACCTGGTAACTAGGAGAAAGTTCCCTTCATAGAGGGTAACAGGGATTAAAAGTCATAAAGAGCTTCCAAAAGATTATGGTACTTACTAGCTTTGAGCCCTCATTGCCCCTATCATAGGCATCTTGAGATGATTAAGGTTAAAGTGCACAAATATGGAGTATATGCTTAACGAAATATAAGTTGGCAATCTCATGTCCCTTTAATATGAGGGCCACTCCTCATGCTACTCAACTTTGGTCACCGGTAAGTTCTTGTCATTGTAAGTATTTGCGTATCATAGAGAACCGCCAACGGGGTACCCCTTGCACATGGTACATGAGCTATCCCATAACCAAAATGACAAGGCAAGCAGACAATGAGCATCTCAGCAATCTTCTTATGTACCATGGGAATATGGTGCTTTTTTCTCTCTTTCCTCTTTTCTCAATGTGTCTCTTTTTTATAATAAGAATGCTTCATAGATGTCACTATCGTGATGCTGCAAGTTTCCACCATGATTAAGCATGGCTTAGGCTAGCGGCCCAGGCGTTTCTCTAACACAGGATACAAACTCCATGGACTTACAAGTTCCCTCTTTATTTCACACCGTTGACATCCATAGACAAAAGAGCACGATAAAAATTGTGTACAGAGTACAAGTGCAATGTTGAAAACGTTCCCCGTGACAGCACAGTTCTTCTAATTCCAACGTATAGTGCAAGCATATACAACTTCGATGTTCACAATGGTTCAAGTCTATCAGGGGCAAGTAAATAAGGTGTGCCATCAAGTTCGTGAGAGTTTTACTAACTAGTTTTCACATAACAAAATACTTTTTAATTCGAAAGGTAGATGAAGCTTGAGAATTTGCTTGGAATAGAAAAAGCTACTAGGTAGATATGGTGGACACAAGTGGCAAATTTTTTTGTTTCGAAGGATTTTGAAAACATGAGAAGTATGCCTTCTCAAAACAGGTTTTTGGCTAGCAAGGCTGGGTAGCAAGTAAGAGAGTTGAAAGAAACAAGCATACATACAAGTAATAAAGCCAAACATGCAATCTTCCTTGAAGATGCAAAAGAATCTTAAATAAAGAATACTAAGCTTATGAGCCAACAAGAAAGAAAACAAATGATATGACATACCTCTAAGCTTTTTCTTTCTTTTTCTCTTTCATAGTAATGCTACTGACCAGAACTCAGTTTGCCAAAACCAATTTAGATCCACTTGATGATCCCAAAGTGGTGCCAATACTGATCAACAAGTGTAAGATCCCACCTTATTAAAGGTATAGGTCCCTGTGATTGCAATGCTAGTCCCTGGATCAAATGCTAGCATCCACAGTTTAAGATGAAGTACACATATACAAAGGTCATAATTACATCTTCATTCCAGAGATAACATAGTCTTTTACAACTCCATAGCCATAGGCTGGTACAAGAGTTCAACTTAACAAAATAAAGTAAAGTCTTCATCTTCATGTGCCACAGGCAAACATGTTGAGTGTAGACTCATAACCCTAATCCTCATCAGAGTAACCTGCAACATCACAAGTTACAGCCACAGTGGGTAAATACATTGGAATAGTATTGGCAAGTGATACCTTAGTAGAATAATAGTTTATGGCTTCTATATGAATTTGGCTAAGTGTACCTTAGGCTTGCTTTGCTCAAAATAGGTTTTGCCTATTAGTTGAAAACACTAAGTTTTTGTTTGACAAAAGCTCCCAAGGAACCACCAATAGACATTGGTGAACCTTTACCCTTGTTCAACCACAAGTTTTTAACTTATAAATTGGGATGAGGAGATCCTTGATAGCTTCAGTGTCTTGATGCTCAATTGTCCATTGCCGGGGACACGACTAAGTACTTAGATTTTTCCTTCTCGAGAGGTGGTGCACTTTCCCCACAATACTTGACATGCATCAAGATGAGACCTTTTAGAAGCCATCCCTTAGACCAAATGGACGCGTTCCAACCTATCACCCTACCACCAAATGTCTAAATGGCTAAGTTATTGCAACCTATATGATCAAGGCAGAGCCCATATGCCATGTGGTTGCACTAGAAGCTTCTAAACACTAAGTATCTCAAATCCCTTTGTTCCTGGGTGGCTTTCCACAAGTGTGATACACAAGGTAGACCATAGATATGGGCCTTGTGTAACCACTCAACATAAACCAAACATACCATTCTACCCAGATGATTCATTCACTTAGTTGTTTTATTAAGCAAAACACAAGTCAAAGACTTAGAAATATTTTCCATAGCATGTATATAATCCACCCTTGTTTGCTACTAGCCATGCTAAGCATGGAAATATAGCAAATATCTTAACTTAGTGAAAAATTCTAACAAGTCTACAACTACTAGGATTTCCCAAGCATAGCATATAGATACTTAGCAAAAACATCATGCAAGCCCTATACAAAATATCACTAATGCATAGTCAAAATATTGGGACAAAAATATGAAGCACCACTTGCCTTGGTAGTTGGGGGAGTAGAAAAAATCCTCACAATCACAATCACCACTAGCACCAAAATCTACACATAAAATGATAGCACCAATTTATATTCAAATACATCATGCAAAAATATATGAATGCATGCAAATGCCATGTGATGATTTTTCTTAAACCAAACAAGACAAGTAAACAGTACTAAACATTAAAGTAAACTTTTATAGACTAAATAGACTCAAAATAGCCTTCAAAAAATTTTCTAAATAATTTTTATACACAAAATAAGCCTACAAATGTCTCTGCATAAAATTCTATTTTAACAGAGGCAAAATACAAAACCAAGCCTACAGTTGTGTAGGATTTAATTTTGTGATTCCATTGATATATTATTTGTATTTTTTTGGATAAACAAAACAAAAGTTATGAATTTTACAAGTTTGAATAACTAATAGATTCAAAAACAGATTTTGAAACAAAATCCCAGACACGTGGACGCATCTGATTGGCCCGTACCGATTCGGTTGGATCGATCATCCAGAGTCGTAGGATTTAAGTGGCAATGCACGGTCCAGATCTAACCATACCCCTTCATTAAGTGATCTATTTAGATCTGTTAGATCTAGATCTAACGGTTACAGTGCACGCGACCAAAGTCTGGCGGCGCCAGCGATGGTTGCACGGCGGCGACGCTCTGACGGCGACGGTCCGGCGAATATAGAGGGGGCTAGGGTTTGCGGTGTTGCTTACCAAGCTCGCGAGAGCACGAGGAAGCTCAACGTGGCGTAGGTGTGAGCGGGGGCGTGCTATAGGGGTCGCTAGGGCTCGTCGGAGTTGCGGGTGGCGTCGGGTTCGTGCGGGCGGTGATGAAGGCGACGACCAGAGTCTCCCTAGCACAAACCAGGGCCATCAGTGTGTGCACAAGGGTCAGGCGAACGTGATAGTGGAAGGCATAAGGCAAGGGGCACTCGAATTTTACCTAGATTGCTCGTTGGAGTTGGGCTAGTTGTCGAGGGTCCCTGTCGACGATGGGGGTGACGTCCCGGGGCACGAGAAGGCAAATGACATGCATCAGGAGAAGCGCAAGAAGAAAGCGAGCATGCTCGTTTGAACCAAAAGCAAGGGGAAGGTCGAGGCTCACCGTAATCACTCGCCGGAGCTTGTCGGGGCAGCGGCAGTGTGAAGCGAAATCGAGGTAGCCTGGCAGAGCTCAGAGGTGGGTGAGTGCGGGCGAGGGGGGGGGGATGGAGCGGGGGCGGAGGGTGCTAAGTAACCGGGGTGAGATGGGGAATCACGCCTACAGTAACTCGCAATCAAGCTAGAAATCAATGGGAAGAAACGGCCGCGGCGGAGCCTGTCACGGGCGAGATTTGGGGACGACGATGCGGACCTGTCATCGGGTCCACTTGACAGTGAGGGGGAGGGTGTGTGTGTGCGGGTGAGAAACGGAGGGTGAGCGAGGGGGTGATTCTCTCAGGTGGGCTGGAGTTTGGGCCACATCTGCTGTTGGGTTGGAATGGTGGCGCCGACCTGTTTCCTTTTCTTTTCTCTTTTTGTTTTTCCAATTTGATTTTTCAGAAAAGCAATTCAATTCAAATTCAAATGAGTTTGAATTCTAAATTTCTCTGGATTTTGTAGGGTGAACCAAGCACATATTTGTGTATAAAACACTACTTTTTACTCCAAAGTACTTTGGCTCATTGAAAAATAAAATTAAACCATGCCTTATTTAAATATATATAATAGGCATATAAATGGTTTTATTTTAGATTTTGTTTTGGAAACTTTGTGCAAGCTTTGAAATCAACTTTTAAACATTTGTGATTAAATCAAGGTATTCTCATACTTTGAGAGTAGGATTAAAACCATTGCCTTTCTTACATAAAATAATAAGCATACAAATGGTTTCTGATTTTGAAATCTTTGTTTGATAATAACCAAATGCTTATGAATGCATGAATGATATGCAAACTTTTCAAATTATGATTTTTGGGATGTTACAAATCTAACCCCCTTAAAGTGAATCTTGCCCTCGAGATTCGGATTGGCTAGCAAATAAGTGATGGTGATTTTTCCGAAGGTCATCTTCTCTTTCCCAAGTTGCTTCCTCCTTGGAATGATGGTTCCACTTAACTTTGCAGAATTTGATAGTCTTAGTCCGAGTAACTCTTTCTGCAGTCTCAAGAATCTTGATAGGTTTCTCCTCATATTGAGATCACTTTCCAACTGGACCTCTTCCAAAGGTATAGTATCTTTCAAAGAAGTCTCTTCCATCTCCGGATGGCATTTCTTCAACAGACTCACGTGAAACACATTGTGAACGGCAGACAGTGATTCAGGCAACTCAATCTCATAAGCCACTTCTCCTTTGCGACTCAAAATTTTGAAAGGTCCAACATATCTTGGTGCCAATTTTCCTTTGACTCCAAATCTCTTCACTCCACGAAGTGGTGAGACTCTCAGATGCTCTATCACCTACCTCATAGGTGACTTCTCTACGCTTTGGATCTGCGTAGGTATTCTATCGGGACCATGCTATCTTCAATCTGTCCTTTACCAACTTGAATTTCTCTTCAGCTTCCTTGATTAGTTCTGGCCCAAACAAATTTCTTTCTCCAACACCACTCCATAGCAATGGTGTAGTACACTTTCTTCCATAGAGAAATTCAAACGGTGCTATCTCAATACTGGCTTGATAGCTATTGTTGTAAGAGAATTCTACGTAAGGCAGACTTTCATCCCAACTAGCACCATAGTCTAGGGCACATTCCCTCAACATATCTTCTAGAATCTGGTTGCTCCTTTCTGTCTGTCCATTAGTTTGAGGATGAAAAGCTATGCTGAACTCTAATCTTGTTCCCAATGATTCATGAAGTTGTCTCCAAAAATGCGAAGTGAATTGAGTTCCCCTATCAGACACAATACTTTTGGGTACTCCATGCAGACACACAATCCTATTCATATAAATCTTGGCTAACTTAGTACTTGTATAGGTTGTCTTCATGGGTATGAAATGAGCCACTTTAGTTAGGTGATCTACCACAACCCAAATAGAATCATATCCTGATCTAGTCCTTGGCAGTCCAGTGATGAAATCCATACAAATCTTATCCCACTTCCAATCAGGAATAGGTAGTGGTTGTAACAGTCCTGCTGGTTTCTGATGTTCCGCTTTCACTCTGCTACACACATCACACAAGGCAATATGTTCTGCGATGTCTTTCTTGAGATTGTTCCACTAAAATCTTTCCTTCACATCCATGTACATTTTGGTATTACCCGGATGAATGGAATATGGTGAGTTGTGTGCTTCTTGTAGAATCAGTTTCCAAAGTTCCGGATCTTGGGAATGTAGATACATTTTCCATACCATAAAGTACCCTGTTTGTCTTCATGGAATCCCTTGGCTTTCCCTTTGCTAATTTTTCCCTTAATCTCTTCAATTTCCTTGTCCAACTTTTGGGCTTCCTTGATTTTGTCCAACAAGGTGGATTGAACATCCAATGACATGAGATGTCCTTCAGGCACTATGTCCAATCTAATATCTTTGAATTGGGCACACAGATCATCTGGCAATTCTCCCTTAGTGAGGCCATTCACATAAACATTACGGCTTAATGCATCCGCTACAACATTTTCTTTACCGGGGTGGTATTGCAAACTCAAGTCATAGTCCTTGATGAGTTCCAACCATATTCTTTATCTCATATTGATTTCCTTCTGAGTGAAGATATATTTCAGACTCTTGTGATCTGTGAACACTTCACAACATTTTCCCAAAAGATAATGTCTCCATGTTTTGAGTGCATGGACAATAGAGGCTAACTCCAAATCATGAGTAGGATAATTCGCTTCATGAGTTTTGAGTTGTCTCGAGGCATAAGCCACAACTTTCCCTTCTTGCATCAAAACTGCACCTAATCCTTGGTGAGATGCATCACAATATACTTGGAAAATATTTCTCCAAATCTGGCAGACATAAGACTGGTGCTGTCACTAGTCTCTTCTTCAACTCTTGGAAACTGAGTTTACACCCTTCAGTGCAATCAAATTTCTTGTCCTTCTTAAGTAACTCTGTCATTGGCTTAGCTACCTTTGAGAAATTTTCAATGAATCTTCTATAGTATCCTGCCAAGCCAAGGAAACTACGCACTTCTTTCACTGACTTAGGAGATTCCCATTCGGTTACAGCTGACACTTTTGTGGGATCAACCGCCGCACCATCTCCTGACACAATATGTCCGAGAAATCCGACTTCATTCAGCCAGAATTCACACTTGCTGAATTTGGCATACAACTTGTGCTCTCTAAGCTTCTCAACTATCAAACGCAAATGTTCTTCATGCTCCTCTTTACTCTTGGAGTAAATCAAAATTTCATCGATGAAAATGACAATGAACTTGTCAAGAAATTCCATGAACACGTTGTTCATCATATTCATGAAGTAGGATGGTGCATTTGTCAACCAAATGGCATTACGGTGTACTCATACAATCCATACCTAGTGGTGAATGCAGTCTTAGGTATGTCTTATTCCCTTATCTTTAGCTGAAAGTAGCCTGATCAGAGATCAATCTTTGAGAACACAAGGTCTCCTTCTAACTGATCAAACAAATCATTGATTCTTGGCAAAGGGTATTTGTTCTTGATAGTTACCTCATTGAGTGAACGGTAATCTATGCATAACCTTTGACTTCTATCTTTCTTCTCAACAAACAAAACTGGTGCACCCCAAGATGAAGAACTTGGTTGAATAAATCCTTTCCGTAACTGTTCCTCAAGCTATTTCTTGAGTTCTTTCAACTCATCAACTGACATCTTGTAAGGTCTCTTTGCTATTGGTCCAGATCCTGGCAGCAAGTCTATCAGAAACTCAACATCTCTATCTGGTGGCATTCCAGGTAATTCCTCAGGAAACACATCCGGATACTCTCTCACAATTGGCACACTGTCTATGCTAACCCCCTTAAGAGAATTCAGCTTACTCCCTTTTGATTCAAAGTTTGACTTGAATCTAATCCTTTTATTATTTGGGGTTGTGAGTGTGACGGTACGGTTGGCACAATCTAGTACTCCTTCATACTTGGTCATCCCATCCATTCCCAAAATAACATCCAATCCTTGGGAATCTAGGACTATCAAACTAACGGGAAACTTATACTTCCCAAATTCTATCATTAGATCATGACATCCAGAGTTCACTACCATTTCTCCACCGGGAGAGCTTACTTTTACAGGACACCCAATAGTTTCAACTGGAAGTCCATTTTTATCAACAAATTCTCTTGATATGAATGAATGCGATGTGACAGTATAAAAAAGAACAAGTGTTGGAGAGGAATTTAGTTTGAACTTACCAGCCACAACATCAGATTCTTCATATATTTCTTCCACATTGATGTGGTTCACTTGTCCCTTTTGGAAGGGATTGGGCTTGTTGTCACCTTCAACTTTCTTTTCTGGGCACTCATTAGCATAGTGTCCCATCTTCTTACACTTGAAGCATTCAATCTGACTGGGATCTTTCTTTACAGGCTGACTTCCACTTCCACTTCCACTGTGGTGGCTCTTGTGTCCACTCTTGTGGTTCTTATACTTGTCATTATCATGACTGCGATGATGCTTGTTGTCATGATGACGGTTGTGGTTGTGGTGGTTGTTGTATTTCCCATGTTTGTGGAATCCAGAACTTCCACTATCATCATGATGGGAATGCTTGTGAGACGATCCCGAGCTGTGCTTATCAAAGCTATGCTTCCTCTTCCTGCCCTCAACCTGTTTCATCTTGTTTTCCAAGATGGTAGCCTTGTCACAAAGTTATTGATAGGTTGGGACATAGACAATAGACAGCTGTAGATTCAACTCATCGTTAAGTCCTTTGAGGAATTTCTCCTTCCTCTTAGCATCATTATCAATTTCATCTGGTGCATAGTGCGCCAGATCGTTGAACTCCTCAATGTACTCAGCCACACTGTGGTGACGCTGCTTCAGATTGTGGAACTCCTTCTTCTTCAAATTCATCACTTCAAATGAGATGTGAGTTGTACAGAATCCATCCTCAAAGATAGCCCATGTCACATCCTCAAGGGGAGTGGTGATCTGAAAGTTATCCCACCATGTTGCTGCTGGCCCTTCAAGCAGATGTGCTGCAAATCTGACCTTTTCCTCGTCGGTGCATCCAACAGTCACTAAGTCCTTGTTCACTGGACGTAACCAGTCATTGGCTACCATTGGATCAGTGGTTCTCGAAAACTTTGCAGGCCTTAGTCTCAGAAATCTGGTGAGCATGTCAAATGCTGGAGGATTATTCTGATTGTTGTTGTTATTGTTGTTGTTGTTATTGTTATTGTTATTCTGATTCTGGTTCTGCATGAACTGCGTCATCATCTGCATCAGTTGAGCTTGTGCTGTCATCAACTACTGCATCTTGGGAGTGACGTTGTTGTTGTTGTTGTTGTTGTTGTTGTTGTTGTTGTTGTTGTTGTTGTTGTTGTTGTTGTTGTTGTTGTTGTTGTTGTTGTTGTTGTTGTTGTTGTTGTTGTTGTTGTTGTTATTGTTGTTGTTGTTGTTGTTATTGTTGTTGTTGTTGTTGTTGTTGTTGTTGTTGTTGTTGTTGTTGTTGTTGTTGTTGTTGTTGTTGTTGTTGTTGTTGTTGTTGTTGTTGTTGTTGTTGTTGTTGTTGTTGTTGTTGTTGTTGTTGTTGTTGTTGTTGTTGTTGTTGTTGTTGTTGTTGTTGTTGTTGTTGTTGTTGTTGTTGTTGTTGTTGTTGTTGTTGTTGTTGTTGTTGTTGTTGTTGTTGTTGTTGTTGTTGTTGTTGTTGTTGTTGTTGTTGTTTTGATTGGGGTTGGAACGACGGGGAGGCATCTGTGGTTTCAATAAGAATAAGAATGAGATACCCATAGATGCTTAACATGCACAATACATCACATAGAAACAATCACAATAACCAAGCTCAAAATATCATAAAGTTTGAACTACATAACAACAGGTTTTGAAAAATCAAACACACCATAGCAAGCCATCCACATGTTGGATGGTCATTGCGACTCAATAATCAAAGTATGGTAGATGAAAGATAGTCGAGTAGTCTACACTACTCATCCATGTCGACCTCCATGTCAACAAGATCAAGACCTGCATTCTCCATGGTGGCCTTGTACTCCTCGACACTAGTGGTCAAGGCCTCAATCTTGCCCCTGAGGGCCCTCTTTTGTGAGCGGAACCTCTCGATCACTCCCTGCTGGTGCTCAAGCTCGAAGTCCTTGGCCTCTAACTCCTCCTTCATCTCCCTGATCTTCTTGTTCCTGTCTTGGACTATTTTCTCCTGGCTCTTGAACTTCTTGTCCTGGCTCTCAAATCTGGCCTCCATCTCTTTGACGATCTCGTCTTGCTCCGCGAAGAGCTTGTCCTTCTCCCGCAGCTGAACCTGGAGATCGTCATTGCTAAGAATGATGTTGGTCCTATCAGTGTCAAGGTGTCTAATAAGACCCTCTAGGTCCTGAAGGTACAGACGAATTGGCTCCATCGTCTCTCTAGTAGCGTCATCGTACTCTACAGCCCCACCCTCCTCGTTGCGTCTCCCGAACGGGTGAAAGTAGAGACCTCTAAGCTCGGTGGAGTGCCTCCCTACCAGGCGTCCAAGTAACTCCTGCATGACTAAATCTAAGCCTCTCTCCTTGTCATCATGCATCATCTTGAAGGTGATAGCCTCCGTGGGTGGCTCTGCCTGGCGTCCCGGCTATGTGACTCTGAAGCCCCAAAGGCCCTTCCTCTCAAATTTGGTGAGCTGAAGTGTCGTGATACTAGGAAGTGGAAGGTTGAGCACACTAGTGAGCTCAATGAGACGAGTACCAAAACGAGTTCCCTTGAACTCCTCGGCAGTGCTGATAACAATGTTAGGCATCTATTTATAAGATAGAGAAAGGTTAGAATCAATACCAGTAGAGAAAAATTCACAAGACAAAAGAACACAGGCACATTTTTATCATCAAACACACAAGTCATGTCATACACAAATCCATTACAAACACCAAGGTTCAACATATCTTAGACAAATTTTTGGAGTAAAAACGACAAGTGTGGTGGTCCATCTAACGGAGTACGTTACAATTCTCACTAACTAGACAAAATAGCTATCAGGGCATCCTTAGTGGCCATCTGTCTATCTTGATCACAAGACTCCCATATTAAGTCTATGATGTCTTCCCTTAGTTGTTGATTGGTAGTCTCTAAGTCTTGGGTATGCTTCTTTTCTTATCTAAGGTCATTTTGAGTATTGAGCATTCTGCACTTGAGTCTATCACCAAGCTCCTTGATGGCATTCCAAGCTGCATTTCTTGCAGAGTCAAAGAATGTTGTGTGCATTTCAGAGTTGGTGACCATGCAGAATCCTGACTCTTTGTGGTTGTCTTCCTTGTGTTTTTACAAGTGAAGTTGCACCCACCAATACTCTTCTCCTTCATCCATCACAGGGAATCCCTTGTACACAGCTACACCATGTATCCCCATGGTAACCATAAGGTTCTTGAGTGCCTTGGGAAATTCAGTCTCACACTCCAAAGTCATGGTCATGAGTGGTCCCTTCCTGACGGCTTCGTTGATGGAGTTCATCTACAAATAGAGATGAAAAAGAAGATTAGAAAAGTTTACGATAAGAAAAGACAAGTGTGGAATTTTCAAAGTGTTGAAATTTTCCTTAGTGGTTTCTTAGTCTAATCCAACCTAGGGTCATAATCCTACAGGCAACACAGTGCTCTGATACCATCTGTAAGACCCCACCTTATTAAAGGTATAGGTCCCTGTGATTGCAATGCTAGTACCTGGATCAAATGCTAGCATCCACAGTTTAAGATAAAGTACACATACACAAAGGACATTATTACATCGTCATTCCAGAGATAACATAGTCTTTTACAACTCCATAGCCATAGGCTAGTACAAGAGTTCAACTTAACAAAATAAAGTAAAGTCTTCATCTTCATGTGCTGTAACACCCCAGTTTTAGTTAATCTATATTTAGGGTTGATTGTGCATTGCATGAGCATCATCCCTTTAAAGTTGTGCATTAAAGAAAAATAAATCAAAACCCTAAACCCTACCCTCTCCCTCTATTTGAAAACAATTCAAATGGTTTTGAAAATGTTTGAAAAGTGCAACATGTGTGGAGCCCAAATAGTATAGAGGGCCCCTATGTGTTTCAAATAATCTTATAAACCTTCTTGTATTTCTGAAATAGTTAAAAATAGTTTACAAATTGAAAATACCAAACAAAAATAGAAAATAGGAAAAGAAAAATGTTTTTGATAGAAAAAAATAGAGCAGCAGCACCCAGGCCACGCAGCCCATTTCCTTCCTTCCCCCTCCAACCTTTCATTCGGCCCATCCTTGGCCCAAGTCAACCCATCCAGAGCCTGATACTGCTTCGGCCTTTCTTCGGTCGCCGTCTTCCTCCCGACGGTGAAGTAGCTGCGTGTCGCAGCGGATGCCGTCGCCTCGCCGCCGGCGCCAAGATGCCCGCTGCCGCTCTCTGGAGGGGATAAGGACCCCGCTGTCATGCTCTCTCTCCCCATCCCCTTTTCCCTGTATCTCCCCTCCGTGTCGCTCGCGCGCAGAGGTACCCGAAAACCTAGCCGACAACCTCCCCGGCGCCCCGTAGACCCGTGCTGCCCCGAGCTTCGCTGACACGCCCACAAGCTCCATTGTGTCGCATTCTTCCTCCCCGCCCAATCTTGCAAGCCGAGAGGCTCTCAGGCGCCCTAATTGGAACCTCCCTCCTGAGCTCCGGCCACCGCCATAGCTCTCGATTCCGGCTTCCCCTACCTTCACCGACGCTAGATTCATGCTCAGGGTGAGTATCTGGTCCTCGTGGCCCTCTCTGGTTCCTTCCTCTTCCTCCAGTTCACCTCCCCGACGTTTAACCGCTACCACCGCCGTTGTCCGCTGTCGCCGGCCATGCTCCGGTGGCCAATAGTTGGCGGCGCCACCACTGGTTGGCTCAGCGTGATGCGCTAAGTCGAGCAAGACCCTCCTCGCTCGCCTGCTCCCTCCCGATCGACGGATCGATCCATGATCTGAAGATCAATCCCTAGATGACGTCATGCCCATGTCATAAACCCCCTTTTCATTTCATTAAATGTTTCTTTAATTATTTTCTGGAAATAATAAATATCCCGTGGGACCCAGTCGTCGGTGACTGGGGGTAGTGTCTGCCCCGGTGATAAAACACCCATGCCATGTGCTGACCATTGGCTGCCCGCGTGGCAGCTGAGGTGGCCTCGGGCCCCTATGTCAGCCACTGTGGGTAGCCTAAGCCCCGTTGAGAAACGACCCTCTCCCTCTGGTGACGTCATATTGATGCAATAAACCCTTTAAATAATTCCAGAAAATGGTTTAAATATTGTAAATTCAATAACTTTTAATCTGTAATTCAGAAAAATACAAATAATATATCAAAATGTTCAGAAAAATTAAACCTAGCTATATAAGCTATAATAATGCATTGTTCAAAAACTTATGTGACAAGTCTAATTAGAAGAACATAGTAACCCCTCATAGATGATTCCAGAGTTTCCCCGAGTTAGGGTTTTTATCCCTCGGAACCCCGATTAAGTTGTCTAGCATGCTTTAGGGTTTCAATTCAATACAATTTAACTTGTCATTTCATCATACTTGCTTGAGCATTGCATCGATGCCATGTGTTGATTGTTTCCCTTTCTTTCCGGTGTTTGGTTCTTCCCGGTAGAATACGATATCGAGATTAAGATCGAAGACCGAGATCAACACCGTCGAAGATTGAAGATCAATGAACAATACTTTACCAACTATAATCAAGTCGAGTACAAGGCTCCCGAAGATATGCTTTTGGGTTCTCAACAGGCAAAGGCAAGCATAGCCCCACCATGATATAATCCTATGTTTTCGAAAGAATTTCAATTCCTGCCATGATGCATACGATTCTACTATGGTCTTTTATAGATAGAGAGAGTATACTATCTATTGCATTACTCCCTTGAGCTTACATTACCTGATCCACTGCTCCTAGCATGACTAGGTATGGCTTGTGTGCACTGCTAGAGCTCTTATTCGTGTCTGCTTAGCCATGCATAGCTGTTTAGTTTGGTCCATCTAGATGATGTATCAGATGCAGAGAATCTAGTATGACAGGAGAACATGATGAGATGATATCAGAGGTGATATGAGTTAAACATGCTAAGGCTTGTATGGGAAGCCACGGTGGGATGTGGTTTTTCTAGTCCCATGCTCGCCACCACTAGGACCTGAGTTCTTGCCTTTGGAACCAAGACGAGCGTGCAACCACACGGGGCCTAGAAAACCCCATGACTTACTAACTTTCCTAGTAGATTCCATGAGTCACATAGTTCGGGCGTTCCATTTGACATATGCATAGAAAATCTTTTGAAAGATTTGCCGGGTGAAGTTGGTGCATTCATAACAGGTAGGTAAGCGTGGCCGGGGTTGCTTGGGGTCGATGGAGCCCTTGTTAACCAACCTCGCCTCACATATTTAAGTACCGGCTTCGGGATTTGACCCGTTATGGCGGAACCATACTTATTGGGTGACTCATGGTCTCGGTGAAAGCAAGGTAAAGGTTGTCTCTAACCATCCTCTGCCGGCCTTCCAAGGAAGAGGGCTTATCTAGTGGCATTAAGAGAAGGTTAGTACGTGTGGGTAAAGTTGTACAGCCCTGCAGGGTAATAATCTTTTCGAAAAGCCGTGTTCACGGTTATGAACGCTTGGTGACCAGATTCTAAGATCATAGAGAACTAGAACCTAATCATAAAACTTGGCAGATCAACGTGTGCTTAAGGATGCTTCCTCATGGGTACGAGGGGGTGATCCTAGTTAGTAGATGATGATGATTCAGTGGATATCAAAATATGATGATCAATATTTCGGAGATGCTGCTCTCTTATCCCCTTTTAAAATACTCTAACTAGACGAGCTTGTCTCTCTTGTTTTATAAACAAAAGATGGCTTTACACAAAACAACTCCACTAGCCAGAAGTCTTGCGGAGTACACCCTGTACTCACCCTTGCTTTGTTGATACTTTTGGAAGAGTAAGTGTTCCCTGAAGATCAGTGTGGTACTACATCGACATCGACGAGTAGCTTGGGGTTCCCGGCCGACAGGCTAGAATCTATGGGCTGGGACGTCATCGTTATGCTTCAGGCCTCTTAGGCCATTTGTTAAGTTTGCTATACTTAATAGAATAATTTGCCTTCCATTGTTTGATGTTTGTGGTCAGTGACCTCTGCTTGTAATAATTTGGTTCTATGCTCAGTTATGAGCTTGCTGTAATAAATTTTGTGTCGTAGGGTCACTGTTGTGTTACCGATTCTTCACTAGATATTCTCGAGCTCAAGGTTAATCTTATGTCAGACGGATGTATGGGATTTGTTTAGCCCTGATCCCGGGGGTGTCACAGTTCTTGGTATCAGAGCAGTACCGACCGTAGGAAAACCTTGCTATTGGTCGATGTTGAGTCTAGTGTTTGTGAAAAACTATTTTAAAAGGTGAAAAGTATTTGAGAAAACTCTAGTATGCTCCTTTTACTCCTTATCTAGTTTTGCTCTAACTCTGGGTCATCTTATCTTGTGTTGACTTTGGAAAAGTTTTGATATCTCTTCTAGTCTTTCAAAACTTAGGTGCCTTCTTGGCATGTCGTTTCTAAGCCAGTTGACCTAGTGTTGAATTCTTTAGAGTTGTGTGTGTTGTGAATTCCTTGTTTCCCTTTGCTCTTGTTCATCTGAGAGATTTCTTCCTATCATGATCTCTCTATATTTTGGACCCACAATATTATATTGTTGGATCTTCAGTTTTCTGTTCTAGGCTTCGAGGTTTCCTTTTGCCTCGTGTGCCTCCTTTTCGTTTGTTGGGTACTTCAGAAGTTATTTCTTCTATTAGAAGCTACCTTGTGATTACTAACTTGCAGTGTACACCATGTCACTCAAGTAGTAGTTATTCCTTTCTCGGGTTTTAACCCTTGGACTTGAACCGAAGATCCCCGATTGTGCTGGATTATGGTGTTGTGAATCTTGTACATGAAGCTGACCTTTAACCCAAGATCCCTTCTTTGACCTCTGTCGCTAATGTTCATACATTACCCCAGGATGGCTGGTATTACCATTCTAGCCTTCAAGCTTGTGGTCTTTGTCGCGATTGAATTGTGACAATGAAGGACTTCCCCTACCACATGCTATGGCAGATGTTCTTTAATGGAACCAAAAAGATCACGACAAGAGTACTCCTCGTGAGTCTCGCATCTATACTCGTGACTCTGCCACACCTTTTCCCTTCCTTGCATTCGTTTTCGGAAGATTATTGACTTATGCATCCACATCTCAGGATTCCATCCTGAGCATGTTTCCTTTTCCCTTGTTGTTTTCCGACCTTTGTCTACCAGTTGGTAGCCAAGTAGTAACTTGCATTGATGCCTTCCGATGCAAGATACTCTTGTGGTCCGTCATGACAAACCATTTCGGGATGTCAGGAGAAACAAACTCCAGTACCTCGTCATCTCTAGGACCAGGTCAAAGTGTTGTAATCCGCAGATCAAGAGGCATTGATTGTCTCCCATCTGTTTTACCTTGAAGTATCACACTCTTCTATACTAAGAGGTTGTGCTGAGTTTCATGACCCCTTAATGAAGTGATGCTCCTACACATACCTACCCACTCTTCCTCGAGCTTTCATGCTCGTGAATGATGCGTGTGCGTAATAATGTGGCCATCTGAGATTCTTAGCAATTATTATTGTTTTGAACTCTAAGGACATTTGAGTCATTCTTAGCATGATTGGTTAACCCTATCACTGAGCGAAGTTTGATTGTTCTACCAAGTCCGCTATTATGGTGCACCCTCTTCAGTCAAAGAGTTAGGTTCATGCCGAAGCTCTGAGACTAGGTCTTCTTGCCTTACCAAGTAAGTTTCCTCTCGAACCAAGTGACATATCGATGGTTCGTGATATTCTAGACGTCTTTCTAGAAGTATGGCCATGTTGCCACATGACCGTGTTGTCAAGTTCTTGAACAAGTAAGTTCTCTGAACTGTTCCTATCTCCAAGGATCCGTACTGGATACCCCTGAACTAGTTGGTTGATATTAAACAACAACTTGGAGTGTTGTAAGACAAAAGTTCTACCCGACTCAGTTCTTCCAAAAGGGATGTCTAGTTTTGGTTAGTGCTGAAGTAAGATAGTATGTTCGTTGTGGATATGTTATCTTCCCCCACCTTTGATTTGATTTGGGTTATTGTCAAACCAAACTCAGTTCCAAGGACTATCTTGATGGTGTTTATACTTGTGATGTTTCACCTGAGTACATCTTCATGTCCTTTGGTCTGACCAATACTACTGTCTTGTTCAAGCAACATATGAGTCCATCTTAATGGATTGTCTTGGTAAGTTTGTTGTTGAGCCCATCAATGACATACTCATCTTCTCCATAATAGATTTGGTTCATATGGAACATTTGGCATCAATGTTGGAAACTTTTGAGAACCGTCTTTGAGTCATCTCGAAGTATGTGTTCTGTATGTTAGAAGTAACCTTCTCTGATTCACTTGCAAATGCTGAAATATGTCGCCATGGATTCAAGAAGAGTTTTCTCTCTCCTTTAAAGATACATGTGTGTTTATTGTTAGTACCTTGTGTATGTGCAGTTGTCTCTCGACAAGTTGCCAAGTACATGAGTCTAGCAAAATAGCTCAGTCTTTTGGAGCTTGACACTGTAGTCCATATCTTGAGAATCTAGTAACTTTACCTTTGTGGTAAATGTTGCAAACTTTCTATTTAGACATGCCGAGTCTAAAATAGCATTTCACAAACCAAAGCTGAATCTCAAGCAGCAACGATGGTTGGTGTTCCCCAAGGTTTTGACATAGTTCTCTTTGTAAGTCTGGCAAGATTGGTGTAATGGTTGACACACTTAGCCGAAAAGACCTTTGTCATATTCCTTGAATCAGCAATAACAACCACTCTACATGAGGCTTCTTCTATGATTTATTATAGGAGTTGTTCTTATGGTTTCCTTGTATCCAAAGTCTGACCTTTAACTTGATGTTTCTTTCTCGAACATCAAGGAGAACATTTAAAGTAGTGTTGCTAAATGTCTCTCGGTTGATCCTCCAGATCCTCTTATGTCGGCAAGCATCTTGTTGTGCCAAGTAATTGAAGTCTAAGAACGAAGTTTCTTTCTTCTCGTGTTATCAGGAATCTTCTTACCAATTCATCTAGTGGTGTAAAGTGATATCACGATCTTTGGCAAAGATTTTGATAGCCTGGATGAATTAAAGAGTTTCCTTCTTGTTCTCTTAAACATGTTCGAAGAGTGACCACGATTTTGGTAATCTGTAGTCTCTTTTGCTACATGTTTCTTGTGACTTTTACGAGTCCTCCCCACCAAAACACCTTTTTGTCTTGGCCTTCTGTTGAATAAAAAAATTACCCTTCTGTGTCAAAAGTAGTTCAACAGCTTGGTTTTGTTGATCCATATCTCTGCAACCTAAAATCTCTACTTAAGTCGTTTAGTAGAGGTTCCCTATCGAAGTCTGTGGTCATGTTCTTTCTGTTGGAACCTTCCTTTCCGGAAGCTTCAAACCCTCCTGTAAGCTCCATGGTCTCAATCATTCGGAAGACCATCTATCTAACAACTTGAAACCACCTCCTCTTGTTTCCTCTGTTAACTTGACGTGTTTCATGTTGTCATCTCAGAGTTGTTTTGAACAATCCATCCATGAGCTGACCATGAGATACTCTGTGTTGTTTAGTGTGTTTCCCTCTTATCTTTAGAGTGACCCTATTCCTTTCTCTCTCTGTCTCTCTTCCTAACTTTTGAATCTCGGGTCGAGATTCTCGTAAGGGGGATAGAGCTGTAACACCCTAGTTTTAGTTAATCTATATTTAGGGTTGATTGTGCATTGCATGAGCATCATCCCTTTAAAGTTGTGCATTAAAGAAAAGTAAATCAAAACCCTAAACCCTACCCTCTCCCTCTATTTGAAAACAATTCAAATGGTTTTGAAAATGTTTGAAAAGTAAAACATGTGTGGAGCCCAAACAGTATAGAGGGCCCCTATGTGTTTCAAATAATCTTATAAACCTTCTTGTATTTCTGAAATAGTTCAAAATAGTTTACAAATTGAAAATACCAAACAAAAATAGAAAACAGGAAAAGAAAAATGTTTTTGATAGAAAAAAATATAGCAGCAGCACCCAGGACGCGCAGCCCATTTCCTTCCTCCCCCCTGCAACCTTTCATTCGGCCTATCCTTGGCCCAAGTTAGCCCATCCAGAGCCCGATACCGCTTCGGCCTTTCTTCGGTCGTCGTCTTCCTCCCGACGGTGAAGCAGTTGCGTGTCGCAGCGGATGCCATCGCCTCGCCGCCGGCGCCAAGATGCCCGCCGCTCTCTGGAGGGGATAAGGACCCCGCTGCCGCGCTCTCTCTCCCCATCCCATTTTCCCTGTCTCTCCCCCTCTGTGTTGCTCGCGCGCAGAGGTACCCGAAAACCTAGTCGACAACCACGCCGGCGCCCCGTCGACCCGTGCTTCCCCGAGCTTCGCTGACACGCCCACAAGCTCTGCCGTGTCGCCTTCTTCCTCCCCGCCCAATCTTGCAAGCCGAAAGGCTCTTAGGCGCCCTAATTGGAACCTCCCTCCTAAGCTCCGGCCACCGCCATAGCTCTCGATTCCGGCTTCCCCCACCTTCACCGACGCCAGATTCATGCTCAGGGTGAGTATCTGGTCCTCGTGGCCCTCTCTGGTTCCTTCTTCTTCCTCCAGTTCACCTCACCGACGTTTAACTGCTACCACCGCCGTTGTCCGCTATCGCCGGCCATGCTTCGGTGGCCAATAGTTGGCGGCGCCACCACTGGTTGGCTCATCGTGATACGCTGAGTCGAGCAAGACCCTCCTCGCTCGCCTGCTCCCTCCCGATCGACGGATCGATCCATGATCTGAAGATCAATCCCTAGATGATGTCATGCCCATGTCATAAACCCCCTTTTCATTTCATTAAATGTTTCTTTAATTATTTTTTGGAAATAATAAATATCCCGTGGGACCCAGTCGTCAGTGACTGGGGGTAGCGTCTACCCCGGTGAGAAAACACCCATGCCATGTGCTGACCATTGGCTGCCCGCGTGGCAGCTGAGGTGGCCTCGGGCCCCTATGTCAGCCACTGTGGGTAGCCTAAGCCCTAGTGAGAAACGACCCTCTCCCTCTGGTGACGTCATATTGATGCAATAAACCCTTTAAATAATTCCAGAAAATGGTTTAAATATTGTAAATTCAATAACTTTTAATCTGTAATTCAGAAAAATACAAATAATATATCAAAATGTTCAGAAAAATGAAACCTAGCTATCTAAGCTATAATCATGCATTGTTCAACAACTTATGTGACAAGTTTAATTAGAAGAACATAGTAACCCCTCACAGGTGATTCCTGAGTTTCCCCGAGTTAGGGTTTTTGCCCCTCGGAACCCCGATTAAGTTGTCGAGCATGCTTTAGGGTTTCAATTCAATACAATTTAACTTGTCATATCATCATCCTTGCTTGAGCATTGCATCGATGCCACGTGTTGATTGTTTCCCTTTCTTTCCGGTGTTTGGTTCTTCCCGGTAGAATACGATATCGAGATCAAGATCGAAGACCGAGATCAACACCGTCGAAGATCAATGAACAATACTTGACCAACTATAATCAAGTCGAGTACAAGGCTCCCGAAGATCTGCTTATGGGTTATCAACAGGCAAAGGCAAGCATAGCCCCACCATGATATAATCCTATGTTTTCGAAAGCATTTCAATTCCTGCCATGATGCATACGATTCTACTGTGGTCTTTTATCGATAGATAGAGTATCCTATCTATTGCATTACTCCCTTGAGCTTACATTAGCTGATCCACTGCTCCTAGCATAACTAGGTATGGCTTGTGTGCACTGCTAGAACTCTTATTCGTGTCTGCTTAGCCATGCATAGCTGTTTAGTCTGGTCCATGTAGATGATGTATCAGATGCAGAGAATCTAGTATGACAGGAGAACGTGATGAGATGATATCAGAGGTGATATGAGTTAAACATGTTAAGGCTTGTATGGGAGGCCACGGTGGGATGTGGTTTTTCTAGTCCCATGCTCGCCACCACTAGGACCTGCGTTCTTGCCTTTGGAACCAAGACGAGCGTGCAACGACACGGGGCCTGGAAAACCCCATAATTGACTAACTTGCCTAGTAGATTCCATGAGTCACATAGTTCGGGCGTTCCATTTGACATATGCATAGAAAATCTTTTGAAAGATTTGCCGCGTGAAGTTGGTGCATTCATAACAGGTAGGTAAGCGTGGCCGGGGTTGCTTGGGGTCGATGGAGCCCTTGTTAACCAACCTCGCCTCACATCTTTAAGTACCGGCTTTGGGATTTGACCCGTTATGGCGGAACCATACTTATTGCGTGACTCATGGTCTCGGCGAAAGCAAGGTAAAGGTCGTGTCTAACCACCCTCTGCCGGCCTTCCAAGGAAGATGGCTTATCTAGTGGCATTAAGAGAAGGTTAGTACGTGTGGGTAAAGTTGTACAACCCTGCAGGGTAATAATCTTTTTGAAAAGCCGTGTTCACGGTTATGAACGCTTGGTGACCAGATTCTAAGATCATAGAGAACTAGAACCTAATCATAAAACTTGGCAGATCAACGTGTGCTTAAGGATGCTTCCTCATGGGTACGAGGGGGTGATCCTAGTTAGTAGATGATGATGATTCGGTGGATATCAAAAGATGATGATCAATATTTCGGAGATGCTGCTCTCTTATCCCCTTTTAAAATACTCTAACTAGACGAGCTTCTCTCTCTCTTGTTTTATAAACAAAAGATGGCTTTACGCAAAACAACTCCACTAGCCAGAAGTCTTGTGGAGTACACCATGTACTCACCCTTGCTTTGTTGATACTTTTGGCAGAGTAAGTGTTCCCTGAAGATCAGTGTGGTACTACATCGACATCGACGAGTAGCTTGGGGTTCCCGGCCGGCAGCCTAGAATCTATGGGATGGGACGTCATCATTATGCTTCAGGCCTCTTAGACCATTTGTTAAGTTTGCTATACTTAATAGCATAATTTGCCTTCCATTGTTTGATGTTTGTGGTCAGTGACCTCTGCTTGTAATAATTTGGTTCTCTGCTCAGTTATGAGCTTGCTGTAATAAATTTTGTGTCGTAGGGTCACTGTTGTGTTACCGATTCTTCACTGGATATTCTCGAGCTCAAGGTTAAGCTTATGTCAGATGGAGGTCTGGGATTTGTTTAGCCCTGATCCCGGGGGTGTCACATGTGCCACATGCAAACATGTTGAGTGTAGACTCATAACCCTAATCCTCATCAGAGTAACCTGCAACATCACAAGTTATAGCCACAGTGGGTTAATACATTGGAATAGTATTGGCAAGTGATACCTTAGTAGAATAATATTTTCTGGCTTCTATATGAATTTGGCTAAGTGTATCTTAGGCTTGCTTTGCTCAAAATAGGTTTTGCCTATTAGTTGAAAACACTAAGTTTTTGTTTGACAAAACACCCAAGGAACCACCAATAGACATTGGTGAACCTTTACCCTTGTTCAACCACAAGTTTTTAACTTAGAAATTGTGATGAGGAGATCCTTGATAGCTTCAGTCTCTTGATGCTCAATTGTCCATTGCCGGGGACACGGCTAAGTACTTAGATTTTTCCTTCTCGAGAGTTTGTGCACTTTTACCACAAGACTTGACATGCATCAAGACGAGACCTTTCAGAAGCCATCCCTTAGAACAAATGGACGCGTTATAACCTATCACCCTACCACCAACTGTCCAATGGCTAAGTTATTGCAACCTATATGATCAAGGCAGAGCCCATATGCCTGTGGTTGAGCCCATATGCCATGTGGTTGCACTAGAAGCTTCTAAACACTAAGTATCTCAAATCCCTTTGTTCCTGGGTGGCTTTCCACAAGTGTGATACACAAGGTAGAGCATGTAGGGGTTCATAGCATGGAAAACAAAAAATTTCTACCGCATGCACACAAACAAGCCAAGATCTATCTACTAGATTGTAGCAACGAGTCGATAGAAGAACTCACCCTCGAAGATTCCAAAGCGGTTAATGAGAGTAGATTCTCGTGGGTGATGTAGTCGTACTCTTGCCGATCTCAAGATCGCGTAGACGATCCTTTCGGCGCTGCGTTCCGGCAGCGCTTCCGCAGTCGTTCACACGTTCGGTACTCGATGAAGACCTTACTCTCCCTTGTTCCAGCAGGCAGCGGAGGTTGTAGCACTCTCCTCATGATTCCGGCAGCACGACGGCATGGTGTCGGAAGTAGAGGGGAGATATCGCAGGGCTTCGCCTTAAACCGAAGCGAGTATGGTGGAGTATGAGAGAGGCCTTGGCGATCTATGGTTTATAGGGCACCAAGGGGAGGGTGTGGCCGGCGGCTAGGGCTTGGGGAAGCCCCAAGTCGCTGACTTGGGAGGAGCCCTAGGCGGCGGCAGCACTTGGAGGTGGTGTCAGCGCTTGGAGCTAGGGTTTTTTGCGGTGAGGGTAGGGAGCGCCCTACCCCTCCTTTTATAGGTGGGAGAGAGGCGTTTGGGAGGAGAGAGTCCTCCTCCAACTCCTCCTCCTTGGCCGGCGGGTGGAGGGAGTAGGACTTCCTCCCTAAGTAGGTTTCCTACTCTCCCTCCACCAAGCAAACTTCAGATTTGACTTTTCAAATTGGCGTTTGACTTTCAAACTAGGATTTGATTTCTCCCATCATATTGCCCAGCCAAGTGACCTGGTAGATGATGCAACCATTCCACATTGTCATGACACATCCATGTACCCTTCCCCCTCCGGAGTGCCGGACCTTCCAAACCCTTCTAGAAAATTCCTGGTGAAAACACCGGAATCATTTCCGAACTCCGAAAAAGGACTTTCCTTATATGAATCTTATTCTCCGGACCATTCCGGATCTCCTCGTGATATCCCGGATCCCATCCGATACTCCGAAAAACATTCGGTCTCTTACTCATCATTCCATAACTACTCAACAACATCGAATCCTTAAGTGTGTCTCCCTACAGTTCGTGAATTATGCGGACATGACACTTTTCCAATCAATAACCAATAGAGGAATATGGAAATTCATATGGCTCCCACATATTTATACGATTACTTTGCGATCGAATGAACCAGTTACATACGATGCCAATTTCCCTTTGTCTCACGATAGTTTACTTATCCGAGGTTTTGATCGTAGGTATCTCTGCATACCTAGTTCAACCTCGTTACCGATAAGTACTCTTTTCTCGTTCCCGTGATATGTGATCCCTTGTGAGCCAGTCACATGCTTGCAAGCTAATTGGATGACATTCCACCGAGAGGGCCCAGAGTATATCTATCTGTCATATGGATGGACAAATCCCACTCTTGATCCATGTGCCTCAACCCATACTTTCCAAACACTCAATGCCACCTTTATAACCACCCAGTTATGGTGTGGTTTTTGATGTCATCAAAGCATCCTTCTGGTGATGGTGATTAGCATGATCTCATGGTCGAAGGAATTAGGTTACTATGTATCAGAAAGCTTATAGCAAACGAACTATTAAAATGACTTGATCTTTATGCTACGCTTATCTATAGGAGTATGTCCATCATACCATTCTCCTAATGATATGATCTTGTTGTTAACAACATCTCAATGTTCATGATCGGGAAACCACAATCATCTATTAACCAACAAGCTAGTATTAGAAAGAGGCTTTACTAGGGACTCTTATTTAGTTTACAAATCACACAAGTATTAATGTTTCTGGTTAATACTATTATAGCATGAATGTAAACATTTATCATAAACACAAAAGTTATGAATTTTACAAGTTTGAATAACTTATAGATTCAAAAATAGATTTTAAAACAAAATCCCAGACACGTGGACGCATCTGATTGGCCCGTACCGATTCGGTTGGATCGATCATCTAGAGCCATATGATTTAAGTGGCAACGCACGAGCCAGATCTAACCATACCCCTTCGTTAAGTGATCTATTTAGATCTAGATCTAACGGCTACAGTGCACGTGACCAAAGTCTGGCAGCGCCAGCGATGGTTGCGCGGCGACGACGCTCTGACGGCGACGATCGGGCGAATACAGAGGGGGCTAGGGGTTGCGGTGCTGCTTACCAGACTCGCGAGAGAACGAGGAAGCTCAACGTGTCGCAGGTGTGAGCGGGGGCGTGCTGTAGGGGTCGCTAGGGCTCGTCGGAGTTGCGGGTGGCATCGGGTTCGTGCGGGCGGCGACGAAGGCGATAACCAGGGTCTCCCTAGCACAAACCAGGGCCATCAGTGTGTGCACAAGGGTCAGGCGAACGTGAAAATGGAAGGCAGAAGGCAAGGGGCGCTCAGATTTTACCTAGATTGCTCGTCGGAGTTGGGCTAGTTGTCGAGGGTCACTGTCAATGATGGGGGTGACATCCTGGGGCACGAGAAGGCAAACGACATGCATCAGGAGAAGCGCAAGAAGAAAGCGAGAACGCTCGTTTGAACCAGAATCAAGGGGAAGGTCGAGGCTCACCGTAATCACTCGACGAAGCTTGTCAGGGCAGCGGCAGTGTGAAGCGAAATCGAGGTAGCCTGGCGGCGCTCAGAGGTGGGTGAGTGGGGGGAAATGGAGCGGGGGCGGAGGGCGTTAAGTAACCGGGGCGAGAGAGGGAATCATTCCTGCAGTAACTCGCAATCAAGAGCGAAATCAACGGGAAGAAATGGCCACGGCGGAGCAAGTCACGGGCGAGATTTGGCGACGATGATGCTGACCTGGCATCGGGTCCACTTGATAGTGAGGGGGAGGGTGTGTGCGCGGGTGAGAAACAGAGGGTGAGCGAGTGGGTGGTTCTCCCGGGTGGGCTAGAGTTTGGGCCGCATCTGTTGTTGGGCTGGAATGGTGGCGCCGGCCTGTTTCCTTTTCTTTTCTCTTTTTCTTTTTCCAATTTGATTTTTCAGAAAAGCAATTCAATTCAAATTCAAATGAGTTTGAGTTCTAAATTTCTCTGGATTTTGTAGGGTGAACCAAGCACATATTTGTGTATAAAACACTACTATTTACTCCAAAGTACTTTGGCTCATTGAAAAATAAAATAAAACCATGCCTTATTTAAATATATATAATAGGCATATAAATGGTTTTATTTTAGATTTTGTTTTGGAAACTTTGTGCAAGCTTTGAAATCAACTTTTAAACATTTATGATTAAATCAAGGTATTATCATACTTTGAGAGTAGGATTAAAACCATTTCCTTTCTTACATAAAATAATAGGCTTACAAATGGTTTCTGATTTTGAAATCTTTGCTTGATAATAACCAAATGCTTATGAATGCATGAATGATATGCAAACTTTTCAAATTATGATTTTTGGGATGTTACAACAAGATCCATCATATAATAGAGATTGCAAACTAAAATAAGAAGTGCAAAAAGTAAAAGATGAGACTTCTCATTAATATTCCAATAAAGGCACTCACACCAAGGGATACATAGATAATCAACTAAAGGAGAGATACTTCCACATGCAAACCAAACTATAAGATAACCTCTCTACCACAGATATGAATCCACTTAAAAGGTAAAAGATAAAAGATAATGGTGGTGATACCGCGACACTCCCCCAAGCTTGGAACAAGCCAAGGGGATGCCAAACCTGATGAAAAATTACTCCTTCGGTGGTGGTGGTGTTCTCTTGATAAGCTCCTCAATAAGTTTCTTCAAATCCTCCATATCGAAGATCAGAGTACGAATTAACTCCGAATTATGCTCAATGCAGCCCATGAGCAACTCGGACCGAGGATCCCAGTCCTTGTTATTCTTTCTCCATTGTTCCAAATTAGAGTGTTTCTTCCCTGCACGGTTAGAACAAGGGGTACTAGGAGGAAGTGTGCGTGGAGCGAGGATATGACACGAAGTTTTCCCTCCTATAGACATTCGTGCTGTCCTCTTAAGCTTGGTAGGTCGTGCCACCAAACCAATGCTTGCAATGGTAGCGCAGGTGTCCGGATGCTTGTCCTCTCCATGTCACCTTCATACCCTACCGGAATCTCCTCCTCCTTGGGGAATTGAGGTTCTTCTTCCTCGGGCTTCTTGCCTTTGTCGTTGGCGGAGGCCATGGTGCTCTAAACTTGAGAAGATTTCCTGACAGAAACAGATTGAAACGAAAACATGACGCGAACACGATGCACGAACCTCGAGGGATCCCGGGGGTTATATATTATGAAGTTTCAATACAAAAGAAAATTACTGACACGAAAATGAGGTGGAGACGGAGTTCGAGGGGGGGACACCCCCCTCAGGCATGGCCAGGATCGGCCCGTGTCTGGGGTGGGTTTGTCCACCCTGGGCTCCGTTTCCTCTTCAGTTTCGTCTCGTGATTTCCCTTATGTATTAAGAATATCAAAAATATAAAAATATTGGGGGTTTCACAAACCTTCTATTTTCACCACTTTTACCTATTCAAAGACGAACTCTGCAGATTCCTTTTCTCTTTCTCCTGAAAATTTCCTTCTTACAAAACCCTTGCACAAACTCAATGACAACATTAGTGTAAGCAAAAACAATAAACCTTTGGTAGACACTTCAACTGAAACCCCATCAAAACAAAAGCTTCTGTAAGAGGCAAATGCAAATGACAGCAGAAATATGTCAAAACAGACCAGCAGGTAAATATTGATTTTTTAGAAGACCTTCTGTTGCTCAAATCAAAAAGTGCAGAACTGATGAAAGTTGGGTAACAACTTGCAGATCAATATCAGAAAAATGCAGCTCCATCCGAAGTACTGAGCTTCCTCACAAATTTTTACAATGCAGCACAAAAATCTGTCCCAAGACAGCCACTTTTCACAACTCCTCTACTTCACAAAAGTAGTTGAACTTGACACAAAAACCAAAACAAAAAGGATAAGGAGCGGTTATTATAGAGGTAATAACTTGCAAGACTCAAAAAAACTCTTGGGTTATCTCCCAGCTAGTACTTTTCTTTAATGCCTTTAAGTTAGGCTTGAAACTTCCAAAGATGCTCACATAGGATATATATCTGAAATGAAAGAGAGCATCAAGAAGTAAATAACCAACACACTTGAGTCTAACCCACTTCCTATGCATAGGGGTATCATGAGAACATGAATTGTTGAAACAAAAATCCACCAGCATAGGAAGACAAAACAGATGCAACTTCAAAGCTTTCAACATAAAACGGGGAAACTTAACATCATTGAGATGCATAAAACCATGTTTCCCTCTCTCAAAATAACTTTCAGTAGCACTTTGAATAAAGTTGACAATATAACTATCACTAGCAATAGCTTTATTATCTGAGTAAGCATACTTATAGTCACCAAAAGGAGGTCCAAGGTCATAGACTGGATCAATAGAAGCAAGTTGTTCCATCCTGAAATCTTTATTAGGCAAGCTATTTTCACAAGGAGCTTTAGCAAATTTGGAAAAGTTAAACTCATAAGAATCTCCATCAAACTTAGTTAAAACTTTTTACTTTTTACCATCAATAATAGCTCCACAAGTGTTCAAGAAAGGTCTACCAAAAATGATAGGACAAGTTTTGCTAGCTGCTGAATTGAGCACTAGAAAATCAGCAGGATACTTAATCTTACCACAAAGAACCTCCACATCTCTTACAATGCCAATTGGGAAAATGGTCTCCTTATTAGCAAGGTGGATTACCACATCAATGTCCTCAAGCTCACAAGGACCAATCTCATGCATAATTTCCGTGTAAAGCTCATAAGGAATAGCACTAGAACTAGCACCAATATTACATAAACCATAGTAGCAATGATTACCAATTTTAACATAAAGCACAGGAACACTAGCTTTTCTAGCCTTACTAGGATGAGAGATAATATTAGAAGCGTCTTCATAGAAGACAATATGCTCACCCTCTATATTTCTAGTGACAGTGTCTTTCACAATAGATACCATAGGTTCAATATTCGAATACTCACCAGGCTCCATAGTTTTCATTGTAACTTTATTATTTGCACTAATCATCATAGAATACTCCTTTACCTTAGCTGGGAAAGGTATTTTCTCAACATAAGTTTCAGGCACAATATGATTAGTAGTACAAACTTCAGCACTTCTAACAAGAACATGATTAACAACATCTTTATAAGGAGCATGTTACTTATTCCACTTCTTTTGGGGAATTTCTATGTAAGATTCAAAGGCCTTAAAACAGTTGGCAATACTTTGGTAATCAAGACCAAACTCATTGCTAATATCTCGAAAGCCATCAGTTCCCATAAAAGATTTAATGCATTCATAATCATAGTTTATACCTGACTTTCTTCCTTTATCATTCTCCCAAGCTTCAGTGTTGTCTTGAACACGGTCTAAGAGATCCCATTTAGCTTCTTCCTTCATACGTGTGAATGATCCAGCACAAGAAGCATCTAGTAAATCTTTATCATGAAGAGAAAGCCTAGCATAAAAGTTATTGAGAATAATATTGTTAAGAAGTTCATGAATAGGACATTTAAGCATTAGCAACTTCAATCTCCCCCAAGCTTGAGCTGTACTCTCTCCATCATGAGGCCAAAAGTTATATATAAGATTTCTATCCTTATGAATCTCATTGGGAGGATAAAATTTAGAATAAAAGAGAGATGCCATCTCCTCCCATTCCATGGATCGTCCATTCTTCATCAACTTATACCATTCTTCAGCTCTCCCTTTCAAGGATATAAAGAGTAACTTCTTCTTCACCTGTTCAGTTGTGATACTTGCACACTTAAACAACCTGCATAATTCATATATAAAAAGCAAATGATCACCATGATGGACAGTTCCATCCCCAAAATAATACTTATCCATAACACGATTAACAATACTTGTAGGTATCTTAAAAGGATCTATCTCAACAGGTGGTGGTTCATCTACTACCCTAGCAGTGGTACTAGTTTTCCCAAACAGAAAACCAAGTGGGTTATCCATATTGGAAACAAAGTAAGAAGCAGCAACAAAAGAAATACTCACAGTAGAAGTTTCCTTTACCAGTTCCACTCTTTAATAGCGCTTCACTCCCCGACAACGGCACCAGAAAATAGTCTCGATGACCAAAAAGTATAGGGGATGTATCGTAGTACTTCCGATAAATAGGAGTGTGGATCCCAACGAGGAGCAGAAGGTGCTAAACAGTGGTATGGAGCAGGAAATCCCTATGAATACTTGGCAAACGGATTTTTAGTGGGTTTTGACAAGCCAACAAAACAAGGAGCAAGTAACAAAAGTAACGAACAAACGGAGAAAGTGGCCCAATCCTTTCTTAGCAAAGGACAAGCCGGTGGAAATACTTATAAGGACCAAACATTCTCGAGGACACATGGGAATTCTGTCAAGTGCTTTCGCTTCAAATAGCTGAGTACTCTTCTCTGGTGTTGTAAGTGTTGTGTGGGTGAACCTGTGCTAATGTACCGACCGTACTTGGACTAACACATACTTGTGATTAAACCCCCTGCAAACATCCGTAACTACAGGAAAGTAATTAAGATATATACCTAACCACAGCCTTAAACTCTGAGATCCTACGCTCCCTTGTGCAAAGGTGTCCTAACGGGGTTCAGGTTTCTGTCACTCTGGCAACCCCACAATTAGTAGCCAAATACACAATGGATTCCCCTAGGCCCATAAATAGTGAAGTGTCATGCAGTCGACGTTCACATGACACCACTAGAAGAATAGCACCACAACTTAAACACTAAACCATTGAATAATAACTCATCACAGATTCACTACCAACAACATGATTCTCCCATGTCCTCAAGAACTAAACGAACTACTCACAAGACATCATATGGATCAAGATCAAAGATGATATTATAATGCATAACAATCTAAACATAAACAATAATCCAATGGTTCCACTCACAAGCATCAACTACAATAGTTATCAACACCAGGAAAGTTTCCCCTAAGAACTAAAGCAATATCCAACACAATTGTTACAGTGGGACGGAGTGGTGATGATGGTGCTGGTGGAGATGATGGTGTGGATGATGATGATGATGATCTCGATGAAGCCTAACTTGATGATGGTGTTGATGGCGACGGTCTCCCCTCTCCGGGAAGGAATTCCCCCGGCAGAAATCTGTCTGTCGGAGAGATATTTCTCTCTCGGTGTTTTCTGCCCCAGAGGCGGCGGAAATCTATCTGTGGTCGCCCCCAGTCTTAGGGTCCCGTAGGGAAGATATAGGAGAAGGGGCGGAGTCGGAGGCCGGGCAGGTGTGCCACACCTGCCCTAGGAGCGGGGTCAGGTGGACCCGCGCCTAGGGGGTGTGGGCCCCCTGTGGCCCTTCTTCGCCTCCCCTTCTGGCTTTCTCTGTCTTCCGGGAAAATAATATTTCCCATATTTTTCTGGTATTTTTTCGATCTTCACGAAATTGCATCGAAACGCCCTCTTTTACATCAGAATCCAGACTCCGGCAGTCCATCCTCCAAGAATCATCCAACATGCATAAACAGTGGAAAAGACATAAGTAATACCTCATAATAAGACATATATCAATGAATAGAGGTAAATTATGATATAAAATGGTGATGCAAATTGGGCGTATCAGTGACCAAGGAGGTTGCTTCTCACTTGGCGTTAATTTGGGCAAAGTTGCCAAAAAGTTTTTTGTGACACATGATCTAAAGGATCTCATTCGAATAGTTCATAGGGTGCGCGGCCAGCGCTCCCTATGGGAGTAGCCCCGAGTGTCTATTCGGGTCGTAGACTCGAGCGGAGACTTTAGTTCACTCATTTGCGGATGCTTCGGTTGCCTGTCCAAAGGACACATTTTTTTCAAATGCACGATCGATGCTCCCTATGGGAGTAGCCCCCGAGTCCGTAGTGGAGTCACAGACTCGACGTAGGACTCAAAGGTCTCTTCGAGGTGCTGTTACCATTGTAATTTCTCAGGTGCGTGGCCAGCGCTCCTAATAGGAGTAGCCCCAAGTAGTTGGTTGAGTCGTAGACTCAAGTAAGTACTTTATGTTCAGTCAAAATCTTCGAGTCATTGATGGCTTTTCCTTGATGATGTCATTGCTGACAATTGGTGAGCTCAACCGTCTGCGGCAGCAGAGACGATGTGACGGGACGATCGTGGGTCCCACTGCCTGACTTGAATTTGACTAGTCACGCATAATTGTGTTGAAAATTACGGCGTCTCCTCAATTTCCGTGCATAGTGGGCAGCGTGCTTGTGACGGTTCAGGTTGGTGTTGACACGTGGACAGTGATATCTAGGGAACGCGTTAGGTTTTCTACATCGATGGTTCCGCCTCCTCGCCCTTTTATACCGTGGGGAAAAACACAGAAGTTTACCACTTCGTCATTTGCTTCTATCGTCCACCATTGCTGCCATTTCCTGATCTTTTGCACACTGGACATCCTTAGTGTCTTCCCTTCCTCCTTTCTCTGTTCGCACCGCCATGCTCGCCACTCCTCGATGGGCAAGCTGAAGAAAAGTTCGTCCGCCGCAGCGGGCTCAAGCACCGTCGGCACCGCCATGAAGGTTGTCGCTCCGAGTCGGACCACCGACGGCGGGTGGTGGCGCATAGAGATGTGGGAGTCGGACTTACGCAAATTGCATGAGGCCGGCTTGATTTCCAAGACCAAGGGCGACGCCATCCTGCCAGATCAGGAGTGTTGGGGATATGCTATATGGGTATCCTCATAGCATGTCTCCTATACGGATAACCCGGGTGGCCCACAGTTGGTAGCATGGCCTATGGCCTGCTGGGCAGCCCAGTTAGATGGATCCAGAAGGGAGGCCCATGCCGGTTAAAGGAAGGCTATGGTTGGAGTCACCGACGTACCCGTAGCCTTGGAGTACACGACACACAAGACTAGTAATAGACGGTGTAGGACTCTATAACCTGTCCGGCTAGGACTTTTCCCTGTAACCCTAGGACCTGGCGACTATATAAGTCGGGCCTATGGGAGCCTTTAGGTCATCGATTCATACAACCTCGCACAGCGAACCTATCTCTGTAACTCGGCGTATTGCCCTTATAGTGATTTATAGCAGGAGTAGGATTCCGCCACCGTTGTGGGATCTGAACCTGGGTAAGCTGTGTTACCTCGTACCCGTCAACCGTCCGCCTTTCCCCACGTCTCTAAACACGCACTGTGAGTACCCCTCCATGGCGTACTCGTCGGCAATACCATGACAGTTGGCGCCCACCGTGGGACAAGAGGCGCTCCAGGCTCTTCAGTGGGCGAGGACCAAGATCTTCGCGGGAATCGGCAAAACCGTAGCCATCGCTCGCGTTCTCTTCTCCGGCGACGTTCCGATCGTCCCTCCTGATGAGTTCTGGATCCCGGTGAAGACAAACCCTACGCGGTGCTCGATCGTTCCTATCGGAGACCCACCTCTTCATTGGCGAAACCGACTCGGGCACTAGTTCCCTGGGAGTCGGAGGAGCATCAAGGCCCGCACGGACCGCCTACGGGCAGGACACGTTCGCGGAAGGATCGATGTCAGATCTCTCTTCAGATTTTGCCGGCAAAGATCGGAAAAATTCAAGGACCACCCAAACCGCCCCTGTGCAGGATATAACGGTGTAAGATCGATGCAAGTCCACCGGCTTCGCCCGTGCGTCTGGACAACAGAGATCCAAGTTCGTCGGCATGGTTACCATCTTCGATCTGGCGCATTGCGTTCAGAGAGAAGGTGAAACCCCCCGCGATTACCTGGCCAGGTGGCACCGCATATGAGTCGATCTGGCCCACTACCCCAATGATGATGCTATGTATCACTTTGTGGAAGGACTGGACCATGGCATGCTTCTCCGACATTCTCTAAGACGGCAGCAGGCGTCAGGACGCCTTACCTTCGAAGGCATGGTGAACACCGTCAACAACTACGCTGAGGCTGAAGCAGCGGCTCAGACAGCGCTTGCGCTCATTTACGGAGCCCCTCCGATTCAGCCACCACCACTACCACCACCGCCTCCGGCCGCCATCGTCGCAGCTGCACCGCCACCTCCAGTCATCGTCGCTGCGGTTGCACCTCCACCGCCCGTCATCAAGGAAGTCCTGGCACCCTCCGACTCTGTTATTGACGCGCTTTATGCTGACTTTAGTGCAGATTCAGAGGAGATAGATTTTAGTCTAGAAGATCTAGACTCCGCCATGCAGGAGATGGAGGAGGAGTACACGCGCGACGAGCAAGCCAACAATGTCGTCACGTCTCGAGAGGTGTTCGTCACCATTGGGACGGCGATGGATGAAGATCAACTCGGACGAGCTCCGCCTACAACACTGGAAAAGGGGAAGGGGCCAGTTATTGCTGCTGATGATGATCACGCAAAGGTCATGCCTCCTCCGCCTAACCCAGTGCAGCAGTCGCAGGAACCCGGCACCGGCCCGAGCAACAACAACACCACAAACCCACCGCCTCCGGCATCTACGTCTACTGCTGCCCAAGTCACTCCGGCTGATAGAGTGATGTACGGCAAACTCCTCATCGAGCCACTGACCGTAGCTCATATCCGAAACGTGACCCAGCTTGACGAGAAGAGCCAGCAGCTGCTAGAGGAGGCGCAGGCCATCGCGGAGCAAGGTGCTAAGCTAGATCGAGATCTGGTCAACGCACAGAAATCTATAGAGAAAGCTGGAGCAATGGAGGCCGAATACAACCTTCTGCAGCAGCAGCAGAAGGCCAAGAAAGCTTCGGCTCGTGTCATCAATGATCCTGGTGTACGACGAAACCTAGGATGGGCTCCCTCGAAGCCGGCACAGGCCAAGCCATACATTGACAGTGAAGGCAAGCAGGTGATGCCCACCCCACTCCTTAACCTCCCCATCGCCAAGACCCTTATGGAGCAGGATAGATCGCCCGAGGCAGTGGAACAGGTCTATGACCTAGTAGCCAAGGCAGTGAAGCAGCAGGAAAATGCCACCTCTCAGAGGCTTGAGTCCGATCCAGCACTTTGTCAGTCTATCCAGTATAAGCCGCCAAGGGACAGATCTCCTCTTGATGTCGGGTCCCAGACGGGTTCATCAGAACGAAGATGGAGGAATTCATGCAACAGGAAGGATGCTATCCCCATATCCTCCGACCACGGAGAAAAGGCCCGACCTCGTCGCCCATAGCCACCGCCCCGATCCCCCTGACATCGCGAAGATCCCAAGGATCACCATCGTATGGATATGCCCCCTCCAAGGCAGTGCGGCATCGTAATCCACGACAACACAGAGCAGACCCGTCATGACGGAGAGCGCAACCAAGGACACAAGAGCAGGTCGCGCCATGACCCTCCGCGTTCGACAAGCAACCGTGACAGGCGTGAGGCGTTGCAGGAGGGTAACAGCAAGAAGGCTAACCCACCGCCACCTCCGCCTCTGTCACCACCTAGCAGTCACCATGGCAGAGGAGGCCCGCGTCATTCACGCAGCCCATCCCCTGTTGACAAGAAGAAGAGGAACCCGGAGCCGTACGATGCACGTTCATGGATCGATAAGATCCACGAGGCCCAGGAAGGACCATACCTGGGACCACGTTGCTTTGGACCTGCAATACGGTCCACAACTTACCCCAAAGGTTTCCGGATTGACAAGACCATCAAGCCCTACGACAGCACCGCCAAGCCAGCCACATGGTTGCAGGATTATGGCAATGTGGTAGATATTGCCGGAGGTAACCCCAACGTCGCCGTCAAGTACCTCCCGTTAATGTTGGCGGGCACGGCCCGTCAATGGATTGATGACTTGCCAGAGGAATCCATCTACAATTGGTTGGACATGAAAGAGGCGTTCACCAAGAATTTCGAGGGTACGTACAAACGTCCCTGCACTGTTGGCGATCTACAGCGGTGCGTGCAAGAGAAAGACCAGACATCTCGTGCCTACCTCTCCCGCTGGCTGGACATGAAGAATTCCTGCGCAGGAGTGCACGCTCAGACCGCCATGTCCGCCTTCATCGATGGGTTGGAAAGGGGCACGTTGCTCCGACATAAGCTAAAGCGCTTGCAGGACAATCACCAGCTTGACTTGAACCAGATGATTCAGTTGGCTAGTGAGTTCGCAGCTGCCGACGACGATGCTCGCGGATCTTTGCCGGCAACGGCCGTTCCAACTCAAGCTTGGAGGAACAACAGTAAAAAGCGGAAAACCGCTCCAGAATAAAAGAAATCTACCGACATGGTCGCTATGACTTTTGCAGGACGAGGTGATGGCGGACAACGTGGTCGAGGACGGGGAGCTGGTCATGGGCAGCAACGAGGAAGTGAAACTACCTCGGCGCCGCTCCGCGTTCCCCAAACCTACGAGGAGTACCGCGATATGCCGTGCCTCGTACACCTCGATGTCAACAGCAAGGCCACCCATACCAATCGACACTGCAAGTTCGTCAACGACCTCAAGGAAGACCCGGAGTCCGGCTACAAGTGAAGTCAGAAGAACAGACCGTGAGGCAAGGGCAAGGGGAAGAAGAAGGAGGAGGAATCCAAGGATTCAACTGACATGGACGAGGATGTTGACCCCAAGCACACCGCCAAGAGAGATGACAAGGGCAAGAACCCGTTCGTGAATAAGGCGCCAGTCTACCATACTTTCCTTGGCACCCCCACTGTCCGACAACAGAAGACCTCCCTGAGGATCCTGATGGCTACTCTACCCCCAGTTCCCCAGTACCTGCGCTGGTCGGAGGTTCCAATTACTTGGGACATGATGGACCACCCAGACCTTATCCCTACGGAGAACCAATACGCCATGGTCATCAATCCTTTGATTGACGGCGTGGAGTTCACCAAGTGTATGGTGGATAGTGGAAGCAGCATCAACATCATGTATCTGGATACACTACAGAAGATGAACTTGACGGAGGCAAACCTAAGGCGGACCAACACCATCTTCCATGGTGTAGTTCCTGGTCGGGAGGCTCGGTCCCTTGGGTGCATTACACTTCAGGTTGCCTTTGGTGATGTTAATAATACCGCCAAGAGCGCATGACCTTTGAGGTGGTCCCCTTCAAGAGCGTGTACCACGTCATATTCGGCCGCGACATATTCCACACGTTCATGGCCAAGCCATGCTTTGTCTACAACAAACTCAAGATACCCGGACCAAACGGTGTCATCACCGTATCCGGAAGCTTTACCAAGGCAAGGGACTGCGAGATTAATGAAGCAGCCTTCATGGAAGCTATCCTCTACATCGAAGAATTCAAAGAGATCCAGAGCAAGGTCATTGACTCAGAGATGCCCGCGTCTAAGAAACAGATCTCTGACTCCGCTCCTGCGTTCAAGGCCGCCATCGAGACCAAGCCGGTGGAACTTGTGGTAGGCGATGCCTCCAAGGTCACCGCCATTGGGACAAACATGGATCCCAAATAGGAAAGCGCGCTCATCGAGTTCCTCTGTGAGAATAGGGACATCTTTGTCTGGCAGCATGCCGACATGAAAGGTGTACCTAGGGAACTTGCCGAGCACAGCTTAAACATTGATCCAAAATCTAAACCAGTGAAACAACCTCTACGACGCTTTGGAAATGAGAAGAGACGCGCCATTGGCAAAGAGATAGCTAAGTTACTTAAGGCTAGATTTATCTGAGAAGTCCTTCACACCCAATGGGTGGCAAATCATGTACATGTCCCCAAAAAGGGAACCAATGAATTAAGAATGTGCGTTGATTACACTGGCTTGAACAAAGCATGTCCCAAAGATCCGTTTGCTTTGCCTCGCATTGACCAAGTCATTGACTCGACGGCTGGCTGAGAACTTTTGTGTTTTCTCAATGCATACTCAGGATACCACCAAATCAAGATGAGGAAGTCGGACCAATTGGCTACTTCATTCACTACCCCATATGGCACGTTTTGCTATGTTATGAGGCCCTTTGGGCTGAAAAACGCAGGTGCTACGTACCAGCGGATGATGCAATATTGCCTTCATAACCAAATTGGCCGGAACGTTCACGCCTATGTGGACGATATCACGGTGATGTCTAAAAAGTCAAATGACTTAATATCCGACTTAAAAGAAACCTTCGGAAATACAAAATGATGCTTAACCCTAAGAAGTGCGTCTTCGGGGTTCCAGCCGGTAAATTGTTGGGATTCATCGTTTCCTAGCACAGAATCGAGGTCAACCCGGAGAAAATCAAGGCCATCTTAAACATAAACCGTCCGACATGCCTAAAGGACATTCAACGACTAACAGGTTGTGTTGCCGCAGTTAGTCGGTTCGTCAGCCGACTTGGAGAGAAGGCTCTGCCGCTATACAAGTTGCTGAAGAAGGCGGACAAATTAACTTGGACGGACGAAGCAGATGCAGCATTGAAGCAGCTCAAGGAGATTCTTTCCTCAGCGCCCATCCTTGCAGCGCCCGAGCCTGGTGAGCCCCTATTAATTTACATGGCGGCAACCAACCGGGTAATCAGCATCGTCGTCGTGGTAGAGCGGAAGGAACCAGGCTATGAGCACGGAGTTCAACAACCAGTTTACTATGTAAGTGAGGTCTTGACGGAGTCCAAGCAGCGTTACCCGCACTACCAGAAGATCACTTATGGAGTATTCCTTGCTTCTCGGAAGCTGATGCATTACTTTTAGGAGCACCCAATCACAGTGGTGAGCAAGACTCCACTGTCCGACATTATCAACAACAGCGACGCTATAGGAAGGGTTGCGAAGTGAGGCATTGAACTTGCCGCCTTTGAGATCACCTATAAGAGACGCGACGCTATCAAGTCACAAGCTTTGGCGGATTTTGTTGCAGATTGGATGGAGATGCCAGAGGCTACTCCGTTGCCGGAACTAGAGTACTGGGTGATGCACTTTGATGGATCAAAGATGCTCAACGGCTCGGGGGCTGGTGTATTGCTACAGTCACCAACAGGAGACAAACTACACTACGTTCTGCAGATCCACTTCGAGGCTACGAACAACATGGCAGAGTATGAAGCACTCATTCACGGACTACGTGTAGCTAAGGATATTGGCATCAAGCGCATAGTTTGCTGTGGAGATTCTGACTTGGTTGCCCAGCAGGTGGCTGGCACCTGGAATGCGCGGAACCCTATGATGGCGGCATATCGAGACGAAGTGGACGAGATAGCCAAGAGCTTCTTGGGCTACGAAGTCAAGTATGTGCCTAGGGAGCAAAACGAGGTGGCCGATCTGCTATCTAAGCTTGGATCAGGGCGCAAGCGAATTCCGCCAGGAGTTTTCCTAGAGCATCTGTGCACACCATCTGTGAAGGGAGCTGACATCGACAATCCGGATAGAGCTGACTCTTTCGTCAACATGGTGACAAAGGTCCCTCCGGCTTGGACAAAACCGTTCATGGAATATCTCGAACACGGAACTTTGCCTGACGACGAAGTCGAAAGATGGCAAATAGTACGACGAGCAAAGGGTTATACCATAATAAATGGACAACTCTACAAAAGGAGCACTACTGGTGTATACCTAAAGTGTGTTTCCCAGCTAGAAGGTATGGAAATCCTACACGAAATCCATCTTGGAGATTGCGGGCATCACGCCGCTCCTCGATCGTTGGTCGCGAAAGCCTTCCGGCAAGGATTCTACTGGCTGACCGCTAAGGCGGACGCCGACAAGCTGGTTGATACATGCATGGGATGCCAGTATTATGCCTAACAACCACATGTTCCTGCTAAAGAATTGCAAACAATACCAGTAACTTGGCCGTTTACAGTCTGGGGGCTAGACATGGTGGGACCGTTACAGACGGCACCATGTGGGTTTACACATCTGCTTGTAGCAGTTGATAAATTCACCAAATGGATAGAAGCTAAACCCATTAGAAAGCTTGATGGGGCAACTGCCCTCATGTTTGTTCGGGATTTAGTGGTGAGATTTGGTCTCCCACATAGCATTATCACCGACAATGGCAGCAACTTGTCACTCGGAGAAGTGGAGTCTTCTTGTTGGGAGAAGGGCATCCGACTTGACCTTGCATCTGTGGCACACCCACAATCCAATGGTCAGGTTGAGCGAGCCAATGGATTAATTCTGCAGGGAATCAAGCCACGTCTTGAGGCACCGCTACATAGAGCAGCTAGATCCTGGGCGGAAGAATTGCCATCTGTGCTGCGGAGTTTACGAACTACACCCAACAGATCCACCGGCTACACCCCTTACTTCATGGTATATGGAGCAAAAGCCATCCTACCTTCCGACATACTTCACGATGCACCTAGAGTCGCCGCCTACGACTAAGATGACGCTGAAGAATCCAGACGCCTAGATGTGGACCTTCTCGAGGAGGAGCGCGTTTTGGCATGCCAAAGATCCGCCATCTACCAGCAGAAGCTATGCAGCTACCATAGTCATCGCGTTCGGCATCGCTCGTTTAAAGAGGGGTATTTGGTGCTCCGACTTAAGTAGAAGAAGTCACACAAATTATCCCCGCCATGGGAAGGACCGTTCATCATAAGCAAGGCGCTACTCAATGGGTCTTACTACCTCGTTGACAATCGTGAACTGAAGGATAGACCCAACGAGGATCATAAGCGTAAGCGACGTGACCCGGATTATGACTACCCGGAGCTTGATCGGCCATGGAACATAGCACAGCTACGTCCTTTTTACACTTAGCATTTTTTATCTAATTGTATATCTCTTATATGATCAATGAAATAAAGCTCTCTGGTTCACTCATATTTCTGAGTCTTTTACCTCCTTTAGTGTTCATTTTTGGATCATGTAAAACCTTTATGCATAAGTTTTGCGATTGCACTTGTGAAAATTCCGCCTACGGGCGTTAGCTTAAGTTTTCTGGTCTACACGTTCTTTGTCGTTTTTATGTGGATTCTGCAGTAGTGACTTTTGGCACTTATTGTCGGCGATTTTGTGCTTAGGTTATTGACGGTGCCATTGGGCATCATCACCTGAGCGCATGGTTCCGACAACGAGTCTTCCGACTCATGAAAAGTCAAGCATAAGAACTAAAGTAATGGATAAGCTAGCACTTGCTTAAAAAATATACACATGCTGGAAACTGGTTCTTAAGTAGCAGGACATACAATATTGTTTTCCGCCTTAAGTTAAATACATATTTTTTCCGCGTACGCATCAAAGTTGAAACAAATATTACTAATTGTTATTCCTTTGGCACAGGCGACTTGGAAGCAGCATCATCAGCAGCAGGAGAACCACCCTCGAAGTCGGTATCGATGGTTGACGTCATCAACAGACTCGGAGGATCTTTGGTTGCCGCCATCGATGGTGTTCATCGGCACGAAGACGTTGACGTCGACTAACTCGGCAACTCTAGTGTCATAGCCCGTGAGTGACGACAAGATGGATTCATGATTAATCTCTTTGCCATCGTCATCCACATCGGGAATGCCAGAGGTCACCGTGTCGATGTCGGCATCTTCGTAGTGTGCCTTCACCATTGACATCGCCATCCTTGCGCCAGCCATGCACATGAAGCTTTCCAGCTTGTGGTACGCTCAGGGGCTCGGCGCAAGATCTCCGAGTACTTCGCCACAGAGTCCGATGCCTTGATGTTGATTTGGAGGGGCTTGGCAATCTCTTTGGCTTGCGTGATGGCGGTGTTTATGAAGTTGCCGGCAAGAACCATGCATTCCTTGGCTGGAGGAGGCGACCAGGTTAAACCCATAGGAGCTTCAAATTCCGACAAGAAGCACATGAGTTCAAAAAATTTAAAGTATCCAGACTATATAAATCCAAGGCGGAGAATCACTTACTGAAGATGTTGGCCTCAGCTTGCCAGAGGGTATCCGCCAAGGAGTCCCGTTCTTGTTGGAGAAGCTTGTACGCCTCATGATGGCGTTGATTCTTCTCGTCGGCAACTTTCTTTTGATATCTTAAGATCGAGATCTCCTCCTTCAAGCGGTTGATTTCCTCGGTGGCCGAGTCCTGTAGGACTTTCATGGATTCTTCATGCATTTTCAGCATGTCCTTCCTCTCCTCCTTAAGGATTTTGTGCTCGCTATCTAGCTGCTGAATATGCTTGGATTGCTCGACAATATCCTTGGCCTTGGCAACATATTCTACAAGTCGGAGAAATCAAAGTACACAGTGAGTACTCGGAGAATATGGGCTAAAAAACAAGTCGGAATGCGAAAAAGAAAACAAACGCTTGCTCTTGGTGATTTATTCCTTCAAGAAGGCAGTTTTACCCTTTTCAGCTTCCAAGTCTGCATGCATCTTCTGGTACTTGTCGTTGGCCATGCCCCTCCGAGCATTCTCGTTCTATGGAAAAAAGGAAAAAAGGAAAAAAGTTAAACATTGTTTGGTCTGCCTGGAGCATCTAGCCAGAAATTTTCCACCTAGACGCTCGGGGGATACAGCGAGAGTTTTTGACTTAGCAATATGCTTACCTTTTCTTTAAGCATCTAGTCGGAACTAATTTAGTTCTTGATTAGAAGCTTGGGGGCTACAGTATAAAGTTTTTAACTCGAATATATGCTTAGCTTTTCTTTAAGCATCTAGTCGGAACTGATTCATTTACAACTAGAGACTTGGGGGCTACAGTATTGAAATTTATAAACACTGCGTATGCTACTTTTAAAGCATCTAGTTAGAATAATTCATTCCACCTAAATGCTTGGGGGCTACAGTGAGAAGTTTTCTAGCTTAGTCACTTTTAGAGCATCTAGACGCAAAGACCTATGGTTTTCCGTCTACATCCTCGAGGTCTACAGTGGGATATTCATATGAAATGCAAAAGGCAAATAAAACTTACAAGTGCAATAATCTTGAGGTTCGTAGTGCTCTCGGCCAGCAGCTTGCCAAAGGATACGCTGTTTCCTCGCAAGATCTCTGCTTGACGGAGGAGCTCCTCAAGACCGCACGTCGGAGATGTCGGCGCCGCACCAGGAACCAGAGTTGTGCTACTCGGCGTAAGTGCCGGGTAGACTATCTTTGGGAACTCTATAGGTTTCTGGGGGGCGAGGATGCCGCCTTCGGCAGAAGTACCTGCTTCCATCACCTCCTTACCGCCACTGATGGCATCCTTAGCCGGAGCTTCAACCATTTGGTGGGCGGCACTCTCCTGCGTCGCCTGCTCGTCGACGATAGTAATCTCGGTAGAGGCGCCTGAGTCCACTTCCATGGCGGAAGGGCCAGATACCTCCTTAGCTTGTGAGCTTGTCGGGGCAGACAAGGGCTTGACGGAGGGAGTGACAGGGGCGATGGCAGGAGATGCGTCGCGATGTAGAATGTCCTTAATGGTTCTAGAAGCCCCCAATGTTTTGGAGGTCTTCTTCAGGCTGGTCGTGGCTTTCTTCCTGAAACATACAAAATCTATAAGTACTGGGGAAAGACAGATAAATAGATAATGTCGGAGAGAAAGAAGCTTACACAAGTGGGGGTGCTTTGGCAAAGGGGATCCCGGTAACTTTTCTCTTCTCCGCCTCCAGGGCAGCGGTAGTCTTTTTGGCGGCTCCACCCTCCGTCTTTTTCTTCTTGCCTCCGTCGGCAGTGTCAGAGGTGGAGCTCTTCCGCTTTCGCGCCAATGGAGCATCGTCGTCGGACACGACGGTGACTACCTTCATCTTTGGATCATAGATTTGAGGAGCCATGCTATCCTTGTCTATGTCGCTAAGCTGTAAGGTGAAGAACCACCGTGTTAGATGAGATGGAAATGGCTAGACGGAAGAACTGGAGTATATGTCACACACGGAAAATAAACAATTACCTTTGGGCACTTTCCGTCTACGAAACATGTCGTAGGTGATGGTGAAGCCACGCTTCTTGTCCTTCACCTTGACGATGTCCTTGAGGCAGAGCTTGACGGAGTCGCTCGAGAAATTGTCCATGAAGATACGGAGGCTATCCCTTCTATCACTGGTATACTCGTGCATTAGCTTTGCGCGGTGTTGCAGAGGTTGGATTCGCCTGATGAACCATCACATGGCTAGGTCCAAGCCGGTCAAACCCGTCTCTACGAACCATTATATCCGCCTTATGGCGTGGGAAGCATCGAGGTCGGAGGGAAGGGAGGCCTGGGATCGCCATGACAAGGTTTCAGCGGCGGGTCTGTCGACAAAGTCCGGGTACGTTACTTCTCGGCCAACCAGAGGGATATCTAGGCCGTAGAACTAAGTACGCTGCCAATTCTTGCAGGACTTGTGGCCGACGATGTCGGGGAACTGCCGGCCAGGACGGATCTTGAAGCTTATGGTGCCACAGTTCCTAAGTTCGTCCTTGCTAGCTCCGGCACGCTTGATGATGAAGAAGTACACGAAGAGGTCTAGCCTAGGCTTTATCCCTAAGTAACCCTCACAGAGCGCTACGTAATTTCTAAGCGCTAGGATGCTATTGGGGGAAAGGTTTTGGGGTTGGACTCTATAGTGGTTCAAGACGGAGAGGAAGAAGTTAGAGATGGTCAGGGAGACGCCGCATACCAGTTGCGCTTTGAGGTACACCTTTTCTCCGGCTTGGGGAGAAGGTGTCACCTCGCCGGTCGGCGCCGCCCGCCAGGCGAGCCCCTCCGTCGTGGGGAGGTAGCCCTCAGCGATCAACTCCTTGATATCGCGGTCCGTGATATCCGAACCGCGCCAATCGCCCTTGTGGGAGTCGAGCTCTTCCTCCAATGGCTCCAGCGCCGCTGGATTATGGTCGCCGCCGGTGGACTCAGCCACCACCGAGACGGGGATGACCAAACCCTATGGGGGCACGACGACGGAGCTCGCCGGCTTCACCACAGCTTCGCCCGACGTCTCCATGGAAGGGGAAGAGCTACTGCTGGCCATGGAGTGGTTTGGAGGTGACTGGCAAAGATTGGAGCTAGGGTTTTTTCGCAAAGATTGCGCGGAGAGCTCGAGGGGGCACGCGCTGGAGGAAGAAGACGATGCGAGGAGAGAATGAGGTGAAAAGTAAAAAATTCGACCGCAGTTACTATTTATGATCTCCAGCATCAAGATTCGTGCAGCTTGATCGGATGGTTTCCGCGTAGACGATGTGTACGCGAACGTGCGCGGAAATTTCGCCACGTCCCAACCGTCGCCACCAACAGTTCGTATCGCTCGCGCGGGAAAATCGGACATGATTGCGTTCTCTGCATGTGTGAGTTACGAGGCGTCGCTGACCTACGCCTACGTCGCCCTAGCTGACATAGGCAGATGAGCTGTCACATTGAAAGATTCCGGCATGGACGGATCCAGTCCGGCTATGGAAGAGTACGATGGAAGATTCAGCATTTCTCCGACTTACGTATTGAAGATGGAGAAAACCTTGCAGGGTTCTTTGGGAGGACTACAAGATATTGCTTGACGATTTGCCGACATTCATCTAGACGAAGCATTCAGCGTGAAGAGGCAAGACGGTGCAAGATCTCGGAGTTCTCCGGGGGCTACTGTTGGGGATATGCTATATGGGTATCCTCATAGCATGTCTCCTATCCGGATAACCCGGGTGGCCCATAGTTGGTAGCATGGCCTATGGCCTACTGGGCGGCCCAGTTAGATGGATCCAGAAGGGAGGCCCATGCCGGATAAAGGAAGGCTACGGTTGGAGTCACCGACGTACCCGGAGCCTTGGAGTACACGACACACAAGACTAGTAATAGACGGTGTAGGACTATGTAACCTGTCCGGCTAGGACTTTCCCTGTAACCCTAGGACCTGGCGACTATATAAGTCGGGCCTATGGGAGCCTTTAGGGCATCGATTCATACAACCTCGCACAGTGAACCTATCTCTGTAACTCAGCGTATTGCCCTTATAGTGATTTATAGCAGGAGTAGGATTCCTCCACCGTTGTGGGATCTGAACCTGGGTAAGCTGTGTTACCTCGTACCCGTCAACCGTCCTCCTTTCCCCACATCTCTAAACATGCACTGTGAGGACCCCTCCATGGCGTACTCGTCGGCAATACCACGACAAGGAGGTAATCCCGCACCCACCCGAAATGTTTCGGGTTATGTTCTTTGCATTTGTCATCCGCGGTTTCTCATTGCCCTCCCACGAATTTCTTTGTGGGATACTTTTTCTCTATGGGATTCAGCTTCATCATCTGTCTCCCAATTCTCTTATCCATATTGCCTGCTTCATTACTCTGCAAGTGCTAGCTCGGTATCGAGCCTCACTTTGGCCTCTTCCGGAGACTCTACTCCGTGAAGAGGCAATCTGGCACTGGTGGTGTTTATCCACTTGGAGGGTGCGGGATTACCATTCGCTCCTCTGTCTAGTTCTTATCTTTTTATCTTTGCAAGTCTGTCTAGCAGTTGTGGAGGAAGTGGTTTTATATCCGCGATGTCAAGCTGGACGGCCAGCATTATAGGCTCGCTCCCTTTGACTGCACCCAGAAGATCATCCAAAAGAATTCATGGTCGAACGACATTTTAGAGGGTGAATCCCAAGAGGTGGAGAATCTCTACAAGCGGGTGGAGGCCCTTCAGCTGGTGCCAGGCAAAGAGGTCAACGGTGTTGATATAATTTGCACCTTCCTCAAGCGTCGGGTGAAGCCGCTCCAAGCGAGGGCGCATCCATTGTTTTTGTATGTTCGCGCCAACGACCCAACAAGGGTTTTGCCGGAGGAGATGTCTTCGGCTGACCTTGATAGGGCGCTTCAGCCTCTGCTGTAGTACAAGGCTGAAGAGGATCTTCCGGGGAAGTCTGTGACTCCCCCATGCAATGCCAAGAAAGCAGTTCCCCAGGTGAAACCTGTAGTTGCATGTAATGCTTTTCGAGTGCTTGTTGTTTGTTATTATTAACTCACTTTGTCTTTTGTCTCCAATTTGCAGGACTATAAGGTGGCGGGAATGATGCCCCCTCTGCCTGAAAAGTACTCGGATGCACCGGACAATGAGGAAGCGGAGTCTAAGTCCGACCTCCCCCCTACGCAGTCGCCTTCCTTGGAAGCCCCCGAGCCTAGCGAAGGGAGCACTCGAAAGAGGCCCCGGAGTGAAACTTCGGATGGGGCGGCTGCCAACACTGAAGGGGCCCTCCTTCCTCGAGCATCATGGCGGTGATGAGGGTGCGACCTCCTCCCCCATTGCGGTCGTGCTTGTTTGGGCGATGGCTCCTCAGCTGCCGGCCAAGAAGAAGAAGAAGAAGAAGAAGAAGAAGAAGAAGAAGAAGAAGAAGAAGAAGAAGAAGAAGAAGAAGAAGAAGAAGAAGAAGAAGAAGGAGGAGGAGGAGGAGGAGGAGGAGAAGGAGGCTCCTGTCTTCAACCTATCAGACATACCATCATAAATTACTCTGATCGCACCTTGTTTTTGTTGATATGCTAAGTATTACCTTGTTGTTGATGTGGTTCCTCGTAAGTGCTAGCAGTAATCATTCGGAAGAGTCCCTCGAAGAGGAGCTCGAAGAGATGTATGCGGAATCGAAAACTGCCTATTCATTCCCCAAGATGGTGGCCAACTCCGAGATGATAATTCCACCTCCCTGTGTCAAGGGGTTCGTGTGCTCGCTGCTCCGAAGATGTAAACAAAACCTTCGGAGTCCATAGCTGACCACGTAAGTGCCTTTTCTTTTTGGTGTGGGTGATCCCCCCGAGCCTTATATTCACCAGTTGCGTTGATTTCCTTGCAGCCCTTTTTTCGTGATGCCAATCGCCTAATCCAGCAACATCTGTCATTGGAGAGCAAACTCAAACAGCTCTGAGGTGCATAGGTTTCTTCTTGTTTGATTGTGAGTGCTCACAAAATATTTTTCTCGTGTTCATCTTTTGTTTCCCAATGCTATAGATGAGAACAACGATGCCCTCTGCAAGCTGAACGCTCTCGAAAAGAGTCTCGGCCAAATGGAGAAGAAGGCAAAGGATGCTGCAGAGTCCCTCGAGCGTCAGCGGAAGGAGGCTGAAGATCGTGAGCGGCATCTTGCAGCAGCTACGTCAACACGAGATAAGGCCATGGCGGAGAAGTTCATGGCTGCTGCCAAGGGGATATCCGGTAAGTCACCATGTTCCTCTTTAGAGATTTCTATGTTTCAGCTGCGCCTCCTTGTATTTCATTTGAAATTTTTTGCACATACTCGCAGATGATTCTGGCATTGCGTTTGACCATAGCGCCCTGGAGCACGGAGATCCCTTGGCAGATGCTGCCGCGGTGATTGAAGATCGTTGCACCTCTGTCGTGGAATCATTCGACAAGGCCAAGAAGGTCCTTGCACGCTTCTACAAGGAGATCAACCCGAAGGGCGGTGCCCTTGAGGACGTTGACTCCCTCGCCGAGGCCTTGATGGATGATGCTCCGGCGAAGTACAAGCGGACGCAAAAAGGGGTTGGTGCTGCGATGGGGCTGGTGATGGAGATGGCATCCGGCGCTCAGCTGGATCTGCTGCAGGTCACGCCCAGGATGCGGGGGATGGTAATGAGGTAGAGTTTGCTTCCCTTGCCTCCTGCTTCAAGAATTTTGGGCCTAATCTGATCGATCTTTTGGCCAACTACTTGCTGGAGCAGCAGCGAATGGCCAAGACTAGACAGTCTGGATCCAAAGCTGCTCCTGACGCCTAGGTCCTTCTGCCATGTAGTTTGCTTAGGGGGTGTTTGTTTGGGCTTTTGACCACTTCTCCACTGGTAAAAGGCAGGAAAACAAAACAAACGGCCAGCTGTGCGTTAGGATTTTGCCAAAGTACTTCTACGAAACAGGCGTCGCGAGCAAAGCACGTCGCTGGGTGCTTTTCGCAGCTTCCCACAGATGCCAGCGAACCGTTTTCATATTTGGACGTATTTGTTACCTCAATTTACAAGAAAATGTGACCCAGAACTGATTCTCGTAGATGACCCTAGTTCCCCGGAAAAAAAACGCCCCGACGCCTGCCTGCCTCACACGCGAAGCGAGTCCTAGTGATAGGGTTCCTCGCCCCGCGTCCCTTCTCTCGCTAGCGCTGCCGCCAACTCCCCTGCCTCCTCCCCTGCCGCCGGAGGCCTCCCTCCTCCCTGCCTCCTCCCGGCTGCCCTCCTCCCTGCCTCCTCCCTACCGCCCTCCTCCCTGCCTCCTTCCTGCAGCCAGCGGCCTCCCTCCTCCCCGCCGCTCTCCTCCCTGCCGCCAGAGCTTGCACGTCTGCTTCCAAGACCGCCTACCTCGTCGCTGCATAGGTGAGGCCACTGTCATATGTACATTTATCAAATTTCTTGGGCTGTTTACTTGATTCTTGTTGTTTGATGTGCTATGAAATTTGATGTTGTTAGATGTTAGATGTGGGATGTGGTACAAGAATCAAGTGCTATGAAATTTGATGTTGTTAGATGTTGTACTGCTATAAAATTCCATACATGTATTTGTTCATGTGGTGTTGTTTGAAAATTTGATGTCACTTGTAAAACCGAATGACCAATTCGATGATGTTTGCTTCTAATAATGTGTTGGTCTTGCTGAAATTATGTTGCCTGTTTTAGTATTGGTACGTGTTGGTCTTGCTGAAATGTCGAAGATGGTTTGGGATCCATACCACACTAGAGTTTTCTATGACATTTGTATGGAGGAAGTGAACAGCAACAATAGGGATGGAGGTTGCTTGAGTAGAAAGGGGTACAAGAATCTTGGAGACAAATTTGCCAAAAAAATAGTGGAAAGATTAACGCAGAAACAATTCAAGAACAAATGGGATGCTTTAAAGAAGGATTACACAGGATGGATGGAACTGCAAAATGCGACCGGGCTTGGTTGGGATCCTATAACAAAAACTATGGATGCAGATGATGATTGGTGGAAGAATCACATAGCTGTAAGTTACCATTTTCTATACTTGCCTTTTCTTTGTATTTGTTACTTTGATCATCGGATTGATATCTCTATTATGTTCTTATTTGCAGATTCGCCTGACCATGCAAAATTTAGGAATGGGCCACCTCCCAACTTGGAACAACAATATGTTATGTTTAGGAAGGCGCATGTCACTGGACAATTAGCTGCCATTGCAGGTTAGGAAGAAGGAAATGGCAATGAGGCTCCAATAATGCTTGATGATGATACCTCGGCTTACAACAATGCAATAGCAAAACGCAAGCATGTAGAGAATGAAATGGGAATGGGGAAACGCAAGAATGGGGAGAAGGATTTTTTTCTCGGCTTACAACAATGCACTGAACATAATTGTACCAAGGCACACTGAAGGAAGTTCTAGCAGAAAGTATGATCAGGTTCCAACTATGAAGGAGTTTTTAGGAATGGTTCGAGATTGTGGAGTGAGTGAAGGAACTGCTATCATGTACACTGCTGGCAAGCTAGCTATGAACAGGGATCATAGAGAGGTGTTCGCAGCATTTGCCACAACTTTGGGCAAGCTCGATTGGCTCCAGAGGACACATGATGAGATGAACAAGTAGATGTATAATTGCTTCGTTGTCATTGAAGAACTTGTGTGTACTATGTATCTGTTGGAGGCTACTTATTATTCTTTCTCTATTTATTTTGTCAAGACTATTTGTGATCATTGTAAAACTTGCCAACCATTATGATTGTTGTGTGAAACATTTGATGATTGTTGCATGTCTAGTCATTATTGTGTGAAACATTTGATGATTGTTGCTTGTCTAGTCATTATTGTGTGAAGCATTTGCTGATTGTTGCATGTCTAGTAATTATTTTGTGAAGCATTTGCTGATTTTGACATGTTCTAATTATTTTGTAGATGGATGGTGGTGGTGATGATCGTGACTATGAACTAGAAAATACACGGCAATTGCTCGGAATGGTGCATGACCTTGCCGTGTTGGGATACTATGGTAATCTCTATAGTCGGAAGTACTTGAATGAAGAACCTAGGAGGGTTCCGGAACAAACTGGTCTTGAATGGGTGAATGAACAACTTGGAAATAGGAAAAGATGCTACAAAATGTTTAGAATGTACCCTGATGTGTTTCATGCATTGCACAACCTTCTAGTTTCTAGCTATGGGTTAAAGTCAACTAGAGACATGTCATTTGTTGAATGCCTAGCTAAGTTTCTATGGATGGTTGGAGGACCACGGTCATTTAGCCAAGTTGAGAACCATTTTTGTCATTCAACTGAAACAATTCATAGGAAGTTTCACATGGTTTTGGATTGCTTGTGCAAGTTGGGTAAGGATAACATAAAGCCAGTAGATCGAGAGTTCAAGGATGTGCATCCAAGACTTCAAGATGCACGCTTTTGTCCTCATTTCAATGATACCATTGGCGCCATAGATGGCTCGCACATTCTAGTTGAAGTACCTGCAGAAGAGGTGGTTAACCATACAGGAAGGCATGGTTACACATCACAGAATATTCTAGCGATATGTGACATCGATTTGAGATTCACCTTTGTTGTTACTGGATGGCCTGGTTCGGCGCATGATGCACGCATTCTACAACGCTCCATTGAGAAGTATCCAATAGAGTTTCCGACTCCTCCTGGTGGTAATATTCTATATCTTTGTCTACATGGTACACACATAGTTACAAATGCATTGTCGTTGATGTTTGATTTTTTCGTTCATGTGCAGATACATATTACCTTGTTGATTCTGGTTATCCAAATAGAAAATGGTTCTTAGCTCCTTACAAGCAGAACACATACCACATACCAGATTTTCGTCGAGAAGGGAGACCAAAAAATAGGGAAGAGATTTTCAACTATCTACACTCATCGCTCCGGAATGCTATCGAGCGTGTATTCGGTATATTGAAAAACAAGTGGCGCATATTGAAGTATATTCCTTCTTACGGTCTGGTTACTCAGAAAAGAATTATTCTGGCTTGCATAGCGCTTCGCAATTTCATTAGAGACTCCAACTTACGCGACAAGCAGTTTGATCGGTGTGATGCAGATGAGGACTACCTTCCTAAGGTCCAAAGGAAATCAGTAACATCAGTTGGTGATACTGCTCCAAGTGGACTACACATAGTAGACATGAACTCAACACATGATCGCATCGCTACTGCATTGTACAATGCTAGAAGAAGATGATCAGTTTGTTCGGTGTGGATGTTTCTATGTTCATTATGCGACTATCTTTATTTGTTTAATGGTTGGATATGTATTTTGGACAAACCAATATGTGACATATGGTATGTAATAATAACATATGTGTTTATGCACTTCAATAGTAAAGTTTACGTGTTATATTAATTACAGGGACATTACAGACAATTCCTTAGCACACAGTCAGACAGCCAGCCAAGTTGCCAAATAGTCAAACTCAGAGAAGTAGTTTTTCCTATACAGCATCTTTCCCTGCACAGCTGCACAGCCATCCAGCCACGGCCCAAACAAACATGCCCTTAGTCTAGTTTCTTTCTCGTTTGCGTATGTAAAGCCTTTGGGGTGAACAAGTGTCACTCTGCCATGTAGTGGCTTTATTTGTGTACATATGAATGCATCTTTTGACTGCTGTCAAATGTTGTGATTTTGATGTTTTCTTGTGCACCCTTAGGGTCCTTCGAGTGCGGATCCAATGGTTACACCATCTCCTGTGCCTAGCACTAGTCCATCATTGAGAGAGTCGTCGCAGTTGCCGTTTTTGCGGGATCACGTCTGAAGCTTGGAGAAGGACGTCCTCAACATCTGTGGTCATGCGGATGTTTGGAAATCCAAGGCTGAGCGAGACATTGCTAGGGAAGAGTTTCTACTTGAGGAATTTCGGCAAGTTGGCGAGCAACTCCAATGTAAGTCATCTTGACCCTTTGTCTCTTCGAGTGTGCCAGTCGTTTATGTCAACTTACCCACTGCGTTGTGCAGTTGTGAATCTTCTTCCGAAGGAAGATAAAGAGTGTGTTGCAATTAGAATGAATTGCTTAACGCAACAAGAGTTGGAGGCCGGCGGCTTCTTCTGGATGGACCGCGACCGAGCAATTGTCCTTGTGACGGTGCAAGATCACGTCCATCAAGTACTTCGGGTGCTGAAGCGGGCAAGGTCGTTGCTCACAGCAATCTGGGCCACAATGTTCCCCCTGGACTCTGCACCCTCCAGTTTCTTGGGCATACTTGGAAAGTTTCGAGATACAAGCCACGTGAAGGAGCTGGTGCACCATCAACTAGTGGCGGGCAGGAAGGCAGCCCTTTCGCTTGTTCGACTGCATCACCGCAACGTCGATCTTGTGGAGATAGCGGTTGGTCCTCCTCCTGCGAGGGGCATGGCGTGGGATATGCGTCCATATTACGCGGCCGTGGCGCAATATGCGGAAGAGATTGTGGATATATTTGAGGAGCGGACTAACATCCTGTTTCAGCATGGTTAAGACCTGTAAAGTATAAAACAAAACAATGTAAAGTCTATGCCCTTGTAAAGTTACATGTATTGGCACGTAGTGCATTTGGGCATAATATAGAATGTGCATGTCCTTTTCGTTAGCCGGACATGGTCAGCTCCTCAGGTGTTATGCGTTGTTGTCAATCGACGAAGTCGTAGGGTGAGGCATATCCCCCCAAGCGTGTCTGAGCGATAAATAATATAAGGGATAAAAATTTGGGGCCAAGGAACTTAGCTTTTATTCATCGTAATGCAGGAGTTACATTGTTCGGCTGAATAGCCAGGCTAACTAGGGGTAGAAGTGTCGTAGTTTTGCGATGTTCTAGGGGTTGGAGTATTCGACTCCTGACTCGACGTCCATGAGGTGGTAGGTGCCACCTGGGATTACTTCAGTGACAATGTAGGGTCCTTCCCAGGGTGACTCGAGCTTCAGGTGCTCTTCCTGCTTGAGTCGCAGAACAAAGTCTCCTTCGATGAAGGACCTTGGATGCAGTCGACGGCTATGGTAGTTGCGAAGGCTCTGCTGATATACCATTGAGCGAGCCGCGACAATGTCACGTGCTTCATCCAGCGTGTCGATGGCATCTTCGAGTGCGGCCGATGATTCAGCTTCGTTGTATGCGACCACCCATGGGGCCTTGTAGCGTACCTCAGCGGGTAGCATGGCTTCGGCTCTGTGCACCATGAAGAAGGGTGTGTAGCCAGTTGAGCTATTTGGCGTTGTGCGCAGGCTCCAGAGAACGGGGGGTAGCTCGTCCTCCCAGGCTCCCGCAAGCCTTTCGAGTGGGCGTAGCAGACGCTTCGTGATGCCGCTGCCGATGAGGCCGTTGGCCTTTTCGACCTGCCTGTTGGTCCGTGGATGCGCCATAGAGGCATATGTGAGGTTGATTCCGATGTTTCCGCAGAATCCTCGGAACTCCTTCGAGGTGAAGTTCGATCCGTTGTCCGTTATGATGCTATGGGGTACTTGATGACCCACAAGTGTAGGGGGTCGCAACAGTCTTCGCGGGTAGTATTACCCAATTTATTGATTCGACACAAGGGGAGACAAAGAATACTTGCAAGCCTTAACAACTGAGTTGTCAGTTCAGCTGCACCTGGAAATAGTTCCTGCTCACAGAAGTTTATTAGTAGCAACAGTTTGTAGTAGCAACAACAGCAGTGAAACAGTAGCAATAGTAACAGTAATGGTAACAGTAGGATTCGAGTGCGGTAGGCATAGGGATGGATGGACAGGCGTTGCATGGACGAGTCTAAACATGTAACTTCAAAGAACTAGGGCATTGCAGATAAATAATAATAAGCATCCAAGTACTAAACAATCCTAGGCATGTGCTCCAAATATAGTCATACGTGCTCGCAATGAGAACTTGCACAACATCTTCTGTCCAGTCAGCCCGTGGCAGCGGGGCCTCTAGGGAACTACTGGCAATTAAGGTGCTCCTTTCAATAGAGCACCGGAGCAAAGCATTAACACTCTGTGAACACATGTGATCCTCACACCACAGCCATCCCCTTCGGTTGTCCCAATTATTGTCACTTTGGGGCCTTTGGATCCGGACAATGATATGTGTACAAACTTGCAGATAAGACCATAAATAATACTATCATAATGATTCAATAATAAGTTCATATCTGAGATCATGGCACTCGGGCCCTAGTGATAAGCATTAAGCACAACAAGTTGCAACAAAGTCAAATAGCACTAATAGATATACTAGGCACTATGCCCCTAACAGATCTTATTCGATTACATGATAGAACTCATCCAATCCCTACCATCCCCAAGCCTACAGCGGGGGATTACTCACTCATGGATGAGGGAAACATCGGTGGTTGATGGAGATGCGTTGACGATGGCGATGATCCTCTCCAAATTCCCCGTCCCGGTAGGGTGCCAGAACGGAGTTTATGGATCCTAATCTTGGTTTGTCGTGGCGGCGGAGGAGCGGAACTCTTTCTGGAAAACTATCAAACCCTCCTCTGTTTTTAGGTCAGAAGGAAACTTATAGGCGCGGAGGGAGGCCGAGGAGCTGCATGGGTTGGCCAGACCTCCCCCAAGCGCGGGGTCAGTGGGCCCTTGCCTGGGGTGGGTCTGGGCCCCCCAGGCCTCCCCTCTGTCTCCCCTTCTTGCTCCGTGGATCTTCTGGTGAGAAATAGTTTTTGGCATATTTTCCAGGATTTTTCCCGATAGTTCATTTTCTGCACAAAAACAAGACACCAAGGTAATTCTGCAGAAAATAGCGTAAGTCTGTGTTAGTTGTATCCAAATCACACAAGTTTAGAGGAAAAACAATAGCAAAGTGTTCGACAAAGTAGATACGTTTTGGACGTATCAATACTCTGAATCTGTAGACAATGGACTCGAAAAACTTGACGGCGGTGGCGCGCTTTGGTTAGTAACAGGCATGGCCTCGATCCACTTCGAGAATTTGTCGACTGCTACCAGGAGGAAGACACGCCCTCCTAGTGAGGACTTTGGCAGTTTGTCGATCATGTCGAGCCCCCACTGGCGAAAGGCCATGCCAGTGGTATGGGCCGCAATTCCAATCCGGGCGTGTGTGGCTTGTCTGCATACCGCTGACAGGCGTTGCACCTCTGGACTATCTCCTTGGCGTCATTCATTGCGGTTGGCCAGTTGAAGCCAGCTCGTAGAGATTTGGCGACCAGAGCGCGGCTGCCTGCGTGGTGACCGCAGATACCCTCATGGATGTCTAGGAGGATGCTTTTGCCGTCTCTATTGGTGACGCATCGCTGGAGCACACCCAAAATGTTGCGCTTGTACAGATCGTCATTGATGATGGTGAAGGCCTTTAATCAGCGAGATATGCGTCGGGCGTCTGTCGGGTCCTCAGGCAGCTGCTTGCTTATCAGGTAGCGGAGGTACGATTGGGTCCATGTTTCCTCAACCACCATGACCTGCATAAGGCTTACTAGCTCGACCTCTGTGTCGAGCTTTTTGGGTCCTCTTGTACTTCGGTTGGCGCAGCCCCCAAGTGCTCTGCGGCTTCGGATGTACCCTTTGGAAATTTCCGCTTGATGGAGGGTACGTAGATTTGTTCGAGGAACACACCTGGTGGCACTAGGGCGCAAGTGGAGCCTATGTTGGCGAGCTTGTCGGTCTCTTCGTTGCTTTCTCTGCCAACATGCCGAAGTTCGCAGTCGTCAAAGTCCCCTTCGAGTGAGTTGTAGAGCACACGATATGTGATCATGTTGGCGCTATGGGTGTCGCTGATACGTCCATTTTGCATCACTATTCTATATCATAATTTACTGTTATTCATTGATATATTTCATATTAAGAGGTGATACTTATGTTATTTCATCTATTTTTGCATGTTGGATGACTTTTGGAGGATGAACTGCCGGAGTCAGAATTCTGATGGAAAAAACGGTGTCCAGATGCAATATTCGCGAAGATCAGAAAATTCTAGAAAATACACGGAAAATCCTATTTTTCCAGAAGATGAAGGAAGCCAGAAGGGCAGGCGAAGATGGGCCATAAGGGGACCACACCACCCCTGGCGCGGGCCCACCCTAGGCCACGCCAGCAGGGGGTGTGGCCACCCTGGCCCATCTCCTGCTTCGCCCCTTCGCCTATAACTTCCTCACAAAACCCTAATATTCGGGGATCGACCACAGAAACATTCTGCCGCCTCTGCGGGGCGGAAACTACAGAGAGAAAGAGCTCTTCGGCAGGCAGAATTCTTTCGGGGAAATTCCTTCCCAGAGAGGGGAGATCGTCGCCATCAACACCGTCATCAAGCTAGAATACATCGGGATCATCATCACCATCATCTCCACCAACACCACAATCACCACTCCATCCCACTGTAACAATTGGGTTGAATCTTGCATAGTTCTTTGGGGAAACTTTCCCGGTGTTGATTACTTTTGTAGTTGATGCTTTTGAGTGGAACCTTTGAATTATTGTCTATGTTCAGATTGTTATTGATCATCATATCATCTCTAATCTTGATCCATATGATGTCTCATGAGTAGTTCATTTAGTTCTTGAGGACATGGGAGAAGTCATGTTGTTAGTAGTGGAATTGTGTTGAAGTAATATTCAATGGTTTGATATTTAAGTTGTGGTGATATTCTTCTAGTGTTGTCATGTGAACGTCGACTACATGATACTTCACCATTTATGGTCCTAGGGGAATGCATTGTGTATTTGGCTACTAATTGTGGGGTTGTCGGAGTGACAGAAACCTGAACCCCGTTCGGAAACCTTTCCACAAGGGAGTGTAGGATCTCAGAGTTTAATGATGTGGTTAGGTATTTATATTAATTACTTTCTTATAGATACGGATGCTTGCAAGGGGTTTAATCACAAGTATGTATTAGTAAAAGTAAGGTCGGTACATTAGCACAGGTTCACCCACACAACACTTATTCAACCAAAGAAGATTAATCAACTATATGAATCGAAAGGACTTGACAGTATTCCCATGTGTCCTCGAGAATGTTTGGTCCTCATAAGTACTAAAACCGGCTTGTCCTTTGCTAAAAAAGGATTGGGCCCCTTGCTGCAATTATTTGTTGTATTTCTTTACTTGCACTTTATTTGTTTGCATTATCAAAAAACCCTAAAAATCCATTTGCTAAGTATTTACAAAGAATTCCTGATCCAAACCACTAGTCAACACCTTCTGCTCCTCGTTGGGATCGACGCTCCTATTTATCGAAAGTACTACGATACACCCCCTATACTTGTGGGTCATCAAGACTATTTTCCGGCGCCGCTGCCGGGGAGTGAAGCACTATTGAAGAGTGGAACTGGTAAAGGAAACTTCTACTGTGAGTATTGCTTTTTATTTCTGCTTGTTACTTTGTTTCCAATATGGATAACCCACTTGGTTTCCTATTTTGGAAAGCTACTACCGCTACTAGGGTAGTAGATGAACCACCAACTGCTGATATAGATCCTTTTAAGATACCTACAACAATTGTTGATCGTGTTATGGATAATTAATATTTTGGAGATGGAACTGTCCATCCTAGTGATCACTTGCTTTTTATCCATGAATTATGCGGGTTGTTCAAGTGTGCAGGTATCACAACAGAACAATTTAAGAAAAATTTACTCTCTATATCATTGAAAGGAAGAGTTGAAGAATGTTATAAGCTGCTGAAGAATGGACAATCTATGGAATGGGAGGAAATTGTACCTCTCTTTTATTTTAAATTATATCCTCCCAGTGAAATTCATAAGGATAGGAATCAAATATATAACTTTTGTACTCTTGATGGAGAGAGTACAGCCCAAGCTTGGGGGAGATTGAAATTACTAATGCTTAAATGTACTATTCATGAACTCCCTAATAATATTATTATAAATAACTTTTATTCAAGGCTTTCTCTTCATGATAAAGATTTATTAGATGCTTCTTATGCTGGATCATTCACACGTATGAAAGAAGAAGCTAAATGGGATCTTCAAGAAAATACTGAAGCATGGGAGAATGACAAAGGAAGAAATTCAGGTATAAATTATGATTATGAATGCATTCAATCTTTTATGGGAACTGATGACTTTCATGATATTAGTACTGAGTATGGTCTTGATTCTAAAAGTATTGCCAATTGTTTTAAGGCTTTTGCCTCTTATATTGAAATTCCCAAAAAGAAGTGGAACAAGTACCATGCACCTTATAAAGATGTTGTTAATTATGTTCCTGCTAAAACTGAAGTTTGTACTGTTGATCATGTTTTGCATGAACCTTATATTGAGAAAATGCCTTTATCTTCTAAGGTAAAGGAACATTCTATTATAGCTAATGTGGTTAGCAAAAGTACAAAGCAAGTTGTAGAACCTGAAGAACAAATAAATATTGAACCTGTAGTAGCTATTGTGAAAGATCTTGTCACCAAATATGTAGAAGATGGGCGCATTATCTTTTGTGAAGATGCTTCTAATATTGTCTATCATCCTGGTAAAACTAGGAAAGCCAGTGTCCCTGTGCTTTCTGTTAGAATTGGTGATCACTGCTATTATGGTTTATGTGATATTGGTGCTAGTTCTAGTGATATTCCTTATGAGCTTTACAGAGAAATTATGCATGAAGTTGGTTCTTGTGAACTTGAGGACATTCATGTGGTTATTCACCTTTCTAATAAACAAACCATCTGTCCCATTGGTATTGTAATATATGTGGAAGTTCTTTGTGGTAAGATTAAATATCCTATTGATTTTCTAGTACTTGGTTCAGCAGCTAGTAAAATTTATCCTATCATTTTTGGTAGACCTTTCTTGAACACTTGCCTAATGAGGATTTTAAAGTTGAACAACTTGCTTTTATTGATCCAGTTTTTGACCTTAAACCTCTTTTTGATGATTTTAAGTATGCTCATTCTGATGATAAGAATGTTTCTCATGACAATTATATTGTTAACTTTATTCAAAGCGCTACTGAAAGTTATTATGAGAGAGGGAAACATGGTTTTATGCATCTCAATAATATTAAGTTTTCCCGCTTTATGTTGAAAGCTTTGAAGTTGCACTTGTTTTGCCTTCCAATGCTAGTAGCCTTTTGTTTCAATAAATTTTTTTCTTACGAAACTCCCTTGCATAGGAAGTGGATTAGACTTAAATGTGTTGGATATTTTCTTCTTGGTGCTCTATTTTATTTCAAATCCATATCTCCTATGTGAGCATCATTGAAACTGTCATGCCCATCTTAATGGCTATAAAGAAAGAGCTTTTGGGAGACAACCCATTTTAGTTTGCTTTCAGTTTTTGTTTCTTTGAGTCTTGGAAGTTATTACCTCTGTAATAACCTCTCCTTATCCTTTTTGTTTGTTTTTTTTGTGTCAAGATCAGCCTCTTTTGAGAAGTAGGTGAGTTGTGGGAAGTTGCTGTCCCAGAACAGAATTTTGTGCTTCACTATACAATTTCGTGAAAATCCCAGTACGTCGGATGGATCTGTAATTTTTTGTGCTTGTGACCCAAGTTGTTATCCAACTTTAATTAGTTTTGCACTTTTTGATTTGAGCAACAGAAGATTTAAGAAAAAATAAATATTTACCTGATGGTCTATTTTGACATATTTCTGCCATTATTTGCATTTGCCTCTTAAATCGATTTCCTTTTTAAAATTCTTTCTTGGTTTTGAAAGGATTTGCTTCAGTAGCTTATGTTTTGATGGATTTAAATTGAAATTTGAACCCAAAGGTTTATTATCTTTGCATACACTAATGTTTCTATTGAAGATTGTGTGAAGTTTTTTATGAAAGAGATTTTCAAATGTTCGGAGAAAATGATGTATGAAGAATGGTTGAAGGCTCAAACATTATATTTCTGGAGATTATTATAATGAATATGTTGTTATTATTCAAATGGTGACTCTGGAAGAATTTATTAGATACCAAACTCAGGAACCTGCAGAGCCCGTCTTCGAATATGTAAAAGTGCTGAAAATAGAAGGTTAGCGGAAAACTTTTCTTTTTGTACTTTTGCAGTTTTATTCCATATCGAAAGTAACAAGACGAAAAAGGGAAGGAAACGGAGCCCGGGTGGCCCACACCACCCATTGGCGTGGGCCCCACCTGGCCGCGCCACCAGGGTGTGTGACCACCCCGGAGCCTGTCTCCGTCCCGTTTTCGCCCAGTACCTTCCTTATGTCGTAAAACTTCGTAATATATACCCCCCGGACCCCTCCCCCCAAGGTCCGTATATCGTGTTCTCGTCATGTTTTCGTTTCGATCTCTTTCTGTCAGGAAATATACTCAAGTTTAGAGGCACCATGGTCTCCGCCAACGACAAGGGCAAGAAGCCTGTGGAAGATGATCTTCAAGACCCTAAGCAGGACGAGGAGGTCTTGGTTGAGGATGAAGAAGAAGTGGAGGAAGTTATCATATAGGATGGTTTGCATTGTGGAAGTATCTCTCCTCTAGTTGGTTATCTATGTATCCCTTGGTGTGAGTGCCTTTATGGAATATTAATGATAAGTTTCGTCATTTACTTTTTGCGCATCTTCTCTTAGTTTGCAATCTCTATTATATGATTCATCTTGTTGATTAGTATTGGTATCACTTTGGGAGCATCAAGTAAATTTAAATTGGTTTTGGCAAACCGAGCTCTGGTCAGTAGCAACACTTTTTATGGTTTGAAAGGAAAACAGAAATGCACTTACAGGTATTTTATATCATTTTCTTTCTTTCTTGATTGGCTCACAAGCTTAGTATTCTTTAGTTAAGATATTTTGTGTTCTCAAGGAAGATTGCATGTTTGTTTTTATCACTTGTATGTTTGCTTGTTTCCTTCAACTATTTTGCTTGCTACCCAGCCTTGCTAGCCAAAAACCTGTACTGAGAGGGAATACTGCTCGTGCATCCAATCCTTGAACTTAAACCTATGCCATTTGTGTCCACCATATCTACCTATTAGCATCATTGCTTTTCCAAGTAAATTCTCGAGTTTCATCTATCTTTCAAAATAAAAATTATTTTGTTATGTGAAAACTAGTTAGTAAAGCTCTCATGAACTTGATTGCAAACCTTATTTTTCCTGCCCTTAATAAACTTGAACCATTGTGTCATCTATGTTGTATATGCTTGCACTTATAAGTTGGGAATTAGCAGAATCGTGCTATCACGGGGAATGCTTTCAACACCTGTAAATATCTACCCCGTTGATATCATGATGTTTTGTTTGCAAATGTCGGCAGTGTGAAATAAAAGGGGAGCTTGTAAGTCCATGGAGTTATGTATATGTGTTATATAAATAGCTGGGCTGCTAGCCTAAGGCATGCCTAATCATGGTGGAAACTTGCAGCATCACCATAGTGAGCAATCTATGAAGCATCCTCAGGAAAAAATATACAGAAAATAAAAAGAGAAAAATATATGTACCATTCCTATGGTAAATAAAGGATCGTTGAGATGCTCACTATCTATTGCCTTGTCATTTTGATATGGGATAGCTCCTATGTCATGGGCAAGGGGTGCCCTGTTGGCGGTTCTCTATGATACACATATTCTTACAATGGTAAGAACTTACCGGTAACTAAAGTTGAGTAGCATGAGGAACGGCCCTCGTACTCAGGGGACATGAGATTTCCAACTTATACTTCATCAAGCATATACACCATATTTGTTCACTTTAACCTTAATCACCTCAAGATTCTTATGATAGGGGCAATGAGAGATCAAAGCTACTAAGTACCATAATCTTTTGGAAGCTCTTTATGAAACTTGAAATCCCTGCTTCCCTCTACGAAGGGCCTTTATTATACTTCTTAGTTGAGTCACTAAACCTATTCCTTTCTATCTCCAGCAAGCATTTGAGTTGTTGTGTTTCAATCATTCATATGATGATTTATTCAATCATGTTTCTTATCTTCTTTGTTTTGCACAAAACTCTTCTCTGAATGAATATTACTTTGAAATCTATCATTGTGAAAAGCCTTTTATGTTTGAGAAAAGGAACTCATGTTATAAACTTTGTTACGAAAGCTTTGCTTGAAAACTAAGCATGATTTGTCAACTGTTCTCTGACCAAGAACAAAGTTTGCCATTACCAATTATGATTTGTCTTTATGCATCTTTATTGTGACTCCCATACTTGTTGCAAGTTAAGTTATATAATGGTGAGTTGCCTTCTATTATGAGTTGTGTATTGGTGAATGTGATGCTTCTTGTCCGTATTCATTTTATCGACACTTCAAACCATAAACCTATGGTCATGTTTACTGAGCTCAGTTTTCGCTTGGGGACAAGCGAGGTCTAAGCTTGGGGAGTTGATACGTCCAATTTGCATCACTATTCTATATCATAATTTACTGTTATTCATTGATATATTTCATATTAAGAGGTGATACTTATGTTATTTCATCTATTTTTGCATGTTGGATGACTTTTGGAGGATGAACTATCGGAGTCAGGAATCGGATGGAAAAAGCGGTATCCAGATGCAATGTTTGTGAAGATCAGAAAATTCCAGAAAATACATGGAAAATCCATTTTTTCCAGAAGACGAAGGAAGCCAGAAGGGGAGGCGAAGATGGGCTACAGGGGGCCACAACACCCCCTGGCCCGGGCCCACCCTAGGCCGCGCCAGCAGGAGGTGCGGCCACCCTGGACCATCGCCTTCTTCGACCCTTCGCCTATAACTTCCTCCTGAAACTCTAATATTCGGGGAGCAACCACAGAAAGATTCCGCCGCCTCTGCGGGGGGGGGGGGGGAACTACAGAGAAACAAAGAGCTCTCCGTCAGGCAGATTTCTGCCGAGGAAATTCCTTCCCGAAGAGGGGAGATCATCACCATCAACACCGTCATCAAGCTAGACTTCATCGGGATCATCATCATCATCCTCACCATCATCTCCACTAGCACCATCATCACCACCCCATCCCGTTGTAACAATCGGATTGAATCTTGCATAGTTCTTAGGGGAAACTTTCCCGGTGTTGATTACTTTTGTAGTTAATGCTTTTGAGTGGAACCTTTGAATTATCATCTATGTTCAGATTGTTATTCATCATCATATCATCTCTGATCTTGATCCATATGATGTCTCATGAGTAGTTCGTTTAGTTCTTGAGGACATGGGAGAAGTCATGTTGTTAGTAGTGGAATTATGTTGAAGTAATATTCAATGGTTTGATATTTAAGTTGTGGTGCTATTCTTCTAGTGGTGTCATCTGAACGTTGAGTACATGATACTTCACCATTTATGGGCCTAGGGGAATGCATTGTGTATTTGGCTACTAATTGTGGGGTTATCGAAGTGACAGAAACATGAACCCCCGTTCGGAAACCTTTCCACAAGGGAGTGTAGGATCCCAGAGTTTAATGATGTGGTTAGGTATTTATATTAATTACTTTCTTGTAGATGCGGATGCTTGCAAGGGGTTTAATCACAAGTATGTACTAGTCCAAGTAAGGTCGATACATTAGCATAGGTTCACCCACACAACACTTATGCAACCAAAGAAGATTAATCAACTATATGAAACGAAAGGACTTGACAGTATTCCCATGTGTCCTCGAGAATGTTTGGTCCTCATAAGTACTAAAACCGGCTTGTCCTTTGCTAAGAAAGGATTGGGCCACTTGCTGCAATTATTTGTTGTATTTCTTTACTTGCACTTTATTTGTTTGCATTATCAAAAAAACCTAAAAATCCATTTGCTAAGTATTTACAGAGAATTCCTGATCCAAACCACTAGTCAACACCTTCTGCTCCTCGTTGGGATCGACACTCCTATTTATCGAAAGTACTACGATACACCCCCTATACTTGTGGGTCATAATTTGCACTCGTTCATCGTCTGCTGGACGACGAGGTTAGAGTCACCATATATGACGAGGCGCGTTGCGCCGCACACCTTGGCCATCCTCATCCCGTGTATGAGTGCCTCGTATTCGGCCTCATTGTTAGATGCGCGGAATTTCATCCGAAGGACGTTGATACGTCGGAAACGTATCTATAATTTTTGATGTTCCATGCTTGTTTAGTATCTACTTTGCTTGCCTTTGTCTACATTTTTGTGGTGTTTTTATATCTTTTCTAGAACTAACCTATTAACAAGTTGCCACAGTGCCAGTTGCCTGTTTTCTTCTGTTTTTGGTTCTAGAAAGGCAGAAAATCAATATTCTCGGAATTGGAAGAGACAAAAGCCAAAGTCAATATTTTACCGTGGGCGACACGAAGTCCAGAGGAGAGATAGTGAGGCACCACAGGGCGGCCAGACCCCCTAGGCACGGGTGGGCCCAGCCCGCGCCTGGGCAGGGTGTGGCCCCCCTGGTCGCCTCCCAGCCTCGCCTCTTTGCCTACAAGAAGCCCCCGATACAGAAACCCTAGGCACCCGATCAAAACTCCACGGAACCTTCTGTAGATGCCGCTACCATCGTCCCTAGATCGGCGGGATCTGAAGCTCTTCCCGGCACCCTGCCGTAGGGGAGATCATCCTGAAGGCCTTCTTCTCCGGTATGAAGCGTGAGTAGTTCCACCTTGGACTACGGGTCCATGTAGTAGCTAGATGGTTGTATCTCCTCCTTGTGCTTTCATGCATAGATCTTGTGAGCTCCGTTCATGATCAAGATCTAATCTATTTGTAATCATGCATGTTGTGTTTGCGGGGATCCGATGGATATTGAGATTACTATGTCAGATTGATTAATGGTTTTGTCTATTTGATACTATCATGTCTGTGTTGTTTGTGATCTTGCATGCTCTCCGTTGTTAGTAGCTATCTTGGCCAATTAGTTGCTAGTGACTCCAAGAGGGGGTATTTATGCTCGATAGTGGGTTCATGCCTCTAGTTTCCAAGGGAAGTGATAGAAATATCTTCGGTTGTAGATGTGATGGTGCCACTAGGGAGAAAATAACGATCTCTTGTTCATGGAACAAGTGGATTGTTTACCTTACACACTTTGCTTAAAGCAGTTGTCTGTTGCTTGCAACTTAATACTGGTGGGGGTTCAGACGATAACCTGAAGGTGGACTTCTAGTCATAGATGCAGTTGGATGGCGGTGTATGTATATTGTTGTATTGCCCAATAGAATCTCATAAGATATTTTTGTCTAGTATTGCATTATTATGCCTTGCTCAGTTCCTGTCAATTGCACAGCTATAATTTATTTACCTTCATGCCATGTTGTTTATCTAAGGAGAGCACCTCTAGTGAACTATGGACCCCAGTCCAATATTTATCATTAATACATCTTCCACTGTTACTTGTTTACTTGCTACAAACCATCATTACCTTCCACAACATAAAGTTAATCCTTTGTTACAGCAACCGGTGAGATTGACAACCTCACTGTTAGTTGGGGCAAAGTCTTGAGTTTGTGTTGTGCAGGTTTCCACGTTGCTTGCAACACATGTGTGACGTTTCCTTCCTCCTGCTGGTTGGATAACCTCGGTTTCTTACTAAGGGAAGACTTGCTGTTGTGCTGCATCACACCTTTCTCTTGGGGTTCCCAACAGGCTCCACATCAACGGAGCCATCAACAAGTTTTCTAGCGTCGTTGCCAGGGAGGCTAAGGACGTCTTCACAAGGGGAGTCCTCCTCCACCTTTCTCTTTACTTTGTTTTTAGTTTGCTTACTTTATTTTGCTTGGTTTTGTTTGCCTCTTTTTATCAAAAACTCCCAAAAAAATTAGTTTAGTTTGGTTTGCTTTCTCTTGTCAAAAACACAAAAAAATTAGTTCCTGCTCTAGCTGCTGCTGCTGTTTTTGGATTGCTCCACTTTGCCAAAATGAACTCTGGTGAGAACACCAAGTTGTGTGACTTCACTAGCACAAACATCAATGATTTCCTTAGCACTCATATTGCTCCACCTGCTCCTGATGCTACCTTTTATGAAATTAAGCCCACTTTGTGGAATCCTGTGATTAGAGAGCAATTTTCGGGTGCTAGTTCTGATGATGCTGCTGCCCATCTCAATAACTTTATTGAACTTTGTGAGATGAAAAAGTATAAGGATGTATATGGAGATATTATTAAGCTCAAGCTGTTTCCTTTCTCCTTGAGAGGAAAAGCTAAAGAATGGTTGCTATCCTTGCCTAGAAATAGTATTGATTCTTGGACTAAGTGCAAAGATGCTTTTATTGGAAAGTATTATCCTCCTGCTAAGATTTTTTCTATGAGAAGTGATATTATGAAATTTAAACAACTTGATAATGAACATGTTGCTCAGGCTTGGAAAAGAATGAAATCTTTGGTTAAGAATTGTCCCACTCATGAACTCACTGCTTGGATGATTATCCAGACTTTTTATGCTGGTTTGAACTTCTCTTCAAGAAACCTGTTGGATTCAGCTGCTGGAGGTACCTTTATAGGCATCACTTTGGGTGCTGCAACAAAACTCCTTGATAATATGATGGTTAATTACTCTGAATGGCACACTCAGAGGGCTCCACATGGTAAGAAGGTAAATTCTGTTGAAGAAACCTCCTCTTTGAGTGATAAGGTAGATGTTATTATGGCTATGCTTGTTAATGGGAAAGCTCCTTTAGATCCAAACAATGTTCCCTTAGCCTCTTTGGTTGCTCAAGAAGAGCAAGTTGATGTGAACTTCATTATAAACAACAATTTTGGCAACAATACTTATGGTAATAACTATAGGCCTTATCCTCCTAATAATGGAAATGCTTACCATGGTAGATCTGGAATGCCTAGAAGATAGGATCCTAGAAGTCGAAAGATCCACTAAAAACTTAGATGCAATATGAGCAAAACAAGATATTCACTAAAACTATGGAAGAACAATCTGTTATCTTGAAAAACATTAGTCATCAGCTTGAGAATATGAATAGAGAAATTCCTGGTTTACAGTCAAAAAATTTAAGTGCCGAGAAGAATATTTCCTCTTTGTCTGAAGCAAAGTCCTCCTTGATTAATAAAATGGCTGCTAAACCTGAAACCATGGAAAATACCTTTGCTTCTACTCATGCCATACAAGTTACTATTGATGAAAATGTTAGATTGTTAGCCCAACTTCATGCTAAGTGGGAAAGGGAAGATGAAATTGATAGGAACAATAGTGTGTGCACCAACACTAGAATGGATACCACTAAACCACAAGAAGTCCCTATGCCTCCTCCTACAATGCCTAAGCCTATTGAGTCTACTACTAGTGATGCTAAGTTTGATTTTGATATAGATGGTTGCAATATTTCTGAAGTGATTCTGTTCCTGCAAAAGCTTGCTAGAAGTCCTGATGCTAGTGATATGCATGTTGCTTTCACCAAATACACTACAGATGCTCTTGTTAAGATTAAGGGAGAGAAGCTAAAACACAAAGCTTCTATTCCTAGGAAAGTAGAAGATAGTTTGGAACCCATTATTAATATGCAAGTGAATGACTTTGATCTCAAAGCTTCATGTGATCTTGGTTCTAGTGTCTCTATTATGCCTAGGAAGATTTATGAAATGCTTGATTTGCCACCTTTGGAAGATTGTTATTTGGATGTTCCACTTGATGATAATGCTAAGAAGGAACTCATGGGGAGTATTAATGATGTTCTCGTTATGGTTAACGATGCTTATGTCCCTGTGGATTTCTATGTTTTGGATGTTGAATACAATGCTTCTTGTCCTATTACTTTGGGAAGACCTTTTCTTAGAACTGTTGGTGCCATCATTGATATGAAAGAAGGTACCATTAAATATCAATTCCCATTCAAGAAAGGTATTGAACACTTCCCTAAGAGGAGAGATAAGTTGTTTTTTGCTCCTCCTTTGAAAACAAGGTTTGATATTAATGCTTCCTGAAAGGGCATGTATGCCCCCATGTGTGGTTTTGGTAATTAATGACAATCTCTATGGACTAATGTGTAAATTGAGTTTCACTTGTAGGTTTGTCCATTGGCATCGCTTGGGCCATGTGTTGGTCTCAAGGTTGGAAGATGAAGAAATGTCCAAGGGCTTTGTGCCCATTGGAATCATGAAGAAAGAAGGTGCTTGAAGGTCGATCAAGGCATGTGCAAAGAATTGCATCAAGATGGATCAACCTCAAGTAGGGATGAAGAAGGGCGAGCTCAAGATGCACCATCTCTAGAAGATCTCATGCTTGAAGCTTGCCATCCTCGTGCTCATGGAATGATGAAGACAAGTTCAAAGAATAGGTTTCCCCATGGAGTATGGGGGAGCAATTTGCAAGTCTTCATCTTCATCAAGCAAGAGCATCCAAGAAAGGTGTTCCCACTATAGAAGAACAAGACGGTCTACATCAAGTTCAAGTGGGATGCTCAAGGCAAAGGTATGTTCTTGATAGGGCTTTTCTTTTGCCGATCTCGCATTGTTAGTTGGGAGACCGGGTTTAGGATAGATAGCCGTGCTATCAAGAGGGGCTCTCAAGCGGGTGTCTCGTTTGCATCGTTCGGAGAGAGCTCAAACCTTTGCATTCATATCATCATCTTTCTTGGTTATTATTTGGTTCTTGTCCATGAGAGGATCTAGAGCTTGTGGTCACCATCATAACAAGCTCTAGTTCATCATCTAAGGATTTCACTTGCATATCTTATTGCGGTTTTTGATCTTGCGAGTTTTCCGGCTCCACACCTTGGGGGATACTTCACATATATATTCATAGTATTTTCTCCCAAGGTGATACCCAATATTTCGAATTTTTGTTGGATTCTATTCATCATTACCTTTCCAACAAAATTGGTTTCATCCCAATCGGAGTTTCCAAGCTCAACTTCTTGTGTTTTGGGTTTTGGAGGTTTTACCGGTTCATCGCTTCTAGAGAGGTCATATCTTTCTCAATTTGGTTTTATACTTCCATTCTGGACTATTATGTTTCTTTGCATAATCTTGTAAAACTTTTCGTTCTCTTCAAAACGAGCCCAAGATCATCAAAAACGGAGTCCAGGATCAAAAGTTATTGAAGTTTTCGTGCAATGTTGTCCTGTGTTTTTGCTTGAGCGGAAGTTCCGGCCAAGTTCCGACCCAAGTTCCGGTCAGGTTCAGTAACTTGTGTTTCTATTTGCCAGAAGTTCCGGTGGGAGGCCGGAAGTTCCGGTGGGGGCGCGAATCTGGCCCAAACGGTCAGTTTTTCCTTGTCCTATTTAAGGGGGGCTTCTTCCCCAATGGTTCCCCATCTTTTGAGCTCGTTTTTTCCCACCATTGTTGACCTATTTGAGCTCTCTTACTCCCTCTCCCTCCCATTATTCTTACATCTTTTTGAGGGAAAAGTGAGAGGAGATCTAGATCTACAATCCCACCAAGTCAAATCCCTTCTTTGTGAAGGAATCATTGGGATCTAGATCTTGGATCTAGATCTTGGACAGTTTTGTGTTCTTCCTCCCTTATTCCCCCAATATCTTTTGTAGCTTTGTTGGAATTTGGGAGAGAAGGACTTGCCCTTGCATTTGGTGCATAGGTTTGAGTTCTCCTCTTGTGTTCTTCCTCCCTTATTCCTCCAATAGCTTTTGTAGCTTTGTTGGAATTTGGGAGAGAAGGACTTGCCCTTGCATTTGGTGCATAGGTTTGAGTTCTCCTCGGAGATTCGGCGAGTATAAGCTTGTGGGCATGTTACTCTTGGGTTCTTGGAACCCTAGACGGTTGTGTGGTTGGGTTGTTGACCTTTTGTGGTCTTGTGGCCTCTTGTGGCTTTGTTGGCCTTTTGTGGCATTGTAGCCTTTTGTGGCTTTGTTGTTGGGAGCCTCCAATTGAGTTGTGGAGTTAGCCCCAATCTTGTACGGGTTCGGTGACCGCCCTCAAGCGTCCCATAGTGGAGCAAGTGCCCGCCTTTTGTGGTGTGCACTTGGGAGAATAGGGTGAGCCTTTTGTGGCGTCGGTGAGTTGCGTGCTTCCGCATCCGGGGTGAGGCCTTGTGTGGCGTTGGGTGAGCATCGAGCCACCACACCTCGAGGTGAGCCATTTGTGGCGTTCGGAGAGCATTGCGCCATCGCACCTCTCCAACGGAGACGTAGCTTCTTTGGAAGTGAACTTCGGGAAACAAATCTTCGTCTCCGCGTCCATCGGTTATCCCTCAACCGAGCCCTTTACTTATGCACTTTACATTGTGATAGCCATCGTGCTTGAAGTAATTATTTCTTGCTATCACCTTGTTGCTTGTATTGCTTAGCATAGGTTGTTGGTGCACTTAGGTAAACTTAGTGGCTAGGTTTTGTGCTCAATAAATTAAACGTTAGTTTTATTCCGCATTTACTTGAGCCTAAACCGTAATATTTTTAAAAGCCTATTCACCCCTCCCCCCCTCTAGGCGACTTCCTTTGTACTTTCAATTGGTATCAGAGCAAGGTCTCTCGCTTTTAGGCTTCACCGCCTCGAGAGTAAAGATGTCTCCTAGGGGTTTAGTGCACTCTCACACATTTACTTTTGATGGCACACATTATGATGTTTGGCGTACTCGCATGCTTAGTCATTTTCGGGCCATTGACCCAAACATTGAGCGCATTCTAGATATGGGCTTGTCTCCTCCTAAGGATCCCCAAAATCTATCTTTGCAGGAGAAGACAAACTCTTATCTCGAAGCTCAAGCATCTAATGTGCTTGTTAATGTTGTGAGCTTTGTAGTTCTTTCCTCAATCATGCCTTTCCGGAATGCTCATGATATATGGACCAAGCTTCAAGAAAAATATGATGTGTCCAAGCTTAATGAGGATGATTGTGTTCCATCCACCTCCGGCCGCGATGAGTTCTCATCTTCTTCCACTAGACCAACATGTGAGTTGTCACAAGGTAATGATATGGTGAGTGGTGATAGAACTTGCAATGTAGATAGTGAGATTTCCATTCATGATTCTTTGTCTCTATATCATTGCAATGTTGTATCTTTGGGCATGAACACTTGTAGGACCATATGTGATTTACATCCTAGTGTTGATTGCCCTTGCATATCTTGTAGAAATGAATTGGATATATCTCATGATGATATGCTTGCTTTGCCTTGTTGCCATGATAAATGTGCTTCCATTTCCTCTAGTTCTTGTGTTGCTAACCATGTAGAGGAAAGTGAAGAATGTGTGGGCCAAGGCAAAGTTGTCATTAGAGCTTCATGTGTTCCCTCATCATCATCTTCTTCCAATGTTCACTTGTGCCTCATGGCTAAGGGTTCAAAGGTAACCTCTCCTTTGGACTCCAATATATCTCATGATGATGTGAATGTTGATCATGTAGAAGTAGATAATGATGTTGCTTCTCTAAAAGAGAAGGGGGGATAGTCCTTCGTGCTCTTCATCCTAATAAAAATGCTTGCTCTACTTTCATTGAAATCTTGACTTGTGCTATTGAAAGTAGGCAACTAATATATGAGCATGAGGACAAAATAGATAAAATAAGTAGTCTTGAGCGTGAGTATGCTAATGAAATTGCCAACCTAAATGAAGCTCTTGAAGAGGAACAAACCACTAAGGAATCTCTTGAGGAGGCCTTTGCTCTAGAGCTATCTAGAGTAAGGAAATCTCATGATAGAGAGTTTGAGGTGGCAAGTGCTCTTCAAATTAAAAATGATGAACTTGAAGTTGCATATGCTAAACTCCTTGAGGATTTTGAGCACCTCAACAATGGCTCTAGGGTCATCAAGGGTGAGCTCATCAAACTCACCGAGTTACATGAGCAACTTAAAGCTTCATATTATAAAGAGCTTTCCAAGTTGCCCTCACCTCTTGCTTTAATTGATGATGCTTGTGCTACTAACTCTATTTCATGTGAAGCATCTATCTTGAAGGAGAATGTTGAGATAAAGGCTCAACTTGCTTTGCTAACAAGCAACTATGGGAGATTAGAAGAAAGTCATGCCAAGATCTCAAGCTCGCATGAGGATCTTCTACTCTCCCATGGTAGGCTAGAGTTAGCTCATGAGGCCATTGTGTCAAAGGTAACATCTAGTGGGCCTCATGTGGACATTAGCACTATATCTACTCCAAATGTTATATTGCCATGTGCTAGTCCTTGTAATTCATCCTCTCACAACCATGCTAAATCTTGTGATGAATTGCATCCTTTGCCTTGTTGCTCTAACAATGAAGCTTCTACTTCCTCTAGTATTGTTGTTGATATTAACCTTGTAGAGGAAGTCAAAGAGCTCAAGGCTCAAGTCACTTCTTTGAAGAATGACTTGAAAAGGTGTCATGAAGGGAAGACCACGCTCAAGAATATGTTGAGTGTGCGACGCCCCCCAAGTGAGAAGAGTGGGCTTGGATTCAACTCCAACACCAAGAGCAAGTCCACTATCTTGTTGAAGCACAAGGGCAACAAGAAGAAGGGCCAAGGACAAGTGAAGAATCCGGCCAACATTGTGTGCTTCAAGTGCAAGGAAGAAGGGCATCATGTGAGGGATTGCCCATTGAAGAAGAAGCCTCTTAGTGATAAGCAACGGGGGAAGCGGCCTCAAGCTCCTCCACAAGCTCAAGATGGGCCACTTCCCAAGAAGCCTCAAGCTATTCTTCATGGTGCAGCTCCTCCCAAGAAGAAAGACGGCAAGAGAATAACTTGCTACATATGTCATGAGAAGGGGCACCTTTATTCACTTCGTAAGGATGAGGGTGGCAATGTGTTTGCCAAATTTGTTGGTGCCCAAAGTGGTGTCAAGAAAAGAACCATTTGGGTGGCCAAGCCTATTGTGACTAACTTCTTAGGACCCAACTTGGTTGGGGACCAACAAGCTAAAACTTGATCAATAGGTGTTTTTGGAGGGCATTGGAGACTTGGCTATCTTATGAAGAGTTGAGATATCTTCATTATATTCTTGTTGTCAAAGTCAAGTCATTGGTTATCATGCTTCTATTCCTTATCCAATGTTCCTCCTTCCGGTAACTTGTGCTAAACTCCTTCACATTTATAGTTACTTGCTCCCTTGTGCATGTGTTGGTTTTGTACCTTGCATGTTCTTGTACATGTTGTGCTTCCCACTTACTTATATTGACCTATGAATTATCTTTGTGTATGTTGGTTGGAACACCATGTATTTGTGTTTCTTGGTTTTGAGCCTTTATTGTTTCTAGTAGGTATCTTATTTGGCTCTTGTGAGGGATTAATGGACTATTCCGTTTTGGGGGAGTGTCATGCTTGGGCATTCCACAATCCTCAAATGTGTGTACATGAGAAAAACCACTTAGTAGTCATTTTGTTGTCTCTATGTGGTTTGTCTCTCTCATGAGAAACTCAAGTTTCCATAATGTCCATTAATACCTCTAGTTTGATCTTTTTTCCTCTTGTTGAGATTTCTTGGTTTATCACATTATGGGGGAGTCATATGCTTTGTGCATATTACAAACCTAGAAAATGTGGACATTTGAGGTACTTCCACTTAGATTTGATATTGAGAATTATCTAGTTCCTATGTGGCACATTTGCTCATACAAGTTCCAATTTGCTTAAATGTATTTATTGCTCATCTTTTGGATCTTGTTCGTGATAGTGATTCTTGTTATGTGTTTCCTCATATTTGGATCTACATATCCTCATGGGAACCACTTGCTTCTATTTAATCCAATCACTAGTGATTGTGTGACTATTTGAAGCAATCAAGAATCTCTTTCGAAGCATCAAGCTTAATTCCTATCTTGTTATATGCTTCTTTGTGTGAATATGATCTTGGATATCCTTGCAAACTACCTCGGGAAAATTATCCCTATTACTTTTTGTCCTTGGACAATTAGTATTTAATATATGGTAGGATTCTTTGATCATATTCGTTTTGGCATTTTCTTATTTATATTATCTTTGGCCAATAAAATGTTTTTCTATTTGCTCCCAAGCTTTCCTTGCCTCTTGTGGACCTTCTTATTTTATTTATTTCCCCTTGTGTTTTATTTAGTGTAGGTAGTAGTGATGATCTAATTTGTGGGCATCTTGCATTCAAAGGCAAAATTATATATAATGCTCTACTTATGGGGGAGCTCTCCTATATTATCTAGAACATTGTTTTATGCTTCTTGATTTGATCCTTCTTGGTTGGAAGGTCGATCCTTTTTGTGTTGGTACTTTGTGTGCCATCATGAAAAGTGTGAAGAGTTTGTTTTGGTTATTATTTCCTTGCTCTCGTTGGGAGTTGGCTTTATCTCATTCCGTTTCACTTGTTTTGTTCTTTTAGGATGAGATAAATCCTTGAGCCTTGGTATTTTTTTTATCCTTTTTCTTTGGCTCTTTCGAGTTCATTTGTTGAACTTGTGCTCTTTCATGTGTTGATTTGGCTCTTCGATACAATTTGGACACCTTTTGTCGAGTCACACTTTTGTGTGTGTCTTATTGGTTTACTTGGTATTTTTGTTCAAATTGTATCTCCTTTTGGTTCTTGAAATCCTATGCATGCATATTTACTTCTTGTATATATTATGGCATGCTTGCTTTCTTTGATCCAATATATAGGAGAAACTCCACCAAATCCTAATGGGCTAAGATGTGCATGAAATTCAATTTCATATCAATATGCACATATTTGTGTGGGGGCTCTCCTATGTATTGTAGTTTCACTAACTACTTTGGACCCAATTTGTTTGGGGACCATAGTGTACTTAATTGTGTTTTAGGTGCATTGGAGATATATATTGGGTGCTTGTATCTTGAACAAGGAAGAAGTGGCGTCTACATGTTAGTTGGATGCAAGTTAGGATGATCAACGAATTCATATCTTCTTCATCCTACCAATTATATCTCGGTAACAAGTATCTCTCTCTCATGCATACATATCTTGTTCCCAACCTTGTGTAGGTTGCTTGTTGGAATGAATTTGTGTTCTTCCATATGTAGGATTTCTTGTTTTGGCTTTGAAGAGTTCTCTCTATTGCAAATGCGTGTATGTTGAGATGAGTGCATACAATGGGGACTATACTAAATCATGCTCATGATTCACTAATCCCAAATATGTCAATCTAGCAATTTTGTTGCATATCGTTTCCTCAATATCTCCCATGTGCAATAGTGAGTATTTTTGCCAAGTTGATTTCTATCTTGTGATACTTGTTGCCTTTCTCCATATATTCCTTCTATCATCTTCTTCCCTTGAGAATAGTTGTGTTGTATGGGGTATGTTGGTGTTTGAAGCTCATTGATGTACAATAAGATATATTTGAGCCCTTGGGCATGCTTTCAAGCAAAACATCTTATTGGTATATTCTATGACTTCTTTTGGGTCTTCATGTGTTTTCTTGAGTATCTATTTTGTGTGTGCATGTTTCTTTGTGGTTATATGTCTTTGTGATATTTTCCACCTAAAAATTTATACACACAAGAGAAGATCAATATATGGTTGTTTTTGCATTTCTTGGAAATCACCTCTTACTTCATTTTGATTCTTCGGTGGTTTCCAAATTATTGTATTTTGTGTGCATTGCTAAATGGTTTTGAAGGAGTGAGGATTCCATGGTTGTGCATATTGTTTCCAAATATAATTACTATAATTTGTGCACAATCTTTGGGGATCTTCTATAATTCATTTAATGATGCACATGTTCCTTCTTTCTCGTTTCTTGTGGTTTAAATGCTTATGGGGGAGCAAGGATTCCATATTTGTGCATATTGTATTCAATACAAGTATTCTAATCTTTGCACAAAGTTTGGGGAGCTTCTCTATTTTTATTTAAACACTCTTTTGGTTGTTGTTTCCTTTTGACATCATTTGATGGTGTTTCATTTGTTTCTTTTGGATCTTTTGATTGCTTGCTTCATTTGTTGAAGCCCTTTTCTTTTCTTTATTTTCTTTTTGCTTTCTTTGGTTCCTCAATATAGTTTTACTTCCTCCCTAGTTCTCATCATTTGCCTTGTGCATATGCACACCTTTGGAGGAATTCTCACTATGTTCGCCGTCTAGAACATTTCACCCATTTTGGCAATCGATGCCAATGGGGGAGAAGTTTTGGAGGGTTTAAGGGAAGTTGGCCTTTGCTTTGAGTGTGTTCTTAAGCATTTGCCTCTCATGCTCTTGCATCTTTGTGTTTGCTTTGCATGTTGAATATATAGAGGAAGCTCAACCAACGGTAACGGTTGGCAATATATGCAATGAAATTCAAGTTCATCACACATGCATAGATTGTGGGGGAATTTGCTCTATATATTGTGGTTGTACCAACATCACATACTTGTGTAGTGTTTGATGTTGGGGCAACCGCTTTGGTCGTTAATTGTCATATTTAAACCCTCGCTAAGGTATTGTCATCAATTACCAAAATGGGGGAGATTGAAAGGGCATGTATGCCCCCATGTGTGGTTTTGGTAATTAATGACAATCTCTATGGACTAATGCGTAAATTGAGTTTCACTTGTAGGTTTGTCCATTGGCATCGCTTGGGCCATGTGTTGGTCTCAAGGTTGGAAGATGAAGAAATGTCCAAGGGCTTTGTGCCCATTGGAATCATGAAGAAAGAAGGTGCTTGAAGGTCGATCAAGGCATGTGCAAAGAATTGCATCAAGATGGATCAACCTCAAGTAGGGATGAAGAAGGGCGAGCTCAAGATGCGCCATCTCTAGAATATCTCATGCTTGAAGCTTGCCATCCTCGTGCTCATGGAATGATGAAGACAAGTTCAAAGAAGAGGTTTCCCCATGGAGTATGGGGGAGAAATTTGCAAGTCTTCATCTTCATCAAGCAAGAGCATCCAAGAAAGGTGTTCCCACTATAGAAGAACAAGACAGTCTACATCAAGTTCAAGTGGGATGCTCAAGGCAAAGGTATGTTCTTGATAGGGCTTTTCTTTTGCCGATCTCGTATTGTTAGTTGGGAGACCGGGTTTAGGATAGATAGCCGTGCTATCAAGAGGGGCTCTCAAGCGGGTGTCTCGTTTGCATCGTTCGGAGAGAGATCAAATCTTTGCATTCATATCATCATCTTTCTTGGTTATTATTTGGTTCTTGTCCATGAGAGGATCTATAGCTTGTGGTCACCATCATAACAAGCTCTAGTTCATCATCTAAGGATTTCACTTGCATATCTTATTGCGGTTTTTGATCTTGCGAGTTTTCCGGCTCCACACCTTGGGGGATACTTCACATATATATTCATAGTATTTTCTCCCAAGGTGATACCCAATATTTCGAATTTTTGTTGGATTCTATTCATCATTACCTTTCCAACAAAATTGGTTTCATCCCAATCGGAGTTTTCAAGCTCAACTTCTTGTGTTTTGGGTTTTGGAGGTTTTACCGGTTCATCGCTTCTAGAGAGGTCATATCTTTCTCAATTTGGTTTTATACTTCCATTCTAGACTATTATGTTTCTTTGCATAATCTTGTAAAACTTTTCGTTCTCTTCAAAACGAGCCCAAGATCATCAAAAACGGAGCCCGAGATCAAAAGTTATTGAAGTTTTCGTGCAATGTTGTCCTGTGTTTTTGCTTGAGCGGAAGTTCCGGCCAAGTTCCGACCCAAGTTCCGGTCAGGTTCAGTAACTTGTGTTTCTATTTGCCGGAAGTTCCGGTGGGAGGCTGGAAGTTCCGGTGGGGGCGCGAATCTGGCCCAAACGGTCAGTTTTTCCTTGTCCTATTTAAGGGGGGCTTCTTCCCCAATGGTTCCCCATCTTTTGAGCTCGTTTTTTCCCACCATTGTTGACCTATTTGAGCTCTCTTACTCCCTCTCCCTCCCATGATTCTTACATATTTTTGAGGGAAAATTGAGAGGAGATCTAGATCTACAATCCCACCAAGTCAAATCCCTTCTTTGTGAAGGAATCATTGGGATCTAGATCTTGGATCTAGATCTTGGAGAGTTTTGTGTTCTCCTCTTGTGTTCTTCCTCCCTTATTCCCCCAATAGCTTTTGTAGCTTTGTTGGAATTTGGGAGAGAAGGACTTGCCCTTGCATTTGGTGCATAGGTTTGAGTTCTCCTCTTGTGTTCTTCCTCCCTTATTCCTCCAATAGCTTTTGTAGCTTTGTTGGAATTTGGGAGAGAAGGACTTGCCCTTGCATTTGGTGCATAGGTTTGAGTTCTCCTCGGAGATTCGGCGAGTACAAGCTTGTGGGCATGTTACTCTTGGGTTCTTGGAACCCTAGACGGTTGTGTGGTTGGGTTGTTGACCTTTTGTGGTCTTGTTGACCTTTTGTGGTCTTGTGGCCTCTTGTGGCTTTGTTGGCCTTTTGTGGCATTGTAGCCTTTTGTGGCTTTGTTGTTGGGAGCCTCCAATTGAGTTGTGGAGTTAGCCCCAATCTTGTACGGGTTCGGTGACCGCCCTCAAGCGTCCCATAGTGGAGCAAGTGCCCGCCTTTTGTGGTGCGCACTTGGGAGAATAGGGTGAGCCTTTTGTGGCGTCGGTGAGTTGCGTGCTTCCGCATCCGGGGTGAGGCCTTGTGTGGCGTTGGGTGAGCATCGAGCCACCACACCTCGAGGTGAGCCATTTGTGGCGTTCAGAGAGCATTGCGCCATCACACCTCTCCAACGGAGACGTAGCTTCTTTGGAAGTGAACTTCGGGAAACAAATCTTCGTCTCCGCGTCCATCGGTTATCTCTAAACCGAGCCCTTTACTTATGCACTTTACATTGTGATAGCCATCGTTCTTGAAGTATTTATTTCTTGCTATCACCTTGTTGCTTGTATTGCTTAGCATAGGTTGTTGGTGCACTTAGGTAAACTTAGTGGCTAGGTTTTGTGCTCAATAAATTAAACGTTAGTTTTATTCCGCATTTACTTGAGCCTAAACCGTAATATTTTTAAAAGTCTATTCACCCCCCCCCCCCTCTAGACGACTTCCTTTGTACTTTCACTTCCTCATTTGAAAACACTTGATTTCGTGGTTCTTGTGCCTAACTTAAAGACGTTAAGAAAAGTACTTGTTGGGAGATAACCCAAGAGTTTCCTTGAGTCTTGGAAGTTATTACTTCAGTAATGACCCCTCCTTATCCTTTTTGTTTGCTTTTTGTGCCAAGAATGACCTCTAATGAGTGGGAAGTAAGATTTGGGAGTTGTTGTCCCGAAACAGATTTCTGTCCTCCACCATAAAAATTTGTGAGGGGTCTCTGTCAATCGGATTGACCTGAAAATTTACGAATAATTCCTCCAGTATGTTATCTAACTTTAGTTAGTTCAACACTTTTTATTTGAGCAACAGAATATTTTCAAAAAAATCGGTTTCTACCTGCTGGTCTGTTTTGACAGATTTCTGCCATTATTTGCATTTGCTTCTTATTGATTCCTTTTTGAGTTCTCTTTTGGGGAATTGAGCTTTTTGAAGGAGTTGCTACAGTATATTGTGTTTTTAGTGAAAAGTTTTTCTGTTCCAAAGCTAAACCCAAAGGTCTATTATCTTTTGAATACACTAATGTTGCTAATGAAGATTGTGTGAAGTTTTGTATGAAGGAAAAATTTCAGGTGTGGAGAGAGAATGATGTAATGAGATGAAGAATGGACAAAAGCTCAAGCTTGGGGATGCCACCCCGGTGTCACCCCAAGAAATATCCAAGAGGTACAAGCGTCAAAGCTTGGGGATGCCCAAGGCATCTCCTTCTTCATCAGTAAAAAGCTCAGGTCTTTCTAGACACTTCGTTTTTATTGTTTCATGCATTGTTGTGTTGTTCTTGGAGCATCTTAGTTTTCGTTTGCTTTGCTTAGTTTGTTTAGTTTGCTTGAATAAAGTAGTTTGGACCCCCGTTCTCGCTGTGTTGTTTCAAAAATAAGTTGCTTGGTGTTGGAAAGGAGTAGTAAGTTCTTTCTTGGAAGTGCAAGAGGAGATTGCCTTGACTGTGACTTACACTTTAGCATGACATGCTAGGTTTTGTTTTAACCTTATGCTTAGTGATTATTGCTGTAGCATGTTTTGTTCCAAACAATTGGGATTGCTTAGTGTACCTTGAAGAAATCATGCGTTGTTTTAGCATGCAAAAGCATAGTATTGTGGTATTCTCCTTTGATGCTTTGTTTGGGTTGACTTGGCACATGCTCACACCATGTTATGACTATAAACAAGTAACCATAGCCTCTATGATCATTTGGTCCTTGACTTGTTGTACCACTCTATGATTTGATTAGTAATGTTTTGTTCCTCTGCATGATTATGGCCATTATTGCTCTCTTAGTTGGTTGCTCCCAGTCTTTTGCTAGCTTCCACTTGTATGAGTAAGCTCTACTCATGCTTCCAACTCCCAAGAAACTAAGTTATTCCAAAGTGTCCACTATAAACTCCTATGCATGGTGTGTTACACCATTCCAAGTATATTCTTGTTTCCATCTATCTTCCAATCAAAAAGTATTTTGTTATGTGAAAACTTAGTGATTAAAGCCCTCACAAACTTGATGGCACACTTTATATTCTTTTCCCCTAATAAACTTGAACCATTGTGTCATCTATGTTCTATATGCTTGCACTTATATGTTGGAATTAGCAGAACTGTGCTGTCACGGGGAACGTTTTCAACATTGCACTTGTACTTTCTACAGGGTTGATATCATGCTCTTTTGTCTATGGATGTCACCGGTGTGAAATAAAGAGGGAGCTTGTAAGTCCATGGAGTTATGTATTTTGTGTTAGAGAAACGCCTGGGCCGCTAGCCTAAGCCATGTATAATCATGGTGGAAACTTGCAGCATCACCATAATGAGCTATCTATGAAGCATCCTCAATAAAAAGTTATGCACATAGTAAATAAAAAGATTGCTGAGATGCTCATTGTCTGCTTGCCTTGTCATTTTGGTTATGGGATAGCTCTTGTACCATGTGCAAGGGGTACCTCGTTGGCGGTTCTCTATGATACACATGTACTTACTATGACAAGAACTTACAGGTGACTGAAGTTGAGTAGAATGAGGTGTGGCCCTCGTATTCAAGGTACTTAAGATTGCAAACTTATACTTTTTCAAGCATATACTCCATAGTTTGTTCACTTTAACCTTAATCACTTCAAGATGCTTATGATAGGGGCAATGAGGGCTGAAAGCTAACAAGTACCATAATTTTTGGAAGCTCTTTTTGAAACTTGAAATCCCTGCTTCCCTTTATGAAGGGCCTTTCTTCCACCATTATTTGAGTCTTCACCTTCTACCTTTAGGCACCATTAAGAGAGCATAGTTTCCATTCTGTGTGCAGTGCCCCAAAACTTATTGATTGATGCATATTGTGATATTACTTGTTCTTGTGCTATTTGTATCTAGTCACTCTTATGAACTTTGAAGGTGTCCTATGCATATATTTGCTACTCCATGAGGGACAAGCAGAATGCCACTATGCCATGTTCTCTGTATGTGAAACAAACGAACGTTTTTTCAAATGCATGTTATTCATGATCTTTGTTTGTAGCCTTTCATGTTGCATGCATAGTTACTTTGTCTTATTGTTAGAACTCCATCTTTCATGCACATGCTTAGAGTTCTTTGATCCCAGCTTTCAATGCTTGCAAATGGTTTGATCTTGGTTTTGATGGTGCATGTCACCTCAAAAATTATTATTTTATCACTTACCTACTCAAGGACGAGCAGGAGTTAAGCTTAGGGATGCTTGATACATCGGAAACATATCTATAATTTTTGATGTTCCATGATTGTTTAGTATCTACTTTGCTTTGCTTTGTCTACATTTTGAGGTGTTTTTATATCTTTTCTGGAACTAACCTATTAACAAGTTGCCACAGTGCCAGTTGCATGTTTTCTTCTGTTTTTGGTTCCAGAAAGGCAGAAAATCAATATTCTCAGAATTGGACGGGATAAAAGCCAAAGTCAATATTTTACCGTCTGTGACACGAAGTCCAGAGGAGAGACGGAGAGGTGCCATAGGGCGGCCAGACCCCCCCCCCCTAGGCGCGGGTGGGCCCAGCCCATGCCTGGGCAGGGTGTGGCCCCCCTGGTCGCCTCCCAGCCTCGCCTCTTCGCCTATAAGAAGCCCCCGATACAGAAACCCTAGGCACCCAATCAATACTCCATGAAAACTTCTGTAGCCGTCGCCACCATCGTCCCTAGATCACGGGGATTTAAAGCTCTTCCTGGCACCCTGCCGGAGGGGAGATCATCCCGGAGGCATTCTTCTCCAGTACGAAGCGTGAGTAGTTCCACCTTGGACTACGGGTCCATGTAGTAGCTAGATGGTTGTATCTCCTCCTTGTGCTTTCATGTATAGATCTTGTGAGCTCCGTTCATTATCAAGATCTAATCTGTTTGTAATCATGCATGTTGTGTTTGCGGGGATCCGACGGATCTTGAGATTACTATGTCAAATTAATTAATGGTTTTTGTCTATTTGATACTATCATGTATGTGTTGTTTGTGATCTTGCATGCTCTCCGTTGTTAGTAGCTATCTTGGCCAAGTAGTTGCTAGTGACTCCAAGAGGGGGTATTTATGCTCGATAGTGGGTTCATGCCTCTAGTCTCCAAGGGAAGTGACAGGAATCTCTTCGGTTGTAGATGTCGTGTTGCCACTAGGGAGAAAACAACGGTCTCTTGTTCATGGAACAAGTGGATTGTTTACCTTGCACACTTTGCTTAAAGCAGTTGTCTGTTGCTTGCAACTTAATACTGGAGGGGGTTCGGACGATAACCTAAAGGTGGACTTCTAGTCATAGATGTTGTTGGATGGCGGTCTATGTATATTGTTGTATTGCCCAATCGAATCTCATAGGATCTTTTTGTCTAGTATTGCATTGTTATGCCTTGCTCAGTTCCTGTCAATTGCCCTGTTGTAATTTGTTTACCCTTCATGCCATGTTGTTTATCTAAGGATATAACCTCTAGTGAACTATGGACCCCGGTCCAATCTTTATCATTGATACATCTTCCACTTTTACTTGTTTACTTGCTGCAAACCATCATTACCTTCCACACCATACAGTTAATCCTTTGTTACAACAACCAATGAGATTGACAACCTCACTATTAGTAGGGGCAAAGTCTTGAGTTTGTGTTGTGCAGGTTTCCGCGTTGCTTGCAACACCTGTGTGACGTTTCCTTCCTACTACTGGTTAGATAACCTCGGTTTCTTACTGAGGGAAGATTTGATGCTATGCTGCTTCACACCTTGATCTTGGGGTTCCCAACAGGCTCCACATCAACTGAGCCATCAGACGTACCTCATATTGTCCCCTTGAGGGTATGTGAGTATTACGTCGGCTCCTGCTCTAGCCTCGCGCTTAGAGCCATCGAAGTTCATTGTGCAGGACTGCGACATGTCCGGGGTGTTCGGCAGTTGGAGTTCCATCGAGTGGACAAGGAAGTCAGGGAGCACCTAGGACTTGATGGCGGTCCGCCTCTCGTAGATGATGTCTCACGGAGACAGTTCGATGCCCCACAAGTCTACTCGCCCTGTGGCTTTAGGGTTATTCAGGATGTTCGATAGCGGAGTGTCGTTGATGACCACGGTCTGGTGCTCCTAGAAGTAGTGGCTCAACCGACGCACCATCATGAATGTGCCATGGGTGAGCTTCTGGTAGTGGGGGTACCTCTGCTTTATCGGGGTCAGTACCTCGTTGAGGTAGTAGATTGGGCGTTGTACCCCGTGGGTCTTGTCATCTTCAGGTTGTTCGACCACGAGTGTTGTGTTGACTACCTGATGCATGGCTGATATATATAGTAGCAAGGGCTCCCTCTCCTTTGGTGTGACGAGAACAGGTGATGTGGAGAGTAGGAGTTTGAGGTCCTCAAATGCTTCGTCTGCTTCGGTCATCCACTTGAATTTGTCAGCCTTGCACAACAGCTGATAAAAGGCAAGGGCCTTCTCGCCCATGCAGCTGATGAACCTACTGAGCGTCGCGATTCGCCCAGCTAGCTACTAGACCCCCTTGGGGTTCTTAGGCTTCTCCATGGATAGTATACCCCTGATTTTCTTCGGGTTTGCCTTGATCCCACGCTGAGGGATGAAATACCCGAGTAATTGGCCAGATGGGACGCTAAAAGCGCACTTGTCTAGGTTCAGCTTGATCTTGTAGCGATCAAGGTTATCGAATGTTTCACGGAGGTCGTCGATGAGCATCCAGGACTCCTTGGTCTTGATCACTATGTCGTCTACATAGACCTAAACGTTGCGACCAATATGATTATTCGAACATGCTTGCATGCATCTCTGGTAAGTGGCGCCTACATTCTTCAGCCCGAAAGGCATTTTGTTGTAGCAGAACACCTCGAACGGCATGATGAACACCATTTTCTCCTGATCTTCGGCCTTCAGCCAAATTTGGTTATATCCTGAGTAGGTGTCGAGGAAGGAGAGTTTCTCGCATCCTGCAGTGGAGTCGATGATTTGATCGATCCATGGTAGAGGAGTGTAGTCCTTTGGACAGTGCTTGTTGAGAGATGTGAAGTCCACGCACATCCGCAGGATGTCCGTGTCCACCAGCACAGGGTTGTCCAGCCACTCGCTTTCCTTTATCTCCCTGATGAAGTTGGCATCGAGGAGTCTGTTGACTTTGATACCAACGGCTTCGGCTCTGGACTCGGACAGTCGACGCATTGACTGATTAACTGGCTTCGCATCCGGAAACACATTGAATGCATGCTCGGCGAATTCCCTGGGAACTCCTGGCATGTCTGCAGGACATCGAGCGAAAATTTCCCAGCCCTCAGCGAGGAATTCGACGAGCGCGCTTTCCTATGCGGGGCTCAGGTCGTTGGCGATCAGCGCCGTCTTGGAGGCGTCCATCGGGTGAACCTGCACCTTCTTAGAGTTGACTGTTGAGTCAAAGGACATATCAGGTGCATTTTCCTGGTGACTAGGGGTGCCCCGTTGTGTGTGACATCCTTGACCCTTGTTAGCTCCTCCTGCATGTCGTACGACTGGGAGATTTTGTTGAAGTCTCTGTCACAACTGTCCGATCTGGTGAAGCTTCCTGGGATGATGATGACGCCCCTGGATCCCGATATCTTTAGTAGAAGGTACGCGTAGTGGGGTACTGCCAGGAACCTTGCGAATGCCACACGCCCGAGGATGGCATGGTACTGTGAGGGCCAGTCCACCACTTCAAACTCCAGCCGCTCATGCCTGAAGTTTTCGGGCTTGCCGAAGATAATGTCAAGCCATATCTTTCCCAGGGGATATATGCCCTTCCTTGGGACGATGTCGTGGAACATTGTGTCCGATGGTTCTAGACTGCATAGCGGCATCCGCATGGCTGTGAGTGTGCTGGCGAAGATCAGGTTGATGCCGCTGTCGCCATCCATAAAGACGCGGCCCATCTCGAACTCTCCGATCTGGGCCTCGAGCACCAGGGCGGAGTGACCTGGGAGAGGTATCTGGCATGGGTGATCTGACCGGTCGAACGTGATGTAGGACTCCAAGCCGCTGAGGTACTCAGGTATGGTTGGTGGGAAGGTCACGGCCAAGTTGACTTGGCGGGTGATCTTCTTTTGCACTCTGTTGGTTGGGCGCCCACTTTGTATCATGAGGATCCCTACGGGTGGCGGGTACGCATCTGCCCCATTGTTGTGCCCCTGCACAATCGTAGGTTGCGCGGGTCCTCCAAGTGGTGGTGGTGGTGGTGCTCCGTGGGCTATGCCTCCTGCAGCGTGTGCGAATTCTGGATTCATCGTCTGGCATCGCATCTGGGTGAGGCCCTCGCTGAGCTTCTGGAACTCCCGGCAGTCCTTGAGCATATGGCTGGCCTTCTTCTTACTATCTTTCTTGTTGATGTAGAAGTGGATGGTGCAGGGACCTGATAGTTTGTCGTATGCCGAAGGTTCTTCATCGCGGTTGCGACATTGCCACGTTTGGGTGGGCCGCCCACCATCGTGGTACCCGGTGTTGCGGTTGCAACCATAGCGGCGATCGGCGTAGCCAGACATGATGTGTGTTGATGCCCTGTTAGGAAACCCCAAGAGCAAGGTATGATGCAGCACGGCAGCAAGTTTTCCCTCAGTAAGAAACCGAGGTTATCGAACCAGTAGGAGGAAGGAAACGTCTCAAAGGTGTTGCAAGCAACGCGGAAACCTGCACAACACAAACTCAAGATTTTGCCCCAACTAACAGTGAGGTTGTCAATCTCACCGGTTGTTGTAACAAAGGATTAACTGTATGGTGTGGAATGTGATGATGGTTTGGAGCAAGTAAACAGTAACAGTGGAAGATGTATCAATGGTAAAGATTGGACCGGGGTCCATAGTTCACTAGAGGTGTTCTCCTTAGTTAAACAAACATGGCATGCTGGGTAAACAAATTATAGCAGGGCAATTGACAGGACTGAGCAAGGCATAACAATGTAATACTAGACATCATGATCCTATGAGATTCGATTGGGCAATACAACAAGATACATAGACCGCCATCCAACTGCATCTATGACTAGAAGTCCACCTTTGGGTTATCATCCGAACCCCCTCCAGTATTAAGTTGCAAGCAACAGACAACTTCTTTAAGCAAAGTGTGTAAGGTAAACAATCCACTTGTTCCATGAACAATAGACCGTTGTTTTCTCCCTAGTGGCAAGAGCACATCTACAACCATAGAGATTTCTGTCACTTCCCTTGATTAAGTAGAGGCATGAACCCACTATCGAGCATAAATACCCCCTCTTGGAGTCACTAGAAACTACTTGGACAAGATAGCTACTAACAACAGAGAGCATGCAAGATCACAAACAACACATACATGATAGAATCAATAAGACAAAACCATTAATCAATCTGACATAGTAATCTCAATATCCATTGGATCCCCGCAAACACAACATGCATGAATACAAATAGATGAAATCTTGATCATGAACGGAGGTCACAAGTTCAAGACATGAAAGCACAAGGAGGAGTTACAACCATATAGCTACTACATGGACCCATAGTCCAAGGTGGAACTACTCACGCTTCATACCGGAGGCTGGCATGATGAAGAAGAAGGTCTCCGGGATGATCTCCCTTCTGGAAGGGTGCCAGAAAGAGCTTCAGATCCCCCCGATCTAAGGACTATGGTGGCGGCGTATACATACGGTTTCGTGGAATATTGATTGGGTGCTTAGGGTTTAGGCATCGGGGGCTTCTTATAGGAGAAGAGGCGAGGCAGGGGGCGGCCAGGGGCCCACACTCTGCCTAGGCGCGGGCCCACCCTAGGCCACGCCTGGGGGGTGCAGCCGCCCTGTGGCGCCCCTCCGTCTCTCCTCTGGACTCTGTGTTCTCCTTGGTGAAATATTAACTTTGGCTTTTGTCCTGTCCAATTCCGAGAATATTTCCTTACTAGCTTTTCTGTAACCAAAAACAGCAGAAAACGGGCAACTGGCACTGTGGCAACTTGTTAATAGGTTAGTTCCAGAAAAAATATGAAAAGCGACTCAAAGTGTGGACAAAGCAAAGCAAAGTAGATACTAAACAAGCATGGAACATCAAAAATTATAGATACATTTCCGACGTATCAAGCCGCAACCATGTCGACTTCCTTACGATCGTTGTAGACGCATGATCTTATCTTTCCGCGGCGATCACGCCTGCGGCTGAAGTCATCCTCATCATCCAAGGGTGCTCGGTTAACGTCATCTTCTCCATCTGCCCAGCGATTGGCGATATCCATCAGGTGATCGAGGGTTTGGGTCTTGATTCGCCCGAGCTCCTCCTAGAATTCACGGCGCTTGACGCCGTCCTTGAAGGCATCGATTGCCCTCTCCTCAAAGATGTTTGCGGTGGAGTTCTTAATGACAGACCAGCGCAGTATGTATGAGCAGATGGACTCGTTGGTCCGCTAGGTGTAGGCCCGTAGCTCTTCGATTGAGGCTGGTCTCTTGCTGGTGCCCTTGGAGTTGCGGATGAAGTTGTATGCCAGCTCTTCCCAATTTCGGATGGAGCCGGAGGGGAGGCTACTGAGCTAGACCCTGGCTGCGCCTGTCAGCTTGTAATATCCCAAAAATATTAATCAAGATTATCAAGTTCCAATCACCCAAGTTTAGGGTTAACAAAAACTTTTGTTAATTAAAATCAATATGAATGCATGTGTGTGTGTGATTAATGCATTAATGCTTGCAATGACATGTTTGATTGATATGAATGGCAAGGATTGGTTTAAAGATGAAAAAAATATCATCTAAATCATTTCCAAGCAGAATCAAATCAAGAGAAATTCAAATATAAACAATATAAGAAAATGGTCATTTTGACCAAAGTTAACCACTAGACCACTTTGAGTGTTTCTAGTCCAAGTTTTCTAATAGAAACAAATCCAATTCTTTTCAACACTTGCTAGACCAAGTAAAAGGGAACCCAAGCCCACTTTACAAACCAACAGAAACAGATTTCAAATCTATGCAAATGACAATTCAAAATTGAAACAAGTGTAGGTACTAAGATCACCATTTCTCAAAACCCAACTAAACCAGTTCACCTGGATCAACCAGTGCCGCAAAGAGACCATGTAGACCAATACTAACATCCACCAAAAAGGAAATTTCAAACACTTTTCTCTTGTGGCCATTTTGTTAAACACTTGGTAAGCATAGTAAACCCTGCCTAAATATCACTGTTTGTGATCAAAGCTTTGTTCAATTCTTGTCCCCAAATCTCTTCCCTTGTCTCCCCTAGTAATAACACTGCATTGACACAAGCTAGCACTCTAGCATTGCACCAGTGCTGAGCCACCCGAGCCTCCCCCCACCCCATTGCCGACCGACCATGGCTAGCTAGCAGGAGGCAACGCCACGCCCAGCCACGATGTCCAGGAGGCAGCTCACGTCCACCGCCACCCCTTGTGAAACCCTTGAACGCAGCCAGGCCTTGGACCACCCGACAATCGCCGCGCCCATTTCTCTGAAAACCATGTCGAGAGCACGCCAGAGCGCCACGGACGACACGCGTGCACACGCCGAGCCTCGCCCCCGCCGCACATGCCTGCACTCACCTCGACACCAGCTAACCCCTAGACATGCTCGTTTGCCGCCGTGCGACCAGTAGCCACTGTTCATCATCAAAAATGTCATCGGTGCCGCTCAGAGCGTCGACCCGTTCTGACCAACCTCGACCGCCCCTTGCCATGCCATTAAGCCCTTGAGGATCGCCAGGAGACCGTGCACCGGCCTACGCCCTTCGCCATGCCATTAGCTTGTTGTACCGTCGACCCCGTCGAGCTCCAACCATGCCGCACTGCCCCTCTCGCCAGGAGACAGCTCTGGTAGCAGGCCGCTACACGCGCGCTGAGCAGTTGGGCTGGCCCAGTTTAGTTCCCACGCTTAGCCCAGTAATTCAAACAGATATTTTCCAATTTAGTTCAAACCTAGTTCTGTCAGTAGATTAAAAAATCAATTCAGATAATTTCACTTAACCAAATTGCATGAAACCTATTTTGTTAGAAAGGTATTGAAATTATCAATCCAAGCCCGTTGGATTCAAACCATTTGGAATTATAGATCACCTATACCAAAAATAACAAGACAGAGACTTTTCTGCATTCAATTTTTTTTGAAAAATCAACCATAAATGCTTTTGAGTTTATTCCAACTCTCAAAAATCACACTTGACAAGTTCTTTCTGAATATATAAAAATATTTAGGTTTAAATACAGTGATCTTGGACAAGTATTAAAATAATGCCCCATAGGCATTTCTAGTCACTTCAATTAATTAAAATAATAATGTTAAACCTTATTAAATTGTGACACCACTTTAAATCACATTCCCAAGTATTAAAATATGTGGTGATGACATGTGTCAACATGATCCCATATTTTAATTGGAGAATATTAAATCTTAAGTAGTTTTCAATGAGTAGAAATTACTTTTCTAAAATAAAATAAATAAACTAGGTCTTTATTTCATGTGATGATTGTGATGATGCTAGATCATATAGTGTGAACCTTGGTGTGCTAAATAGAAGTAGTTAAGTATTGTTTGGTGATTGTGTACCTCATATTTATTTATAGACGCTAGTACCGACCAAGGACACGAGGAGGAAGGAGACTACGAAGAAGAAGAAGAAGAAGAAGAAGAAGAAGAGAACTTCAATCACTGCAACAATCAAGGCAAGCTAACACTTAAATGATAACTATGCAAACTAGAGGCCTTAGGCATATTTGGTTATACCACTTGATTATACCAAATCCCAGTTTTACTTGCAAGCTTTATTCTTTTATTTCTTTATCAAAGTTCTTTATTACTTATAGTTAGTGTTTTGTGAGTTTTTGTGAAGATATTATAGGTAGAATAAAGAGCATAAAACTTGGCCTAAGTTAGTTAGAACTAGATGTCATACTAAGGCATGAGATTAGATTTGGATAAGTCACACTTGATTAGCACCCCTCATTAGTGATTACCCTCAATTTTAGTGGCTAGTGCTAAGCATAAAAGTTGATCATTTTAGATAGGAATACTTGGTGAAAATGATTATGAAAACCTTAGAATGATGAGTCATTCTAATGAAATGTTTTGACATGCGTTATGAACACCAGATGATTTGATGATGAAAATGTTGAGGCATGAGCCTTAGCCCCTTTTAAAACCGATGGTTGGTTTCGGATGCAATACCATTCCAATTTCACCGTACAACCACAATACACGAATTTGGGTAGGGCTTGACTGGAAATTTATATATCTTAGTATGGGTTCCCTTGAGGAAGAGGTTTGAGCTGAGGCTTTCCCGTGATGATTGTCCACCTGTGCAGTTCCCAAGATGACAGATGGTCATGGTTGGGAGGCCAAACTCATAGGGGAGGTGCCTATACTAGGGTGTGTAATTGAAATGTTAGAATTGATTATCCGCATACTGAGTATGGTGATTCAGGATTGTACCTGACGGATGTATCGAATGTTGTGGTGAAAGTGTACAATCTCTCTAGAGTGTCAAACTATTCGAATAGCCGGGTCCGCGGTTATGGACAGTTGGAGTGGCCATACTGTTCCATCTGAGCTGTGAACATGAAAACTAATTTCCCACTTAGGTGTTATAGAACATTAAACTAGTTTTCTTTACTTCTAAACTCAGTTAGAGATAAACATGGCTTTTTGCAAATAAACCTAGATCTTAGAATTCCTACTCAAACCACTTACTTGTTAGTGATAGTTTGCGAGTACTTAAAGAGTACTCATGGCTTTATCCCTGGCTATTCCTATGGCCAGACTATGAGGAGGACTACCAGGATGATGGACAGCAGGAAGTCTATGACAACTAGGATCATCTCCCATCGTCAGCATTTCCTGTGACCCTGAAGATGGAGCTTCGACCATGCTACCGTTATTATATTATTTCACTACGTTGATTGTATTAAGACTGGATCATGAGATCCTTTATTTGTAAGACCTTTATTATGGTTTGTAATGGATGATGAACTATGGTACCAATCTGTTATGTCTCGTAAAAATGGTAATCATGGGATTGCGATGTATGGCATAATAGGCATCTGGGATTAAAAATCCGGGTGTTTACAAGTTGGTATCAGATCCATCCTAACCATAGGAGACCCTAGTTAGAATGTACGCTTGAATCAAAAAAATTGTTTCAAAAACAAAAGAAGTGAGTATTTATGAAAACCTATTCTCATTCTTATCACTTAGAGTCTTTCAAGAAAATTCATGTTCCTCAAAAGTTCTTGCAAATCTTACATAAAATTTGACACACTTGATAACTCTACTAACTTACTTATCCTACATTCTTGTAGATGGACGTCAAGTATAGCAAGTTCTACCAGTTGGGCAATGGAGGACAGCTCATCTTTGAGCTTGATTTAGACCAACTCTCGGAACTTCTTGAGCACCCGCACCCCGAGTTCTTCGGAGCACAACTCAACGATCAGCAAGGAGGAGAACTACAATGGCTAATCATTGCCAACCTCAGAGGAAAGATGGAGGCACCCACCTCAGAGGGGATCCAATTCAGCATGAGAGAGAACAACTGGCTAGATGGACTCGCCAGGGCTATGCAGGAAGCTCTTGCCCGTCTGTGTGGGCAAAGCATCAATCAAATCAAGGGTACTAGCTTTGAGTACTACGCAAGGCATGATGCTATGGGACAGCCATTGGAGGTACCAGGACATCCGGAGCTGAAGCATCACGTGGATCATCTCAGCTTCATGTTGTATGACATGCAGAAGGAGTTGGACAACGCCCGCGCTTACGCCAACCACAACTATGCCATTGCAGTCAAGAAGGACCAGACCCTCGCCATCCTTGCGAAGGAGCGCAAGTCATTTCGTCGTCTGCGTGACAAGAAGGATCACATCATTGCTCGCCTTCATCACAAAGTGTCAGACTTGGAGGAGACCATCCATGAGCGGGACATGCAGCTTGAGGAGAGGGAGAATGCAGGGGAAGATATCCTTGGAGATCCCTACTCCTACCTCAGTGATGATGATTACTACCTAGAGGACCAAGCCATGGACTTCCACACTGATGATGATGATTCCGCCTTCATTGATGATGAAGAAGCCACCGATTCAGATGAGTAGTAGCACTTGAGCACTATTGTAGGTGTGAGTTGTATCCGGTCCCACTGTATCGTAGCTTCACGGAATGGTTCCTAAAACCATCTGTTACCTTAGTGTGGTGTGTGTTTGTATTGGGTGCTATGAATGAATGAATGAAAAGCAAGTTGCTAGTTGGAAAAACCAGAGTCAAACTCAAAGTTTAAAAACTTTTCAAAAACAAATCCATGAACCTTAAAAATTTCCCTCTTGTCTCATGACCTATCTCAATCTTTAGATGCCTCGCGGAGGGAGCAGTTCATCTTAGGATCCAATGCTGAAAATCTTGCAAATGTTGGTTTCTGACCGTGAAGCTGAAAGAGCCGAACGTCAAGCCAACTTAGACACTCTTGAACACATAGCTCAGATGGCTAACAACAGTCAAGGCCATGGAAACCAGGATAACCATGGATCCAAGCTTAAGAACTTTTAGAACACCAATCCATCCATATTTAGCAAGTTTGAAGAGCCGCTAGATGCTGATGACTGGCTGCAGACCATGGAGGACAACTTAGAAGTCGTAGGAGTAGAGGCCAATGAGAAAGTAATGTTTGCCACCCATTATCTGGCAGGAGATGCAAGATCTTGGTGGAATAGCATTCGCACCATGAATGGAGGACATATGATGACTTGGGATGAATTCAAACTCAAGTTCAGTCGAACCCATGTGCCACCAGGTTTAATCAAGAGGATGAGAGATGAATTCAGAGAATTGAAGCAAGGGAGGATGACAGCAGTTGAGTAACGTGACGAATTTCTGTCATTAGCTAGGTATGCACCAGATGATATTGACACTGAAGCCAAGAAGAAGGAGAGATTCTTGAATGGTCTGCATGATGAGATGCAGACAGTATTAGTCAACATTCCGTTTGTGGACATTGAGGCCTTAGTGGATTCTGAAATCTAGATGGAAGGCAAGATCAACCAAGCCAATGAGAATCACAAGCGTCGAATGATGCATCAAACAGGAACTCACCATATCCCAAAGTATCGCCCCAACCCGTCTACAGGATATGCCCCAAGAACCAATAGACCCCCGATGACCCGTCCGAACTATCCCAACTGTGGAGGAGGAAACCCAAGGCCCGGAGGAAACCACAACAACAACCCCGGCAACTCCAACAATTTCAACCGTGCACCGCCCAAGTTCAACAACAACAACAACACCAACAACACCAATACTGTCCCAAGACTGTAAGCAATGATGTGCCTGTTGCAGGAAAAGACAAGTCTCAGGTTACTTGTTATGAATGCGGAACCAAGGGTCACTACTCCAACGAGTTCCCCAAGAAGCTTGCCGTAGCCCCCAATGTGAATGCCCCAGCTCAGCGGCAGCACCGTGTTCAGCCTGGAAGGAGATTTGCCCCAGGGAACTCACTCAACCGCAATGGTTGTTTGTTTCACATGAGTGCTGAAGAAGCCCAGGAAGTGCCAGATGTCGTGCTGGGTATGTTTTCTGTGAACTCAGTACTTGCAAGAGTGTTGTTTGATTCTGGAGCATCACGCTCGTTTGTTACAGAAGAATTTGCATGCACTAGTAAGATTCAACCAACAAAATTGAAGCATGTTATGATAGTTCAAATACCAGGTTCAACCACCAAAGCTAGACAAATTTGCAACGCCGTACCTGTCAGAATCCATGGAATAGATTTTTATGCTAATCTAATAGTACTTGGAACCAAAGGTTTGGAAGTAGCACTAGGAATGGATTGGATGTCGAAACATAAAGGATTAATCAACTGTGCCAAGAAAGCCATAACCATGACTAGTACCACAGGAGTATCAGTAGAGCATGTATCTGAAACCTTGCCCCGTCAATTCAAGTGCAACAAGAGTCTAGCCCAACCAACCATTGCAAGTCAGAGTAGTCTGTGAATACCCCGACGTATTCCTAGATGTATTTCCTGGTATGCCCCCACATCAGGATATCGAGTTTATCATTGAACTAATCCCTGGAACTGGACCCATAGCTCAGAGACCTTGTAGTATGAACCCGTCTGAATTAGTGGAGCTAAAGAAGCAACTGGATGCTATGCTGGAGATTGGACTGATTCAACCAAGTGCGTCACCATGGAGATCACCTGTTTTGTTTGTGGATAAGAAAGATGGAGGTAACCGTTTGTGCATGAATTATCGCAAGCTGAATGATGTCACCATTAAGAACAAGTAGCCACTACCAAAGATAGAAGATATGTTTGACCAGTTGACCGGTGCCAAAGTGTTTTCTAAGATTGATCTTAGAACTGGTTATCATCAACTCAAGATTCGCGCAGAGGATATTCCAAAGACTGCCTTCACCGCCAGATATGGATTGTATGAGTACACGGTCATGTCTTTTGGATTAACTAATGCCCCCACTTATTTCATGAACCTCATGAATAAGATTTTTATGAAATTCCTGGATAAGTTTGTCGTTGTTTTCATCGATGACATTCTGATCTATTCCAAATCAGAAGAAGAACATGAGCTACACCTAAGGACCATCCTTGAAACCCTTAGGGAGCATCAGTTGTATGCCAAGTTTAGAAAATGTGAGTTCTGGTTAAAGGAAGTAGGATTCCTCGGACATATCGTGTCGGCAGGAGGAATTGATGTCAACTCTGCCAAGGTTAAGGATGTTGAAGAATGGCAAGCCCCAACCACTCAAACCCAAGTTCGTGCATTTCTTGAATTAGCGAGATATTAACGCAAGTTCGTAGAAGGATTTTTGAGCATCGCAATACCCATGACCCAATTTTTGAAGAAAGATAAGAAGTTTGAATGGACAGACAAATGTGAAGCAATTTTTCAAGAGCTCAAGAAGAGATTGATTTCAGCCCCAATCTTGATTATGCCGGATATCATGAAGCCTTTTGATGTGTATTGTGACGCATCCAAGATTGGTCTCGGATGTGTGTTAATGCAAGAAGGCAAAGTCATGTCCTATCTATCCCGACAACTAAAGCAACATGAGCAGAATTACCCTACCCATGACCTTGAACTAGCAGCCGTAGTTTTAGCCTTGAAGACATGGCGGCATTACCTCATGGGTAACCGCTGTGAGATTTATTCGGATCACAAGAGTCTGAAGTATATTTTCACCCAGAAGGAGCTATATGAGGCAAAGGAGATGGATAGAGTTAATCAAGGACTATGATCTTGACATTCACTATCACCCCGGCAAAGCCAATGTGGTAGCATATGCTCTTAGCAGATTACCGTGTCGATTGAACACCATGATTTTGAAAGAGCAACCAAGTTTGCACAAGGAGTTGGAAGATTTCAGAATGGAACTAGGAAGTGAAGGATTTTTGGCTAGCATAGAACTTCAACCCACTTTGATCAGTCAGATCAAGGAGGCGTAGAAAGGAAATGCTAGTATCGACTGAATCAAACATCGTATTAGTACAGGTAAGGTACCTGGATTCACCGAAGATGAAGGAGTTTTATGGTACAAAGGACGTATCAGTGTGCCAACAGATTCAGAGTTGAAGCAAGCTATTTTCAAAGAAGCCCATTATACTCTTTATTCTATCCACCCCGGGAGAACTAAGATGTATAAGGATTTGAAGGAGCAATTTTGGTGGCATAAGATGAAGCGAGAAATCGGAAGCTACGTAGACAAATGTGATATCTGTCAGAGAGTCAAAGCGAGACATCAGAGACCCGCAGGACTTCTGCAACCATTGCAGATTTTAGAATGGAAATGGGATTCTATAGGAATGGATTTTATCACTGGTTTGCCTACATCTAGTAGGGGAAATGACTCTATTTGGGTCATAGTGGATAGACTGTCTAAAGTAGCTCATTTCTTACCGGTCAAGACCACTTATCAGAGTTTGAAGCTAGTGGAGTTGTGCATAGCTAGGATTGTTAGTTTGCATGGAGTCCCCAAGAACATTGTGTCAGATCGAGGAACTCAGTTTACCTCGAGGTTTTGGAAGAAGGTCCAAGAAGGATTAGGAACCAGACTGGATTTTAGCATAGCGTATCACCCGCAGACTGATGGACAAATGGAGCAAGCAAACCAGATACTCAAAGATATGTTGAGAGCTTGTGTGTTGGAATATGGATCTAAATGGGAAGACTGTCTGCCTTTCGCGGAATTCTCGTACAACAACAGTTACCAGGCCAGTTAGCAAATGGCCCCATTTGAATTTATGTATGGACGGAAGTGTCGTACCCTGTTGAATTGGTCGGAAGTAGGAGAGAGTCAGATTTTCGGACCCAACATCCTAAGATAAGCCAAAGAGAAAGTTCACAAGATCCGTGAGCACCTTAAGACCGCCCAATCCAGACAGAAGAGTTATGCCGATAAGATACGTCAAAACCTAGCCTTCAATATCGGAGATTTTGTGTATCTAAAAGTATCACCCTTGAAAGGAATGCAACGTTTCCAACTCAAAGGAAAGCTTGCCCCCTGTAACTACCTCGGTGAATTACGCTCCTAGATACAAGCCTGGATGAACGGTAGTGGTTGAAATAGTACGGTGGGGCCCCAAAAGCCACTCACGGGTAGACCTTTCGGCCGTCCCAACCACTTCCAATTCATCAGGACCTGTACGGGCGGCGTAATCGGCAGGCGAAGGGATCAACTACATACACAAATGAGTATGTATGCAAGCCACCATACAAAAGTACATCAGAGCCATTCCATCTAGAAAGAAAGGAAATATAGCAACGCCATACGGCAAGATTCAAATGACCTAGATAGATATATTATTTTAGGATAATTCCTCATACATCACACATCAGAGTATCAAGCGGAAGCGGCAAAACAAAGTCCGAGTACGGATAAGAAGCAAATCGGCATAAGATGCCATAGAAATAAGCACATCCCGCCCACAGATCTCACGGATCCCCGTTCCCGGAATCTCTACACCGAACGATCGTTGCCCACATCATCAGCCTCTTCCACCCAGTATCCGTCCTGCGAGGGTACCTGTTCATCTAAACCAATAATTTATCGTGTGAGACCCTAAGGGTACTCAGCAAGTCTTTATGCCTCTAAAGGGGACACAACCTGGGGTGACGCAATTGCAGCAAAAGATAAACCCTAACAGTTCTATAGATACTCGCTAACCATCCGCCTAACCAAAGATAGACGGATGTCCGTGATTTAATGACAGCAGTTATAACAGTAATTTCATCAGATCCATCCTCCTCCTCGCTTACCAACGAGGAAGCGGACGAACAACCCCCCATCCGTTGGCAATTTTATTAACCATTCCATGAGTGTTGCACTATTTACTAGTCAATTACTTAGTCAGGTTAAAGCGGTTCTTTAGTTATGCTTGTCTATGATCGAGAAACTGTGCTCCAAGTCGTCCATAACCGCGGACACGGCTTTCAGAAAGTTTTACCCTGCAGGGGTGCACAAATAGCAACACACACTCAATCAACCTCGGAAAAACCAAATCAAAACCCAACGAGGCCTTCACGACAAAGCAATCACAAGATTCAGAAATATTTCAGGGGGCCACCCCATTGAGTACACCCGCAACGAAGCTAGCTGACTCCAAGTCGGACTCAAGGTTTGCGTCAATGGCTGTAAACGACTGGGAACCCAAAACTGGGATTGCCGATACCGCGAACACACTCCGCTTACCTAAACAGTACAGTGTGCTCCTCGCACAATCGTAAATAAAGCAGTAAAGCATGGCATAAGTACAGGATCGTAAATAAAACCTCAAACTAGTTTGTGGCCCCAAGAAATAAGAATGAATCAAGCTCTGGCTCAGGGGGGTCCCATAAGCCTCCCGGATGTGGATAGCGCGAATATTCAAGGAACAGGTTTCAAGTACTCGGGGTCCTACGGGACACAAGTGAGCAGGAAAAACCAAATAGCAGATATTGCCCACCGGTGCCACTTTCATTAGTTATCCCATTACTACTCAGGTTAAGTTGTTTAGGTACCTCGTTATTCATCAGACTCTCACATACCCTACACATGCTGTTCTACGACTCGCATGGCTCAAACAACTCCTGTAGTAATGGCTCATGGGATGGAGGTACAAGCTTGGTGGGGTTTAAAAGTAAAGGCTATGCAATACTTGGGATTCAGTTTAATGCAATCGCGACTCAATGATGCAAGAATAAGATAGAGGCAATAGGTACTGTATGTATGCAAGCATGAGGTAGTGCTTGCCTGGCAACTCAGTTGAAGCGAGAGACGGATCTGGGTAGTGCTCCTGGTTCTCTTGATATATCCCCTGCTCAGAGTCTATTCGAAGAAGAACCAAACAAACAAGGGCCAACATAAATAAAGAGCGCAAGCATAGGAATAAATGCGACAAGAAAACCATCATGCCATGATGAATGATGCACAATTTGCATGGCAATAAAGTAGCATGGCATGGGTGAGGTGTGGTATACAAGAATAAGTCATTTTATTAAGGTTTGGCCACATTTTATTGTCATAATAGTTGCTGTATACTTTATATTTATATGATGCATGCTGCAATTGAAGTCATGGATAGCATAAACAGAAAGGTCTCGTCGAGCTGATCATTTTAGACATATCATTTGTTAAATTCGGAGTTATAAATCAAAAGTTATTAATTTATTAAGTTCCAGTGGCATTTGTTGTAATTTACTCAACTTGGAACTTTAAAGTGTCCAAATAATATTTTGAATGGCATATTTGAAATCCTCACATTTTTCTGATTCAAAAACATATATTATTTGTATTATTTGGATCAATATTTGAAAAGTTATTTAAAAACAGAATTATATTTGAATTTGAAATAATTAGGAAAAGATTTGAATTTAAACAGATTCAGGAAAAACTTTTTATACTCAGTCTAATCTAGCCACAGACGCTTACAGGTGGGGCCAGGATGACTGGGTAACACAGGCGCACAGAAAGCTTTTTACACCGTGGCCTACTCTAGCCTAAGCGGATGACATGCGGGCCCAGAAGCCCTGCGGTCCCACAGGCCAGTGGTTGGGCGCGAGGCTGCCACGCGGCACAGCGGGGGGGGACTGCGGGTTAGGGCTAGGATACTACAGGGGGCTCTCCGGAAAAAGGACAGGGGGCTGACTGGTGGGACCTCACGTACCGCGGTTTGAGACGAGGAAACAAAAAAGGGGGTTAAGCGCAAAGTGGCCATGGCCCACTGTTGATCTTCCTCTCTGCCCCGCGCGGCAGAGTGGCGAGGGTGGGGATCGAACTCGCGACCGCGAGGGGGCGCTCGGCAGCGGCGACCGCTACGGTGGGGTTGGGTAGTTGCTAGGAGGGAGGGTAGGCGGCTAGCTAGGGTTTGGCGCGCACGGGAGCGAGGCGACGACGACGTTCACGCCGTGCACCGAGGGCGCTCGTCGCCGTGACCCGCTCATCCAGGAAACGAACAGGTAGGGGAGGATGTCTGGGAGGTAGTGTGGCTCACCGCGGGTTCATCGGGGCGGTCTGTACGGGCAGGGGCGCAGACGATCGCCGGCGCGGCTCGCGGACGGCGGTGCTAGGGTTTCGCGGCGTCGTCGACATGCAGGGTTCTAGGGGCTCCTCCTCCTCGCTGCTGGGTATGGGGGCGACGCAGAGGTCCTCCGCGACCTTGCCGACACGATCTCTCCCGCCTGCGCCTCCTGGAACTCCGGGGAACGGTGGAGACCGACGGTGGAGGTCGGCGATGGTGGTGACGAAGAGAGGGGCAGAGGGGAACGAGGCAGGGCCTCTGGGATGGGATCTGGGAGAGGCTAGAGGGGCGAGGAAGGTAGATAAGGACGGGGGCAGGTGGGGCTTGCGTGGGGGAGGGGAAGGTTGGCTCGGCCACCTTTTTCACCCTCTCTCACGTGACGAGCAGGGCAGGCACATGGGGAGGGAGGTGCTGGGGAAGGTGAGGCTGCCAGGTGGGGACGACGAGGCCTGGGAGAGTGGCTCGGTGTGGGGCAGCTGGGGCAGAGGGAGAAGAGAGAGGGAGGGGGCATGGGTTCGGTCTAGGGTTAGGGCAGGGTGGTAGCTAGGTTTGGATGGGAGAGGGGTATGGGTTCGGTCTGGGGTGGTTGGTAGCTAGGGAGGGGCCTGCACGCTAGAGAGAGAGGAGGGCCGAGAGAGAGGGGATACTTAGGGTTTGGTTAGATTAGGTGTAGCTTAGGATTTAGCCAAGATGGGGTATGGGGAAGGGTATGGTGATAGAGGAAACTAGATAGAGGATAAGAGAGAGAAGGGTGAGAGCTAGGGATTTTTGAAGCATGCATGGATGGGGATGGACTAAAAGGAGAGGTAGGGTGTAGGGTTAGATGGGAAAGGTATGGTAATTAGGGGTAGGTTTTAGAGGTAGAGAGATGAGAGGTTTATGGTCTTGAGTTGATCAAGTATGATCCACTCAAGCTCACAAGAACAAGACAAGAAAGAGAGAGGGAAAAGGTGGTAGGGTTTTGGCAAGATCAACATATATCAAGCCAAAAGAGAGAAAAAGAGATGAGATGATCAACTCAAAAACCAAATAAAAAATCCAATGACAAGCACAAGATGGTACTTGCATGGGCCATGCAAACAATAAATGCCATGTATTCATATTGTGACAACAACATAAAATCATGTGGCATTATTCCATGCATTCCAAAAGGTGGAAAAGGCCAAGCATAAGATTAAGAGTGGACTCCACCCAACCCACATGAGCTAGAGGTAAACTCAATTAAAATGCCAAGCTCATATTAGTTGGATGGTGGAATTATAAGGTGGTGAAGAAAAGGTGGTGGAGTCAATAAGAGATATGCCCCCAAATCAACTTGGGCATTTAACAATATATCAAGAACCAAATACAATATCAAGAGGCAAATACAAATATTAATGCATATGAGATAAGAACCAAAACAAAAGGGTTTTTGTATGATGCTCAAATGCAAGGTGGCATGATGACATGAACATGACATGATGATGATGCAACAATTATTTGTAGGAAGTGGCTCTTTTATTACTAGAACAAGTAGCATTACAGGTGTTAGACAACTGGGATGCTACAACTCTCCCCCACTAAACAGGAATCTCGCCCCGAGATTCTAGGAAGAAGAAGAAGACACAAAGAGGGTAGGATAGTTGGCACGGAGTTCATCTTCACGTTCCCAAGTGGCTTCATCCACAGAATGGTGTGACCATTGCACCTTGCAGAACTTGATGGACTTGTTGCGAGTCCTTCTTTCTGCGGTCTCAAGGATTTTGGTGGGGTGTTCTTGATAAGACAGGTCTTCTTGGAGATCGATTAGCTCATGATCCACGGTCCTGCCGGGATCTTTGAAGCACTTCTTGAGCTGAGAGATGTGGAAAACATCATGGACTTTGAGTTTTTCCGGGAGCTCCAGGGCATAAGCAACTTCTCCTCTTCTACCACGAATCTTGAAAGGACCGATGTATCTAGGAGCCAACTTTCCTTTGATACCGAAGCGGTGTGTGCCTTTCATGGGAGTGACACGAAGGTACACGAGATCACCAGGGGCATACACCATGTCCGTGTGCTTCCTGTCATAGTTGCTCTTCTGACGACTTTGAGCAATCTTCAGGTTCTCAAGAATGATATGCACCTTCTCCTCCGCTTGAGTTACAATATCAGGGCCAAACCAAATTCTTTCTCCTGCACCTGACCAACCAATCGGAGTTCTGCACTTGCGACAATAGAGAGCCTCAAATGGTGCCATCTTCAGACTCTTCTGGAAGCTATTGTTGTAAGAGAATTCAGCATAAGGAAGACATTCTTCCCACTTCATGCCAAAAGAGATGACGCAAGCACGAAGCATATCCTCCAGAATCTGATTGATCCTTTCAACTTGTCCTTGCGACTGAGGGTGGTAAGCTGTGTTGAAGTTCAACTTTGTTCCCAAAGCATTTTGGAAACTTTCCCAGAACTTGGAAGTGAAGATGCTTCCACGGTCTGAACTGATCTCAAGCGGAACCCCATACAGAGAGACAATTCTGTTGATATAGAGCTCAGCCAACTGAATTCCAGAAATTGTTTCCTTGACGGGGAAGAAATGAGCCACTTTAGAAATCCTGTCGATGACAACAAAGATTGCATTGTTGCCCTTCTGCGACCTTGGAAAACCAGTGATGAAGTCCATCTCTACTTTCTCCCATTTCCATTCCGGGGGTTTCAATGGCTGTAGAAGACCGAAAGGTTTCTGATGGACAGCTTTCACTCTGCGGCAGACATCACACTCCGAGACATACTTGGCACAATACCGTTTCAACCCAGGCCACCAATATTGTGTTTTCAAGTCCATGTACATCTTTGTGCTGCCAGGGTGGATAGATAGAACAGAATCATGCGCCTCCTTGAGAACTTGCTCTCTCAAACCCGGGTAGTTTGGAACAAACATCCGGTGGTCGAAGAAAAGCGTGCCTTGATCATCGACGTGGAAGGACTCATACTTCGGAAGCTGAAGCTGGGAGGTGATCTTTCTGGTGTGCGGATCACCACGCTGACGAAAACGAATCTTTTCTTCCAAGAGAGGAGTAGCCAGAAGGTTCAGGAGATGCCCTTGTTCCACAACTTCCAGGTTGAGCTGACGGAATTCCTTGCACAAAAGAGGTTGTTGTTCTTCCATCATGAGGTTGTTGACATAAGCTTTGCGGCTGAGAGCATCGGCCATGACATTAGCTTTGCCCGGTGTGTAGTTGATGGTCAAATCAAAATCATTGATTGCTTCAATCCATCTCCTCTGCCGAAGGTTGAGATCAGGTTGAGTGAAGATATACTTCAAACTCTTGTGATCAGAAAAGATCTCACATCGGTTGCCAAGCAAGTAGTGCATCCATAGCTTCAAAGCAAAGACAACTGCTGCGAGCTCGAGGTCATGTGTGGGATAGTTGATCTCATGCGTCTTCAACTGTCGAGATGCATAAGCAACAACTTGCTTTTCTTGCATAAGGACCGCACCCAATCCTTGCAAAGAGGCGTCACAGAATATCTGGAAAGGCTTGGATGTATCCGGAGGAACCAAGACTGGTGTGGAAGTGAGCTTCTCTTTGAGTGTCTCAAAGCTTTCTTGACATGCAGGAGTCCAAAGGTATTTCTTGCCTTTCTTGAGGAGATCGATAAGAGGCTTCGCTATCTTCGAGAAGTTCTGAACGAAGCGACGGCAATAACTAGCCAAACCGAGGAAACTCCGCCCTTCTTTGACATTAACAGGAGGAAGCCATTCAACAATTGTCTTTACCGTTTCCGGGTTTACTGCAATGCCCTTGGCAGAGATGACATGACCAAGATAGGTTACTTCAGGCAGCCAAAACTCACACTTTGAGAACTTTGCATACAAGCGGTTCTCGCGAAGCTTGTTTAGGACACAACGAAGGTGTTCTTCATGCTCTTCCTTTGACTTGGAATAGACTAAGATGTCATCCAGATAGACCACAACGAACTTATCCAGGTACTCCGTGAAGACCGAGTTCATAAGCCTCGAGAAGGTAGCAGGAGCGTTGGTGAGACCGAAAGACATCACCGTGTACTCATACAGGCCATAGCGGGTGGTGAAAGCTGTTTTGGGCACATCTTCCTTGCGAATTTTGATTTGGTGATAACCACTTCTCAAGTCAAGCTTAGAGAATACCACAGCTCCAGCTAGCTGGTCAAAGAGATCATTAATCCGCGGAAGGGGATATTTGTTCTTGATGGTTTTAGCATTGAGAGCCCAATAGTCAACACAAAGTCTATCAGTCCTGTCACGCTTCTTCACAAAGATTGTTGGGCTACCCCAAGAAGAAGTACTGTGTTGAATGAAACCCAACTTCTCTTGTTCATCAAGCTGTCGTTTGAGTTCAGCCAACTCAGCAGGACCCATTTTATAAGGCCGCTTGGAGATAGGAGCCGTTCCAGGTTCAAGCTCAATTACAAACTCAACCTCACGATCCGGAGGCATACCCGGCAACTCTTCAGGAAAAACATCCGGAAACTCACAGACCACTGGGACTCTCTGAATTGCTTCCATAGCATCATCATTCAGAGCCGCCAAAGAGAAGAGCTGGACAGCAGGAGTCAGACTTGGAGAAAAGACTATATGGCCTTCAGGAATCTTCAGAGAAACCGAGCGTTCAGCACAATCAATCACAACTGCATTTGCCGTCAACCAATCCATGCCCAAGATGACATCAATGTCAAAATTGCCCAGAACAATTAAGGAAGCCGAGAACAAAGAGCCACCAATCTCAATTTGATTGCCATGGCTGATTTTAGCAGCTGCCATTGTTGCTCCACGAGAAAGGACCATTAACCGCTTAAGGAGAGGATCCATAGCTAACTCATTCTCATTTGCAAACTTGTGAGAAACAAAAGAATGCGATGCACCAGAATCAAACAAAACTCGTGCAGGGACTGAGTTAACGGAAAGCATATCCATCACAACTCCAGGTGCATGCTCAGCTTGAGCGGCGTTGACACAATTGGCACGAGCAACAGTAGACCCGGGCTTGGTGTTGATGTTGAGAGCCCGAGGTGGTGGTGCACGAACCATAGGAGAGCTTGCCGCAGGTCTTGGAGGGGGTGGAGGAAGAGCTTTGCTTTTCAACGGACAGTTCCAGTTCATATGTCCAGGATCTCCACACGTGAAGCAGACACCAGGTGGACGTGGAGCAACGTAGCCAGGGACTCCGCCAGGCGCTCCAGGGTAGTTGTGGTTGTAGCCCCTGGGAGCAACAGTGATGGAGTTTAGTGGCCTTGATGCGTAGCTTGCAGGTCTTGGTGAAGCCGGGAGCGACGGTGGGGTGTTAGGAACCCAGACACGCCGCTTAGAAGGAGCTTCCATAGCTGAAGAGCTTGATGCATCACGGTTGTGTTTCTTGGACTCCTCAAACACTTGCCTGCTTGCTTCCTCTTGCAGAGCTGTGTGCTGTAGTTCCAGGAAAGATGCCGGCCTTGCATGTGTGATTGCATACTTGATCGATGCATTGAGCCCTTGCCTGAACCTCTTTTGTTTCTTCTTGTCATCAGATACCTCATCGCCACCATAACGAGAAAGATTCATGAAGTTCCTGATGTAGGTGTTGACATTATCATCTCCCTGCTTGAGGTTGAGAAACGCTTCCTTCATCCTTTCCATGACAATCTCTGACAGAAACTGCTCTTTGAAAGCTGCAGTGAACCTTTCCCAAGTAGGCTGAAAACCAGTGCAGCTTGCCTTCAAGTAATTTTCCCACCAGAGAGCTGCATCTCCCTTCAGAAGGTGAGTAGCACACTTCACCCACTCCTGCTCGGGAACATCAGCAGTCTCGAGCAACCTTGACATCTCACGCAGCCAATCATCCGCGTCCAGCGGTCGATCGGAAACATCAAACTGGCGAGGGTTGAATTTCAGGAAGCTTTTGATGTCGCCCCGCTTGGGAGGTGGAGGGAGTGGAGCAAACTCATTCCTCCGAACACTCTCTTCCAAACGCTGCTGGTTCTGCTGCATTGCTGCCAAGGCATTGGCTATGTTTGACAACACGGCTCCCAATTCCGGTGGTATGTCCTCATCTGAACGGCGTGGTGGAGCCATCCTGAGATTGGTATAAAACACAAGTCAGTACTATAATGGAGAATAATAATAATCCAAAATAGTACCAAGATGGAATTAACCAAGATTAAAGGATACAATTTACTAAGATGATATTAAAATATCAACAAAGTTCAAAGCACCTAAAAGATATTAAGCATATCGCACACGACTGAAAAGGAGTGTGGTATACAAATATATCAAAGAAAAATTTTCCACAAATTTCGGCATTAAAATACCAATAGATGCGCAAAATTACTTAACGAATCAAGATTAGTGACTCTACCAATTCAATATACAAAAGCGAATGATAAGAGTAGTGGTATGGTCGCGACTCCATCCCGCACTCAAAGCATTACTCCGCACATGAATAAGTGGAACACATATCCTAACCCCTTCTTCTTCCGTTGAACCTAAAGATTAGCACTACGGAAACGAACACCCCAAACAAGATAATATCGGATAACAAAGAGTAAGACAGATCGCGTCGGTTTGCAAAAGCCTGTCGGTATGGAATGTACCAACAGTTGATAACCAAAGGCTGATTAGATAACAACTTGGATGTAACAGATAGACAAGGGATTACACACACACACACACACACAACCTATGGTACTACGGAAACCCCGAACACGTGAATCCTAGTTTGAAATTTTAAGAAGAGGATTGAAAACGTTACACTTCCTTACCAGAAAAGGGTGGTGGGTAGGTAAGAAGAAAAGTGGAAGCAGTCCTACTCTCGCGTTTTGTTTTTCCCTAGTATACATAACTACCAAAAATATTTGCTAGACTGACAACGACCGTTTGGCTGAGACCCTGAAGGTCGGGATGGCTCTGATACCAATTGTAACTATCTCGGTGAATTACGCTCCTAGATACAAGCCTGGATGAACGGTAGTGGTTGAAATAGTACGGTGGGGCCCCAAAAGCCACTCACGGGTAGACCTTTCGGCCGTCCCAACCACTTCCAATTCATCGGGACCTGTACGGGCGGCGTAATCGGCAGGCGAAGGGATCAACTACATACAAAAATGAGTATGTATGCAAGCCACCATACAAAAGTACATCAGAGCCATTCCATCTAGAAAGAAAGGAAATATAGCAACGCCATACGGCAAGATTCAAATGACCTAGATAGATATATTATTTTAGGATAATTCCTCATACATCACACATCAGAGTATCAAGCGGAAGCGGCAAAACAAAGTCCGAGTACGGATAAGAAGCAAATCGGCATAAGATGCCATAGAAATAAGCACATCCCGCCCACAGATCTCACGGATCCCCGTTCCCGGAATCTCTACACCGAACGATCGTTGCCCACATCATCAGCCTCTTCCACCTAGTATCCGTCCTGCGAGGGTACCTGTTCATCTGAACCAATAATTTATCGTGTGAGACCCTAAGGGTACTCAGCAAGTCTTTATGCCTCTAAAGGGGACACAACCTGGGGTGACGCAATTGCAGCAAAAGATAAACCCTAACAGTTCTATAGATACTCGCTAACCATCCGCCTAACCAAAGATAGACGGATGTCCGTGATTTCATGACAGCAGTTATAACAGTAATTTCATCAGATCCATCCTCCTCCTCGCTTACCAACGAGGAAGCGGACGAACAACCCCCCATCCGTTGGCAATTTTATTAACCATTCCATGAGTGTTGCACTATTTACTAGTCAATTACTTAGTCAGGTTAAAGCGGTTCTTTAGTTATGCTTGTCTATGATCGAGAAACTGTGCTCCAAGTCGTCCATAACCGCGGACACGGCTTTCAGAAAGTTTTACCCTGCAGGGGTGCACAAATAGCAACACACACTCGATCAACCTCGGAAAAACCAAATCAAAACCCAACGAGGCCTTCACGACAAAGCAATCACAAGATTCAGAAATATTTCAGGGGGCCACCCCATTGAGTACACCCGCAACGAAGCTAGCTGACTCCGAGACGGACTCAAGGTTTGCGTCAATGGCTGTAAACGACTGGGAACCCAAAACTGGGATTGTCGATACCGCGAAAACACTCCGCTTACCTAAACAGTACAGTGTGCTCCTCGCACAATCGTAAATAAAGCAGTAAAGCATGGCATGAGTACAGGATCGTAAATAAAACCTCAAACTAGTTTGTGGCCCCAAGAAATAAGAATGAATCAAGCTCTGGCTCAGGGGGGTCCCATAAGCCTCCCGGATGTGGATAGCGCGAATATTCAAGGAACAGGTTTCAAGTACTCGGGGTCCTACGGGACACAAGTGAGCAGGAAAAACCAAATAGCAGATATTGCCCACCGGTGCCACTTTCATTAGTTATCCCATTACTACTCAGGTTAAGTTGTTTAGGTACCTCGTTATTCATCAGACTCTCACATACCCTACACATGCTGTTCTACGACTCGCATGGCTCAAACAACTCCTGTAGTAATGGCTCATGGGATGGAGGTACAAGCTTGGTGGGGTTTAAAAGTAAAGGCTATGCAATACTTGGGATTCAGTTTAATGCAATCGCGACTCAATGATGCAAGAATAAGATAGAGGCAATAGGTACTGTATGTATGCAAGCATGAGGTAGTGCTTGCCTGGCAACTCAGTTGAAGCGAGAGACGGATCTGGGTAGTGCTCCTGGTTCTCTTGATATATCCCCTGCTCAGAGTCTATTCGAAGAAGAACCAAACAAACAAGGGCCAACATAAATAAAGAGCGCAAGCATAGGAATAAATGCGACAAGCAAACCATCATGCCATGATGAATGATGCACAATTTGCATGGCAATAAAGTAGCATGGCATGGGTGAGGTGTGGTATACAAGAATAAGTCATTTTATTAAGGTTTGGCCACATTTTATTGTCATAATAGTTGCTGTATAATTTATATTTATATGATGCATGCTTCAATTGAAGTCATGGATAGCATAAACAGAAAGGTCTCATCGAGCTGATCATTTTAGACATATCATTTGTTAAATTCGGAGTGATAAATCAAAAGTTATTAATTTATTAAGTTCCAGTGGCATTTGTTGTAATTTACTCAACTTGGAATTTTAAAGTGTCCAAATAATATTTTGAATGGCATATTTGAAATCCTCACATTTTTCTGATTCAAAAACATATATTATTTGTATTATTTGGATCAATATTTGAAAAGTTATTTAAAAACAGAATTATATTTGAATTTGAAATAATTAGGAAAAGATTTGAATTTAAACAGATTCAGGAAAAACTTTTTATACTCAGTCTAATCTAGCCACAGACGCTTACAGGTGGGGACAGGATGATTGGGTAACACAGGCGCACAGAAAGCTTTTTACACCGTGGCCTACTCTAGCCTAAGCGGATGACATGCGGGCCCAGAAGCCCTGCGGTCCCACAGGCCAGTGGTTGGGCGCGAGGCTGCCACGCGGCACAGCGGGGGGGGACTGCGGGTTAGGGCTAGGATACTACAGGGGGATCTCCGGAAAAAGGACAGGGGGCTGACTGGTGGGACCTCACGTACCGCGGTTTGAGACGAGGAAACAAAAAAGGGGGTTAAGCGCAAAGTGGCCACGGCCCACTGTTGATCTTCCTCTCTGCCCCGCGCGGCAGAGTGGCGAGGGTGGGGATCGAACTCGCGACCGCGAGGGGGCGCTCGGCAGCGGCGACCGCTACGGTGGGGTTGGGTAGTTGCTAGGAGGGAGGGTAGGCGGCTAGCTAGGGTTTGGCGCGCACGGGAGCGAGGCGACGACGACGTTCATGCCGTGCACCGAGGGCGCTCGTCGCCGTGACCCGCTCATCCAGGAAACGAACAGGTAGGGGAGGATGTCTGGGAGGTAGTGTGGCTCACCGCGGGTTCGTCGGGGCGGTCTGTACGGGCAGGGGCGCAGACGATCGCCGGCGCGGCTCGCGGACGGCGGTGCTAGGGTTTCGCGGCGTCGTCGACGTGCAGGGTTCTGGGGGCTCCTCCTCCTCGCTGCTGGGTACGGGGGCGACGCAGAGGTCCTCCGCGACCTTGCCGACACGATCTCTCCCGCCTGCGCCTCCTGGAACTCCGGGGAACGGTGGAGACCGACGGTGGAGGTCGGCGATGGTGGTGACGAAGAGAGGGGCAGAGGGGAGCGAGGCAGGGCCTCTGGGATGGGATCTGGGAGAGGCTAGAGGGGCGAGGAAGGTAGATAAGGACGGGGGCAGGTGGGGCTTGCGTGGGGGAGGGGAAGGTTGGCTCGGCCACCTTTTTCACCCTCTCTCACGTGACGAGCAGGGCAGGCACATGGGGAGGGAGGTGCTGGGGAAGGTGAGGCTGCCAGGTGGGGACGACGAGGCCTGGGAGAGTGGCTCGGTGTGGGGCAGCTGGGGCAGAGGGAGAAGAGAGAGGGGGGGCATGGGTTCGGTCTAGGGTTAGGGCAGGGTGGTAGCTAGGTTTGGATGGGAGAGGGGTATGGGTTCGGTCTGGGGTGGTTGGTAGCTAGGGAGGGGCCTGCATGCTAGAGAGAGAGGAGGGCCGAGAGAGAGGGGATACTTAGGGTTTGGTTAGATTAGGTGTAGCTTAGGATTTAGCCAAGATGGGGTATGGGGAAGGGTATGGTGATAGAGGAAACTAGATAGAGGATAAGAGAGAGAAGGGTGAGAGCTAGGGATTTTTGAAGCATGCATGGATGGGGATGGACTAAAAGGAGAGGTAGGGTGTAGGGTTAGATGGGAAAGGTATGGTAATTAGGGGTAGGTTTTAGAGGTAGAGAGAGGAGAGGTTTATGGTCTTGAGTTGATCAAGTATGATCCACTCAAGCTCACAAGAACAAGACAAGAAAGAGAGAGGGAAAAGGTGGTAGGGTTTTGGCAAGATCAACATATATCAAGCCAAAAGAGAGAAAAAGAGATGAGATGATCAACTCAAAAACCAAATAAAAAATCCAATGACAAGCACAAGATGGTACTTGCATGGGCCATGCAAACAATAAATGCCATGTATTCATATTGTGACAACAACATAAAATCATGTGGCATTATTCCATGCATTCCAAAAGGTGGAAAAGGCCAAGCATAAGATTAAGAGTGGACTCCACCCAACCCACATGAGCTAGAGGTAAACTCAATTAAAATGCCAAGCTCATATTAGTTGGATGGTGGAATTATAAGGTGGTGAAGAAAAGGTGGTGGAGTCAATAAGAGATATGCCCCCAAATCAACTTGGGCATTTAACAATATATCAAGAACCAAATACAATATCAAGAGGCAAATACAAATATTAATGCATATGAGATAAGAACCAAAACAAAAGGGTTTTTGTATGATGCTCAAATGCAAGGTGGCATGATGACATGAACATGACATGATGATGATGCAACAATTATTTGTAGGAAGTGGCTCTTTTATTACTAGAACAAGTAGCATTACAGGTGTTAGACAACTGGGATGCTACACCCCCAGATATATCGGACCCTTCAAGATTTTGAATCATCAAGGAGAAGTATCATATCAGATGGAACTGCCAGAGGAGATGTCAGCCGTGCATAATGTGTTTCATATCTCGTTACTTCGCAAATGCTTATAAGTCTCGGAGAAGACCGAAGTTTTCAAGAATATTGATCACAGAACCATAGAAATCAACGAGGACCTAACATATCCTGAAGTACCCATTCGTATTTTGGAAGAAGCCTTCATAACCACCAGAACCCGGAGTATCAGGTTTCTCAAGATTTAGTGGAGTAACCATACTTGTAGAGGTCTCAACCTAATATGGTAGATTCCTCCTGTGTTTATAATGCTAGTCCCTGGATCAATAGCTAGCATCCACAGTTAAGATGTAATATCAAGAAACAAAGGTCATAATATAACTTTATAACCAGGAATAACATAAGTTTATTACATCAAACATAGCTCATTGGCTAATACATTACATTGCAGCGGAATAACTATAATCATGGGTCCTTCATCTTCAAAGTGCCACAGGCAGATGTTGGTTGTAGACTTTGTAATCCTATTCAAACAATCTTCACTAAAACAATCAAACCTGCAACATACAAGTTACAGCAACAAAGGGTCAATACATTTGAATTGTATTGGCAAGTGATACTATGGTAGTATAGTGTAGTCTATCATCTATATGTATTTGGCTAAGTGGAGTTGAGGCTTGCATTGCTCAAAATAGATTTTTCCTTAACATTTGAAAATACTAAGTTTTTGCTTTAATAAAATCATTTTTCTCAATCAAAGATTGAAGATCCTTTACAAGGCATCTCTCAATCAAAGATTGAAGATTTCAAAGAACCCTTGTTCAAACCACAAGATTTTAACTTAGAAATTTGAATGATGAGATTCTTGATTGCTTCCATGTCTTGATGCTCAAATTGTCCTTTACCAGGGACATGGCTAAGTACTTAGATTTTACACTCTGCAGAGGTGGTGCACTTTCCCCACAAGACTTGGTTTCCCAAGACAAGATCTTTCGGAAGCTTTCCCTTAGACCAAAATGGACGCGTTCCAACCTATCAAACACTACCACCCACTGTCCATATGGCTAAGTTCTTGCAACCTATATGATCATGGCAGAGCCCATATTGCCAAGTGGTTGCACTTGAAGCTTCTCAACATTTGACATCTCAAATCTCTTTGTTCCTGGGTGGCCATCCACAAGTGAGATACACAAGGTTCACCAGTACCCTGGCCTTGTGTAACCACTCAACCAAAAACCACCAAGCAAGCCCATTCCACCCAGGTGATTCATTAACTTGGTTGTTTTATTAGACAAAATCACAAGTCCTCAGACTTGGAATATTTTTCCATAGTGTGAATATATTTTCCACCCATGTTTTCTATTAGCTAGGCTAAGCTTGATAGTAGTAGGAATCTTAACTTAGGAAAATCCTTCTAAGGATTCATCTACTAGGTTTTCTTATAGCAAGGTCTATACTTAGCAAAATCCATGCAAGTTTTACTTAGATAAAAATCACTAATGCATAGTGAAAGTAATGGGACTAAAAGTATGTAGCATCACTTGCCTTTTTGGTAGGGAATGGTGGTTCACTCCTTGATCTTGCTAGTCTCACACTTCACTACAAGTCAATCAAGAAAACACAAATTCAATTCTCATTCCAAACCAAAGTCAAACAAACAATTTTTCACACACAAAGTAATGGAATCTAAGTCATGCATAAGCATGCAAAGGTTGGTTCTATTGCAAGGATGGTCTCCACTAGGCTTCTAAACTTTGTAAGTTCCAAATTGGTAATTTACCAAAATGGCAAAGTCATTTGCAAATGCGTTTTATCCATAAACCATTTTTAAATCCATTCATCATTTCATGTGGTGAAAAATGTTTTTATCAAGGCAAAACTCTTAAGTTGTTCACCAAATGAGTTGCTAATTTGCAAAACTTGGTGTTTTGGGTCAGTGGGTTTGATCAAACCATTTTCTTAAAGTTTTCTTTCCATAAACATTTTTATAACAAAAACCATTCTTTTTATTTGGCTAGAAAATGGCTAAGTCAAGTAATCCAACCTAAATCTTTCCAAAATCATTTTTAACACCAAGGGTTGGTTCCTAGGGTCAGTAAGGTCACAACAAACCATTTTGCAAAAGTTTTAACCCTAAAATCAATTTTAAACAATTTTTATACTCTAAACAAGCTCACAAAAGAATCTGCAAAAACAAGCAAACTAACAAATACTATTTGCTAAAGTAAGGGCATGGTTGGCTAGGGCTTGCTCTCCTGAATCCAACGACATAAAATTTATAATTTTTGGACGTGTAGATCCAAAGTTATAAGGGTTTGAAATTCACAAAATATTCTGTTTTCAAATCTGTTTTTAAACAGAATAGTGACACGCGGCGCTTCGCTATTCGTGGGTACCGGTTCGGTTGGATCGCGTCTGTAGGGCGTTGGATCTGATCGATCGCACGGTCCTAGACGCGTAACCCTTCGCGGTTAAGTTAAACTATCGTGAGCGTCAGATTAGGATCCTACGGTCTGTAGTACTCGTCCAAAGTTTTTCGGCGCTCGGCGACTGCGCGCGGCGGCGACGGCCAGGCAGAGGCGTTCCGGCTATTCTAGGAAGAGAGGGAGAGGGAGGAGGGGCTCACCGGGTTCAGGAGGTCACGGCGATGCTCAACGTGCCGATGGTTCGATGAGGGGCGCTCTGGTCCGATGTGGATTGCTCGCCGGAGTAGGTGGCGGCGTCGGGCGCGTCAGGTGGTCGTCGTGTGCTGTGCTGTGGTTCACCCCAAGGCATAGCGAAAACGCAGTTAGATGCGCAGGACCAAGGCAGGGTTGTGTGCGTGAACGAGAGATGAAGGGGCGGTCTGGTTCACCTGGAAGTCGTCGTCGGAAAAGAACCAGTCGCGGCGGCGTTCAGAAGCTTGTCATTGCCGAAGCTCCGGTGCGCCCGCGGACGAATGGGTGGTACGGGGGAATGCGTCTAGGAGTGGGAAAACTGCCAGGGTGCTCAGGGGGGCTCGGGGTGGTGTGTGCTGGCCGGATTTTGGGAAGAAAGCTCGTCGTCGTAGTGTGCTTGCCACGAACAATCCGAGCAGCCTGGTGGCGAAGAGAGGTTGGCGTCTGAGGGGAACGGAGGAGAAGGCGCTGGCGTGTTATCGAGCATGGTTAAAGCGAGATAAAGGCGCGGCGTTATGGTGAATTGAACGCGCGGATTGAAGGCAGCAACGGCAGCGAGGTTCGGGAGAGGGAGGTCGCGCGGTGAGGACGATGAACAGAGGAAAGTGGGGCCGTTGCGTCAGTGGGAAAAGGAGAGAGGGGGAGGGTCCACTGGTCATTGGTTCTGTGGGTCAGAATCTGGGTGCAAATCGTTTTCTTTTCGGGGAGAGGGGAAGCTGGGCTGCTGGGCTTAGTTGGGCTTGGCCAGTTGGGTCAGGTCCGACTCTATTTTTTTCTTTCTTCCTGTAATCCTTTTCTTTTTCTAATTCTATTTCCTGTTTTGGATTTCAAACAAACAAACAACATTCAAACAAATCAAACCATCACCAGACTTTGAAAGTTTGAACTTTGTTCTGTTTAGTAACAAAACCAATATTCCAAAATAATATTTTTAATCATTTTATGATTCATTCACTAATTAAATAAAATGGATCTTTAGTTATTTAATAAAATAGGGTTTGATTTAATTAATAAAATCTCCATTTTAAATCCAAATATTTTCAAAACCAAATCAGTAGGTTTTATTTGGAAATGAAGAATACTTGGAAAAATAAAATAACCTTTTATTTTAGGGTCCATTAATAATTAAATTCAATAGACCACCATTATTAAATCAATTAGGATTTATTTTATTTAAATTATTTATTTTGAAATCTAAAATAAAGCCAAAACACTTCAGTAGGTTTTATTTGTGAATATCAAATATTTGGAAAACTTAAAATAATTTAATAAGTTTTGATGTTTCAATTAAATTGGTAAAACCTTTTATTTAAATAAAGTTGGATATTAAATCCTTATTAATTTATTTAAATCAACTTTTGCTATTTTTTTATCCAAAACAAAATGTTTTAAATCCAAAGCTTGGCCAAGGTTTAATTTGGCTTTATAAAATAATCTTTATTTATGAATCCACCTTTCTTTTGAAAACTAAATCTTTTATTAAAAGATTCCAAAATGGTATCTCCAAAATATTTTATTTTCCTTTATTTAAAATGTTTATCTTTTTAAATCCCCTTAGGATTTTATTTAATCTAATTGGTTTGAAGTTCCAATTAAATTCAAAAAGTTTCTTCTGGCCCTGAAAATCAAACAAAGTTTCATTTTATTCATTTATTTTCACATTAAAAGATTTGGAAAATCTTGGGATGTGACAGGCTACCACCCTTAAAATAAATCTCATCCCGAGATTTGGGGAGGCTAGGGTTACAAGCAGGTTCAAAACAACTAGGGTACTACCACCCTTAAAAATTTTCAAACAAAAATTACACATTGTCCTTCTTGGGATCCTGGGAAAACTTTCTCTAAGCAAATAGTTGCATTTGTGTCCTTAGTTTCCATGCTTGACTCATGGACCAAGGTTGAGATCCTTCATAGACTTGTTTAACTTGTTCTCCATCCTTTCTGGACAATTGTTTACATAGTGGCCTAGTTCCTTGATTTGAAACATGTGACAAGGCTGAGATCCCTCATAGGCTGGTTTATCTTATGCTTCATCTTTTCTGGACAGTTGCTTGCATAATGTCCTAACTCTTTGCAGTGTTTGCACATCACTTGGCTAATATCTTTCTTTTCCTTGGGTATCATTACATCTTGTTTGTTTCCTTGGTTCTTCTTCTTTTCTGGGCATTCACTGGCATAGTGTCCCTTCTCTTTGCAATTGTAACATTGCAACTGGCTTATGTCTTTCTTCTTCTTTTTGGGTCTCTCCAAAGCTAGGAGTTCTTCTAGTTCATGTTCTTCATAGGTGGGAGATCTTTCTCTCTTCTTGGGGCATTGATCTTCATGCTCCTTGGATGCATGATCCTTGTTTCCACAAGTATTGCTAACTTGGGTTCCTTCTAGATTAACATCTTTGTCATCCTTGTTGTCATTAGCTCTTTGGGAAAAGTTTTCTCCCATGTTGATCATTTGAGTAACTAATCTTTGCATCAATTGGGATTGGAGTTTCAAAATCCTTTGTATGGCTGGGTCTAATCCATTGTTGTTGGCTAAAAGTTGAGTTGTCTCTTGGCTCAACTGGTTTTGGGTTGCTATGAGTTCTCTCATGTTGTCCTCTTGGTTGGTGTTGGTGTCATCATCTTTGATGTTGGATTCCTTTGGAGTAGTCATGTGTTTGGGTTGGGTAGGGATTAGAATAGGCAAGATATTTCTAAGGAAATATTTCTAATCACACACATCACAATTCACACAAGCAATGTGCATGTAATCACAAACCAAACATTTCACTCAAACAAGGTTCAAGCACATACTTAGTCAACAAAATATTTTTGTTACACCACATAAGTTGGTGTGTTTTGACTTAGCTAAAATATGGTGGTCCATCTATAGGGTTCACTTGTGATCTTTCCATCCTTCATGATTCTTTTTGTAAGAGATCATGGTTTCCTTGAGAAAAACTCTTGGTTACAAATACTTCAAAGTTGTTGATGGCTCCTTCTTATTTTGTATTCCCTTAGTCTCCAAATCTTGAGCAAGTTTTCCTTGTCTCACTTGTAGTCCTTAGTGATATCCAAGTTGGAAGTCCTTGGTGAATATGCTGAAGATGTTGAAGTCATTAGAGTTGAAGAAGTTGAAGAAGTCCTTTGTACATGGTGTAGTCTTTGGCCATGGGTAGGTTTTTCCATCAAGTTGAAAACAGAAGAGAAGTAGAGTTGAAACCAAAATGGTTAAGGAAAGAGTTTACAAGATTGTTTGTAAATAAGTTTTGGAACATATAAAACTCCTATTTTTCTAAGGGTTTTTGTCCAATCCTAGGTTTACAAATCCTACAGGCAACACAATGCTCTGATACCATCTGTAGAGGTCTCAACCTAATATGGTAGATTCCTCCTGTGTTTATAATGCTAGTCCCTGGATCAATAGCTAGCATCCACAGTTAAGATGTAATATCAAGAAACAAAGGTCATAATATAACTTTATAACCAGGAATAACATAAGTTTATTACATCAAACATAGCTCATTGGCTAATACATTACATTGCAGCGGAATAACTATAATCATGGGTCCTTCATCTTCAAAGTGCCACAGGCAGATGTTGGTTGTAGACCTTGTAATCCTATTCAAACAATCTTCACTAAAACAATCAAACCTGCAACATACAAGTTACAGTCACAAAGGGTCAATACATTTGAATTGTATTGGCAAGTGATACTATGGTAGTATAGTGTAGTCTATCATCTATATGTATTTGGCTAAGTGGAGTTGAGGCTTGCATTGCTCAAAATAGAGTTTTCCTTAACATTTGAAAATACTAAGTTTTTGCTTTGATAAAATCATTTTTCTCAATCAAAGATTGAAGATCCTTTACAAGGCATCTCTCAATCAAAGATTGAAGATTTCAAACAACCCTTGTTCAAACCACAAGATTTTAACTTAGAAATTTGAATGATGAGATTCTTGATTGCTTCCATGTCTTGATGATCAAATTGTCCTTTACCAGGGACATGGCTAAGTACTTAGATTTTACACTCTGCAGAGGTGGTGCACTTTCCCCACAAGACTTGGTTTCCCAAGACAAGATCTTTCGGAAGCTTTCCCTTAGACCAAAATGGACGCGTTCCAACCTATCAAACACTACCACCCACTGTCCATATGGCTAAGTTCTTGCAACCTATATGATCATGGCAGAGCCCATATTGCCAAGTGGTTGCACTTGAAGCTTCTCAACATTTGACATCTCAAATCTCTTTGTTCCTGGGTGGCCATCCACAAGTGAGATACACAAGGTTCACCAGTCCCCTGGCCTTGTGTAACCACTCAACCAAAAACCACCAAGCAAGCCCATTCCACCCAGGTGATTCATTAACTTGGTTGTTTTATTAGACAAAATCACAAGTCCTCAGACTTGGAATATTTTTCCATAGTGTGAATATATTTTCCACCCATGTTTTCTATTAGCTAGGCTAAGCTTGATAGTAGTAGGAATCTTAACTTAGGAAAATCCTTCTAAGGATTCATCTACTAGGTTTTCTTATAGCAAGGTCTATACTTAGCAAAATCCATGCAAGTTTTACTTAGATAAAAATCACTAATGCATAGTGAAAGTAATGGGACTAAAAGTATGTAGCATCACTTGCCTTTTTGGTAGGGAATGGTGGTTCACTCCTTGATCTTGCTAGTCTCACACTTCACTACAAGTCAATCAAGAAAACACAAATTCAATTCTCATTCCAAACCAAAGTCAAACAAACAATTTTTCACACACAAAGTAATGGAATCTAAGTCATGCATAAGCATGCAAAGGTTGGTTCTATTGCAAGGATGGTCTCCACTAGGCTTCTAAACTTTGTAAGTTCCAAATTGGTAATTTACCAAAATGGCAAAGTCATTTGCAAATGCGTTTTATCCATAAACCATTTTTAAATCCATTCATCATTTCATGTGGTGAAAAATGTTTTTATCAAGGCAAAACTCTTAAGTTGTTCACCAAATGAGTTGCTAATTTGCAAAACTTGGTGTTTTGGGTCAGTGGGTTTGATCAAACCATTTTCTTAAAGTTTTCTTTCCATAAACATTTTTATAACAAAAACCATTCTTTTTATTTGGCTAGAAAATGGCTAAGTCAAGTAATCCAACCTAAATCTTTCCAAAATCATTTTTAACACCAAGGGTTGGTTCCTAGGGTCAGTAAGGTCACAACAAACCATTTTGCAAAAGTTTTAACCCTAAAATCAATTTTAAACAATTTTTATACTCTAAACAAGCTCACAAAAGAATCTGCAAAAACAAGCAAACTAACAAATACTATTTGCTAAAGTAAGGGCATGGTTGGCTAGGGCTTGCTCTCCTGAATCCAACGACATAAAATTTATAATTTTTGGACGTGTAGATCCAAAGTTATAAGGGTTTGAAATTCACAAAATATTCTGTTTTCAAATCTGTTTTTAAACAGAATAGTGACACGTGGCGCTTCGCTATTCGTGGGTACCGGTTCGGTTGGATCGCGTCTGTAGGGCGTTGGATCTGATCGATCGCATGGTCCTAGACGCGTAACCCTTCGCGGTTAAGTTAAACTACCGTGAGCGTCAGATTAGGATCCTACGGTCTGCAGTACTCGTCCAAAGTTTGGCGGTGCTCGGCGACTGCGCGCGGCGGCGACGGCCAGGCAGAGGCGTTCCGGCTATTCTAGGAAGAGAGGGAGAGGGAGGAGGGGCTCACCGGGTTCAGGAGGTCACGGCGATGCTCAACGTGCCGATGGTTCGATGAGGGGCGCTCTGGTCCGATGTGGATTGCTCGCCGGAGTAGGTGGCGGCGTCGGGCGCGTCAGGTGGTCGTCGTGTGCTGTGCTGTGGTTCACCCCAAGGCATAGCGAAAACGCAGTTAGATGCGCAGGACCAAGGCAGGGTTGTGTGCGTGAACGAGAGATGAAGGGGCGGTCTGGTTCACCTGGTAGTCGTCGTCGGAGAAGAACCAGTCGCGGCGGCGTTCAGAAGCTTGTCATTGCTGAAGCTCCGGTGCGCCCGCGGTCGAATGGGTGGTATGGGGGAATGCGTCTAGGAGTGGGAAAACTGCCAGGGTGCTCAGGGGGGCTCGGGGTGGTGTGTGCTGGCCGGATTTTGGGAAGAAAGCTCGTCGTCGTAGTGTGCTTGCCACGAACAATCCGAGCAGCCTGGTGGCGAAGAGAGGTTGGCGTCTGAGGGGAACGGAGGAGAAGGCGCTGGCGTTTTATCGAGCATGGTTAAAGCGAGATAAAGGCACGGCGTTATGGCGAATTGAACGCGCGGATTGAAGGCAGCAACGGCAGCGAGGTTCGGGAGAGGGAGGTCGCGCGGTGAGGACGATGAACAGAGGAAAGTGGGGCCGTTGCGTCAGTGGGAAAAGGAGAGAGGGGGAGGGTCCACTGGTCATTGGTTCTGTGGGTCAGAATCTGGGTGCAAATCGTTTTCTTTCGGGGAGAGGGGAAGCTGGGCTGCTGGGCTTAGTTGGGCTTGGCCAGTTGGGTCAGGTCCGACTCTATTTTTTTCTTTCTTCCTGTAATCCTTTTCTTTTTCTAATTCTATTTCCTGTTTTGGATTTCAAACAAACAAACAACATTCAAACAAATCAAACCATCACCAGACTTTGAAAGTTTGAACTTTGTTCTGTTTAGTAACAAAACCAATATTCCAAAATAATATTTTTAATCATTTTATGATTCATTCACTAATTAAATAAAATGGATCTTTAGTTATTTAATAAAATAGGGTTTGATTTAATTAATAAAATCTCCATTTTAAATCCAAATTCTTTCAAAACCAAATCAGTAGGTTTTATTTGGAAATGAAGAATACTTGGAAAAATAAAATAACCTTTTATTTTAGGGTCCATTAATAATTAAATTCAATAGACCACCATTATTAAATCAATTAGGATTTATTTTATTTAAATTATTTATTTTGAAATCTAAAATAAAGCCAAAACACTTCAGTAGGTTTTATTTGTGAATATCAAATATTTGGAAAACTTAAAATAATTTAATAAGTTTTGATGTTTCAATTAAATTGGTAAAACCTTTTATTTAAATAAAGTTGGATATTAAATCCTTATTAATTTATTTAAATCAACTTTTGCTATTTTTTTATCCAAAACAAAATGTTTTAAATCCAAAGCTTGGCCAAGGTTTAATTTGGCTTTATAAAATAATCTTTATTTATGAATCCACCTTTCTTTTGAAAACTAAATCTTTTATTAAAAGATTCCAAAATGGTATCTCCAAAATATTTTATTTTCCTTTATTAAAAATGTTTATCTTTTTAAATCCCCTTAGGATTTTATTTAATCTAATTGGTTTGAAGTTCCAATTAAATTCAAAAAGTTTCTTCTGGCCCTGAAAATCAAACAAAGTTTTATTTTATTCATTTATTTTCACATTACAAGATTTGGAAAATCTTGGGATGTGACAATACTAAAGAAGAAGCTACCCGGGAACGAGAAGATTACATTAGGACTGAGTTTCTAGATCTCTTTAGTTCCTAGTTTTCTTTCTCTTAAATCTCGGGACGAGATTTTGTTTAAGGAGGGAAGGTTTGTAACATCCCAAAAATATTAATCAAGATTATCAACTTCCAATCACCCAAGTTTAGGGTTAACAAAAACTTTTGTTAATTAAAATCAATATGAATGCATGTGTGTGATTAATGCATGAATGCTTGCAATGCCATGTTTGATTGCTATGAATGGCAATGATTGGTTTAAAGATGAAAACAACATCATCTAAATCATTTCCAAGCAGAATCAAATCAAGAGAAATTCAAATATAAACAATATAAGCAAATGGTCATTTTGACCAAAGTTAACCACTAGACCACTTTGGGTGTTTCTAGTCCAGGTTTTCTAATAGAAACAAATCCAATTCTTTTCTCCACTTGCTAGACAAAGTAAAAGTGAACCCAAGCCCACTTTACAAACCAACAGAAACAGATTTCAAATCTATGCAAATGACAATTCAAAATTGAAACAAGTGTAGGTACTAAGATCACCATTTCTCAAAACCCAACTAAACCAATTCACCTGGATCAACCAGTGCCGCAAAGAGACCATGTAGACCAATACTAACATCCACCAAAAAGGAAATTTCAAACACTTTTCTCTTGTGGCCATTTTGTCAAACACTTGGTAAGCATAGTAAACCCTGCCTAAATATCACTGTTTGTGATCAAAGCTTTGTTCAATTCTTGTCCCCAAATCTCTCCCCTTGTCTCCCTAGTAATCACACTGCATTGACACAAGCTAGCACTCTACCATTGCACCAGTGCTGAGCCACCCGAGCCCCCCCCCATTGCCGACCGACCATGGCTAGCTAGCAGGAGGCAACGCCACGCCCAGCCACGATGTCCAGGAGGCAGCTCACGTCCACCGCCACCCTTGTGAAACTCTTGAACGCAGCCAGGCCTTGGACCACCCGACAATCGCCGCGCCCATTTCTCTGAAAACCATGTCGAGAGCGCGCTAGAGCGCCACGGACGACACGCGCGCACACGCCGAGCCTCGCCCCCGCCGCACATGCCTGCACTCACCTCGACACCAGCTAACCCCTAGACATGCTCGTTTGCCGCCGCGCGACCAATAGCCACTGTTCATCATCAAAAATGTCGTCGGTGCCGCTCAGAGCGTCGACCCGTTCCGACCAACCTCGACCGCCCCTTGCCGTGCCATTAAGCCCTTGAGGATCACCAGGAGACCGTGCACCGGCCTACGCCCTTCGCCATGCCATTAGCTTGTTGTACCGTCGACCCCGTCGAGCTCCGACCATGCCGCACTGCCCCTCTCGCTCAGCTATAAAAGGAGGCCACCCCCACCTCAATTCGCCACACCATCTCACTCCCCACTCCTCGCAGAATCTCCCACACCTCCCCCAGGAGCAAGGCGAGCTCCACACCACCGGAATTTCACTAGAGCCCACCGCTGCAGAAGAAGAAGGGAGTCATTGATTGGAGCCACCCAGGGAGCTGTCGTGACCACCATTCGAACCGCCATCGTCGGCAATGTCGTTCGCCCCCAACACCGACCCTAGATGGAGCCCTGGTGAGCCTCACACGACCCCCACCGCTGCGTTAGGGTTTAGACCTCGCCGGAGATGTTCGTCGTCAACGGTGAACCTCAGCCGTTGGATTAGATTCTAATCGTAAGGCCTAGATGGAAACTTATCACTTCGCGTAGTTAGAGTCGCTGACGCGTGAGACAGCTCTGGTAGCAGGCCGCTACACGCGCGCTGAGCAGTTGGGCTAGCCCAGTTTAGTTCCCACGCTCAGCCCTGTAATTCAAACAGAGATTTTCCAATTTAGTTCAAACCTAGTTCTGTCAGTAGATTCAAAAATCAATTCAGATAATTTCACTTAACCAAATTGCATGAAACTTGTTTTGTTAGAAAGGTATTGAAATTATCAATCCAAGCCCATTGGATTCAAACCATTTGGAATTATAGATCACCTATACCAAAAATAACAAGACAGAGACTTTTCTACATTCAAACATTTTTCAAAAATCAACTATAAATGATTTTGAGTTGATTCCAACTCTCAAAAATCACATTTGACAAGATATTTTTGCATATATAAAAATATTTAGGTTTACATATAGTGATCTTGGACAAGTATTAAAAGAATGACCCGTAGGCATTTCTAGTCACTTTAATTAATTAAAATAATAATGTTAAACCTTATTAAATTGTAACACCACTTTAAATCACATTCCCAAGTATTAAAATATGTGGTGATGACATGTGTCAACATGATCCCATATTTTAATTGGATAATATTAAATCTTAAGTACTTTTCAATGAGTAGAAATTACTTTTCTAAAATAAAATAAATAAAACTAGGTCTTTATTTCATGTGATGATTCTGATGATGCTAGATCATCTAGTGTGAACCTTGGTGTGCTAAATAGAAGTATTTAAGTATTGTTTGGTGATTGTGTACCTCATATTTATTTATAGACGCTAGTACCGACCAAGGATACGAGGAGGAAGGAGACTACTTTGAAGAAGAAGAAGAAGAGAACTTCAATCACTGCACCAATCAAGGCAAGCTACACTATGCAAGCTAACATTTGCATGATAACTATGCAAACTAGAGTCCTTAGGCATATTTGGTTATACCACTTGATTATACCAAATCCCAGTTTTACTTGCAAGCTTTATTCTTTTATTTCTTTATTAAAGTTCTTTATTACTTATAGTTAGTGTTTTTTGAGTTTTTGGAAAGATATTATAGGTAGCATAAAGAGCATAAAACTTGGCCTAAGTTAGTTAGAACTAGATGTCATACTGAGGCATGAGATTAGATTTGGATAAGTCACACTTGATTAGCACCCCACGTTAGTGATTAACCTCAATTTTAGTGGCTAGTGCTAAGCATAAAAGTTGATCATTTTAGATGGGAATACTTGGTGAAAAAGATTATGAAAACCTTAGAATGATGAGTCATTCTAATGAAATGTTTTGACATGTGTTATGAACACCAGATGATTTGATGATGAAAATGTTGAGGCATGAACCTTATCCCTTTTTAAAACTGATGGTTGGGTTTGGATGTGATACCATTCCAATTTTATCGTACAACCACAATACCCGAATTTTGGTAGGGCTTGACTAGAAATTTATACATCTTAGTATGGGTTCCCTTGAGGAAGAGGTTTGAGCTGAGGCTTTCCCGTGATGATTGTCCACCTGTGCAGTTCCCAAGATGACAAATGGTCATGGTTAGGAGGCCAAACTCATAGGGGAGGTGCCTATACTAGGGTGTGTAATTGAAAGGTTAGAATTGATTATCCGCATACTGAGTATGGTGATTCAGGATTGTACCTGACGGATGTATCGAATGTTGTGGTGAAAGTGTACAATCTCTGCAGAGTGTCAAACTATTCGAATAGTCGCGTCCGCCGTTATGGACAGTTGGAGTGGCCATACTATTCCGTCGTTAGATGTTTTCAAAATGACTTGTGAAATGAACTATGACTTTACTTGATCACAACAGGGTCGTGAACATGAAAACTAAGTTCCCACTTAGGTGTTATAGAACATTAAACTAGTTTTATTTACTTATAAACTCAGTTAGAGATAAACCTGCCTTTTTGCAAATAAACCTAGAGCTTAGGATTCCTACTCAAACCACTTACTTGTTAGTGATAGTTTGCGAGTACTTAAAGAGTACTCATGGCTTTGTCCTTGGCTATTCCTATGGCCAGACTATGAGGAGGACTACCAGGATGATGGACAGCAGGAAGTCTATGACAACTAGGATCATCTCCCATCGTCAGCATTGCCTGTGACCCTGAAGATGGAGCTTTGACCATGCTACCATTATTTTATTATTCCGCTGCGTTGATTGTATTAAGATTGGATCATGAGATCCTTTATTTGTAAGACCTTTATTATGGTTTGTAATGGATGATGAACTATGGTACCAATCTGTTATGTCTCGCAAAAATGGAAATCCTGGGATTGCGATGTATGGCATAACACGCATCTGGGATTAAAAATCCGGATGTTGACACAGCTGCAGATGGAGGCACTGCATGGATGTACTTATGTTCCCGCCATGGAGTTTGACTGAAAAGAGGTGATCATCGAGACAAGTTTTCGGCTCCTGCATGCCATCAAATTTTGGATTGTCCGAAGGAAGCTTAAAGTTCTTCGGCATCCACGATTGCCGTACGGACCTGCTGAAGCATCTAGCTCCGCACAACTCCCCGTCGTCATCTTCGGACTCAGTCGAGCACGCGCACTTGGCACGTGATTTGTCGACCTTGCGTTGCGCAAGATCGCTACGAGCATCGTAGTTGCTGCTCCTGTGCTGTGGGCTACGGCGACATCGTGGAAGGTCATGCTCTTCGTCGGATGAGGGTGTGCGGCTTCGAGTGAACTTCACCGCGCCCTTCTTATTTGGCTATACGGGTACATCGTCATGGAGCGCAGCTCCGACAAGTCTGAGGCCTGCAAGTGCAGTGTTGTGGATCGTGTTCTTCGGGTCTCCTTCCGGTGGCGGTTTGGATGCGAGGTAGGTGGTAGCCTCCATGATCGCGGCCTGCGATGTTTTAGGCATGACGTTGCCTTGCGAGTCCATCGTCATGAAGGACATTTCGAGTGCTTTGGTGACCTCGTGTCGTGTGGCGGGGTCCATGCGCTCCAGGCGAGAGTGGTACTAGTGGGCCATGTTATCGTGTGAAGAGGAACCGCCAGCGGCGGAGAGCACAGCTCGCAGCATCCTTGATTCATCAGTTGCCCGCTTGTGTTTTTCAAGGTCGCCTTGTAACTTGACCTGTCAATTGTGCTCCTCGACAGGTGGATACAATGGTGGGTCGGTTCTGTCATTGGCATCGCCGCCATGGATGACAGCGCACATGTAGCGCTCACGGAGAGGGTCGCTTCTCCCGCAACTTTCAGATCCAGAACTGGTAGGTTCCTTCATCTGAAGGGGGTCGTTGTTGGGAATATGCCCTAGAGTCAATCATGCATGATGATATTTCCCATTGTATTCATAAAGATTTTAAGTTGTCCTTGTATAAACATCCGATGTGTATCATTGAATATGTGATTCAGATGTGGAACTATGCATTCATATTATTTGTACTAAATATCCTTGGTCATCAAGGTTGTGCTAGACACACAACTTAGACCACTATGAAAGTCAACTGATGACTCGGTTCCACTTGTCATGGGCATGGAGATGCCATTATGACTTACACAGATTCGGCTAGAGAGTTTAGCGAGTCAGATTGACCCATATTGAGATACAATGAACAAGTTATCATTTGTATATCTCAATCAATGTAATCCTTAGACCTATGGTTATTTCACAGTCCGAGTTGAGGATCACCGACTTAGGTTCTGTCAAACGTTGATCCATAACTGGGCAGTTATAAAGGCAGAGTTCGGGTCGACTGAGAATCAAGCCGCATGATGTGAATAACCAAGATGGGATTTTTTCCCTCTAGTTGGAGAGATATTCGTTGGGCCCTCTCGGATGATATGATTCGGAAAGCCTAGCCATGCGCAAAACCAAGGCGATCGACTAAGAGTTAGCCAGATGAATCACTTATCTCGGATCGACAAGAGAGTCGAACTATTTAAGGGGCGACAGTTATTCGCCTATAGTCTGACAAGGTATATCATGAGGCAAAAGGGACTCGGACGCAAGTCGCATTGGAAAGGCAAGTCGTCATGACTCTATGGTACTTGGGAGTTGGCACATTCTGCTTAGAGTCGCTACCGGCCGATCGATTGAGAGTCGGACTCCAATTGTGTCCAAGTTACCATGAGCCTACGGGGTCACACACTTAAGAGCAGGAGCAAGTTTGGATTGAATCTGGTTGGGTTGGACCCGAGCCAGATTTTGGACCGAGTCAGTGAGTCGGACTCACGGTGACTAATATTATATGGGCTTTAGTGAATGGACCATGAGTGAGTGGAGCCCATGTTCACTCCCTATATATAGTGGGGCGCAGAAACGCAGGAGGGTTGATCAGTTAGGTCATTCCGTGTGTTGGAAACCCTAGATCCACAGCAGTCGTCGTACTAAACCTAGTAGTTCACCGCTGGTGCTCCTCCTTGTACGTGTGGATACCAGCAGCGGTGTTGTACGATCAGCACCAGGACGATCGGATCAGATCGTGAGGACTGCACTGCATTCAATAGACGTGCTTCATCAATTCTGCAACTGCGCGTCTAGTGGTAATCCTCATGGCCTTCTACCTCAGCTAGATATTGGGATCACCGCGTAGGGCAAAAGTTTTGGTTTTATCTCTATGTGGCCCAACAGTGGTATCAGAGCGATAGCTCCTGGTTTTTGGCTCGAGATCTCGCATATGTGATATGCGGTTGGCTGTATATTGGATCTATGTGATGTTTTGGTGGTCGATCTATGAGATATATCGGTTGTGTACGATGTTGATTGGATCAACTATACTCGGGGAATGGTAGATACGATTTCCGTGATCATACTGCTGAGGTCGTGGAACGACATACCCCTACCGGTCAGTTTCCACCATCGGGGTAGACTATGACATGTAAATCCAGAAGCGGTGATCGAAGATCAAAAGAGTTTGATCGAGTCGGAACGATGGTCGGAATCCACGTTCGGAATGTATATGATATCTATGTTTTCGGAAAAAATCGTCGGGCGCTGCCGCACCCGCGAGGGGCGCTGCCCCTTCGATCCCCGCCCGCTATCCGTTTAGCGGGACCGCCGGCTTCACCCGGTTGTAGCGCCTTAGATGTCGTTGCGAGTTTCACAACGCCGGTAGATAGCGTATCTATGCATAACTTGTTTTTGTAGGAAGTTGTGAATGATATGGTTCATGTGCATGTGATGTATGTGAGTAATCCATACGTGATCCGCGAATCACGGTTTTGTCAGCCCGCTGGAGCCTAGGTGTTGTCATTTTATTGTATAACACCTGCGTGTCGGATTCTCTATGTAATTTACTTTACTAAGCTAGTGTAGCTGTTTGGAGAATCCGGATGACGTGCAAGTCGATGTACAAGTCGGCGACATGGTGTAAGACAGCAATTGACAAGAGTTCGCACGAGTTGGATTACAGGCTTTGTGGAGATGGAAATCCCCATGAAGAGAGCCATACCATTTCACATTATAATTGCTTTATTTTGTGTTGTTGATATGTCTCTGGTTTACCTCTATTAGATAGTCGGTAAAATTTAATCCCTCAAAGAAGGTCTAGTCGGTTCACCCGCCAGTGTTTGCACCATCACAAGTCAAACATTTTTGGTAGTGGGCTCATAAAATTGAGGTGCTGTCAATTCTTTCCGACTAGGTGGGTTCGAGTCGGACTCTTACAACGGAAACACTCGTCCCTGATCTACACCGTCATGGGTCGAATAACCGGTCAAGACCTTCCGGATGCCATCTCTGATATAAGTGCCTAACCTATGAGGTTAATCCCCTCAAACCTGGGACACCGTATATAGTAACCAGCCAACCAGAGCGCGTTTTGCACCTCGACGGGTGTGCGCTTTCAATGAGGGGCTCATAGTATCGCGTGGAGGCCCGTAGACCCTTCGTTCGTTCTCGCGGTCGATGCTACGCATGGACCGATTGGCCGGAGAAGGCCCACCCTCAAGGGATTGTTTGCCACAGTAGTAGTGTGAGGCACCTATACTAGATTAGACAAACTTCCAATCCAGCCCCGTCCTATTCTAGAGTAATGTGGTTGCTCGGGTTAATTGTTCTAGCAAAACTGCAAAGAACCGGGAGCATTTTCATAAACATTTTTCCTCCATATTCCGTCCAATCCCTTTTTGTAAAACCAAAACCTTTTTCATTTTCAACCTCACTTGGTAGACCGAGCCTCACCAAGGTTTTATCATAAAACATTTCTGAAACCTTTTCGGGGTCTTCCCATCTCATAGTTTTGCTTTGGCTAAAACGGGGTTTCCAAAGGGGCGTGGTATGATACACCACCTATCATACTAGGGGAAAGTAGGTGTCCTCAAAGGTATTGCACTAGTAGTGCAATAATGTAATGACTTGGAGGAGACAAACCACTACCAGGTGTAAAACATTTCACAGAAGAACAATGCACTTTATACAATATAGAAGATAAAACATGCACAGTAATAACAGTAGGGCAAGGGCTTATGAGCAAGAAGGTGGCTTTCCTGTGACCAGCGAGACGTGTCGTGACTTCTTTAGGATACCATAATACCGATAATAATAATGATAGCGATAATAACTCTCTGAGGCTTCCTGCTTCTCTACGGAACACAGTCGTAGCTATCGCCGTTATCGAGCAAACATGCAAGCAAACAACACCACCATCAATACAAGGCATACAAGCACCAATACATACATCAATAAATTTACAAAGCAAGTTTATAGATCAGTATGGATTGTGGATTTTATTAGGGATACAAAGGAAATGCTTCAGTTGCATTTGTGAATTTTCTAATTAAGATTTATAGTCAAGAACTACCTAGATAAGGGGTTTTATATCAAGGACAAGTTCTGCATGATAACATTGTGTAAAATGATACCATCAGATAGGTATTGTTAAAATGAATCCAACAAGAGTGGTTTCACTATTTTATCAATTTCCAATGATTTATAGTGATTTTTTATAGTGAATAAAACTCTAGTTTTAGGAAATAATTCACCAGAATTGTTTAGCAGTTCCAAAAATTACTTCCTTGGATTATTAGATACTATTTGATGGACTGGTTCAGTGAGAGTTGGAATTACCTAAAAACAATTACCATAATGCCCTGGAGAAAATTCCAAAGACAGTTTTGTTGGAGATTTGTCTTTTTCACTAGATAAAAACTATAAGGGCTTTTGATATGATTCTAAGAACACATGTTAGGTATTGGCAATACCTTTCTATAGAAATTGGAATCAACCTTTTTGGATAAACATAAATACTGTGGTGAATTTATTAGTTAAATAACCATGTATAGAAGTTATTAAATCACCAAAATTCAGAGAAGCCTCAATAAAATTTGGGCTCCTAGTTTTTGAAGGATATGGGTAAGCATGTCCACTAGGAGATGGAATGAGGTCAAAACCATTGTTGGTTTGATCCAGAGAAATTCCTAAATGCAGGATAGGGCTATTTTTGTCATTTTTTCTACAGTCAAACTATAGTTCAACTTGGCATGGGACAAGGGCCCAAAAATGGGTAATTCAATTACCTATCAGATGACACTTGATTCATCCCATTTGGATAATTAAAACTTTCTAGGTGTTTCATTTAATATTTTAGATACATGCTAGTATAATAAAGGCCACTAAATAATGATAAATAGTTTTGGCCAAGGACTTGTCCTGCATGTTGCACAGAACATTCAGGAACATAGTAAAATTTAGATCTAGAGGATCTAGGCTATTATCCATTTTTATTTTTATTTAAACCAAACTGCCTGCATTCAGATCTAGGAGAAATAAATAAGGGTTTAAAAGGAAACGGGCTAGATCTGAAAAGCCAACGGGCCAGCCCATCAGGGCTCGCGCCACACGTAGGAGGGAGCTGGCTGCCACGCGGCAGGGCCCACCGGTCAGCTTCTCATAGAGGCGAAGGGGTATGGGACAACGGGAGCCACTCGATTAGATCGAGATCGATGGCTCCCGGCCGCCTTCCTCCTCACAGCAAGGGCGGAGGAAAAAAACCTAGGCGGGACGAGGGAGGCCGGGGTGCTCACCAGAGGGCTCGGGAGGGGTCGGCGATGGCTCAGGGTGATGCGGTGGTCGACGGCAAGCCCAGGGAGGGGCGGCGGAGGGGGTTTCCGCCCAGGAGGGCATCTCCCGCAACAGCGGACGAGAGTGCTGCGCCGGATCATCGATGGCGGCAACGCTAGAGGCATTCCTGCACGAGAGGGAGGCATGGTTAGGTTCATAAGGGAATGGGGAGCTCGGCTAGGTGACATGCATAGGAGGAAAGAGAAGGGGTGGAGCTCGGGGCTCGATTTCTTTGAGAAGGCAAAAGTGCCTTCTCCTCCTTATCCTGGGAAAAACAGAGCAGGGGAGCGGGGTAGGGAGCTCAGGGGAGGTCTGGCGGAGTGAGAGGAGGCAAATGGGGGGAGTGGTAGCGGGGTTGGTGGGATCTAGCCTTATAAACCAAGAGAGTGTGGTCCATGATGGACTTAGTGTAGGGGAGATTGTGAGGAGGGAGGAGGCCATCTATTGGGGGGCAAGGGTGGTGGAGAGGAGGGTGTGGGGCCTGCTACACGACCAGAGGGGAGAGGGGTGGCTACTGTAATAATTGTACAGATTTGAAATATTTGGTATTCCCTCTCCCTTTTTATGCTTCCAAGGGGGATAGGACAAGGGAGAGGGTTTGCTATAGTGGCATTAGACTAGAGTGGAGGTGGTGTGCTGTTGTGGAGTATATGGAAAGATTGGTTTGGGTTTGGAGTTGATTTGACTCAAGGTTTGATGGGTTTGCAAGAATTAATCAAAAATATGCTTGTGAATGAAGTTGAGAAAACTCCATTGTGCAAGGTGATAGAAAGGTACTGGTGGATGGACATGGTCAATATACAACCCTAGGATTTATTTGGGATTTTTCTATGGGGTATTAGCCCACTTAAATCAATTTAAGCAAAAAGTGCAGAATTGGTTTCTAGAAGCTAAAATGATAATCTTACATTGTACAATGTTGTTTTATGATGTGATATGGTCCTAAATTCTATATTACACATTGGAGAATTTTATTGGAATTTATTGAGATGGGAAAGTATTTTTAAGGAATTATTTCTTGTTTCTGCCATTTAAGAAAAAGGGCAAAAATAAATAATAAAGAATCTCAAAACTATTCATTTTTGAGATGGGAATGTAGGGTATGATGTATAGGACTCAAATGTGCATTGAGTTGGCAAAGTGATATGGAGAAAAACAAACTTGCCTTTGTAGATAGAGATTTTAGGGTTTTGCTAAAAGTGGAATTTAAATATTTTGAGGATCCAAATAATTCTGGTAATTACTTGGGGGATTATCATAATCAAGGTATATGATGTAAACTTGATTTATCCATCATGGCCAACCTTGGGTTTTGAAGAGTTGTGGTGAAAAAGGATGGAAACTAGATTTGGGAGAATCTAGTTTTTATTTTATTTTATGCCACCTAAACATGCTGGGATTAGTGAGTTCAGAGCTCACCTTGGTACAAGGGGTATATGGATAGATAGACCAAGTTATGTAGGTGATCATGGAAGAAAGAGTTGGGCTTGGTTGCATTTGAGGTGGTCTAGAAGAGATGGCAAACTTTGTTGAAATTAAGGCTGCCATAACAGATACATCAAGATGCCTCATAAACCATGTGGGTTTAAGAGCACAAAGCTCCAATGGGAACAAGGGAAGAGTGGATTGATAGACCATGACTAGTAGATCATAATCCTTCATAGATTTGGTCAAGGGGTGGTAGCATATGGATGTGAGCTTCTGTCAAAGTAGGCAAGATGATAAGATTTGCAGAAAAGATTATTATCTTGACTATAAAACCATCATGGATGAGTGGGAACCAGAATGGCTTAGCCAAGGGAAAGAGTGGGCTTTGGTAATACTAAAGATGTACTACAATATGGTTCAAGTACATTCTCAAGAATGCACACAGGTTGGAAAAGGTAGAGCTCCAAAGATTGAATCTAGATATGATTTCCCAGACATAGCCATTTTGGCAGATTTAGGGTTTTAGACTAGATTACAGGAGGGAAACAAATTGGGAGAGTAGCAAAGGTTTATCCTTCCCATTGGGTGGTTGATGTGGAGGTATATATTAAACAGAGGGGATCCATGCTTGGATTGGGTCCTCATTGAGTTGGTAACTATCAAAAGGGATTATCCCTGGGTTGATCTGATCAGGAGATGAGGTGGCCACTTTAGTGGCTTGGGATAGATCCAGATTTGGATGCTTGATTTGAGATTGATGATCACAAGCATAGATTGGTTCCTAAGGAATGAGATACTAGATTAGCTCACTCTAGTTCCTAAGCAAACAAGGCAATCAGCACATCAAGGCAATCCATCAGACAGCAGATCAAGGCAATTCATCAAATCAAACTTGTCAAACTACTACTAAAGTCACATCTAGCTTGAGGTAGGCAGTGGTGTTTGGAAGAGGTGGTGATTTGAAGTAAGATAAGGTACTCTTGGTATTTCTACCAAGATTAGAATAAAAAGGTTTTATGAGAGTTTTGGAAAAACCTAGGGATAAGTGTAGTTGAAGCTCTATCTTGAAAACATAAGGATATTACATGATAGTTATCCATAGTTTTGATAGAGGGAGGCAAAAGGTTTTGTTTTATCTCTACGTGGCCCAATATTCGCATAGATTGGAGTTGCAGCTGCTGTCATCCGAATCGCCCACCAGAAACGACGTGTGGGGGCGTCGATAGGTGGGATCCATGAGGCGCGCCTGATTGATGGGAGTGGAACCCGCTCTGGGAGGCGGAGGGTGCCGGTCTGCCCCACCTGGAAGCAGAAGCTCCCGCACAGCATCTCAATTCCGTCGCCTACGGACTCGAAATCTTTGCGGGTGGTCGGCAAGTGGGGGTTGAAGTCGAAGGCGCCTAAGAGGAGGTGATTCTCCATCGCCGAGGAATCGTAGATCGCTCCGGGTTGGACCATCACAACCGCATGATCAGCGTCCCCAGTTCCCATAGACAACACCAATTGACGAGGTTCGAAATCATCAATTCCCATTGTTATGGACTTCGGTTTTGGAGAAGATGGGGATGCTGGAAGTCGCGAGACGGTTAACAGGCAAGCAACATGGGGACATGAGGTTTACCCAGGTTCAGGCCCCTGGAGGGAAAACCCTACTCCTGCTTGTTTATTCCTTATTACGGCGGAACCGAAGATTATAGTGGTGCGCAGATGCAATTTGGTGTGAGGTGTGTATGGGGTGAAGAGATCTTTCTCGCCATGCCCTCCTAGATTTTATATAGATAGTCTAGGTCCCGGGGTAGGTCGAGTCGGTTACATGTTAGGGTTAAACCCTTTGAAATTCTATCTACATATAGTCGTGTCTTTCAAGGAGTCGAACTTGTAATGGGCTTGGGCAACCCAAAATCTTCTTGAACAGCAAGTCTTCACGGGAGCCTTCCTTGGGCTAGTCCATGTATACCAATGTGAGGCACCCGTAGGGTATATCCATGTCAGCCACGGTCGAGCCAAGATTTTCATCGCGGAAGACGCGCCTTCTACAATGACCGACAGGCCCAATCATTGCGAAAGGAAACATTTCTTGTAGTGCAAGTGGCGCGGATTCCGCAGATTGTCCAAGACAACATGGCAATTAGCCTCACCGTCATCATACCTACCTTGGTGAAGTCGATAGCGAATTGGAGTGCGGTTGGTCAATAAGGGTCGTGCCTGATTCCTAGCATGGTCAGCAGCAACTCAAACAACATGGCGCCAATTCCGGTGAATCACGTGTTCATAACTCCGCCCGCCAGCACCGCGGCGCCGGACGCGTTGGTGACTCCGCCTGCCATCGTCATCGTGGCGCCGTACACTTTGGTGACTCCGCCCACCATCACCGTGGCGCCGAAGCTTAATGCAGCCGGTGATAGGGAGAATACGCCGGCAGCCAGCACCGTGCCATCAAGCAGCCCCTCCGTCAGTGCACGCCCTCCATTGTCGGTGCCTCAACATTAGCCGAGCTCGACGCCATCAAGGTAACTATTAAGTGTCCGACGCTATCAGGATCAACTGGTGACTTCACTTCCGTGCCTTTAATTACTCCGAAGGCATCTCTCACGCCGTACATGTTTTTCGTAGGCTGATGTTGAATGCACTCTCCTAAACTACGTGAACCACGAGTTGAGGGATGTTGCCCAGGGCACTATCATTCAACCATTAAACTGTGTGTTCCACTTAAAGAGATGCTAGATATATGGTGCATAGGGTTGAAATTGTTTAGGTGCTACAGGGCTGCGACGGCGTGGAACTCCCATTCAACCCCCGGGAGCCGATGAAGATGAGTCGTGTGTCCTTAGAGATTGCTTCGGCATTTTCATGCTCTGGCCAAAGAGCATGATTTATTTGGGGGGGACCACCCAACTTACAACACCGCCACTCGTGTCGCCGCCGACGCTGTCACCTCCACGCCATGTGTTGCTGATATTGATGACATGCCTATGGCTTAGCATTTGTATGACAATGACAATGATGAAGATATCGATCAGTACATCAACACTCAGTATGCTGATGATATCTACATGCATGATCCTAGTAATAACGAAGAACCCTGCCATGATGCAGACGCTCGCGGCCCAGCTGGTGGCCCCATAGATAAACCAGCTTGCAACAAGTGTCTGTTCGGTTCTCATGAGACGCCTCCAGCTGGAGCCTTCTTCACCGAGCCTGAAACATCCAGGCCATTTTTGTAAGCCCCAACACACTCCATAGGGTGGCCGGTGAGGAGATTGTGTCCCTCTCCCTCTAGAAGCCAAGAAGGGGCGAATAAGAAAAGCTATCAAATCTACATGCCAACCGGTGGTGGTGTTGGCTCAGAATCCGATCGGGTCTCAGGACGGACCACCAAGACCCAAGGCTATTATGTGGAGGATGCATGTGGTGGGTAAGCCGATGCTAACTAGGAAATTATACAGGCTCGCAAGTTCGGGTATGAAGAGTCTGCATGACGGTGTGTAGACAATCGAGGAATGCCTTCTTAGAGATAAAGATCCGTCATACTCGGTTTTCGTGGCTAAGGTGCCACATGGCTTGGGCTTCGTTGATAGTGCCCCCGGGGAAATTTTCTTCCCGCGGTTTGCCGACATCTTCAATATGTTGCATCTGTACCCCATGCACTATACCATGGTCCGCCTATTTTCGCTCATTATGGTGATGTAGATCATTAGAGAGAACACACAGGGCATCGAGTAGTGGACCCCTTATACACGCGTGATGTCTGCTTTGCTAGATCCATCAAACGGATATTTGTGGCGAAGTACCTCCAAGACGTCATGGTAGCGAACAAGATGAAGGAATACATTCTCATGCCTTACTTCCCTAAGTAAGTCATTTGCTCGCTGCTAGAACATGATTTTTTAGATTTCCATCATTCCTTTTCCAACAATGTCCGCTTGAATTGTTTTGTGCATAGATGAAGGTTGCACACTCATCGTCTTATCTCCAAAACATTTGTGAGCCACATATTTTGACTTGGGGAGTGACATGGATATGCCCTATGGGTACCTCACGTTGATATACCCGGTCCAGCCTAGTGAAGGACCATGCGAAGACTTGCTACCCAAGGAGACTCCGGATGGCCCAAGCCCGATAGAAGCTCGACTCCTTGGAGAACACGACCAAACTGTAGATAAAATTTTGAAGGGCGAAACCCTAACTTGTAACTAACTCGACCTACCCCGAGACCTGGCCTCCTCATATAAAGTCCAGGAGGGCACGGAGAGGAGGATCTCTCCAACTCATACACACACCTCACGCTAGATTGCATTTGTGCACCCCCTGTAACCTCCGGTTCCGCCCTCAATCAAGAAGAGACAAGCAGGAGTAGGGTTTTCCCTCAGAGGGCCTGAACCTGGGTAAACCTCATGTCCCCTTGCTGCGTGTCTGTTAACCGTCTCGCGATCTCTAGCATTCCCATCTTCTCCAAACCCAAGTCCATAACAATGGGCATTGACGAGTCGAACCCTCGTCAATTGGCACCATCTGTGGGAAACGGGGATGCTGATCGTGAGATCGTGACGGTCCCATCCACTGCAATCTTTGATTCCTCGGCAATAGAGAATCACCTACTCATCGATGCCCTCGACTTCACCGCCCACTCCCCAGTCACTCGCAGGGATTTCGATTCCGTAGGAGATGGAGTCGAGATGCTGTTCAGGAGCTTCTCCTTCCAGGTGGGCAAGATCGGCACCCTACATCTCCCACAGTGAGTGCCACCTCCGTAGATCAGGCTCTCCGTCGTGGGTGCCACCAATCGGGACCCTTCACACGTCGTCGCTAATGAGCAATTCGGATGACAGCGGCAGCTGCAACTCCGACCTCTGCAACCCTCCTATGGAGGAAGGAACCTATGGTTCCGGATCTGAAAGCTGCGGGAGCAACTATCTCCTCCAGTGCAACATGTGCGCGACCATCCACAATGGCAATGTTGACGACGACACTGATCCACAAACGAATCCCCCTCCCAACCCGCAGGCGGGGAATGGAGGAAACGGACCACCCCCACCCAATCCCAATAGGAACGGGGCACCCGAAAACACTGAGGGTATAAATCGTGTTCGCAACGAGATCAAGATCTACAACGAGGAGTGGGAGAGGATGCGCGAAGCTGTGCGAGGCACCCACCCTCTACCAATCGACGCCCCTTGTGATATGCTGATGGGCTACCATTGGCTCCTCATCGAGGAGCACAATCGACAAATCAAGCAGCAAAACGAGCTCAATCAGCGCAGGCGAGCGGCTGACGAGTCAAGCGCACGGCGAGCTGCGCTCTCTTCCATCAGAGGCTCTTCCTTGAAGGGCTACGACGGCCGCAAGTATCGCTCTCGCGTGGAGCGCATGGATCTCGCCGCAGGGCGCAAGGTCACCAAGGCACTCAACATGTCCTTCATGATGATGGACTCCCACGGCAACATCATGCCCAAAACGCCACAAGCAGCGGTCATGGAGGCCACCACCTACCTGGCATCCAACCCGCCACCGGTGGGAGACCCACGACCAGCAATCCACAGATCTACGATGGCAGGCCTCGGACTCATCAGAGCTGTGCTCCACGACGACGCAGCCGCGGAGCTGAAGAAAAAAGGCGCGATTAAATTCACTCGAAGCCACACACCCTCATTCGAGGAGGAGGAGCATGACCTGTCGCGGCGGCGCCGCAGCCCACGGCGTAGGAGTAGCAACTATGACACTCGTAGCGAGCTCATGCAGGGCAAGATTGACAAGTCACTGATGACCCACAAGTATCGGGGTGTATCATAGTACTTTCGATAAATAGGAGTGTCTATCCCAACAAGGAGCAGAAGGTGCTGAACAGTGGTATGGAGCAGGAAATCCCTGTGAATACTTAGCAAACGGATTTTTAGTGGTTTTCCGACAAGGCAACAAAACAAAGAGCAAGTAACAGAAGTAACAAACAAATGGAGCAAGTGGCCCAATCCTTTCTTAGCGAAGGACAAGCCGGTGGAAATACTTATAAGGATCAAACATTATCGAGGACACATGGGAATTCTGTCAAGTGCTTTCGCTGCAAATAGCTGAGTACTCTCCTTTGGTGTTTGTAAGTATTGTGTGGGTGAACCTGTGCTAACATACTACCCTTCCTAGGACTAATACATACTTGTGATTAAACCCCCTGCAAACATCTGTAACTATAGGAAAGTAATTAAGATATAAATCTAACCACAGCCTTAAACTCTGAGATCCTACACTCCCTTGTGCAAAGGTGTCCTAAAGGGGGTTTAAGTTTCTGCCACTCCGGCAACCCCACGATTAGTAGCCAAATACACAATGCATTTCCCTAGGCCCATAAATGGTGAAGTATCATGTAGTCGACATTCACATGACACCACTAGAAGAATAGCACCACAACTTAAATATTAAACCAATGAATAATAACTCATCATAGATTCACTACTAACAACATGACTTCTCCCATGTCCTCAAGAACTAAACGAACTACTCACAAGACATCATATGGATCAATATCAAAGATGATATGGTAATGGATAACAATCTAAACATAAACAATAATCCAATGGTTCCACTCACAAGCATCAACTACAATAGTAATTAACACCGGGAAAGTTTCCCCTAACGAACTAAAGCAATATCCAACACAATTGTTACAGCGGGACGGAGTGGTGATTGATGGTGCTGATGGAGACGATGGTGCGGATGATGATGATCCTGATGAAGCCTAGCTTGATGACGGTGTTGATGGCGACGGTCTCCCCTCTCCGGGAAGGAAATCCCCCGGTAGATATCTATCTGCCGGAGATATCTTTCTCTCTCGGTATTTTCTGCCTCCCAGAGGTGGCGGAAGTCTATTTGTGGTCGCCCCCCTAGTGTTAGGGTTCCGTAGGGAAGATATAGGCGAAGGGACGGAGTCAGAAGCCGAGCAGGTGGGCCAAACCCACCCTAGGCGTGGGTCAGGTGGGCCCGCTCCTAGGGGTGTGGGCCCCCTGAGGCCCCCCTTCGTTCCTCCTTCTGGCTTCCTTCGTCTTCTGGTAAAATAATATGTTTCCATATTTTTCTGGTATTTTTCTGATCTTTGGGAAATTGCACCAAAACACCGTCTTTTCTATCAGAATCCATACTCCGGCAGTCCATCCTCCAGGAATCATCCAACATGCATAAACAGATGAAAAGCCATAAGTAATACCTCATAATAAGACAAATATCAATGAATAGAGGTAAATTATGATATAGAAAGGTAATGCAAATTGGGCGTATCAACTCCCCCAAGCTTAGACTTCGCTTGTACCCAAGCGAATACTGAGCTCAGTAAACATGTCCACAGGTTTATGGAGTGAAGTGTCGATAAAAAGAATACGAACAAGAAGCATCACACTTACCTTTGCACAACTCATAGAAGAAAGCAACTCACCATTATATAACTTAGCTTGCAACCAAGTACAGTAGTCACAATAGAGATACATAAAGATAAATCATAATCAGAATTGGCAAACTTGTTCTTGGTCAGAGAACACCTGATAAACAGTTTCACAAAAGCTTTTTGTAGAAGTTTCAAAACAGGAGCACTCTTTGCTCAAAAAGTTTTTTCACAAGTGAAGGTTTTCAAAGTAATACTCAATAGATAAGAGTTTTATGCAAACAAGGAAGATAAAGAACATGATTGAATAAATCACCATATGAATGCTTGAAACACAACAACTCAAAAGCTTGCTGGAGGTAGAGAGGAAGTAGGTTTACTGACTCAACTGGTAACCAGGAGAAAGGTCCCTTCTTAGAGGGCAGCAGGGATTACATGTCATAAAGAGATTCCAAGAGATTATGGTACTGACTAGCTTTTAGCCCTCATTGCCCCATCATAAGCATCTTGAGATGATTAAGGTTAAAGTGAACAAAGATGGAGTATATGCTTGACGAAACATAAGTTGGCAATCTCATGTCCCTTGAATATGAGGGACACTCCTCATGCATACTCAACTTTGGGTCCAGGTAAGTTCTTGTCATTGTAAGTATTTGCATATCATTGAGAACCACCAACGGGGTATCCCTTGCACAACTACTAGGATTTCCCAAGCATAGCATATAGATACTTAGCAAAATAATCATGCAAGTCCTATACAAAATATTTCTAATGCATAGGCAAAAATATAGGGATAAAAACATGAAGCACCACTTGCCTTGGTAGTTTGGGGAGTAGCAACAATCTTCACAACCACAATCACTATTAGCACCAAAATCTACACATAAAATAATGGCACCAAATTCACATATCAAAAATATACAAGCAAAAATATATGAATGCATGCAAATGCCATGTGATGATTTTCTACACCAAATAAGACAAGTAAACAGTACTGAATCATAAACAAGACCAAGACACACTAAATAATATTTATTTGATCTTTAATACATTTTTCAAATTATTTCTACACTCAAAATAAGTCTACAAATGTCTCTGCAAAAATAACCAATTTTACAGAAGCAAAACATTAAACACATTGCATAAATGGATAGCATTCTTTCTCATGATTCCAATGATATAAAATTTGTAAAATTTGAACATATGGATCAAAAGTTATGAATTTTACAAGTTTGAATCACTAATAGATCTAATTTAGATTTTTAAAACAAAGAACAGGCCACGCGGCGTGTTTTGATTGGCCCGTACCGGTTCGGCTGGATCGATCAACGTGGGCTGCACGATCTAAGTGAAAACGCACGGCCAGATCTAAAACGTACCCCTTCGATAAGTGATCTATCGTATGCCTTGGATCTAGATCTGGCGGCTATCGATCAAGCGACCATAGATGGGCGGCGCTAGCGACGGCGGCGCGTCTCTGCCAGTGATGTTCCGGTGGCTACAGAGGGGGCTGGGGTTAGCATAGGGGCTTACCAGACTCGCAGAGGCGTGCTGGAGCTCAACGTGCAAACGGGCAGGGTCGGGGCGCGCTGTAGAGGTTGCTGGGGCTCGTCGGACTTGCGGACGTCGTCGGGTGCTTGCAGATGAAGATGTCGCCGACGATGTAGATCACCCTAGCACGAACCAGTTGTGTCAGAGGATGCGCAAGGTTGTGGCGAACACGACAGGGTTAAAGAGGAAGCAAGGGGCGCTCGGAGGTTACCGGTATTTCTCGTCGGAGTTGAGCGGCGGCTCTGTTGTTTACAGAGGTGGACGGAGGCGACGTCCTGGTGCATTACAGAACAAACGAATGGTATGAGGTGATGCGCAGAATCTAGGCGTACACGCTCGCATGAACCAGAGATGAAGAGGGGCGCTGTACTCACCGGAATGCGTCGTCGGAGGCGCTCGGTACCGCGGCGGTGCAAGTGGAATTGTGGGCAGCCTGGTGGCAGAGAAGAGGCGCTGAGTGAGGGGAAAGATGCGGAGAGGAGAGGGGGTTAAATAGCCTGTGAGAGGCGAGGAGATCGCGCGGCATTGATTGGCAATTAAGCCCGCTTCATTCGCGGCAGTGATGGTGGTAACGGCGGCGTCGACGGGGTCGGGGGGTGCGGGGTTTGGGGACGATGACCGCGTGGCGTTTGGGTCCACCGGTCAGTGAGAGCGGGGTAGGTCTGCGTCGCGTGAGAGAGAGAGAGGAAATCCCCGTGTGGGCTGCTGGGCTAAGTCTTTTGTTGGGCCGAATGGGTGGCGCCTGGCCCAGTTCTGATTTTTTATCCTTTTTCTTTTTCTAATTCAATTTTCAGGAACATTTTTAAATGAATTCAAATGTGTTTGAGTTCAAACCTTTTCTGGATTTTTATAAAGTGAAAATTGTACACATTTGGTTGTAGAACAATGTTGTACACTTTAAAATAATTTGGCACTTTGGAATTTTAAAATAAACAATGCTTTTACTCATTGTTTAATAAAGACAAAGAAATGGTTTAAATTTGTTTCTTTGTTTTGAAATCTTGTCCAAGCTTTGGAAACTATCAAACAAACATCATTGGTTTAAAACAAACAATCTCTCACAAGAGAGTAGCATTGGATCAATGCTTTCCTTACATAAAATAATACGCATTCAAATGCTTTTATTTTTGTAATGACTTTGAAAATGATCCCTAAATGATTATGAATGCATGGATGATATGCAAACTTTGAAAATATGATTTTTGGGATGTTACAAATCTAACCCCCTTAAGGTGAATCTCGCCCTCGAGATTCCGATTGGCTAGCAAATAGGTGAGGGTGGTCTTTCCGAAGATCATCTTCTCTTTCCCATGTTGCTTCTTCTTCGGAATGATGGTTCCATTGAACTTTGCAGAATTTGATAGTCTTAGTCTGAGTAAATCTTTCTGCAGTCTCAAGAATCTTGATGGGTTTTTCCTCATAAGTGAGATCACTCTCCAATTGGACCTCTTCCAAAGGTATAGTATCCTTCAGAGAAGTCTCTTCCTTCTCTGGATGGCATTTCTTTAGCTGACTCACATGAAACACAATGTGAACGGCTGACAGTGATTCTGGCAATTCAATATCATAAGCTACTTCTCCTTTACGACTCAGAATCTTGAATGGTCCAACATATCTTGGGGCCAATTTTCCTTTGACTCCAAATCTCTTCACTCCACGAAGTGGTGATACTCTAAGATAAGCTCTATCACCCACTTCATAGGTGACTTTTCTACGCTTAGGATCTGCGTAGCTTTTCTGCCGGTACTGTTCTATCTTCAATCTGTCTTTTACCAACTTGACTTTCTCTTCAGCTTCTTTGATTAGTTCTGGCCCGAATAAATTTCTTTCTCCCACACCATTCCATAGCAATGGGGTGGTACACTTTCTCCCATAGAGAAACTCAAATGGTGCCATCTCAATACTGGCTTGATAGCTGTTATTGTAAGAGAACTCTGCGTAAGGCAGACTTTCATCCCAACTGGCTCCATAGTCTAGGGCACATGCCCTCAACATGTCTTCTAGAATCTGGCTGGTCCTTTCAGTCTGTCCATCAGTCTGAGGATGAAAAGCAGTGCTGAATTCCAATCTCATTCCCAATGACTCATGTAGTTGCCTCCAAAAATGAGAAGTGAGCTGAGTTCCCCTATCAGACACAATACTCTTGGGCACTCCATGCAGACATACAATCCTACTCATGTAGATCTTGGCTAACTTAGCACTTGTATAAGTTGTCTTCACGAGTATGAAATGAGCCACTTTAGTGAGGCGATCCACTACTACCCAAATAGAGTCATACCCTGACCTGGTCCTTGGCAATCCGGTGATGAAATCCATGCCAATCTTGTCCCACTTCCAATCAGGAATAGGTAGTGGTTGTAGCAATCCTGCTGGTTTCTGATGTTCCGCTTTTACCCTACTACATACATCACACAAAGAAATATGTTCGGCGATGTCCTTCTTGAGATTATTCCACCAAAACCTTTCCTTCATATCCATGTACATTTTGGTGTTACCCGGATGAATGGAATATGGTGAGTTGTGTGCTTCTTCTAAAATCAGTTTCTGAAGCTCCGGATCTTGCGGAACACAGATACGTTTTCCATACCATAAAGTACCATGTTCGTCTTCATGGAATCCTTTGGCTTTTCCCTTGCCAATCGTTTCCTTTATCTCTTCTATTTCCTTGTCCGTCTTTTGGGCTTCCTTGATCTTGTCCAACAATGTGGGTTGAACATCCAATGACATAAGATGTCCCTCAGGCACAATCTCCAATCTAAGGTCTCTAAATTGGGCACACAGATCATCTGGCAACTCTCCCTTAGTAAGGCCATTCACAAATACTTTACGGCTTAGAGCATCTGCTACAACATTTGCTTTACCGGGGTGGTATTTCAAACTCAAGTCATAGTCCTTGATGAGTTCTAACCATCTTCTTTGTCTGATGTTGATTTCTTTCTGAGTGAAGATATATTTCAAACTTTTGTGATCTGTGAACACTTCACATCGCTTTCCCAAAAGATAATGTCTCCATGTTTTGAGTGCATGGACAACAGAGGCCAACTCTAAATCATGAGTGGGGTAATTTACCTCATGAGTTTTGAGTTGTCTCGAGGCATAAGCCACAACTTTCCCTTCTTGCATTAGAACTGCACCTAATCCATGATGAGATGCATCACAATACACTTGGAAATCTTTCTCCAAATCTGGCAGACATAAGACTGGTGTTGTCACTAGTCTCTTCTTCAATTCTTGGAAACTGAGTTCACATCCTTCAGACCAAGCAAATTTCTTGTCTTTCTTTAGTAACTCCGTCATTGTCTTAGCTACCTTGGAGAAATTCTCAATGAACCTTCTGTAGTATCCTGCCAAGCCAAGAAAACTACGAACTTCTTTCACTGACTTAGGAGATTCCCATTCTGTTACAGCTGACACTTTTGCAGGATCAACTTCTACACCATCTCCTGGCACAACGTGTCCAAGAACTCCAACTTCATTCAACCAGAATTCACATTTGCTGAATTTGGCATACAGTTTATGCTCTCTAAGCTTCTCAAGTATCAAACGCAAATGTCCTTCATGCTCCTCTTTGCTCTTGGAGTAGATCAAAATGTCATCGATGAAAACGACAACAAACTTGTCAAGGAACTCCATGAACACCTTGTTCATCATATTCATGAAGTAAGCTGGTGCATTGGTCAAACCAAATGGCATCACGGTGTACTCATACAATCCATACCTCGTGGTGAAAGCTGTCTTAGGTATGTCTTGTTCTCTTATCTTAAGCTGAAAATAACCTGACCGGAGATCAATCTTTGAGAACACACAGGCTCCTTCTAGCTGATCAAACAAATCATTGATTCTAGGCAAAGGATATTTGTTCTTGATAGTCACCTCATTGAGTGAACGATAATCTATGCATAACCTTTGACTTCTATCTTTCTTTTCCACAAACAAGACAGGTGCTACCCAAGATGAAGAACTTGGTTGAATAAATCCTTTCTGCAACTGTTCTCCAAGTTGTTTCTTGAGTTCTTTCAACTCATCAACTGACATCTTGTAATGTCTCTTTGCTATTGGTCCTGATCCTGGTAGAAAGTCAATCAGAAATTCCACATCTCTATTTGGTGGCATTCCCGGCAATTCTTCTGGAAACACATCCGGATATTCACTCACAATTGGCACACTATCTATGCTAACCCCCTTAAGAGAATTTAGCTTACTTCCTTTTGATTCAAAGTTAGACTTGAATCTTATCCGTTTCTTTTCCGGGGTTGTGAGTGCGATAGTTCGATTAGCACAATCTAGTACTCCTTCATACTTGGTCATCCAGTCCATCCCCAAAATTACATCCAGTCCTTGGGAATCTAGGATTATCAGACTCACTGGAAACTTATGCTTTCCAGACTCTATCACTAGATCACTGCATCCAAGACTTACTATCATATCTCCACCGGGAGAACTTACTTTTATTGGACACCCAATGTTTTCAGTTGGAAACCCATTTCTATCAACAAATGCTTTTGATACGAATGAATGTGATGCACCAGTATAAAAAAGAACAAGTGCTGGAATAGAATTGAGTTTGAACTTACCAGCCACAACATCGGACTCCTCATAAATCTCTTCCACATTGATGTGGTTCACTTGTCCCTTCTGGAAAGGGTTGGGCTTGTTGGGTCCTTCAACTTTCTTTTCTGGGCATTCATTTGCATAATGCCCCATCTTCTTACACTTGAAGCATTCAACCTGACTGAGATCCTTCTTGACAGGCTGGCTTCCACTACCACTTCCACTTCCATTGTGGTGGCTCTTGTATCCACCCTTGTGGTTCTTGTACTTGTCATTGTCATGATTACGGTGATGCTTGTTGTCATGATGACAGTTGTGGTTGTGGTGGTTGTTGTACTTTCCATGCTTGTGGGATCCAGAACTCCCACTATCATCATAATGGGAACGCTTGTGAGACGATCCCGAGCTATGCTTGTCAGAGTTGTGCTTCCTCTTTCTGCTTTGAACCTGTTTCATCTTGTTCTCCAAGATGGTAGCCTTGTCACAAAGGGATTGGTAGGTGGGGACATAGGCCACAGATAACTGCAGATTCAGTTCATCATTCAGTCCTTCGAGGAACTTCTCTTTCCTCTTGGCATCGGTATCCACTTCATCCGGTGCATAACGCGCCAGATTGTTGAACTCCTCAATATATTCAGCCACGCTGCGGTGGCGCTGCTTCATATTATGGAACTCCTTCTTCAAACGCATCACTCCGGATGATATGTGAGCTGTACGGAAGCCATCTTCAAAGATAGCCCATGTCACATCCTCAATGGGAGTGGTGATCTGGAAGTTATCCCACCAAGTAGCTGCTGGTCCTTCCAACAAGTGTGCTGCAAACCTGGCTTTCTCCTCGTCGGTGCAGCGACAGTTACCAAATCCTTGTTCACTGAACGTAGCCAATCATTGGCCACCATAGGATCAGTAGTTCCTGAGAACTTTGCAGGCCTCAGCCTTAGGAATCTGGTGAGCATGTCAAATCCTGGTGGATTGTTCTGATTGTTGTTGTTGTTATTATTATTATTGTTGCTGTTGTTATTCTGATTCTGCATGAAAGTGGTCATCATCTGCATCAGCTATGTTTGTGCTGTCATCAGTTGCTGCATCTCGGGGGTGACATTGTTGTTGTTTGGGTTGGGGTTGGCACGTCGAGGAGGCATCTGTGGGTTTCAAATAAGGAATAGAATGAGATACCCATAGATGCTTATTATGCACAATACATCACATAGACAATCACCAAACAAGCATCAAAATAACATAAAGTTCAACGACATAAACAACAAGTTTGAAAAGCAAACACACCAATAGCAAGCCATCAACATGTTGGATGGTCATTGCGACTCAATAATCATAAGCATGGTAAATGATAGATAAATGAGTAGTCATCACTACTCCTCTGCATCAACCTCCTCATCAACAAGTGTAAGACCTGCATTCTCCATAGTGGTCTTGTATTCCTTGACATTAGTAGTCAAGGCTTCTATCTTGGACTTAAGAGCCCTCTTCTGTGAACGAAGTCTCTCAATCACACCCTGCTGATGCTCGAGCTCGAAGTCCTTGGCCTCTAGTTCTGCAGTCATCTCTTGAATCCTCTTGTTCCTGTCTTGGACTCTTTTCTCTTGGCTTTTGAACTTCCTGTCCTGGCTCTCAAACTTGGCATCCATTTCCTTGACTATCTCGTATTGCTCCGCGAAGAGCTTGTCCTTCTCACGAAGCTGCACCTGGAGCTCGTCATTGCTAAGCATGACGTTGGTCCTATCAGTATCTAGGTGCCTAAGTAGAACCTCTAGGTCCTGAAGGTACAAACGAATCGGCTCTGCCATCTCTCTAGCAGCATCCTCGAACTCAATAGCCACACCATCATCATCGCGTCTTCCGAAGGCGTGAAAGTAAGTACCTCTAAGCTCCCGAGAGTGCCTCCCTAACAGACGCCCGAGTAAATCCTGCATGACTACCTCTAGGCCTCTCTCCTTGTCGTCATGCATAAGCTTGAAGGTGATAGCCTCCGTGGCTAGCTCAGTCTGACGTCCTGGATGAGTAACCTTGAAGCCCCAAAGGTCCTTCCTCTCAAACTTGGTGAGGGGAAGCATCATGATGCTAGGGAGCGGAAGTTTGAGCACACTAGTGAGATCAATAAGACGAGTGCCAAAACGAGTTCCCTTGAACTCTTCAGCCGTGCTGATAGTAACATTAGGCATCTATTTTATAAGATAGAGAAAAATTAGAATCAACATCAATAGAGAAAATCACAAGACAAAGCATCATAGGAATATCATTAAAAATCAAACACACAAGCCATGGCGTACATAAATCCATTACAAGCATCCAAGGTTCAACATAACTGAAAGGGCATGTATGCCCCCGTGTGTGGTTTTGGTAATTGATGACAATCTCTATGGACTAATGTGTAAATTGAGTTTCACTTGTAGGTTTGTCCATTGGCATTGCTTGGGCCATGTGTTGGTCTCAAGGTTGGAAGATGAAGAAATGTCCAAGGGCTTTGTGCCCATTGGAATCATGAAGAAAGAAGGGGCTTGAAGGTCGATCAAGGCTTGTGCAAAGAATTGCATCAAGATGGATCAACCTCAAGTAGGAATGAAGAAGGGCGAGCTCAAGATGCGCCATCTCTAGAAGATCTCATGCTTGAAGCTTGCCATCCTCGTGCTCATGGAATGATGAAGAAAAGTTCAAAGAAGAGGTTTCCCCATGGAGTATGGTGGAGCAATTTGCAAGTCTTCATCTTCATCAAGCAAGAGCATCCAAGAAAGGTGTTCCCACTATAGAAGAACAAGACGGTCTACATCAACTTCAAGTGGGATGCTCAAGGCAAAGGTATGTTCTTGATAGGGCTTTTCTTTTGCCGGTCTCGTATTGTTAGTTGGGAGACCGGGTTTAGGATAGATAGTCGTTCTATCAAGAGGGGCTCTCAAGCGGGTGTCTCATCTGCATCGTTCGGAGAGAGCTCAAACCTTTGCATTCATAGCATCATCTTTCTTGGTTGTTATTTGGTTCTTGTCCATGAGAGGATCTAGAGCTTGTGGTCACCATCATAACAAGCTCTAGCTCATCATCTAAGGATTTCACTTGCATATCTTATTGCGGTTTTTGATCTTGCGAATTTTCTGGATCCACACCTTGGGGGATAGATCACATATATATTCATGATATTTTCTCCCAAGGTGATACCCAATATTTCAACAAAATTGGTTTCATCCCGTTTGGAGTTTGGATGCAAAAGTTATTGCGTTTCTGGTTTTCTGGTTTCTGGAATTTACCTGACCGGAAGTTCCGGCTTCCCACCAGAAGTTCCGCTAGGGCATCTTTGTCGCCGAAAGTTCCGATGGAAGTTCCGGGTCTTCTTCCGCTCACGCTCAGTAACCTTATGTTTTGAAGCGTTCTATTTGCCGGAACTTTATCGGAACTTGCATCGGAAGTTCACCGGAACTTCCGGTCTGTTTTGACCGGAACTTCCGGTTGCGCTTCTGGAGCGGGCGTCAACAGTCTGATGACCATTGGAGCCAGGCTGGGCGGAACTTCCGCCCAGAGCCGGAAGTTCCGGCCATGATTCATTTTTTTGAGTTTCTCGCTCCGCAGTTTTCGACCGTTGGCTGGGTGCCACCGGAACTTCCGGCCTCCCACCGGAAGTTCCGGCCAGGTGTCGCGAATGCCCATAACGGGCAGATCTGGGAGCCCTTTAAAAGGGGCTCCTCTTCCCCTTCGTGGGTACTAGCTTTTCTTCTTGGTTCTTGGCTTTCTCTCTCTCCTCCATTGTCAACCTTGAAGAAGCTTTCCCTCTCCCTTTCCCCTCCTATGATTCTTGCATCTTTTTGAGGGATTTGTGAGAGGAGATCTAGATCTACAATCCCCCCAAGTCAAATCCCTTCTTTGTGAAGGAATCATTGGGATCTAGATCTTGGAGAGTTTTGTGTTCTCCTCTTGTGTTCTTCCTCCCTTATTCCCCAATAGCTTTTGTAGCTTTGTTGGAATTTGGGAGAGAAGGACTTGCCCTTGCATTTGGTGCATAGGTTTGAGTTCTACTCTTGTGTTCTTCCTCCCTTATTCCCCCAATAGCTTTTGTAGCTTTGTTGGAATTTGGGGGAGAAGGACTTGCCCTTGCATTTGGTGCATAGGTTTGAGTTCTCCTCGGAGATTCGGCGAGTTCAAGCTTGTGAGCTTGTTTCTCTTGGGTTCCTTGGAACCCTAGACGGTTGTGTGGTTGGATTGTTGACCTTTTGTGGTCTTGTTGACCTTTTGTGGTCTTGTAGCCTTTTGTGGCGTTGTTGGCCTTTTGTGACATTGTTGGCCTTTTGTGGCTTTGTTGTTGGGAGCCTCCAATTGAGTTGTGGAGTTAGCCCCAATCTTGTACGGGTTCGGTGACCGCCCTCAAGCGTCCCATAGTGGAGCAAGTGCCCGCCTTTTGTGGTGTGCACTTGGGAGAATAGGGTGAGCCTTTTGTGGCGTTGGTGAGTTGCGTGCTTCCGCATCCGGGGTGAGGCCTTGTGTGGCATTGGGTGAGCATCGAGCCACCACACCTCGAGGTGAGCCATTTGTGGCGTTCGGAGAGCATTGCGCCATTGCACCTCTCCAACAGAGACGTAGCTTCTTTGGAAGTGAACTTCGGGAAAACAAATCTTCGTCTCCGCGTCCATCGGTTATCTCTCAACCGAACCCTTTACTTATGCACTTTACATTGTGATAGCCATCGTGCTTGAAGTATTTATACCTTGCTATCACCTTGTTGCTTGTATTGCTTAGCATAGGTTGTTGGTGCACCTAGGTGAACTTAGTGACTAGGTTTTGTGTTCAATAAATTAAACGTTAGTTTTATTCCGCATTTACTTGAGCCTAAACCGTAATAATTTTAAAAGCCTATTCACCCCCCTCTAGGCGACTTCCTTTGTACTTTCAATAACTTAGACAACATTTTTTTTTGGAAAATAAAAACGATAAGTGTGGTGGTCCAACTAACGAAGTACGTTACAACTCTCACTCACTATACAAAATGGCTATCAAAGCATCCTTAGTAGCCATTTGTCTATCTTGTTCACAAGATTCCCAAATCAAGTCTATGATGCCTTCCCTTAGTTGTTGGTTGGTAGCCTCCAACTCTTGGGTATGCTTCTTTTCTTCCCTAAGGTCATTTTGAGTGTTAAACATTCTGCACTTGATCCTATAACCAAGCTCTTTGATGGCCTTCCAAGCTGCATCCCTTGCAGAGTCAAAGAATGTGGTGCGCATCACTGAGTTGGTGACCATGCAGAATCCTGATTCTTTGTGGTTGTCTTCCTTGTTTTTATACAAGTGAATTTGCACCCACCAATACTCCTCTCCTTCATCCATCACAGGGAAACCTTTGTACACAGCTGCACCATGTATCCCCATGGTAACCATAAGGTTCTTGAGGGCTTTTGAAAATTCAGTCTCCCACTCCAAAGTCATGGTCATGAGTGGTCCTTTCCTTACAGCTTTGTTGATGGAGTTCATCTACAAATAGAGATGAGAAAGAAGATTAGAAAAGTTTACGAGAAGAAAAGACAAGTGTACTAAAATTTTCAAAGTGTTGAAATTTTCCTTAGTGGTTTCTAATCCAATCCTAGGGTTATAATCCTACAGGCAACACAGTGCTCTGATACCATCTGTAAGATCCCTCCCTTTTAAAGGTAAGGATCCCTGTGATTGCAATGCTAGTCCCTGGATCAATTGCTAGCATCCACAGTTTAAGATGAAGTACACAGAAACAAAGGTCATTATTACATTGTCATTCCAGAGATAACATAGTCTTTTACAACTCCATGTCCATAGGCCTAATACAATAGTTCAACATAACAGTATAAGTAAAGTCTTCATCTTCATGTGCCACAGGCAATCATGTTGAGTGTAGACTCATAACCCCTAGTCATCATCAGAGTAACCTGCAACATCACAAGTTACAGCTACAGTGGGTCAATACATTGGAATAGTATTGGCAAGTGATACCTTAGTAAAATATTAAGATCTAGTCCCTACATGAATTTGGCTAAGTGTAGCTTAGGCTTGCTTTGCTCAAAATAGGTTTTACCTATTAGTTGAAAACACTAAGTTTTTCTTTGTCAAAACTTTCCCAAGAAACCACCAATGGAAATTGGTGAACCTCCACCCTTGTTCAACCACAAGTTTTAACTTAGAAAATTGGGATGAGGAGATTCTTGATAGCTTCCATGTCTTGATGCTCAAGTTGTCCCATACCAGGGACATGGCTAAGTACTTAGATTCTTCCATCTGCAGAGGTTGTGCACTTTCCACACAAGACTTGATTTTCACCAAGACGGGACCTTTCAGAAGCCTTCCCTTAGACCAAAATGGACGCGCTCCAAACCTATCATTCCCCTACCACCAACTGTCCATTTGGCTAAGTTATTGCAACCTATATGGTCCAGGCAGAGCCCATAATGCCATGTGGATGCACTAGAAGCTTCTTAACATTTGGCATCTCAAATCCCTTTGTTCTTGGGTGGCTTTCCACAAGTGAGATACACAAGGTAAACCATAGAAATGGTCCTTGTGTAACCACTCAACACAAACCAATCTTTCCATTCCACCCAGGTGTTTCATTCACTTAGTTGTTTTTATTAAGCAAAACATAAGTCAAAGACTTAGAAATATTTCTCATAGCATGAATATATAATCCACCCTTGGTTGCTACTAGCTAGGCTAAGCATGGCAATAGCATGTATCTTAACTTAGAGGAAATTCTAACATTGCTACAACTACTAGGATTTCCAAGCATAGCATATAGATACTTCGCAAATAATCATGCAAGTCCTATACAAAATATTTCTAATGCATAGGCAAAAATATAGGGATAAAAACATTGAAGCACCACTGGCCTTGGTAGTTTGGGGAGTAGCAACAATCTTCACAACCACAATCACTATTAGCACCAAAATCTACACATAAAATAATGGCACCAAATTCACATATCAAAAATATACAAGAAAAAATATATGAATGCATGCAAATGCCATGTGATGATTTTCTACACCAAACAAGACAAGTAAACAGTACTGAATCATAAACAAGACCAATACACACTAAATAATCTTATTTGATCTTTAATACATTTTTCAAATTATTTCTACACTCAAATAAGTCTACAATGTCTCTGCAAAAATAACCAATTTTACAGAAGCAAAACATTAAACACATTGCATAAATGGATAGCATTCTTTCTCCTGATTCCAATGATATATAATTTGTAAAATTTGAATGTGTGGATCAAAAGTTATGAATTTTACAAGTTTGAATCACTAATAGATCTAATTCAGATTTTTAAAACAAAGAACAGGCCACACGGCGTGTTTTGATTGGCCCGTACCGGTTCGGCCGGATCGATCAACGTGGGCCGCACGATCTAAGTGAAAACGCACGGCCAGATCTAAAACGTACCCCTTCGATAAGTGATCCATCGTATGCGTTGGATCTAGATCTGGCGGCTATCGATCAAGCGACCACAGATGGGCGGCGCTAGTGACGGTGGCGCGGCTCTGCCAGTGATGTTCCGGTGGCTACAAAGGGGGGGCTGGGGTCAGCAGAGGGGGCTTACCAGACTCGCAGAGGCGTGCTAGAGCTCAACGTGCAAACGGGCAGGGTCGGGGCGCATTGTAGAGGTTGATGGGGCTCGTCGGACTTGC